>CM035815.1:11922856-12577856 GCA_020458035.1 Magallana ariakensis
GGTACCTCACTACACCCAGACTTATAATTTTTAAGACGCTACGTCACAAGATGGCGATTTAAATGTTTTGTTAAACTGTTAATATCGTTCGATTCGGTTGTATATTGTCGTAGCTCAGTGGTTAAAGTATTGGGTTTCTGAACCGCAGATCATGAGTTTGAATCTGCCTGGAGCTTTTGTTCAAGTTTACTGAATTAAATTTTCTAAAATGTAATTTTTCATCCAAAATTGCACATTTTTTTGCCTATTTGACTTAAATACTTCTTATCCATTATGATATCTATCATAATCAAGTAATTTTCTGCTGATTTGAGAAAATATTTCAAGGTGTAGTGAGCCACCTTAATACATTCTAACATGTGTACAGTAGCAAATTTTAAATCATTTCTTGATTGGTATTTTTCTCTAGATGCACATAAAGATTTAGGAAATTGCTTTTTAATTCTTATCGATAAGATAAACAAAATGTTATATGTATTTAGGGCAATTGTAATCCTAAACAAATTAAGCAGGGTCATCAATAGGCTAGAAATTACCCACATGGATCAAACACTATACATATGAATAAGATAAAATACCTTATTATATCCAGTTCTGGAAAGTCAGGGTGTCTCCAAGGGGGCATAACCTATATACAATTTGATGCGCACAAAGAGCAAGAATAAATATGGGGGATCTCAAAAGTTAAAAATTATCAAAGTATATCATCATTTCCTATTTCAGAGGGGTGGGGGTGGTTTAAAGACAACTCCTGGGGGTCATGTACTTACACCATTTGATGCATCATAATGATTTTAGAAACAAGAATATAGTTGGTTTAGTGGTGGGGATCTCAACAGTTTTCAAGATTAATGGTATTTTCCTGTTTCATTGGGTCAGAACAATCCCATAGGGTCATGGCCTACATTTTATTTGATGCATCATAATAAAAACTATCTGGACAATGTAGTATATTATACTACATTGTCCAGATAGTTTTTATTATGACTCCATTAAGCTGATTTTATCGTACCTATTGTTCCTCAGGTGAGCGATGTGGCCCATGGGCCTCTTGTTTGGAACAGGTCACATGTTTAATAAATATTAATACTATTTCAAACTTGCATAGTTGATTGAATTATAATATAAATGAATCGCAGATGTAACTTCAGATGCAGAGCCTGATCTCCATTATCAAGGATGCTATAAAATATATCTTAGTTATTACTGGTCCTAACTTTACTAAACTTGCATGAATGTTGCATCTACTGATACTGATGCACCTGACAGGCATACATGCTGAATTTGAATAGTTTTCCGATGCTGAAGGGAGGTTAAGGCTTTAAGAGCTGGTGTTTTTGGAGCAGGTGCTCTCTGATGATTATATCTTAGTTATTACTGGTCCTAACTTCACCAAACTTGCATGTATGATGTGTCTTATGATACTGATACACATGGCAGGCTAATGAATGCTGAATCTGAGCCATAGGTTTTGGATGCTGGATGAGATTTGGTTTTTTGGAACTGGTCACATATTTTATAGATAATAGCTTGCATAGTTGATTTAACTATAATATTAATGAACTGCAGAGGTAGCTTCAGATGCAGAGCCTGTTCTCCATTATCAAGGATGCTACAAAAAATCTCCTACCTCACTCAAACCTGCTTGATAGATGTGTTTGTTGTTAAATGATATAATATGATTCCTATGATATAGTATTGTATGAAATGATACACTATTGTTTTATATGATACAATATATAATATCATATATTATATTGTTAAAAGTTATATAATACGATATAATATTGTATCAATTTTTTTGTACATTATGATATGATATTGTATCATGATATTGTGATCATCATGATGATATTGTGATCATCATGTATCATGATACATAATATTATGTATAGTATTGTATATTATGATACAATATTGTATAATATGAGATTGTATTATATACTATTTTATCACATGCTATTTTTTCATATGATATTGCAACATATAATATTGTATCATATGATATGATATTGTATAATATAGGGGTGCAACGATACACTTGCCTCACGATACGATACGTATCACGATGCAGACAATACGATACGATACGTATCGTGATACTTTTGATGTGCTTTTAAAAAATAACAAATAAACAATTACGCATACTTTGGTATTTTTTAATCTCCATTTTTTAGTTTTATCATTTTTCCCACATATTTTTCCTAATCAGCTGTATAAATATCAGAATGTCAACATAATCTCCACAAGGTAAAAATCTAATGTTGACATCAATATCGTTATTTCAACACTGACAACGATTAAATTATTTATGCTCTTATTATAGATGTAATGAATTTTCTGAAAGCAAAATATTTAATGACATTTAATTTTAATTGCATTTTCGCGCATCTAAGAGTGTGGCATAAATTTCTTGCGACAACAAACAAATGCATGGATAATGCCGTTTTTTACGAGGTGCAATACGCATGTCGTTTGTTTGTAGGAAAACGTCTGCAAAATAGTGCTTACATGTAGAAACACTCAATATGGGAACTTTATTAACCAATTTCGTTTATCCTATAAAACCCAAAATGTTACCATATCGAAGATTTATGGGATGCACTGTAGCAGGGGGCAAAATTAGATAATGCGAAGCACGTTTTTCAACACCGGAAGCCATTTTGAAAATATAATTTTCAAACCGAATCGGACGGATAAAAATTTTCCGGATCGAAATACCGAACCGCGGTATAGCCTACAGTATCGTGACATTGAACCGTAGCATATTTTTACCGTGATATACCGTCTCACGGTTTATCGTTGCACCCTTAGTATAATATATATTGTATCCGTATCATATGATACAATATTGTATAATATGATATTGGTTTATATAATATATTATTATATCACATGAAAATGTATTATATGATATTGTATAATATAAATAGTGCCCGTTTGGGAGGGTACCAGTTGATATTGACACCCCGAGAAAACCATTGTCAACCGACGCGAAGCGGAGGTTGACAGTGGTTTTCGAGGGGTGTCAATTTCAACTGGTACCCTCCCAAACAGGCACTATTCATTTTATTATACTGAATGTCTTAATTTTAAAGCAAATTTTGCTGCTTTTTTTTTATAGAAAAGACGTGAGTTCTAAGGCGAATGGTACGCGCATAATTTAAGCGCATGTAACAATTTGTTCTATCGGCCCGTTGCCAAGTGTGTTGCTAACGCTGAGGGTATGAGAACGGATTGTCAACTTCGTCTAAACCAATCAGATTACAGTATTATACATGAAAGTATAACAAAATATAATATTATATGTTACAATATTGTGATGTATTATGTGATATGATATTGTATCATATAATACTATATTGTATCATATATTTAAGATATAAAGTACGAGTTTTCGTGAATGTTGCAGAATAACCTCCGAGGTCGAGAAATGTTGTTTTGAAATATAAAAGCTATATATATATATATATATATAAATATAAAAAATATACCTGTATATTCCTTTGTTTTATTGGTTGACACCCCTCTTGTGTACACAGTAACTCCTTACAGGGCATTAGTTACACTTCAATGCACACAGGTGGCTCCCTTCTTCGTAAGATGAAAGCTACCGACATCGATAGTTGTTTCGGATGACCGCACACAGGACTGACCTTACCTGTGTACAAATTTTATTGTTTGTTTATTTACCAATTGCATGTGATAATTTCATGCTGGGCTTGCACCATTAAGAATTATTTAATAAATGTAATTTCTGAATCAAAAGTGACAGGCTTTGGAACATGTGACATCGAGGAAATTCTGATTACTTTCAATTTTACATCGGGGTAGAAAACTTATAAATAAAATTCAAATATTTTTTTATCATGCATAATTAATTATTTAAGAGAATTTTATAACAGAAAAAGAATTGAAATAAATTGTCCAGGTGAAGAGAGGGTACTGTTCAGACAATTAGCCATTTCCTCTTATTACTTCCTGTCAAAATGGCGGCCACTTTAAAACCATCATAATGAAGAGAAACATTTTCTTTTGAGCATTTACAAACAAAATAAAGACTCGAATACTATATCATTGCTATTGCAAGGTAAATTATTTCATTTCAAACTATTGACATACAGATTATATCTTTACATTGATAAATTGCGTCTTGAAAAAAGTTATATTTAATTCTATACCAAAATCAAAGACCACAAAAACGCTAAATCGGTTAATCTGATCATGTTTCTCTGACAAATTGACTATCAGATTAAGCGGAACCCTCTGTAATACCATATGAAATGAACATATGTTTATTATACAATTTTTTAACATATGATATAGTTATACGATATTGTGTCAAAACAGTATCCATGTATATCAAAGATCATTATGATTTTCATATAATATGATAAAGGTGGTCTCATAAAGGTGATTCCTCATAAAGGTGATGCTTCGTCTCAGTGAGCTTTGTAATCTGTAATTACCTATGTTTTTTTTTTTTAAACTGTTTTGTTTTTAAAATGTATGTTGAGATAACATCATGTTGAATTATAGAATACTGGTATATTTTAATTTGTCGTTATCGATTTCTGCTGTATAAACACTTTTTTCTGTTCTTTTTACTAGTTTATTCAGATATAGAATATAACTGAATTGAAATATGTATGCATTTACATTTCCAATATAATTTGTAATCGGTTTACACCTCATTGCCCTTTTTAGAAAGCTTGTGAGTTTTTTTTAATAGCTGGAACAGACGTACTTCAACTCTCAATATAATATAATAGTTTGAGTAATCAAGTTTTGTTCAAACTTGTACATAGCATTTCAAGGTTATAGACATTTAAATCCCAATTGATGATTTTTGTCGAGGATTCCTACAAACTTACAATCTTGTGCACCCAATTTCTTAATAATTTTTCAAAGAAATTGTACATGAGGATCATGAAAACGCTTTTTTAAATGATGCTTCATAAAGAATATACAAGGAAAAAATTCAATAAGATTTCGCCTGCTAAATAACTCAAGTTTTCTTGGTAAGGTCAATCATGTTTCATTTCTTGGAAAGACAAAAAGTTTGTTGATTTGTAGTAGCATATTTTTATAGGGCGAAGGTGCCCGTTTTTAGCAAAAAAATTTTAAAAAGTACAAATAGGTTGACTTCATAGAATTGGTCGAAAAATAACCGCTAGTTTGAATCAGGGATGTATATACCAACGGGATATGCAACTCTCGCAAGTCTCGCCAAAATCACGCAGTACGCCATTTCGTAGTTCATTATTAACTTCATATATATATATATGATGTTACCTGATATATCGTTATAAAACCTTTAAAAAACTATCTTGAAATCATTTTAAAATTGTTATTTGTACTTTATAACCCTGATCTGATCATAATTACAACGGAGTTCTCAAAACCCCGAGACCTGTGATTTTGCCACATTTCGGAGAGTACGTAATAATCATAATCTTTATTTTCTCTATCTAAATTAGTTTACTACATATTGTTAAAAAGGTTTGGAAAACCTATCTCTTTTATCGCAAATCTTACATGTAAGTACACGCTATGACTGAGGTAGCATTGCATTGAGTGATGACACTTTCTAATTGGTGTGTCCCGCCCATTTATCAAATGCATGTTGAGAACATGATGCTAACACGTGGAAAAAGAAAACTTCTCATAAAGTTGTACTAGCAAAGAAAGTGAGCGCACAAGATAGTAAGTTTGCAGGAATCATCGACACGAATCAATTGGGATTTAAATGTCTATAACCTCGAAAGGCTACGTACAGGTTTGAACAAAAATTAATTACTCAAACTATATTATGTTGGGAGTCGAAGCACATGTCTATTCCGGTTATTTGAAAAACCTCACAAGCGTTCTAAAAATGGCAATGAGGGGTAAACCGATAACTAGTTATATTGGAAATGTTAATACAAACATATTTTAATTCAGTTATATTGTATATTTTAATAAACTAGTAATAAGAACAGGAAATAGTGTTCATACGGCAGAAATCAATAACGACAAATTATAATATACGGGTATTCTATATTACAACATAATGTTATATCAACACACATTTAAAACAAAATAAGTTAAAAAAAAAAAAAAAATCCCCAGTAGGATTTGAACCCAAAACACTGCGTGTTTGTATTCACTAATCCAGGACGAAACCAGTGAGCCATGCGAGACTTGAAAATATGTGGTATAAAGTAGTGATTGAAACAACATTATATGAATGGACTTTGTTTTTTATCCTTCAAAAAATATTTTGAAAAAGTACATAATTAGTCATCTCTGGGTCATCTCTCCATCTTTTTTTAAAAAGCGACATTTTTAATGCTGAAATATGTCATCGTTACACGTTTCAAATTTGTGGAGGGAAGACCCAGAGACAACAAAATCATTTAAAAACAGCTGTAAATAAGATTGAAGGATTTTGCATAAATTGCATCGTGTTGCTATACTTAGACCCATATTATGATAAAACCTTTTGCATTACAAACATTTTTCTACCCATTCTATGTCCAACAGAAACCAAATAACGGTTATAATTTGAAAAATGTGCAAAATTAAATGATGAAATTTCCACTCTCCTTGTGCGCCCATATTCCTGGCGAATCTACATCTTAAGCGCCCACTTTCTTTAAATTTACCTATTATAATAGTAAGAGTAATTTGATAACAAACGGGGCGATGTTTACGTACATTTGTAAATAATGTTAATGAAAAGAAAAGTTCCCTAAAAGTAGGGATCAGCGCATATAGTTTAATTATCAAAGTCACAGATTGTACTTCGCTTATCGAATAATCTGAGCTATTGGTTTCAGATGCTGGTGGAGGATAAGGTGTTTGGAGCTGGTTAAAGTTTTTGGAGCAGGTCTCCTTTGATGGCTATATCCAAGTTAAAACTGGTCAAAACTTCACCAAACTTGCATGACTAGTGCATCTTGTAATACTAGTGCACTCCACATCTTTGGATGATGAATCTGAACCATAAGTTTCGGTACAGATGCTTGATGAGGTTTAGGTTTTTGAAACTAGTTAAGTTTTTGGAACACGAGGCCATTTATAAAGAAATCTTTGTTATGATTGGTTCAATTTTTACCAAATTTGCATGGATGATGCATCTGGTGATACTGATGCACTCCACAATCTTGGATGGTGAATCTGAGTCATAGGTTTTGGATGCTGGAGGAGGTCAAGGTTTTTGGATCTGGTCACATATTTGTGTAAGTAATGGTACTAATTTAAACTTGCATGGTTGATTTAACTATGTAAATGAATCACAGAGGTAGCTTCAGATACTTAGAGTGATCTGGATGCTTAGGCAGGTTTAATTTTAGAACAACTTAAATTGTGCTAGTGTCTTGGAGCTTGATACAAAATGAAGTAAATTTTGTTCATACCTACCGTAGTCAAACTTAAACAGTTATTATAACTATGGGTGTGGAAATAGAGGTAGCTTCAAATACAGAGCTTGATCTCAATTATCTTGATGCTGGAGCAGGTGTTTTTAGCTCACCTGAGCTGAAAGCTCAAGTGAGCTTTTCTGATCACTTTTTGTCCGGCATCCGTCCGTCTGTAAACATTTTACATTTTCGACTTCTAACATTTTACATTTTCGACTTCTCCAGAACGACTGAGCCAATTTCAACCAAACTTGGCACATAGCAGCCTTAGCTAAAGGGGATTCAAATTTGTTAAAATGAAAGGCCACACCTATTTTCACGGGGAGATAATTAAAAAACATTGAAAATTTGTTGATATTTTTCAAAAATCTTCTCAAAAATCATTTGACTTGAAAAAATGAAACTTGTGTAGTAGCATTCCAAGGTAGTGAAGATTCAAGTTTATCCAAATAATGATCCCCAGGCGTAGGGTATGGCCATAATGGGGGATAGAATTTTAACATAGGAATATATAGAGTAAATCTTTCAAAAATCTTTTTCTGAAACTGATCAGCTAGAAAAGCTGTCACTTGTGTTGAATTGTCCTCAGGTAGTGTAGAGCCAAGTTAATAAGTTCAAATCATGATTCCATTTGGGTGGGGCCACCATGGGGGGTAAAATATTCACATAGGAACGTATAAAGAACATTCTTTAAAAGTTTTCTTCTCAGAAACTAAATGGCCAGAAAAACTGTTACCCATGTGGAAGCATCCGCAGGTAGGGAAGATTCAAGTTTGTTCAAATCATAATCCCCAAGGGTAGGGTGGGGCCACAGGGGAGGGGGGGGGCGAATATTCACATCAGATTATATGGAAAAAAATCTTTAAAAATCTTCTTGGAAACCGATCAGGCAGAAAACCTGTAACTTGCAACTCCTCGGTTAGTGTGGATTAAAGTTTGATAAAATCATGATCCCATTTGGTAGGGTGGGGCCACAGTGAGAGGGTTCCGATTTTAAAAAGGAGGGAAATCGAATGCAGCCGGTGAATAGTTTCGATGACTATTTACCATACTAGGCAGATAGCACGGAAACTATTTCAGGGTTAGATAGAATAGCTTGTTTATTCTTTGTAATTTTACATAGTAAATATTCACAGGGGTATAATAAAATATTTTATCCTATATGATATTGTATTGATACTGTAACAGTATGATATTGAATTATAATTGTTCTAAATCATGATATATGATATTTTATCATATAATATGATATTGTTTTGTATCATATTATTGTTTTATATGATATTATATCATATTAAATAATTGTGTAACATATAATCTTTTTTGTGAAGTTATATTGTATTTTATATACACTTTTGTGTCTTATGATATATAATTGTATAATGTTATATGATACAGTTTTGTATTATATAATACATAATCATTTCATATTATACAATTATGTATCATATGATGCAATATCATATCATATGATACCTTTTTGATATGATATTGTATCATATGATTTAATATTGTATTATATGATATCATAATGATATTGTGTGATATGATATGATATTGTATCATTTATTATGTAATATGATACAATATCATAATATATGATATCATATCATATGATTCAGAAATGTTATTTGTTGATATGATATTGTATTATATTGTATTATATTTTGGTATAAGAGTTCATTTACTATGATTTTCATAATTTATTCATGTATTATGATCTAGTTAGTCTAATAAAGATGATGCCTCGTCTGGGTGAGCTTTGTAATCTGTAATGACCCATGTTTTTTTTGCGGGGGGTTGGGGAGGGGTGGGGGGGTTGTGTCAAGGTTTTAAAAAAAAATCTTGAAAGTGAGACAGCTGTAATAACTTTGAAGCTGTTTAGTAAAACAGTAACAGAGGTTGAAGAATGTTGAAGTAATGATGTCATTGTCTATGTATGATTGTATAACACCCTTGAAATGAAGTCTACTTGGTACTATAGGTTGACCTTTTACCAATAAATTATTGTATATTGTAGATGCGGTAACAATCATTTAAACCAGTCCAGTGAACTTAAATGCATAACCATACAGTGTTGATAAAGGTATGGTGTAGATTTTTTCATGTTTTGAGATATATTAGTCAAAAACTATATTTTGAGTAGAAATTATAGGTTTCATTTAAACAATGAAATGCTATTTTTGCTGATTCATGCTGGCATGAAGTTAGCTTGCATTGCAGAAATATACATAAGCTGCATTAGAGTGTTGTCTAAATATTTTCTGCTATGATTGCTATCTAGAGCCTGCATGAATTTCCAAAGATAGCTTTATTAGGTCACCCAAAATGACTCAGGTGACCTATTGCAATTGGTTTTCGTCCGTCATTATGCGCTCGGATTTTGCATTGTGTTTTAACCTTTAAATCTTAACCCCTCCAGTTGTTTAAAAATGTGGAATGATGCATCTTAGCGGTAAGATAAACACTAAATTTCATGACTCTAGCCCCAAAGAAACCTAAGGGGCAGGGCAATAGCCTAGGGTGTTAATTTATAAATGTTTTAATCCTCTTAAAGGATAAATCCAGTAGCCTTTGGTACTAATGTGTAACTATTACTAATGTGTAACTATTATGATCCTCTCAGTGGACTTTATCTATAGCCCAATATCCTAATGTGTAATTGTTATAATCCTCTCAAAAGACTATCATTATTCAGGGCACTAAGGTGTGAAGGTTGTAATCATCTGTTTCAATAGCCTAGGGTACTAATGAGTAACTGTTCCAATTCTCACAGAGAACTTTATCATTTGCTTACTTTACAAATGCGTAACTATTGTGATACTGTCAGGGGACTGTATCAACAGCCTAGGGTACTAATGTTAACTTGTTGTGAACATCTCAGGGGTCTGATCCATTTGAACCTCTTGGTAGACAATATCAATAGTCAAGAATACTAATGTGTAACATGTTGTAAAGATACTGATCAATCATGTATTTATGTATTTCGATTTATTACAGTCTGGTAACTTTATTCAGCATGCATATTTTGTTCGTTTCAATAATTAAGGCTTTGATATTTTCACTCAAAACTTGGTGTTTTATAGCAGTTAGCTGCCGGAGTATACTCTTCTCAATTAGATGAAAAAGGAAAATCTATTTGCTATTTGTCATTTAAGGAATATTTTTATGTAACATTTACTCCCAATGCTGCTAGCAAAAGGGGGGGGGGTGGTGAGAGAGAGAGAGAGAGAGAGAGAGAGAGAGAGAGAGAGAGAGATTGTGTATTGTGGATTCACTATTTGGAAGCTAAGGTAACATAAAAATTTGATTACCTGAAACCAAGAAGTAGCGTGTGAATAATTTATTGACATTGTCTTAAACACTTATCGCAAATCTTACTTGGGTGTATTCGCTGCGAGCGATAAACTGATGCGTTGAGTGACGACACTATTGGGATCGCGAGTTGCAGTTATAAAACAAGCATTTTCATTGGCCGTTTTAGTACCCGCCCACTTTTACCTGCTAACGTGGTATTGATAATTTATGCACCAACTGCCAGATGTGTCGTTAACTCTGTATCTGAATTGCAAAAACTAAATCACTGCAAGAATTGACTAAGAGTTCTCACAATAATCTTCTTTTTTTTGTAAACAATTGTCAAAAACATGCTGTTTAAACAGGTTCAATCCCCAATTCATTTTTCAATATAATGCATACTTCATCGATAAATTCAAATCATTTTATATAACAGTTTAACGCATCAATTTAAGATGAGGCAGTATTTATTTTGTTGTAGCTTATTCCAAAGAATTCACAACAGATATTGACAATAAATATTACATAGCCTATATTGCATTTTATTGAACTTTGACCGATTAATATGACACACTTAAAACTACAAGTGTGCACGTGTTTTCAATCATACCAAAAATTTGAAATTTACGGCATGTAAACGTGTTCAATTTTGGACTGATCTGTGATAAACGTTATTTTGTAACTCACTGTCTGTAGAAACATTCATTTTATTATATGTTCTTCGATATTCATCACACAATATTTACTACTGACGTTGACACTGACTTTCTCTCAAACACGCTAATCGACCTCGGATTGTAAAATTCACGTGCAGATCAAGTCGCAATTTTCCCCAAGTATATAAACAAACCACACTTCTTCGTTTTGCGAAGGTGTTGACGATGTTTCAAAGATTTTCAGTACAGATTTATTGTAAACAAAACAGTGAGACATATGCTGTAAAACGTCTAAAGGATTTCACGGCGTGTCAACCCGAATTTTCCCGTGAATCTACATTTTGCAACAAGTTTTTAGCTCACCTGAGCTGAAAGCTCAAGTGAGCTTTTCTGATCACCCGTTGTCCGTCGTCCGTCTGTCCGTCCGTCTGTCCGTCTGTCCGTCTGTCTGTCCGTCTGTCCGTCTGTAAACTTTTTACATTTTGAACTTCTTCTCTAAAACCACTTGACCAAATTCAACCAAATTTGGCACAAAGCATCCTTATAAGAAGGTGAATATAAATTGCAAAAATAAAAGACCAGATTGTATTCAAAGTGGAGAAAACCTCGAAACTGTAAAAAAGGGGGGTGCATTTTAAAAAATCTTCTTCTCAAGAACTACTGAGTCAAATTCAACGTAATTTAGCAAACATAATCCTTATGGAAAGGAAAATATAAATTGCAAAAATTATGGGCTATTTCAGTTTCAAATTTGAGTAATTTACGCAAGTAATAATAAAGAAATAATAGCTGTCAATCAGTTTATAACTTCGGGTTCGGTATTCCATACCTCGAAAACGGAAGTAATTTGTTCGAAGCAGCCATGATGAACGCGTGACACATGGGTTAGACTGACAAAGATGAATTTGCTGGTTGTGCAAAACTTTACGTGCGAAGAGAATATTTGAAACATGCAACATCGATTTGTGCCGATTTTGTGAAGTAAATTGAGGTTAAATATTTCAATGCGTTGACATTTTAACTTGTGACATTGGTATTAGCTTGTTTTGATTCTCGTTTGAATTCATTTTCGTTACTTGAGGGGAACTATCGCCTGTATTTTGGAATTTTTACGTATCAAATCAAATATAGACTTCGGTAAATCAGACAGCTGATTGTTTATCTGCGCAAAATGAGCAAAATCTGATGCACTTACAACATATTATAAAATACTATACATTTCATTGGTAATTCGGTACGATCTCTACGTAATGGTTGATTAATGCAACATGTTTTGTTAAGATGCTCAGCATTTTCAGATTGTTTTCGCTGCTAGAAATATATAGGTATATAAATGATGAAAAATAAATTGTGATTTTTCTTTGTTGTAGTGCACGTTTCTTCTGTTAATTGTTTTCAATTTTTTATTTACTTACCTTTGAATTATAAGCAAGATACAGAGCTTTGCTCACAATTTTCTGTTTGCACACAGAGCTGAGGCCATGCTTTTGTTCTTATATTTTCTTTTGTTATTATTTCTTATTCTTCATTTTAAATGCGGAATAGGAAATACCAAGTTTAAAAATCTTAAGTTGAATGTAATGAACTCTTGTGAACAAAAAAAAATGACTCAAACCTAGCAGAATTACGAGTTCTGTATCTTGCTTATAATTTTGCGATTCACGCTGAAATTTTGATTGATCACTAGAAATGTCTCGCTAAACAGAAAATTTGCTGCACCTACTTTCTTGGGCCCCCTCCTAATACGATGAATTATATGAAAAATACACCAACTTTGATGGTTTTCAGACACAAATATAAATGATTGTTTTAAAACAGTTTCCATAGTTTACATTACGGGGATAAATGTATTATCACTCTTAAGAAAATATTACAGAAAATCATATCGGTTTGTAGCCATTTGTTGTTTTTGATTGAAGATGAAAATAATGGGTGGGCCTTAGTAAAATCCTGTCAATACATTGCAGTGGTGTTGGAGGCAAATTGAAAATGGGGGGGGGGGGGGGGGGGGAGGAGGGAGTCTAGACCTTATCAGAAATCTTGACAAGCAAAAAAAAAAAATGATTTTGAGGATGGCTATGTCTAACTTTGCAAAAAAAGTGGGGGGGGGCTTACCCCCCACCCACCACATTCCGACGCCTATGCATTGATTATAATAGCTCTTTAACATATCACATGACACTATTTTTCATTCAAGTGTATTCATCGATCAAGTGAGTAAGGTTATATAAAACATCCTACGAGTTCACGCCAAGTAAACAATCGTTTATAATGCAGAAGACCAATTAAATTTTTGATGTTTTTTAATTTGAACGCATTAAGGTACAATTTTCTTCTTTCACATATAGGATTTTTTAAAAATAAAATACAATAACTAGTAAGAAGTTGAAGAAAATCTACCTATATGCTCTCATATTTTGATTGCTTCATAAAGTGGGGGGGGGGGAGCAGAACTAAGAAGTTAATATCCTTTGAACACCCATATAAAGCCATTGTTGCTCAGGTGAGCGATGTGGCCCCATGGGCCTCTTGTTTGTGAGGAAAAACTGTTCAACTCATGCGATTTTCCATACATATAGTAAATGGTACATTATGAACGGTAACGTAAAATTTATTTGTTCACTAAACAATTTCTGGCGATTTTTTTTTCACAATAAACTGAATAACATAATTCGATAAGCGAAGTACAATCTGTGACTGATAATCTATATGCGCCGATCCCTGCTTTTAGGGAACTTTTCTTTTTCTTTTCATTTATATTATTTACACATGTACGTGAACATCGCCCCGTTTGTTTATATCAAATAACTCTGTATGTAATTTTTTAACTTGCTAGTACAACTTCATGAGATGTTTTCTTTCTCTGACATATCTTTCCACGTGTTAGCATCATGTTCTCAACATGCATTTGATAAATGGGCGGGTCTATATAAATGCGCCAATCATAATCTTTATTTCGAATCGCAATTGAAATACACACCGATTAGAAAGTGTCATCACTCAACGCAATGCTACATCGGTCGTAGCAAATACTTTCATGTAAGATTTGCGATAAATAGTAACGTTCTAATTCACCCGATCAAACGAACATAAAATATTTATAAACTAAAATTCAAAACACCAATATATAGGAACAGGTCGCCTGCACGAGTGCAACAGACCTCGAATATAAAGGAAGAACGAAAAATATTTATAACCCGTATTAAATACCAAGATTCTAATTAGTTACAGCAGAGTTTCCGAAAACCAGAAAATTCTATCAGTCATTCGGACTGATGACTTAGCATGTTCTGCCAGTCCGGAGAAAACTTTATCAGTCCGAATAAAACAGATATTAGTGTTACAGTAGTTGTTCAGTGTTATGTAATTACTAAACAAAATATAAAGAATTTCAATTATTACACAAAAACTCCAAAATATATAATCTAGAATTTATTTCTGTTCTGTTTCTAAATAAATTACTCAAAAATATGCAGTCTTTAATTTATTTCTGTTCTGTTTCTATTGATGACTCTTTTACAATTTATTTTATTATCTCCTCGTTTTTATTCTGCGCCATGTCAGATATACATGTGAGTAGTGTGTGTGCCACAAACTCACGAGTTTTAGCCGCTGTACTGGACTGTCATTTAATCTAAACAAACATATGATCTTTCATGATCATAAATAATCGAAAATTCATGGTATCAAAAGTGAGAGTTGATTAATGAAACGGCCATGATTGACTCTTCTCTATTATACGGAACAAGTCATGCCATTAACCTCGCTACATTTCAGCAATTTCCTGCTGTTCTGGTTTAAACTATCTTCATACTTTTCTTTATTCTCAATCCTCGCATAGCTTTTAGCCTCGTACAAACAGAAAAGTGATGCACCGCGATCACGACATGATGCTATATCAGTGTAAGATAAGCGCTTAGAAGAAACATAAATCAAACACTCTCTAAAGCGTTTAAGAGATTACGACTAAAAGACAAAAACGGTGTGTAGAAACAGAAAATTTCCGGATTGTGAATTTGGAACTTACCGGTCACACGGACCGGTAATATATGAAATGTTATCGGACATTTCGATTTTCTACCGGTTTTGCCGGTAGGACCGGTAGTTTTCGGAAACTCTGGTTACAGACATCTGAACATGTACATTTTCTGCGACATAACCATCTTTTGCGGACTCCGATTTCCAGCGACCCTTATAAGCAGCTGCAGTAGCACCTCCAGCTCGCAAACTATGTAACCCGAATTTTGATTTTTCTAAACTGATTTGCTGGAGAGCTTTCTTAAAAATATCTTTTGCTGTGGAATAAGACATTTTTTTTTACCTCTTAAAACATTTGAATTTTTCTTTTTGCAATAATTAATGAGCCGTAATAAATACTCTTAAGATAATTACGAAATATTTGCAATCTGGAGATATCTTGTAAGCATTCTAACTGGAAAAGTAACTTCATCAGTACGTGCTATAATAACTGAACTTCTCTCTCTATTACAATCAGTCTTACTTTTTTCTACAAAAAGAGACGTGATCATCATTAAAAATAATATCTGATCTTTTGATATTAAGTGATTCTGAAATTCTTAAGAAACCAGTGTAACGTTTTCCGGGTTCGAAGATTCGGTTGCTCTGCCTGAGCAATTATAATAAAAATCAAATTTCTCAATCAAAGATTTAAATCAGTAATATATACAATTCGCTACTTTCTACTAGAGCGCACGCCCTTCCTCAACAGAAATTATTCTGTTATCAGCAGACACAACACATACAATAAAACCTCGAAAGCCTTATGCAGGCACGTAAGGTATTTATTTGTGTTCTAGGTTTCAACCTATTAACTCTTTCCTTCACAGCTTCTTCTCACCTCGGCTGTCGGTTCAGAACTCTCCCTGAGAGCTCAGAAACTCTCCTTATATACCCCAAGTCATGTGATACTTGGGGATCTAGAAACAGGAAGTAATACTCTAGTATGAGAAGCGAATATGATTTTGATTCCGACTTTCGTTTCATTACCCACGCCTCCAGGAATGTGTCCCGCATTAAAATTACAATTTGATCTGGTATTGCGCGTGGAACATAACAAAACTAACAATAAAGCAACTTGATTTAAAAGAGGGTTATGATCACCAAAAATAATCTAAAGACGATGCACTCATTACGAAAATCAGTTAATAGATCTACTGTGGTTTCATTAATATTCAAGTGTATCAATTTTCGTGGTTAAAGTGAAAATCACAGTTTCAAGGATACGTAAATTCGTGGCCAATGACACTATCAATACAAACTGTTAGTAGAAATTGCACTTCAATGAACATTTATTTTCATGGATAAACTTAACAACGAAATCCACGAAAATTGGTATTCAACGAATATTGATGAAACCACAGTATTAGTATGAGTAAAAATATGAAATCGGCAAATGATCAATGAGCAGTCCGCATGTCTTACAAAGAAAAATCACCCAATAATGAGTTTGTCTTAATCAAAGAGGAACGCATTTCCAATTTAAAACCACTCTCGTCTTCTCACAACGTAATAATGGTCTTTACCTCCTGTGACCATTGTATTGGCAATGATCTACACAGACCAACTATCTCTAAACTTTTCCCTTGCAAGATATCGCTTGCACTCTGAACAATTCTGTGTATAATCAATATTCAATGACCATCTATCCTTAGTTATATATCTATCCGCTATAGTCGACTTCATAGTCATGTAACCACTTTGGTGCATTTCTATCGCGTCTCGGTCTGCAGTTCACGCTCGCGCCAGTTTCCTCAACAGAAATGAAAGGTTCCTTTTCCTCAATGAGAACATCTCCATGAGGCGAATCGTCACCTATCTCTATTTCAATTTCGTTTTCGAGCTCGTTGTCACAATTATCTTCTCCACGTAACGTCTGATCATGGCACTTTCTCATTCGGTCACAATGAATGACAGTGCTCTTTTCTCGAAAACCACACGCAACTGTGAACAATACATCTGACAGCTTATTCTCCACTTTATAAGGTCCCCTCCAAAATGAACTTAGCTTGGGAGAGCATCCGCTTTTCCTTACTGGAAAGTATACGTATACCATATCGTCTGGCTTAAATGACGACCAAGATACTTTAACATCATGGTACTTCTTCTGACGAAGCATCTCTCCTTTTACATTGTCTCTGACAATTGCATGCGCTTTCTCCAAACGTTCGCGCAATATCCAAACCCATTGATGAGCTGGTATTTCTTTAATTTCTGTAGGCATCTCGTACATTAAATCTAAGGGCGTCGTTGCCTCTCAACCTAACATAAGCATATTAGGAGAGAAATTCGTGGTCTCATGCATCGTTGATCTATAAGCCATGAGGACATAAGGGAGACACAAGTCCCAATCTCGCTGGTTATCTCTGACATAGGCGCTCAGCATTGAAAGCAGTGTGCGGTTGAATCGCTCAACCATTCCATCCGATTTAGGATGGTAGGGCGTTGTTCGTGTTTTCGTAATGCCCAGCAATTTGCACATTTCTGTGAAAAGCTTACTCTCATACTGTCGGCCTTGGTCGGAGTGAAAGATGGATGGAACACCAAACCTCACGATAACTTGTTCCATAATTGTTCGAGCAATGGTCTCCGCTTCCATATCTGGAAGAGCAAATGCCTCTGTCCACCTTGTGAAGTAGTCCGAAACGACGAGAATATGACGATTTCCTCGATCCGTCTCGGGCAACTCGCACAAAATGTCAGTAGCTATTCTCTCCATAGGCACACCAGAGGTTGTGATTTGCATAGGAGCGCGGCGCTTCGGAATAGGATTTTTCCGCTTAGTACATGTGTCACATCCCGCTATGTACTGATGTATATCTCTCTGTAGACCTGGCCAATAATATCGTTGCCTAATTTTTGCCAGCGTCTTTGTCACTCCAAGGTGACCTGACGTTTTATTGTCATGGCACATTTCCAAGACATTTCTCCTCTCACAATCTGGTACTATTGCTTGATAGATCTCTCGATTTACGGAAGCAAAACCCATCGAAACACCAGCAAACCATCCTGGATTCTTAGTCTCTCAAATTGGTTCCACAACGATTTGATCACGTACCATGCTGCGAAACATCAGAAAATGAGGGTCTTTTACCGAGGTTAACCCATTTGCGAACTAATTGAATGTCTTTGCTCTTATCTTGAGATTCTCTTAGACTAGCGCTCACTAACCAATTTTTGTTATCCTCGACCTCAGTAGATGAGTGTAATACCCTAGCTAAAGGTTTTGAATCATTTGTCTCCCAATTAGAATCAAATCCACACTGAGTGCATGGGATTCTACTAAGGGCATCCGCGTTCCCGAGTTTTCTGCCCGGGCGATGCTCTATCTCTATATCATAGGTGCTGATGACTTCAAGCCATCACGCTAATTGTCCTTCCGGGTTTTTGAACCTGAGAAGCCATCTCGGTGACCCATGGTCAGTCCTTAACAAAAATTGTTTTCCGTAAAGATAATGTCTAAAGTGCTTTATGAAATGGACAACAGCGAGCAATTCTTTTTTGTCACACAATACCTTCTCTCTGTTTTGAATAGTGTGCGACTGGCATACGCTATCACCCGCTCTTTTCCATTGATTTCCTGCGAAAGCACAGTGCCTATCGAGCAGTTACTTGCGTCTGTATCAAGAATGAATCGTTTGGACACATCAGGTAACGCCAGTATTGGTGCAGATATTAATCTGTTCCGAAGATTTTCAAAAGCGCTCTGTGCTTCTTGCGTCCACTGAAACTTGCGCCCCTTTTCTGTAAGACGATGCAATGGTTTTGCCTCGGAAGCAAAACCTTGAATAAAGCGTCTATAATAACTGCACAACCCTAAAAATGAGCGAATGTCAGACACATTGGACGGAGTTGGCCATTGGGCAACCGCTGCAATCTTTTCAGTCCAGCTTGCTGAAGTCTATCAAATACCTTTCCCAAGTTCTCTAGCATGTTCTCGAAGGAATTTCCAATAACTATTATGTCGTCAAGATACACTAGGCAAATGTCCCACGGAGACCCGCCAGAATAGTCTCCATCAGACGTTCAAATGTTGCAGGTGCACAGGTAAGACCAAAGGGCATTACCTTGAATTGGAATAGTCCTTTTCGCGTTACAAAAGCTGTCTTAGCTTTATCCTTTTCTTCCATGCCAACCTGCCAATATCCACTGTTAAGGTCTAATGTCGAGAACATAGCATGACCTGAGAGATGGTCAAAGGCTTCGTCAATATTTGGGAGAGGATACGCATCTTTGATGGTTACTTCATTCAAGCGGCGATAATCAATACAGAAACGCATTGATCCGTCCTTTTTGCGCACTAGAACCACAGGCAATGCCCAAGGACTATTGGAAGGTTCTATAACATCCCTTTCAAGCATTTCATTAACTTGTTTGTCGACTTCATGTGACAAATGTAAAGGAATCCGGCGCACGCCTTGTTTAATTGGTTTCTCTACTGTTCCCGTATTTATCTTATGTTTAACTACTGCTGTTCGTCCAAGGTCAAAGTTTGAACTTGCAAACAGATGTTGATAGTTGCGTAAGAATTTTTCAGCATCTTTGGCTTGGGAATGTGTAAGGTTACCCTTACCTCGGTCTAGCAACTCGCGCAAATCCTCTCGCAGCTCATCAGGGGACTGTTTTTCAATTCTAGCTGTGCTCTTCTCTGCATCAATAGCAGTCATCTTGGCTATGGTTGTGTCCTTGTATATCATTTGCGGTTCCTCTGTAATATTCATAAGTCGAACTGGTATATTCTCTCCACCTTTAACTAACGTTCGACAAACTAGCGCACGACCCCTCTCCAGAAATTTTTCCTCTGGCTCCACACTGTAATCTATGGTACCGCATTTATTTTCTCCCGAAATTTTACCTCTTATGACTAATTCACTTCGTGGGGGAATGTGAACGTCGTCAGCAGCAGAGATACGATAACAGCCTATAGCTCCTTCACAAGAGACTGCGCATTCCTCGTCATTTAGCTCTAAGGTATTAGTTCTGAGATTTATAATACCATTTCCCCTTTTAAGGAAATCAAGACCAAGTATTCCATCAACAGTGATATCCGTCACTATCGCTGGAATACGTGTTTTAGATTGGCAAACCTCGATACTAAATACTGCTTTCCCATACTGAGGGAGCGCATCTCCACTTGCGTTTAATACTCTTTGCGAACTTTCTTCTAAAATCGGGCGCATCTGTTGTGGTATCAAATCATATATCTTTTTCGATATTAATGTCAATGAAGCGCCTGTGTCGATCAACATCTTTGCTTGGGCTTCATTGACCTTAGTTTGTAAAAAGATAACAGCTTCATGGTTTGAAGTGTTTGCGCCTATATTTCCGTGCATACACTTGTTTTTCCTGCGATTGCTGTGAATTCGTCGAGGTTACCCCTCACCCGAACTCTTTCTTGAAGGCTCACCTTTCTTATCCACCTTTTTACTCTTAAAACTGGGACAGTTTCTCCGAATATGACCCTTTTTCTTACAGTAGTAACAAACCACGCCATTGCTGAGGTTTTCGCCTGAAGTCTGTGTGGTCGTCTTTGTCGTACCCCATTTTGAACCTGTTTTTCTAATTTTTCTAATTTAGTCTGTATTGCTACCATTAAATCCATGAGCTGCGTTGTCTGAGGTTGTGCACCTTCGTCACTGTCAATCATGCGCAAATCTCCTCGCTTTTCTGTCTTGAAATACGCATCCAGCTCCACAGCAAGCCGAACTGCGTCATTCAGATTTTCAGGTTTGCTCTGTTTGATGCGCAGTCGCATGTCCGAGTTGACCAGTGCATCGATAAACGCATCTTTTCCTAGTGTCTCCCTAACCTCAGACGGTGCCGTCGGATAAGCTAAACAAGTCAACCTGCGAATAGCCTGGCCCAATTCTGACAGGGTCTCAGACGCTTTCTGCCGTCTTTCCTTTAATTGCGCTCGATAGAGTTCCGTCTGATTTGGCGGCGCAAAACGTTCCTCTAGAGCTTTTACCAGCAATTCATACCGTTGCCCCATTTCATTAGAAACATTCCCAAGTATACCTTGCGCTGCCCCTCGCAGCGAAACAGCTAAGTATAATTCTTTCTCCTTCTCCGACCAGTTGTTAAGGGTGGCGCAGGCGTCAAAATGAGATTTGTAGTCCAGCCATGAATGAGAACCATCAAATGTTGCCGGTTTGATGTTGCATCTAGTGCCCTTGCTGCTTGGATCAACGCATGCTTCTGCTTCTCGTCTCGGAACGGATGATTGTCTACTTTCAATTTGTAGCCCACGAATTGGTGCATAATTAATACTATCCCTCATCAACGCATCCGCATTTATCTGCTCTAATGGCGCACACGTCAATGTCGCACTCGGCAGTATTGGCGCTCTCGCAGCTGGCGGTGCGCTCGCTGTTGCAGTGCCTAATATGTGGTCACCCAGTGCGTTCGCAAGCAAAGCCCCATTAGTATTAACTTCATCGTGTGCCTTCGTCCGGCGCACTGTAACATGGCTTGTGCGCTCATTATCATCAATACTATCCCTTTCTTCATTTGCCTGCAATACAACTGTATTCTCAGGGTCGTAATTCTGACCTCTGCTCGCTCCATTCATTGTAGCGATTCCAGCATTTCACCAGCAAAACTTAGCAAACACATACAACAAATACGAATGTCTGGTAATTTTCATGCTTGGTTTCCGTAAACTACACACAATTTTCTTAATATGTCAGGAGTAATTGGTACCGTAGCTTTTTATGACATGTTTTCTGTCCAATGATTCTGCTACATCCCTCTCTAACTAGTTTTGCAAGATCAGTTGAACAAGGATCTGACATACCCGCCAATCTATGAGCCTAACTGACTGCATAAAATGCTTTGTCAACTGACCCCGAAGCTTTTCCTAGATTTCTAATATGAGTCAAGTACAAAGCTACATGGAAATCTGAAGCTGGGGCAAATGGTACATTTTGTTATATACGGAAGTTATTGTAGGCATATACATATTTCTTCCTGGTATTTGGAGCCTTTGCACTCAAACATATGTCAGGTAGCTGTTTCGCCAAAGGGAATTGATCGGAATCAAGTGTGGTCTAAGATGAAGTCCATTTCCCGCTCTTGAAGATATTTGAAAAACTTAAATAAAAAATGACGTTTGATGACTGTGCTTGTACAGTTACAAGCCTTGTCACTCTCTGTGCTTCACACATATAAGCCTTTTGAAATTTATACCCTTTCTCATAGTGTAAGCCTTCCACCTTAGTTATCTCCTGGGAATGCGACTCAAGCTCAGTAACCACGAAGTGCAGTACTTCTTTCACCAACAGTTTATTAATAAGCGTGATCGTATACTAGTCAAAATTACATCAATTAAAGCAGCCCAAATCAGAGATCTGCTTAACATAATTTTACATGAGTATATATAACATTTTACCTATGATGGACAGTTCTGACTAGTTCGGCCCATCTACAATGATCATGAGCGAACATTTAGTGTTCAAATTCCAGAGTAAATAAAGTAACAAATCTGTCAGAACTTGCCTATCAAAGAGTATGGATGCAGGATTTGAGTCTCTGAGTCCTGAGTCTCCGAGTCCCCCTCACTTACTCATAATACATTCATTCATACATGGCTAAAAGGTTACAAAGGTTAATATATAGAATATGCAATACATGACTCAATATAGAGTACCAGAGCTATCGATGCAGACACAGAATCGCGAAATATGACAACTTACTTATATAAACTCTCAATTTGGATATTACTATGCCCGTATTCTGCACCTGATTGCATATCATCATTTAGGAATACTACGGAGTGCTACAAGAGTCACAGAGTTCATTCAGTTAGTTATTATTACTACAATTCATTGCGCAATATCTAATTTTACATAAGTATCATAGTGACCAATTTGTAATAATATTAATTCAAGGTCATAGCTATCTGGTTACATACGTCCCCCAAACAAAAGAAATATCCCGAAGGAAGATTTCTCATGTCTGGCGTCCGGAAAAGGAGAGCGTATTTGATCTCCCCTTGGTTAGATGAACTTCCTAGTGACATACCAGTCAGAACATCTATATTAAGAGATAGTATCAAGTGGCATGTTTCCACCTCCAGCTTGGAACATCATTCACATACAAAAGCAAATCTGTGACCAAGATGTATACATAAAATCATGTAGTTTGATTATATGGCATTACAATCATGAAAACAATAATGAATAAAGTATGACAACAATGACCAGGATGAAATATTCAAAATCGTCATTCATCATCAAAGTAATAATAAGTATGGTTGAGCTTAATGTCGCATATATATATACAAAGTCAAGGCATGCTTACAAGTTCACAAAATATCTCTTTCTTCTAAGGGGTGGAGTAAGTGTACTAGCTTCATATGTTCGGAGTCAAATGGTTTCTTCCTGTAGTTCTCCAGAGCGAAAACGAAAATTAAGCACTTTTTACACATTTTGCATTAATTATTTTCACAAAATTTCACAATTCCTTTAGAAGGAATACACAACTTCTTCACAGCTGCAGCTTAATTATATACATCATCGGTACCCGTGGATAGAGGGTTGACGCGGATGGTGAGACGACTTCTCATGGAGCATTTCCTGCGTTCCTCTGTTGCGTAGACATCGCGGCCTTTTCTTCCATGTATTTACGTGGCAGCTCTTGGTCCGGTTTATAATATTTGGCCCATGGAGATTCTTCATCTTTCTTCTCTCCAAGTTATTGTTGTGCCAATTTGGTTGAAATTGTTCCCGTACTACTCATCATTTTGCGAGTTTCGAGTTTTCCGCTCCATTGGGGTTTTTCTTGGATTCTAATGTTTCTCGGGATTGTTTTAAATTCAATAGTGTCACTAAAGGTCCGTGTCTCTGGATTCACACAACAAAATGCAGTGTCTTTGGAAGAACCTTTCTTATCTCCGTCACTACCCCTTTTTCGACAACCTGACCAGCAACCACCACAGCATATACCTCCCCACTTTTTAATAGTTTTGCATTTCTTAATTAATGCAAAGTCCTATCGTTATTGTTACTGCCAAAATCAAACACACATAAAACCAAGGACTTCTCATTCAAAATGATGATTTCGTGGGTTGCAGTTTAGTTACTGGCAATTCCGCCAAAAGGGTATTCATAGGGAACACTTGAATATCTTTTAATTTGCCAGGAATCTTTATTGATTTCGTCTAATATCTAGTTATTTTGTGTGAAATACTGAAAAATCAGTGATTTTGAAATTACTTTCATGATAATAACATGGATTAATGAAAATGAACCATGAAAACCCTAGCAACCTTGTCCCATACTCAAGATGTCAATCGTAATATTTGATTGTTTTTACCAATAATCTTAAATCACTTACAAAATTCAGTCTTGTAGTTTCTTTACTTAGTCGCTGTCATGTATTTCGAGAATATGTTAAACCTCCTCTACTCCGCATATACAAATTACCGAATTGCTATGTCGGCGTTTGCTAGACAGCGTATCTCAATATCTGTTTTAATGTCATAGGGGGTCAACCTGTCATACCATTTTAAAAGCTTGCAATATATACAAAGCTATCCCTCATAACGCTCGTGGAGGTAATTTCTCCTCTAATGATTAACATAACCATATCAGAGGTTGCTGTCAATGCAACTCTTCCAAACCTTATTTTGATATAAAGTTCACTAGGTGGTGTCAATCTCAGTTCCAATAACTCAGATTCTGAAATCTGAAAATAAAGGATACTTTATCTACCCTATTACTTACTGTTTTAAGTCAACCTCTTTAAATTTCTGTTCATTAGGTTTACAGGGTTTAGGGATTGGTTTGAAGCCTATACCTACTTTAGGGACTATAATTTCATCTATTTCCATATTTTCATCTAAGGGTATATTTGGGTTATCTAAAGAAATTTTATAGTCTCGACCACTATTTTCTTCACATTGTTTTGACTCATGGGTCTCATCCGATTCTGACTCTACGGTCTGATCATTCTCGGTTTTATACTGCTGATCATCCATGATCTTCTTAGCTCTTATACGTCTTTGAATTTCTGCTAGAGGTACATCCTCTTTGTCTGAAGATCCTTCTCTTTCCCATTGTTTGGACTGTATGGCTCTTTTTAATGGTTCTGGTTGCATGTCTTTGTTTTCTGACGACGATTCATCTTCTGGTGGCACCACAAAGTTAGATTTTCTTAGAGTTCTTCCACCATCTTCAGTAGTTTGTAAAAGTGGCCAGTGCGAAATGTATGCCAGTCTTAATTGTTGTGCATGGCATTTGGTTGTTAATCCAGTCAATTGATCTCTTACCACGAAACTAACTGGTCCTTTCTGCTCTATGATTTGATAATATGGTAGCCACTTTTTATCTACCTTATTATACCCCCGCTCCGAAGGAGAAGGGGGTATACTGTTTTACCCTTGTGTGTCTGTCTGTTCGTCTGTCCGTCCGTAACAAACATTTCTGTCGCATTTTTCTCAGCAACTATTTATCGCAGATGCTTCAAATTTTAACACACTATTTGTCTAGGCATGCCATACATACTTGCCAACTGACCCGATTTCATCGGGTCACACCCGATTTTTCAACCTTTCACCCGATTATTTTTTATGACCTGGCGGGTCATGCTTTTCACCCGATATTTGTCGAACAACCCGTAAATCTCCCGATTTCCGGATTTGGTTCATAAATTACCTTGCGCGGTTGACTTCCAGTTATGAACCCAAGCTGAGCTTGGATTTACGTAAACAATGCCGAAGGCTATAACAGGAAAATATTTAGTTAATTATAAGGTGAGAGTTAATTATTATTGTGAGTTGTTTTGACAAACCGAGGGTTTAAATCATAAGTGCTATGGCTTCCAATAGGCAGAGGTCATTATCAGGGCAAGCGGAATCAAAACCAACAAAAAGAAAACGATATCTTTGTACCTATTAACATATCTAGGAAAAGAAATTCCCATGGGTAAAACGAAGTAATCAAGGGAAAAACGAGGCTTTTTGTTTTCTATGTAATGCGCATTTGAATATTGGATCTGGTTCAAAAAAATGATCTAACTAAACATTCTAAAACGCTAAGTCTTGTAAAATATGCTCCTGCACAAAAGTCTTTCTAGTCACTTGAAAATTTTATGCCATCGTTTTCAGGGTTCAAAAGCAAGGTTAATGTAGCAGAAACTCTTTTTTGCAAATTTTTTAGCTGAACACAACATATCATTTTCTGTGTCAGATCACTTTACAAAAGTCAAAATCAGCAAAAGTTTGTTACAATGCTTCTTTGCGATAAAATAATACACATACATTTTTCTTTTGTATAAACATCATAATACACATATATGTTTCTGTTGTATATACCTTTGAAATGCAATGGTAAATATGTCGTGAATGTCGTTACGCGCTATGACCAGATTTTTTACTTTCCAAATCTGGTCATGACCAGATTTTCACATGTTAGAGGTTGGCAAGTATGATGCCATATCGTGGGATATATCAATTGTACCAATCGGACGTCAACTTCCTGTTAAATGACGACTTTGTTTATTTTTAGCTAAAAATTTCAAACAAATTTTTGTCAAAGATTTCTCAGCAACTTTTTATCGCAGTTGCTTGAAATTTTAACACACTATTTGTTTAGGCATGCCATATCGTGGGATATATTTTTGTACCAATCGGCCGTCAACTTCCTGTTAAATGACGACTTTGTTTATTTTTAGCCAAAATTTTCAAACAAATTTTCGTCAAAGATTTCTCAGCAACTTTTTATCGCAGATGCTTCAAATTTTAATACACTATTTGTTTAGGCATTCATATCGTGGGATTTATTTTTGTACCAATCGTACGTCAACTTCCTGTTAAATGACGACTTTGGTTATTTTAAGCCTTAATTTTCAAACAAATTTCCGTCAAAGATTTCTCAGCAACTTTTTATCGCAGATGCTTGAAATTTTAACACACTATTTGTTTAGGCATGCCATATTGTGGGATATATTTCTGTACTGATCGGATGCCAACTTTCTGTTAAATGTCGACTTTGCTTATTTTGCATATTCACATTTGAGCGGGGGTATTACTAGTGAGCATTGGCTCACAGATATCTTGTTTTGTCTCCTGTTGTTCTTTAGGTAGACAGGGTCACCTACCTTAAAATCTTCATCTTTGCTTTTCTTATTGGCCTGAGCTTTCTGTTTCTTCTTGGCCGCCTTCATATTGCAATGTACTAGCATGAAAGCTTTATGTTGTTCCTGAAGGGCAATCTTGTGTTGGTCTTCTCCTGCATATCTCCTTTGAGGTTTCATTAGCATATCAAGAGGTAATACGACATCTCTGTTGTAATAAGGTAATATGGGGAAAACTTTGACAAATTGTTAGGATGGAAACGAATGGCGGCCAACGTCTGATTAAGATGAATATCCCATGTTTGAGCGTTGTCTGTTATTTTCTTAGCCATCATGTCATGAAGAGTTCTATGAAATCTTTCTACTTTACCATTACCTTAAGGGCTGTAATAAGATGTTTTGATGTGGTTGATGTTCAATTCTTTTAAGGTTTCTTCCACTTTCTTGTTCACATTTTCTGTTCCATAGTGAGAATTTGAAGAGGACAGCCATATCTTGGATATATTTCTTCTAAGATAAGATGTACTATGTTGTCAGCTGACTTATCGGGAACGGGGAAGGCTTCTGGCCAACCAGAGTAAATGTCAATAAAAGAGACTATGTACTTGTTTCCTGACAAGGATGTTGGATATGGTCCTGATAAATCAAGTCCTACCTTAGCCATTGGAAAAGGGGGTATGTCTGTCTCTTGAAGTGGAAGTTGATTTTTCTTATTGCTCCTAGTTTGGCATACTACACATCCTTCTACATGTATATAGAAATATAACCTTTTGTATAAATTTGGTATGTAGTACTTTTGTCTGATTACATCATGTTTTATCTACTCCCATATGTTCAAGTCCGTCATGATACTGCTGCACTACTAAAAGTTCTAACTCACGTGGTACATACAGACAAAGTCTTGGGCTGTTTGAGTCTCCATCTGAAAGATATAGTACATTAAACAATCAATTTCCAAAAACTTCTTTTCTTCGGTTGCCGTTGCTGTTCATTTATTTAATCGATTCTTCAGTTTCTTTATCTGCTCATCGTGTTGTTGACTTTCTTTGATGTTGATTTCTTCTGGTAGATCGATAAAGGGTTTGATCAATTCGTCGTGTTGCTTAACTTTCCATCTGACCAATCTCTTAGGTGAAAAGGCATTTGAGTTAAGTACATTTACTTCAAAGAAATTGGCCTTAACATCTGGTTCATCATGTTCTGACTGCTCTTCCTCTTCACACACCAGGTTGACTGTTGGTACTGGATAAGAGATCTGCACAGCAGTTAAATCTTCCTTCTATGTACTCTACCTTACAGTTATGTAGTCCAGGTCGGTAGAGACATATAACTGACTGACACAGTCATACAGAGTTTGACTATACTTTTAATATTCTCAGATAATAATTATACGAAAAACCTACAATAAATTTATAAATTTATAAATATTACTAACATTGACAGTTACACTTTATTATAATTATAACAGAATATATGCATTAAAATAATTATAGTTACCAAGCACTGTCAGGTATTCAGCTACATAGAGTAGATATTATTAAAGTCTGTTCCCTTCAAGGGTGTAGCGCCGAGTGTGCGGGCAACTATGGTTTTAGCGGGAAAGTTAGTATGTTGTTAAAAATAGAAAACATCTACAGGTAAACTGGTCGAACAGGTATTTGGTCTGTCACGTCACACCATGTAAACATAAACAAACACACGTGGACACTCACACATGGACAGTACATCGTACTATACACAAGAGCATACATACACACAATTAATTAAAAACACTGAAACAATAACATTTATTACTTACACTGGTTACATATTCCCCCCTTTAGTGAAATGGCTCCTGACTTTTTTTGAAATTGACACATCAGGCAAAGTTTAAAGTTTAATGAGCTGAATTATTGAAAAACTAACTACATGTATATACAACCAAACAACTAATCCAGCCAATATCATGAACTAAAATCAAAAATTGAAACAACTGTCGAGTCAGAATGTAATCCCATGACAACACAAGTCAAATTAAATTTCAACTGATTCCACTGAACTCAACCAATATCAATAATAATCAAATCATCTGATGCAAACACCTCTTGCATTATCTCAACATTACCACCATTACTTTCAATCATAAAGACTCTAACATTACTGTTAAAGAATCACCTTCAATAAGAATCACCTCAAAGTACTGAACTCATCCCTGTGTGCTTAACACATTTGAATTAAGATTTCACAAAATATGGTCACTCATTATTCAAAATTGTAAGGGTTCCTTAAGGTTAAAGGTGAGGAGTGGTCACATATTGTCATCATCAAAATGTTTATCTTTAAATAAACATCACCTCAGTGTAACTCGGTGCAATTTTTATTTTTATTTTTAAATTTTATCAATTTTTTTTTTTTTTTAATAAAACAATATAGATTAAAAACCATCTTTTATATCCACATAGGAATTCAAAGTCTCTGATTTCACTCATAATCTCACTCATAGACTAGTGTCTCTATTCACTGTTACTATGACCTAAATCCATTCTCCATATCGATCCAGAGCTTTACGTACTCGGGTGGAACGACGAATGGTTGGAGCTGCCTCCATAAGTGACTGATCGGGTGTGGACTGAATGTTGGACTCCTCGAGCTCTTCACTATAATTCTGAAATGATACAGAATATTGACAGTTATTTAAAGAGTTGTCACTCATACTTATAATTGACGAACCATCATCTATCACTGATGATATTGGAGGTATTGACGACAATTCTACAGGATTGTCTCTTTTCACTTTTGATGCAACCTTTACTCTTTGTACACTGTAGTTCTCCGAGTCGCTTTCGGTCTCAGATTCGCCAGATGACAAAGCTTCCTGTACGGAGTTCTCTTCCAGTTTTCTATCTGTATACACCTTCTTTTTCATGTACTCTGCTTTCTGTACTTCCGCTTTCTGTATTTCCTCCCCCTCATCAAGACCAGTACAAGGAAGAAGCATATTTCTGTGCAGAGTCCTTGTTCTGCCTGATTTGTCTACAGCTCTAACTCTATACACAGGGATCCCTGGGTCGGGCATCTCCTGTACTACGTACACTTTGTCCTCCCATCTGTCTGCTAGCTTAATATTCTTACCCTTCAAACCAACAATCCGTACAAGTACCTTATCTCCCTGTTGCAGCTTAGTCTCTCTTACCTTAATGTCGTACCTTTCTTTGTTCTTGAGCCCAGTCTTTCTAGCTTCTTTTGCTGCAATGGCATAAGCTGACTTCATCCTCTGCTGAAGTTTTTCTACATACCTTCTGGGATTTGCATCGCCTTCATTTCCAAGATCCAGACCCAAGAATGAATCAATCGGAAGTCTAGAATTCCATCCAAACGTCAGCACATGGGCTGAAAATCCTGTTGCATCACTCTTTGTAGCATTATATGCCTGGACCAAAGGGGCAACATGGGATTTCCAGTCAGCTTTTTGGTCATGCTCCAACGTCCCTAGCATCTTCAGCAATGTCTGATTGAATCTCTCGACTGATCCATTCCCCATGGGGTGATATGGAGTGGTTCGAGTCTTCTTTATCCCCAAAAGCTTACAGAGTTCTTTGATCACTTTGGACTCAAAATTCCTTCCTTGGTCGCTATGCAACTTCTCAGGAAATCCATAGTGTAAGAAGAAGTTCTCGTACAAGGCTTTCGCTGTGACCGTAGCCTTCTGACTACGGCATGGTATAGCCTGTGCAAACCAAGTGAAATGGTCAGTTATAACCAGTATATCCTCAGTACCCCCTTTGCTTTTCTCTAGACTCAAAAAGTCAATACACACCAACTCCATGGGGTGTGTAGTCTCAATAGGGACTAATTGAGCAAAAGGCTTGGATGGTGTTTTGCGTCTTATGCACCTAGGGCAATTTTCAACTTTCTGGCTTATTTCCTTCTCCAAACCAGGCCAGAAAAATCTTTGCCGGGCTAGCCATAGAGTCTTGTCTTTCCCAGGATGGCCTGTATCTCTGTGTATTTCTTGGAAAGCTAGTTCTCTGTACACCTCTGGAATCACCAGCTGACTAACCTCTCTTTCCTCAATTTTAGTCTTCCTGAACAAAATTCCATCTCTAAGGTAGAGCTTTCTCCATTCTCTAAAGAATCTCTGAACTGCATAGACTTCTCTCTTCATCTCACATCTGTTCAGATAAAATCCTTGTTCCTTGAGTCTATTACTCTGGACAATACATGATCATTTCTTTGTTCCTGTCTCAATCAATCTCACTAATATGCTGAGCTTCGTCTTCTTCATTATCAGTCATATGTGCTTCAGAGTATGCCCCTATACTATGGCAGTATGGCACTGCGCAGGTCACTGATTGGCATATGGCTTTTACAGCATCAGCAAAAAGCTGTATAGATAGTCCATCTGCATCAGCATTCTGCTGACCAGGCCTATATTTGATAGTAAAATTGTAACTTGCTAAAGCAGCAACCCACCTTTGACTAGTAGCATCTAGCTTTGCTTTGTGCAAAACATAAGTTAGGGGTTTATTGTCAGTGATAACTTGGAAAGAAGTTCCATACAGTTAATCGTGAAACTTATCACTTACAGCCCACTTGAGAGCGAGAAACTCCAACTTATGGGCGGGGTAGTTTCTCTCACTTGCTCGCAAACCCCTGCTGGCGTAAGCGGTAACTCTCTTTTTTCCTTCTTGTTCTTGATATAACACTGCACCTAAACCTACACTGCTGGCATCCATATGCAAAATAAACGGTAATTTGTAGTTAGCAAATCCAAGTACTGGTGGTTCTAAAAGCTTACTTTTTACTGCTTGAAATGCCTCTTCCTGTCTCTCTGTCCACTGCCACTTGTCTGGTAGATTTCCTTTCTTTTTCTGTCTGAGCCTCTTCAATGTTCCATGACCTTGGAGTAAAGCATTCAAGGGAGCTACAATGTTGGCAAAGTTTTGGATGAACCGGCGATAATATCCAACAAATCCTAGGAATTGACGAAGTACTTTAATGTTGGTAGGTGTCGACCAGTCTCGAACAGCTGATAACTTTTCTTGATCTGTCTGAATCCCTTTCTCTGAGATAATGTGTCCTAAATAAATAACTGAAGTTTTGAACAATTCACATTTTGAAGGTTTCAATTTTAAATTATGTTCAGCTAACTTTCTGAAAACATTTTCCAATCTAGAACAATGTTCCTGAAAAGAATTTGAAAAAATCAGTAAATCATCCAAAAAAATTAAACATTCTTTCAAATGCAGGTCTCCCATACACTTTTCCATCAACCGTTGGAAAGTTGCAGGAGCATTTGTCAGCCCAAAACTCATTCTATTGCACTCATAAAATCCCAGATTTCCTACTGAAAAAGCTGTTTTATGTCGATCTTTCTCTTCAATTTCAACCTGCCAGTAGCCGGATCTTAGATCTAGCTTGCTAAAGAACTTTGCTCCATATAGCGTATCAATCACATCATCAAATCGCGGCAACATGTAGCAATCTTTGCGCGTCTTTGAATTGAGCATCCGCATGTCTAAACAGAATCTTAATGAACCGTCTGACTTTCGACTAAGTACCACGTTCGACGAGTAGTTACTGTTTGACTCTCGTATAACTCCGGCGTCTAACATTTCACGAATGTGTTGGTGTACTTCCTCATACATGCAGGGAGGAATTCTACGGTAGGGTTGTTTAAACGCTTTACTGTCCTCTAACTCAATTGTGTGTTGGACTAAGTTAGTCCTACCCAGATCTAAAGGACCTGTCGAGAATACATGGCTATACTCTCTCAATAGGTTTCTTACAGTATCATACTGATTACTAGTCAACATATTAGAGTCGACCTTTACTCCCAACTCAATAGGGTCACATGATTTTGTTGGCGGGTTTAAAGTAGCCAAATTGTCTACCACCTTTACTTCTTGGAGGTTACAAAGTACAGTGCCTCTCTTAACTAAAAGGGTTTTTGCAGATATATTACAAATATTAACATGCACCATAGACTTTGAACCTGGTTTAGTAAACTCTACTACTCTTGGACAAACTGCAAACTTGTCAACATGATCACAGTTTTCTGAAACCATAGTCAAATTGTTACTCTTTGGTAAACCTTTGACACAACCTTTTATAACTATGGACTCATTAGGTTTTACCATCACTGGTTTCTTACCTATTGATTTCACGCTGTAACACTTGCTCGTCATGCTATTAAAAGCTAACTTCCATTGTTTAGGAACAGGTGGATCTTGACTCGACTGATCTCTACATATTCTCAATACATTAGTTCCGATGATAACAGGACAATTCCTGTTGAAGTCAGTATCGGGTACAATTAACACAGGGACAAATAACTCTACATCACTAAAAGGAGTTTTCACAGAACATTCAATATATCCCTTTTATTTTAATAATGACCCATCAGCTACAGAAATTTCTAGACCTAAATTTGATAAGTCTTTTAATTCAGGTTGGTTTTTCATTGAATGGTACCCAGATAATGACAAGGTTGTTACCATTGACCCACTATCTACAAGCGCTGTAAAAGAATTTTCATGCATAAAAACTGTAGTCTCATTTGACTCACCAATCAGTTTGCATTTTGCCTGTTGGCCTTTTCTCGAAACCTTGGTCTCCGGTCGGCCTGCATCAGAGACCTCTAGTCGTTTGGGTTACCTTGATATTTCCTCTGAAATTGACCTTGACCTTGACCATTTCTTTTGTCATTCGAGTTACCTCTGTAATTGTTGAAGTTTCCTCTCCGAAATCCACGACTTCTGTAGTTTCTTTGGTAACCACCTCTGCCTCTTGGTTCATACCTTTTTTCATCATTGGTTTTACCTGATGAACCATCTAGTTTTTGTAGAATCTTGTCGAACTTATCATCAATCTTACCTTCAAGTCTTGTCTCCATGTTCTTCATTTTCTCCATCAGCTTCTCCTCTAAGTCTTCATTGGTCATCATTCCATGTTGATGAACTGGCTTGTTGTCTGAAATGCTTGAACTTATCAAAATTTCCTTTTCTACCCTTCTAATTTCTAATAATAATTTGTCATAATTCTTAATCACATCATACTTGTGTCGCGTTTGAGACTTTTAAAGTTTCTCTGAACTTAATGAAGTCCAGAACTTATGCCTTAACAAATCGTTCTTGGATGCGCTATCTAAATAACCATTATCAATGGCATTTTGCAGCATTGTTTCGAGTCGGCCACCAAAAGATGTAACATTCTCACCTGGTAGCTGAAAAGCATTGAAGAATTCTTGCATTATCATTCCATTATTTGCAATTTCACCAAATAAGATATCAAGCTTATCTAAAATTTGCTTTACACCAGCTTTTTCACCTAAAGGAATAAGCATTGTTTTAGCCGTACCCCTTAATGAGCGTCTAATACTCTGTATCAGAAGATTTGGTTTAATGTCAGGGTCACCTATTAGGCACTGCACTTCAAACCGCCACTCTTTGTATGAAACATCCCCTTTTTGAGGAGGGTCATCACCCGAGAATTGTGGGATTCTTGGGATGTTGTTATTTAATTCATACACCTGGTTAATACTGTTACCATACTGATTGTTACTTTTTGTTACTTTTACTAGTGTCACCAAAGTTTTGTGCTTTTTTACTCATACTAAGGTCACCAAAGTTACAAGCTAACTTTGAAAAAGGAGCTTTTTGTTTATGTCCAAGATGTAAGACAGGATCTTGATCAAATGCAGTAAATAACTGATTATCTTGTTCAGTAGGTACAGGTACCTTTTGTTTTTAAGCATCACCTTTTTTCACAGACATAGGTATACTCGACACCGATAACCGACCAGCAAAATCCATTTTCTGATCCTCTGACTTATCACCAACAGGATCCTTCTGATCCTCTAATTTATCACCAACAGTATTCTTATTTTCCTTTGACTTATCAACACCAGTATCCTTGACCTTAGCCTTATCCGACATTTTGACTTCCTCTGTCTCCCCAGCCATAAATCAACTAAGTACCTCTCAAACCAAATATTGACAGCAACTTTACAATCCACCATGCACCAAGTATTCAACTTGAACAATCTCTTTCAATCAGATAAACACTAATCATCCACTAATAACCAATGATTATCTATGTCCAGATTAATTAAGCCACGATGCAACTTGATTAGCAGAATCACCACAACTGACAACTAAAATGTCACAATCACCTTAAAGTTACTATTCAATACTTTAAGTTTCAGAAATTCTCAGATTTTTAAATGTTAATTATAATTTCCCCGAATCTAAATTATATACAAAATAATAAAAAAAAAAACTTTATAAAATTTTAAAGCTCACTCACATTAACACAAAACTGACTGCACACTTTCAAATAAATGTATTGATGTATCATCTGACTATTTCAGGTCTATCTACTGGTCACTGGACTGAAAGAAATTAGTTTAATTAATAAACTGCATGCATGCTGGTTAGATGGTGAACTCGGCTTGCTGCTATCTAATATGCAAACAACATGTTAAACTATTACATATACATGTACATATATTAATATATAATAGATATCCTTAACCTAAATAACTATAAATTAAATAAATAAAATACAATTTGCAAAAATAAATATCCTAACTAATTTGACAATAAACCTGAAAAAGAAAAATTAAATAGACAATAAACCTTAACTAATACACGCTGTTTTCTTCAAATGTAAACAAAATTGTCACAGCTAGCTGATTATAAATAATAGGAATTTCCTTTTTACCGCATCACAGTCTTACAATCGACAAAGACATTCACATTCAAAACATGCACATTTACACATACAATTACACAAAGTTTCTACAGATATATTTACAGTACCTTTCTCTCTTTACTTCACTTCCCGCTTATAGTTTGCCATTCGCCTTGTTTCCTGTTTTTGAGTCACGCTTCTTTCCTCCATTGCTTCATTCGTCGGTGCGCGCAATGTGACGTCACGGTTCCGGAATTTAGGATTCGCCTCTCGGGGATCCGCCCATGAACTTCACAATCACGAAACACCACTTCTTTGCACAATAAACACAAATTTCTTCTCTTTTGACACAATTTAACACTCTCAGATCACTCTTTCGTCTGCTTCCTCTGGTTGTATATATATATAGGCCTATTTATATTTGTTATATAATGATTTGGAAATGAAAACGAAGGACTTCTCTTTCGGTCCGTTCCCTCTCTGTTTCCCCAATCCGCTTCCCGGGTCTTCTATAGGATCTGTTTCGTGGTCCTAGTGCTTGGTTTTCAGAATAACGTGGGCGCCATTTGTAGTCCAGGTCGGTAGAGACATATAACTGACACAGTCATACAGAGTTTGACTATACTTTTAATATTCTCAGATAATAATTATACGAAAAACCTACAATAAATTTATAAATTTATAAATATTACTAACATTGACAGTTACACTTTATTATAATTATAACAGAATATATGCATTAAAATAATTATAGTTACCAAGCACTGTCAGGTATTCAGCTACATAGAGTAGATATTATTAAAGTCTGTTCCCTTCAAGGGTGTAGCGCCGAGTGTGCGGGCAACTATGGTTTTAGCGGAAAAGTTAGTATGTTGTTAAAAATAGAAAACATCTACAGGTAAACTGGTCGAACAGGTATTTGGTCTGTCACGTCACACCATGTAAACATAAACAAACACACGTGGACACTCGCACATGGACAGTACATCGTACTATACACAAGAGCATACATACACACAATTAATTAAAAACACTGAAACAATAACATTTATTACTTACACTGGTTACAGTTATATCCTGCAATACTTAATGCCCATACTTGAATTTTCTTATTTTGCATTGGAGATTCTAAGATATACTTGAGCGGCTTATGGTCTGTTCTTATATTAAACTGAGCACCGTGTAAATAATGGTCTACTTCTGAAGGGCATAATGGATTGCAAATGCCTCCTTTTCTATGATTGACCATTTTTCTTGAGTTTTACTCAGTTTATGGGATAAGTAATATATTGGTTTATCTTCTTCCTCATCTGTTCTTTGGTTGAGGCAAGCTCCAATACATTTGTCGCTGGCATCGGTGTACACGATGTACTACTTATTAGTATCTGGATATGCTAGCAAAGGCACTACTGTTAAACTTTCTTTAATAAAGTCAAACGCTTTTTGGCAACATGGTGTCCATTTAAACCTTGCATACTTTCTGGTTAAGTCAATCAATGGTTCTGCAATCCTAGAGTAGTTTGGTATGAATCTCCTATAATAACTACACATACCTATAAAGCCACGAACTTCTCGGACTGTAGTGGGCACAGGTAACTTTCTTATAGCTTCGACTTTCTTTGGATCAGGTGAAACGCCATGTTCATTAATGATGCAACCAAGATATTCAGTCTGTTCCTTGAAGAAACTACATTTATTTAGCTTCATTTTTAGTCCATGCTTTCTTAGGCAATTGAAAACGTCTTGAATATGACGAAGATGATCTTCCGGTGTCACTGAGAATATAAGAATGTCAGCCAGGTATGCGATGGCAAACTCCTTCTGTCCTTGAAGAAATATGTTTATCAGCTCTTGAAAGACTGCCGGTGCATTACTCAACCCAAATAGCATCCAGTTGAATTGGAATAGTCCTTTGTGACATGCAAAGGCCATTTTTGAGTCGGCTCGCTCTCGCGAGTCCTTGTTATCATAGCCGTTTCTGCGAATTTTTTGCACTTCATTATTCATGCGCTAAAGAAAATAGTGCTTGCATTAACAGCTGTTGTTTGTGTAATTCCTTATTCAAAGGGGTTTAAAAATCTCATCTTTATTTACACATATATTTTTGAAGTTTTTCTTGATGTTTAAAAAATAAACAAATCGAAGTAATTTTTGTTAAATTGCTGCCCATGAATTTGACAACTTACACGGGGCAAACCTTGTTCCGTACTAATGAAGGTAACCATTTGAGAAGTTCCGAATGGAGATGTGCGTAAAATCTATTTTTAGAAAAACCAAGTTTGTTTTCTATTGGAGCTCGTGAAGCGAGAAGACCCTTTCACCGGCACTCTTGGAGTGGATTTTGAGCACAAACATGAAATGATAATGCGCTATGTATTTCCTTAGACTGGTCCTCTGTCTATATTGTATATGTATTGTATATTGCGCATATCAGACAGGCATTACCAGTCTATTACATGTATTTCTTCGTCATTGAAATAGCTAGGCTGGTCCTCTGTCTCTATCGTACGAAATATCTGTATCGCTCGCGCACATTGAAATATCAACAGAACGTGTTAACAAAATTGTACAAGATATAACATCCAATTTACCCCTCAGCTAATCTTTTTTATTTAATGTGTAAATGAGGTAACATGGATGAGAATGAATATCTTGTTTTAAGAACGAACGGTCTAACTCCACGTGATTGCCATGTGACTTAGAGGTTTAAAATAGCATGTGTGTTTACAGAAGATTTTGCAGCGCAGCGAGGAATAATAAAACATAATCGTAATAACTTTATGTACATTATGGTGATAAAGGAAGATTCTCGTGTAATATTCGACGATCGTTTTCGTCATGTTTGATGTTCATTATAAGAACCAAGTAAAGTAATTAAAATGGCATGAATGTGGCGTAAAATTCAGATTCGTATTCACTGAAAAAATGGGAAATGGCGTAATGTTCAATCAACAGATTAAGTTAAGAAACATCAAGCATGAGGAAGTGCAACAAGACTTTCAACAGTCTGTTCAATTAGACGTAAAATTTTTTAGTTTTTTATTTTGCAATTGTTTATCTGTGAAAAACCATCATTTATAGTATTTATCTAAAACAGAAAATGAACTGATCAAGATATATCTTGTTATTTTGATTGTTTTGGAATTTTGTCAAATTAGAGAAGCTTAATATGAGAGCATCATGTTTATTAACCCACAGCTACAGGTCTGTATGTGTTAAATTAAATAAATTGCGCAAGTTTTGTACAAATGAAAATTTGAAAAAGTACTAGATAAAATTTGGAAGTAATATCAAGTAGCTCTCGAAGAAATGTGTTTTAGCAGTGATGTAGAATAAAGTTGATAAATTTCGATGTCAAAAATATTTACCGCTAAATTTTGCGCTTGATAACATGTAGTATAAGGATATGACATATTTAGTCTCGATTTATATAGAAGACAAGGTGTGTCATATTGCAAATTTAGTTCGAAAATATAATTATAAACCCTAATAACACAAAAACCGGGTATGGATTCAATTTGAATTCACGGTCAGCTTCAACAAAGGTAAATCTTGATATGAAAACATGGAAGAGTATTTTGTAGTGAATGTTAGCCAAAATATGTAACTATCATGAACCATAATTCAAGGTATATCTAATACTTCACAAACTTAAAATTTTATAATGTACAAAGTTAGCGAAAATTTGAACGATTTTTAGCTCACCCAGACGAAGTTGGGGTGCTATATCGTCAGTACATTGTATTACTAACAATGTAATAAAATATTTCCATCAAAATATTGACAACATGTTGAGAGGGAGTCGACTCTTAGGCCCTTCAGGCCTTTGATTTCTTTTGCTTGAATCTTCTAATTTCACTTGCCAATATCCACTCTTTAAGTCTAGTGCAGTGAAATATTTTGCCTTTCCTAGTAAATATAGGATGTCATCAATCAACGGTAGCGGGAATGATACTGGTTTCACTATCTTATTCAAACTTCTAAAGTCGACACACATCCTGTCTGATCCGTCTTTTTTCTTTACCACTACTAAGGGAAATGACCAAGGCGACTGTGATCTTTCAATAATCTTTGCGACCATCATTTCCGGTATGGCCTTGTCGATTATCTGTCTTTTATTTAAGGGTACACGGTAGGGTCTATTCTTTATTGGGTGGTGGTCTCCAGTTTCTATCTTCATTTTAACAGTATCAGTCACTCCAAAATAACTGTCTTTCTTTGCAAATAAATCATTGTTTTTGCTCACAAGTCTTTTGATTGCATGTTCAAATCTTTTAGGTACATCAATTTCTCCTTTTGTAACTTGTCAATGAGTAGTCTGAGTGTATTTTGGAGATGTCCTTCTGTTTTAATGCGGTAATACGTCCTACTATGTAGCCTTTTGGAATTTTATAATTTTTGTTAGTTTGGTTAATGAAGATCATTGGAATTTTCTTATCTTTTCGAACAATACAAACGGCGTCTTTTAAATATAGTCCTGGATCTTCCATAATGCAGTTATTGTCTATGCTGTTCACTTCAACTAAGTCACTTTCTTCCAGAGGAAAATTGTTGTTTATTTTATCATAGAATACAGTCACCGTGTTTGGTCTCATAATAAGTTTCTTAGGTGTTCTTACAATAGTTCAGATACATGTGTAAGTCTTCTTTCAGTTCCCCGTATACTTTGCCATCAATACACATGAGTCCAAGATCAAAGTATAAATGAACATTGTTTTTCTTGAGCCAATCGCGGCCGAGAATTATGTTTCGGTTGAGTCCCTTTGTCACATAAAGTTTGCGGTCTAAAGTTAATCCCGAAATCTTAAAGGAAATATTTACATACCCTATCGCAATTAAAGAATTCCCATTTGCTGCCTGTAAAGAGGGGATGTCATTATTAAACAACTTAGGGCAGGGAAATAGATTATCTTGCATTTTCTTTCTAATTAAAGATATGGCTGCACCTGTATCTACCAAAGCCCTGAATTTATTTTTACCTATTTTTAATAAACAGCTACTGGGGTTGTTAGTAAAATTGATTTCATATGTAGGTCTTTGTTTAAAGTTCTTTCTTTGGGCTTTAACGAAGGAAGAACGTCTTAGCTATCCTGATTTTGTTTATTAAAAGAAGAGCGAGATTTGAAATTTTGAGATGGTCCCTCATTTACTTGGTTACTAAAATTATATAATCTACCTTGACGATTTGATGGTCTGCCCCGATTTTGCTGTGTTCTCCAATACATACGCGAGCTCCAACAATCTGCACGCACATGACCACAATTCCAACATTCCATAGGTGACCGGGGATTCTGCTCTATATTATGGACGGGCTTGTTTTGACTGAGTCATTTATTAATTTGAGGACGGGACCTGACTTGGGGTTTATTTTGAGGACAAAATCGAGCCCTATGACCCGTCTGTTTGCATTTAAAACACCTACTATTTCGCGCATGGTCAATTTCCATTGGTTCTACATGCCTTGTTTCTATTGAGGTAAGATTATCTACTCTATCCTTTAATAAGGGAAGAGTAGTATCAAAATTTGAAAGAGTTAGTCCGTTGTCATTATTTTGTACAATTTCTGTCATATTTGACCCTCTTATCACTAGCCTCTGTCTCAGGTTTTGTTCTCGCATTGCTATTTGAATTGCGGATTCTAAATCTTTAGGATTTTCTCGCAAAATTTTTCATTCTGAGAAAGTCGAATGTCAACCCATCACAAAAAATATCTACTAACTGTTGTTGTACCAAAGGGTCTTTTATTCTGTCATTACGGTATTGTAGGCATCTTCCACAATTTGTAATAGTCTCTCAGCGGACAACTGAACCCTTTCATTTGAATTTTGTTGAGTCCTCAGCATTACTGCTAACGCGTGTTGGGGATCTGTTATTTCTGCAAATCTATTTTTAAGGGATTCCTTGAGATCATTCCAAGATGGGATTTCTTCAGACCCATCTGTTTCATCTAAATACCTTTTAATATAATCCTCAACTGAACCCTTACTCATTATGTATGCAAGCATGGGGATCTCATGACCTTGTTTCCCAGACATAACAACTTCTTTTATCTATTGTTTAAATTTTTGAGCATCTCCCTTAAAAGGAGTTATTACAGAAGATAGGGGCACTGAGAATGCGGCTGTTATAGCTTTAACTTGACCATGAAAAAATCTTTATCATCATCCTGATTTGGGACTCGGTGTCGAGGTTCACGAGTTTCATACAACCTAGCATCATGATATGTTACAGAAGTGTTTTGTTTAATCTGTTCTTTTTCTGAGGATTTTTGACCTGTTTCTTGCCCTTTATTTTCTTTACTCTGACCCAACCCCACGAATCGTTGTTCTAATTGCTCATTTCATTTTTAAATTCTTTTTAGGTCACCTGAGTAAACTCAGGTGACCTATTGCTATCTGTTTTCGTCCGTCGTCGTGCGTCGTGCGACGTGCGTCGTGCGTTAACAATTTACATTTTTAACTTCTTCTTAAAAACTACAAGGCCAATTGTTCCCATTTTTGGTGTGAAGTATCTCTATGGTAAGAGGAATGTAAATTGTGAAATTGGTGGCTCTACCACCCCCAGGGTGCCACAGGTGGGGCCAAATATGCAAAAAACAGCCAAATTTTCAAAAATCTTCTTCTCTACTCCCACACGTGAGGAAAAAACTGATTGCATGGTTATGATGTCCATGAAGCCCTCTACCAAAATTGTGAAATTCATGGCCCCTGGGTCAGGGGTTCAGGCTCTAGGGTGGGGCCAATATGGTCATATAGTAAAAATGTATTAAATCTTAGAAAATCTTCTTCTCTACTCCCATAGATATTTGTTAAAAACTAAATGTATGGTTATGATGTCCATGAAGCCCTCTACAAAAATTGTGAAATTCATGGCACCTGGGTCAGGGGTTCAGGCCCTAGGGTGGGGCCAATATGGCCATATAGTAAAAATGTATTAAATCTTAGAAAATCTTCTTCTCTACTCCCATAGATATTTGTTAAAAACTAAATGCATGGATATGATGTCCATGAAGCCCTCTACCAAAATTGTGAAATTCATGGCACCTGGGTCAGGGGTTCAGGCTCTAGGGTGGGGCCAATATGGCCATATAGTAAAAATGTATTATATTTTAGAAAATCGTCTTCTCTACTCCCATATATATTTGTGAAAAACTAAAGGCCTGGATATGATGTACATGAAGTCTTCTACCTAAATTGTGAAATTTATGACCCATGGGACAGGTGTTTAGGCACTAGGGTGGGGCCAATATGGCCATATAGTAAAAATGTATTAAATCTTAAAAAATCTTCTTCTCTACTCCTGTATATATTTGTGAAAAACTCAAGGCATGGATATGATGTCCTTGTGTTAAGTGCCATCAAATAGTATGTAGGTCATGAGCCCTGGGGATGGTCCTGTCCCACCTCAAACAGGAAGTGCCAGAATATCTTGAAAACAGTTAATATCCCCACCCCTAAACCATATATATTCTTGTTCCCTGTGTTAAGGGCCATCAAATGGTATGAACGTAATGGGCCCTGGGGATGGTCCTGACCCCCTCTCAAACAGGAAGTGCACAAATATCTTGAAAACGGTTAATATCCCCACCTCTAAACCATATATATTCTTGTTCCTTGTGTTAAGGGCCATCAAATGGTATGTAGGTCATGGGCCTCAAGGGTGGTCCTGACCCCCCTCAAACAGGAAGGGCCCAAATATCTTGAAAACGATTAAGAACCCCACCCCTAAACCATATATATTCTTGTTACTTGTGTCAAGGGGCATCAAATGGTATGTAGGTCATGGGCCCTGGGGATGGTCCTGACCCCCCTCAAACAGGAAGTGCACAAATAACTTGAAAACGGTTGAGATCCCCACCCCTAAACCATATATATTCTTGTTCTTTGTGTCAAGGGGCATCATATGGTATGTAGGTCATGGGCCCTGGGGGTGGTCCTGACCCCCCTCAAACAGGTCGTGATCGAATATTTTGAAAACGGTTTAATAGTCCTTTTTGAAAGATTTCAGGCAGGGAGGTGGTCGTCATTACAAATTAAAAATTTTTCTATTCCAGAATAAAACTTAATTAAATGCATATACGAGACTCCTTGACAAGTTTGTATATGGGTTATGCTACTCAGGTGACCGTCAAGGCCTATTGGCCTCTTGTTTATCAAACCCATCACCTGTCGCCATATTGGTTGCATACTAGACAAAGTTGCTTACTTCGAAATAGTTACAAGAGACATATAGAAATGGTTCTTACCTTTTTTTTTTAACTTTGCTTTGCTTTGTCCTGGTCATGGCACCAAGAAAGTTTGTGTAAGCCTTCCACCTTAGTTATATCCTGGAGATGCGACTCAAGCTTAGTAACCACGAAGTCCAGTACTTCTTTCACCAAAAGTTTATTTATAAGCGTGATCGTATATTAGTCAAAATTACATCAATTAAAAGCAGCCCAAATCAGAGATCTGCTTAAAATAATTTTACATGAGTATATATAACATTTTACTTATGATGGACAGTTCTGACTAGTTCGGCCCATCTACGATGATCATGGGTGAACATTTAGTGTTCAAATTCCAGAGTTATATTTTATTTCTAAATAAAGTAACTGTCAGAACTGCCTATCAAAGAGTATGGATGCAGGATTTGAGTCTCCGAGTCCTGAGTCTCTGAGTCCCCAACCTTGGTATGATGCATCACTTACTCATAATACATTCATTCATACATGGCTAAAAGGTTACAAAGGTTATATAGAATAAGCAATACATTACTATACAGGTAAATATCGGTATCTCGAACATGGGATATCTCGAATACCCCGCTTATGTCGAAGTCTTCCGACGGTCCCGGCCATTTTCTCTATATAAATGATTTAAAAAACTCCTGATATCTCGAATACGGTAATCTCGAATACCCCGCTTATGTCGAAGTGTTTGAAAAGGCCGAAGCCCTAATTTTACCTGGTTTATCTCGAAGTGGAGCCATTTTCCCGGCCAGTTGAACATAATTGGTGTCATTACTTCACACATTTCTGCCCGCGGCAATTTTCACACCTTTTAAAACTAGTGGTGTATCAAACTGCACGATGGAAGTTAATTAGGATGGTAGCTTGGGTGTTTTTTACATTTAGTACCTTTTTATAAAATTCAAACCAAAACACAGCCACGATTACCGATAAAGTGTTTAATAAAACACACTGTGTGGGGAGAATCTATCTAGCATTAATAACTGCCAATTTTATAAAAACAATTAATTACGGAATCGAGTTTATTTTTTTTTTTTCATGTACGCTCCCAAAAAATGAAGCATGATTGGAATATGAAGATTTAAAAGAAAACTTATTTAAATTTAACAGAACTAGTCCATGAATTGAATACGCAGGGTGTAAAGTAACTTCCGGTTCATCGTACACGGGTTGTTTCCAATATGAGTACTAAAGCTGTGAGCGTAATGAGTTAATATAAGATACGTTAGTTCACAAACGAAAATGAAATAAAAATATGTGAATTTTGATTCTTGATTATTGGTGGCTTTTTCAAATTTTCAAATCCGTATTTTTCGTTTCCTATGTGATAAATTTCAAACGTTACATTGCAAGTGCTTCTTCCAATTCAAAGTTCTGAACGTCGATAGTGAAGAGGATGTGAAGTCGTATTATTAACGGAATATTGCTTTTATAATTTGATTGCTTTTACAAATATTGATTATATTTCACAAATAAAAACACACAAACTAAAAATATTTAATCAAATGGTTGATTTTTCGTTTATGAGTAATAGAAAAGTTCAGTATATACCGGTACTAAAACACGTGTTGATATAAGAACATCACGGAATTAGAATTGGAAAGCCACTTCGGATATCTCGAACCCCCGGATATCTCGAAGTTTTGTTGAGGTCCCCCCAAGTTCGAGATACCGATATTTTACTGTATATAGAGTACCAGAGCAGACACAGAATCGCAGAATATGACAACTTACTTATAAACTCTCAATTTGGATATTACTATGCCCATATTCTGCACCTGATTGCATAACATCATTTAGGAATACTACGGAGTGCTACAAGAGTCACAGAGTTCATTCTGTTAGTTATCATTACTACAATTCATTGCGCAGTATCTAATTATACATAAGTATCATAGTGACCAATTTGTAATGATATCAATTCAAGGTCATAGCATGGCTATCTGTTTACAATAGGCCTTGTCAAAATATGCATTTTCATCACCATGCCGGCAACTAAGCCCTGCCAAAATTAATATATGCATAACCGTGCCTTATTCCAGGCCTTGTTAATTATAACATACATGACTGCACCTCATACATGTTATATGAAGGCATTGTCATAAAATACTAATTATATTACTACTACATAGCCCTTATTAAAAAATAATATATATATATATATATATATATACAACCGTGCTCACAAAATGCATGAAAGCCTTATCTCATAAATAGCCTCGCCTATTCATTAGGCCTGTCTAGCATTTTTCACATATTTTTAAAACAAGTCTAGATTAAATTCATAATGAATGATCGTCTCATGTATAAACATCCAAACAACCAATCTCTAGTCTCCAGTTAAACAGCACAACCTCACTGTTAACACTCTGCAATTGAAATACTCTGAACCAAACAAAGATTTTAAATGTTAACCATATTAAAAAAATATCTTGATTTGGTGCAAACTCCAGAACATCAACATGTTCTCTGAAAATCGTATTTTTATCAAACAGCATAGTCCAAAATGGACTTAAAGGCCACTTTGGGACAATTAAAGTGCCATGTGCATTACATGCTTGCATTAATCTGATTTGCATATTAAACTTATAGGAGGAACCAACCAGTTGTTCTCATTATGCAAGTTTTGAGAAAAAGTGTCAACTCCCTCGGTTTCTGTAAACCAAAACAAAGAATTAAATCTTTGTAACTTTGTGTTATTAACATTAGCAAATCTGTCAACAGTATGAGGTCCCCAGAAGGAATCTGTAAACTCAAAAAACTTATTACTTGTTTGCCAATCTTCATAACAAATGATGTTTGATAAGTAATCAGCCTTTGTATTCAAACTTCAAGGTATCTGTCACCGAGGGGAAAGGGCACCATAGGATAAGGGGAACTAACTCGTATAGGCCCAACCCAAGAGACAGGGGGTCAGCCTATAGTTATTAGGCTTAAATTGACCTCTAAGTTGAATATGCATAGAGCTATAACTCGGAGGCAGTTTTCACAATTTTGGATATTTGTGTGCCATAAAACGTTCTTACCTATGAAGTTACCTGAAAAAGAGTCTAATGCTAACTGTACTGCTTTAAGCTCTCTCCATGTAGAACTCATTACCATTTCACTTTCCGTCCATCTTTTGTGGAAAACATTTTCATTCAATTCAACCATATAAGCTGCAGCAGTGACGTTACTTGCATCAGAATGTACATGTACACTAGAACATGAGAAAAATTATTTTGACCCATACGCTTAATGTTGAGTTTTCCATAAATGTTAACCTCCTGTGATGAAAATAGGTAGATTTTGAACCGAAAACAGGGTAGCATTGTGCACAACCTTTTTTGCGTAAATTTCAAAGCATAGATTTTTATGTACTACATATGTAGTAAGGGTTTCTTATAAGCAATTAAAGACATCAACTAAAACATAAGACTTGAAATTCAAATTTTGTAATATTAACACCATACTTGCCTACCTCCAACATGTAAACTTCCTTGTAAATCGGTAGAGTTAACATGTATGAGTTTTTCATAGATTTTCTTGCCAAAATAACAATTCCTTTTTAACTGCTTCTGGAATACCGGTAGATAATGAAAACGAACGATCCCAACAAATTCTATTCTCAATGGCTATAAGTAAATTTGTCTTGTCATTTAACTGGCAACATTTCCCACAACTGGATACATAGAAATGATTTTGCCTGCTGAACTGACCAATATCCTTGCTGTAAAAAAAGAAAATCTATGAATTAAATACTTAATTGAATCAATTGCATCATCAACTCTTCTGGGTGTTATGCATATAGAGAAAGATGTTGAGTTCCAAGTTAAACCAAGCCACTCTAAGCACTGTACGGGCTGTAATACAGATTTTTCAAAATTAATCAATAAACCGGCCTTTTCTAAAGTATCTCTGACATGCAAACATTTCTGAAAATCTGAACCAAAACCTAATCCGTCGTCCAAATTTAAAACTATGTCAACTTCACTATTTCTCCAGTATTTGACAAGAGGTCTTAAACATTTTGCAGAAATGTAAGGAGCCGAAGTCAGGCCAAATGGTAAAACACTGAAACAATAAAATTTGTTATTCCAGGAAAAGGAGAAATATGTCAATTGCTGTTTACAAATATCTACGTGGTGATACCCTGATTCAAGATCAAACTTGTACAAATAACAATCTTTTTTTGAAAAAATCTACAGCATTGTTCCAGTCTTCAAATTTGATCCTTCTTTTAAGAACATACCCCCGGTAGTTATTTAATTGTCTCAGATTAAAAATCAACCTCTTTTTACCAGAACCTTTGTTAACAGCGACACTCAGCGGACTGACAACATACGACCGGAATGGGACTCTCTAATAACTCTGAAACAGACTTGTCTACAAATTTAATATTATCTTTTGCAGATTTATTATTTTTGAAATACAAAGAAGGTGTACTTTCAAAAGGAACAACATAAACTTCTCGTATAGTATCTAATACAAATTGGTAAGCACCAATAGATTCCCAAAATTTAATATGTTTACACAAATTGCCTTAGACTCCTTTACTCACATTAACTGGTGTTTTATCAAAATATGCAAATTGATTTAAGAATAACTCAATCCGTTTGTACAAGAGTGAATCAGAACACGTAGGTACGTACTGTTCATGTGCAGATTTACTGCTTTCTATTTGAGTTGTTTGCGTTTGAGTTAAAATTCTTGGTAGGGCTGGACAGGATGATTTCCAGTGACAGAATGACAGTATTGGCGACAGTTGAAGCACATATCGAAGGCTGAAGGCTCCTTACATTGTTTAAAGTTTAAATTGCAAAAAGGAATGGGAAGGAGCAGACAACACCTTGCTATTGTGGAGTTGGATACAGTAGTAGCTGGTTTTTGGTAAGGTTGTGCAAGGCACTTCTCTTTGTCTGTAGGGCGCAGGTCTCCGCCTGGCGCATGCCTTTTTCATCTTCAGAATCTGATGCAAGGTCATCGCTCTCGTACTCTCTGACCATTGTCCAACCTGTGGGGTCTTATCTGCTATCCTGATCAACTTGTTCCTCTTATCGAGCTTATTAATAAGCCCCGTCACCAATCTGATGGCGGTGGGGTCAGACACACGTTTCTGCACCTTTGCCAAATCACTCAATCAGAATTAAAGTTATATTAAATCTTATTTCCTTCTTGTTTAAACTTTACTGACACTTCTCTCTTGATAGGCTTAGTAATGTTATCAATATCTTTACCAGAGACTGATATTTCCTCCTTGAAACTCTCCAGCTTATGTCCGGAACAAGTTAAATGTGTCTGCAAGGTCTGACCATTCAGGAACTTTGTCTGTTGATTGTCCAGATACTGCAGGTTGTGGTCTGGTTTCAACTGCAGGTTCTTCTAATAAATTTTCTTCGTCTTTTTCTCTGCACAACACAAGGAAATCAGTCATGGACTGTGGAGACATCTCAGACGTCTGTTGCACGATAGGCAGCAAATTCTCTAATAACTTCTACTTTAAGCACGTACCCAGGTAACTTTCAATACGCCTGAGTAACTTTAACGACCAATCAGAGATTGGATATGAATATAACAACAAATTTCAAACATGTGTTACTTGTATCATTTATAAATATATTTTCATTGATTTTTAATAAATGCGGCTGTAAATTGATCGATTTGTTTTTCGGGGAGGGGGATAAAACAAATAAACAAATATCATTTCAAATCTCTGTGGATGCAACATTAACTTTTATTTTTTAAATATAAGGACCCGGCAATCTTAATCTCTTCTATACCCAGACCATACAAACTTTAGTTAGATTCAGTTAACTTCCACACGATGATCAACGAAGAAAATTTAAAAATATCGATCTTCCTCGTCTTTAATTTTGCCCCGGACCAGTTTGCCTACCCATTCTACCAACACTCAGATTTAGTAGTCACATATTTGAAGACATTTTCAATCAAGAATTTAGTTGGCAAGTCACTGATGTACACACAGACATCACATATATAAGATTAGACCACTATAGTGCACGTTGATCAACAAATGCATATTCCAATGTGTGTACATCTTCCCTAGCCAAGGGTTTCTGATCCGCACCGCTCCCCAATAACCCTTGGCATATCGTGCTATCAAAAGTCGGGATTTTTTTGTCACGTGATCAGCCAGCCTATTTATAAATCAGCCAAATAATGAAAGATGCCGTACTTTAAATGTCACTGGTGCAGTAATGACAGCCTCCATAGACAATGATATTGACATGTTGAAAGAACCTTTTAATGCCTAGCGTCTTCAATAAATGGGAATATTGTTAAATGTTACATATAGATCGGATTTATTCGAAGGTTGTAAGACTTGGAGCGGTAAATTCTTCATCTATGAGTGCATGCCTCTCTTGATACACAGATTAGGTGGTACTTGTTATTGCACCATTGCAAGGAATGCAAGCTAAATGTATCACGAAGGCTCAAACAGAAAGACTCAGAAAAATACGGGTTTTGAGCTTTGCGTGTTGGAGACACTCATGAATAAACAGTACGAAAACATTGTCGAATAAATCAGATATGTTTTGCATCTTTTTGATTGGTTGACCAGTTTCAGTAAACCCCAATCAAAATCCAGGAAAAAAATCCCGACACGATATGCCATGGGTTTGTGAGAAGCGTTGCGGATCAGAAACCTTTGGCTAGCGAAGATGAGGTGTGTATACCAAAATGTCGTCTTCATCAAATCGGACATGCTCGATCTTTTAAACAATAACTACATGTAACAGGACACATGAAGAAAATAAATGAGCTTTAAATCAAAACACTATAATTGATAACTTTACTAGTTTTTATATTCCTTAACAACGTTCATGTTTTCAATATTCCATTGCAATTTAATCATACCGGGGTACATAGAAATAAAGCTTTTAAGAAAAATTCCGACTCTCACTTTAACAGAACACAAACTTTGATTTCTATGTTCATAATGTTCAAACTTATTAAGTAAACACTCATCTTTCACAAACTCTGATGCCTCAGGCTGTGATCTGCTTCTGACAATAAGCGGGCATTCTCTTTGGTAGAAGTCCCCGCACACATAACACCCACCTACATAAAAGGGCGTGGTTCCAAACTGTTTTTTTCGGCAGAAAAAGTTTGCTCTGGCACAAAACAAGTAAGATAAGACACACTTTGAACTTAATATAATCCAAGAATGAATTTAGTGAGGTAGAGGAAGGCTTGCTCTTTACTTGTTTCTGATTGTTCTTCGTTTTAGTTGACATCTTCCTCTTCTTAATGGCACGATTTTCTGCTTTGTAGATTTTACTTTCATCATCTTCTTGCAATTTCGTTTGAAACATACTGATTCACTGTCTCCCACCCTATGGAGGATGATTCGGGTATTCTTATTTGTTTATTACAGACCTTAATTTTTACACTTGCCTCTTGGATTAATTCTTTAGCGTAGTTTCCTGTTGTCTATTGCCCAGTTAACAGTGGATAATAGAGCTAAACATCTGTGTTGAAACTGTACTGGATTTTGTTCCCTTTAGACTTCACCCTTGAATTTCTTTAATTCTGAACTTACTGAAATATTTGCACCTTAAACCTTGTCTCAAGGTAGATATTTTGTTATTCACATACTCTTTAATGTCTTCTTTTTGAGATTTAAGCTCTGCCAAGATATCGACAAAGGATGGCTCATTCTGCATACCTATATAGAGCGACTTTCTCATGTCTTACTGAATTTGTAAGAATGAATACTTCTTGAACATACTCTACTTGTAATCACCTTCAAACCCCGCCTACATCATGAATATTCACAATTACCACAAAAGAAAACATTTTCAATCTAAATCACTACGTTCAAATGAAAGAAAATATATTTAAATAGAAACAAAAACTATAAAGCTATGATCTTATTCAAGTTATTATTATTAAGCCTAATCCACTCTTTCTCTCTCTCTCTCTCTCTCTCTCTCTGTTATGATGATCATTAAACAAACAGTAATTTTTACAAAAATAAATGATGTGGGATATTAAGGCCACATAAAGTTAATTTTTTGGTTCTCATCCTGCCCGCCCCGATGCATTTTATTTTATTTTTTAAAAAAAAATTGTGTGGGAAAAAATTCTGGAAAAAAAATCGGGCTTGGTATACAAAAAATTCCAGTCATGTTTGTTTTCATAAGGATACAAATGTCTTCATGCATTAACAGTTAAATTGAAATAAAATGAAATTAAAAGATTAAACGTGGGTTTGTGTACTCATATTAGCATTAACAATTTAAAAGAATAAAGCAGTTGTTTTTCTAGAACATGAATGGTGAAAAAGTTGTTTTAAAAAAAAATAATAAATAATACATAAAATCCACCAACCCGCCCCATATTTTTTGCAAATCAGGATGAGAATCTAAATATTAATTTTATGTGGCCTTATGTTTAACTGTTGAATTCCTCTAAGGGAATTGTACAAATGGCCTAGGGTGCTAAAGTGTAACTTGTAATTCTCCCAGGGGAATTGTCTAAATAGCCAAGGGTACTAAATAATGTGAAATTGTCATGATCATCTCAGGGGACTATTAAATATCCTTAAGTACTAAAGTGGGACTTTTTTTAATCTTTCAAGGAACTGTATCAATGGCATAGGTTACTAATATGTAGATTTTGGGATTTGTCGCAACTGGCGGTGCTGGTTGTCAGAAAGAATAACTATTTGAAAATTTTGCTACATTTTATTACAATACATTTGTTTATCTTGTATTTTAGTTTTACAAAGAAATATTAAAAGTTTTGGGTTATAACACGATACAATACTGTGTCATATTATATGATACAATATCATATATTGATACAATGTCATGTCAATGTCATGTCATATGTTTGATATCATGTCATATGTTTGATATCATATTATATCATTATATATTATAGTATCATATTGTATCATATGACATATATTGTACAGTATAGTATGATAGGATGCAAGATCGTATGTTATATTATTGTATTGATAAACGTTGTATCTTACAATACCGTATGAAATGATCATATGATTTTCAAACTATTTTTTAACATATGATATACAATATTGTGTCAAAACAGTATCCATGAATATCCAAGATCATTAACTATGTCAATGAGACCAATATCCTTCTTCAATGAAAAAGAGCTGGATGATTGGGGAAATGAAGAACTTGATGTACTCCTAAATCATTATGGAACACAAAGAGAACATAGTTGGGAAAGGAGACCAGAACAAGAGGCCCATGGGCCACATTGCTCACCCGAGCAACACTAGGCATAATAAAATCAGCTTTACATAGTCATATAAAACACAAAATATCTGGACAATGTATATACTAGATCCTGTATTAAAAGATTTTCAAAATGTTTTCCCTGGATATTCTTATGTTTATCATTGAGCAATGTGGCCCATGGGCCTCTTGTTCTGGTCTCCTTTCCCAACTATGTTCTCTTTGTGTTCCATAATGATTTAGGAGTACATCAAGTTCTTCATTTCCCCAATCATCTAGCTCTTTTTCATTGAAGAAGGATATTGGTCTCATTGACAGGATGCCAAATGCAAACAGAAGATCTGTATCTGGAAACCTTTATAAAGTTCAAGACATATTTTTTAGATTATTTAAATGCAACTTCATTCATATTAATAAATAGAACTTATTAAATTTCAAGACCTTTTAAATTTTATAGAGAAGACATCTTTATTCCTCATCTCATCAAGATCCTTTTTTTTTTCTTAACTTAATTTTTCTTTATCAACCATTTGATTAAATACAGTAAAACACGGTTATAGCGAACACGCTTATAATGAATTGACGCTTACAACGTAGCGATTTTCATTCCCCGTGACTGTATTACATATTGTAAACTTGACGTATATAACGAATTATGCTTATAATGAAGTAACATCGCCCGTCCCTGGCATTTTGTTATAACCGTGTTTTACTGTATTTTGAGTTTGCAGGGCTGAACACTAGGGCACATCCGACCAACTTGGTCTAGTAAAAGTTTGGTCTGGGTTAGTTAACATTGTAACATGGTAGACCGACTGGTCGGGTTAAAATTTCACTCAATGAGTCATTCAAGCAAACTCAGTGTAATATTATTGTACAACAGAACTAATTATTAAAAGTTATGAGTTAAAAAATACAGGAAAATTCAACATGTTCCGGTTGTCGGTATTGTTGAAAGGAAAGTCATTCGGCACACTTCCTTGTATAATGTATCTATATGATAAAAACTATCGGCAGACCTCGGTAGTATTCATTAGGCATCATAAATATTTTAATTGATAGAGAAACGTATTGATTTAATGGAACCAAAACAAACTTGAACGACCTATTTCATACGATACTCAGGTGGCACGGGACAGTGATACAATTCATTGTAGCCAGGGGATGTGTGTCTTCGGAACTCTGTAACTAGAATTTCCTCAGTTCCCATTGAGCACAAATACCTTTAGGTGGCACAGGACAGTTATTTTTATACAATTCATTGTAGCCAGGGGATGCGTGTCTTCGGAACTCTATAACTAGAATTTCCTCAGTTCCCATTCAGCACATATACCTTTAATTCACTCTTTATAAGGCCAATCACCAATTTCTGGAGGAAATTATTAGTCAAAACCTGTAAAATTTTCTACATACTGGTTTTTATGAGATTTTGACCCTTTCACATTTTGCTAATTTTTCATGATTTTTCAGCTTTTTAGACCTCCCCCAGCTAATTCCCTGCAAAGGGTTGACCTTCCGTACCGTGTGCATGTTGCACCATCATATGTCAGAAACTTACCGGTGTATAGGTTACAATGTCCCACCATTTACTTTTCGTGTTATTTTACCTCCCGTCTGTAATTCACTTGTTATAGGGTCAATCACTAAATTCTGAAGAAAATTACTACTCAAAACCTGTAAAATTTTCTACATACTGGATTTTATGAGATTTTGACCCTTTCATATTTTGCTAATTTTTCATGATTTTTCAGCTTTATAGACCTCCCCCAGCTAATTCCCTGCAAATGGTTGAACTTCTGTACCATGCGCATGTTGCACCATCACATGTCAGAAACTTACCGGTGTATAGTTTACAATGTCCCATCCACCTACTTTTCGTGTTATTTTACCTCCCGTCTGTAACTTGCAATTTCACTATGTAAAGTCAACACAACAGTCATAGCCGCAGATTTCGCATTTTACTTCTGATTCTCATGTACCTAACATATGGGGCCTTCATATTGCATATCAATTTCAACAAGAGACATCCCTCTAACTAATAATATTAATCATTAAAAATAATTTCATGAATTTAAGCAACACTTATAAGCCTTCAAGTACAGCAACTTTCAATTTACAAAAATATTGACGGGTACTTTATCCGAAACTGTCCCTTGCTACTTCACACTGTCTTCTTGTTTACGATGACAATGTCGTTGTTCGACTTCGGTTATTCCGAGTAAAAAAAAAGGAAAATGATGATTCTTAAGCTAAAGGCAGAACAGACACAAAGGAAAAATATGAACAGGAAAAGAGAAAAGAAGAGTTTTATTCTAAATGGAAAGATGATTGATGGGCTGTCAGTAAGAATCTGATGTTTTGGATTCCGTGCTTATTATCATAAAATTTCTAGTCTTATAAAGTCAGGGCTAGTGATTTTTTTTAGTACTAGCCCGACTGGTCTAGTCCATTGAAAAATTAGTGTTGAGCCCTGGTTTGTGTGTTTTCATTTGTGAAATACATATTAATATTTGTAAAAGCAATCAAATTATAAAATCAATATTGTGTTAATAATAGGACTTCACAACCTCTTCAATCTCGACAGTTCACAGCTTTCAATAGGAAGAAGCACTTGCCACATGATTATTGAAATTTATCATGTAGGAATCGAAAATTATAGATTTGAAAATTTAAAATAAACACATATAAATAACCTAGAATCACATTTCACATAACATATTTTTTTATCATTTGTGTTTGTGAACTAACGTATCTTATATTAATTCATTACGCTCACAGCTATAGTACTCATAATGAAAACAACCCGTATATGATGAACCGAAAGTCACTTTAAATGCTTTAAATGCTGCGTGTTCAATACACGAATTGTTTCTGTTAAACTTTTATTAATAAGTTTTCATTTAAATCTTCGTATCTCAATAATGCTTCATTGTTATTGGAGCATACCTGCAAAACATATAACCTCGGTTCCATACACAATGTGTTTTATTAAATGCATTATCAGTAATCGTGGCTGTTTTAATCTGAATTTTATAATTAGGTACTTAATGTACAAAACGCCTAAGCTACCATCCTAATTAACTTACATCGAGCAGTTTGAGGTACCACTAGTTTTGAAAGGTGTGAAAACTGCCGCGGGCAGAAATGTGTGAAGTAATGACACCAATAATGTTCAGCTGAGGGGGAATATGTCTCCACTTCGAGATAAAACAGGTTAAATTAGGGCTTCGGCCTTTCAAAATACTTCGACATAAGTGGGGTATTCAAGATTACTGTATTTGAGATATCAGGAGTTTTTTAAATCATTTAAATAGAGAAAACGGTCGGGACTGGCGGTAGACTTCGACAAAAGCGGGGTATTCGAGATATTCCATGTTTGAGATACCGATGTTTAACTGTAAATTAAATCAGGCAAGTATTTTTAATAAGAATTGACTTGAATTTATTCTACCTTGATCATTGCAATGTTTCTAATCTCTCTTTGGAAAAATAGGTTTAGTTTTGACACTATCGGAATGTATGTGAGGGTTATAAACTTCAGTGTAGCCATCTGAATACTGCAATTTTTTTTAAAAATGTATTTCCATTATTCCAACCTTAAGGTTTTGACTCAGTAGATTGAGTTAAATGTAGTTATCATGATTGTTTATCATTTCAATTCAAACAATCCAAAATGAAATTTTTTGTTACATTTGAAATGACAATTTAATCAGTAGTTGATTAAAATAACTTAAGTTTTTACTTTGATGGTTTATACTGCTATGTAAAAATCCACAATGTAAAATTCAAAAATGCACAGTAAACTTGTTGATGATCAAAGGCAAACTGAAATTAAAAAAACAATAAAGTATAGCAAAAATAATCAAAGGTATCACAAATAACAAATCAAAACAATAATGCTCAATATAGTATTGAATTTGATTAATAAAAACAAAAGTCAGAATGATTTAAATTATTAATGAAAATGAGTTGAACATGATTAAATGATTTTAAATAGTTACCTTTTTTTTCAATCCTTGAGTTTTTGGGTCAAACAGGGTTCTGTGCAAACTTCAACAATGTATCTAAACATCTAATATAAATAATTAAATCCTTTTCAAAATGATATGGAAATTCATTATCAATATGTAATCCTTAAGTGCCATTATGTACAGTAATTGATCCTAATAATACAAATTACTTTTCATGTTTAAAAATCAGCAGTACTATGATGTCATCAATCTGCAGTCTTCTTTTTATTACCTGTGCACTGTCTCCAAAGCGGTAAAAAATGAAAGCCATCGAACCGAGTGTATTTCCTTTACTTTCAACTTAGGTGAATCTAGTACATCCTGTACTGCCTTCAGTGAATCTACCCGGCATGATGAATACTTTAAGGTATCAGATGTACAATTGACCAAAAAATGATGCCTGGTAAGGCATATATTCTATACACTCATTTGATATCGTGAATTGCGGCTCGCATCAGGCACGTAAAGAGTATGAGCTAAGCGTTGGAGAACCGTGTGAAATATTTCATCAGAATTCATTCCGAACCTTTAACTCGTAGAAAATAATATACATTGTATCATTTTTTAATCAAAATTGTATTCTTTTTCAACAAACAAGAATCAGTTAGTTTTAAATGGAGACTATCTATAAAGTCTATGATGTTTCCGTACCGTAAAATAGTGAAATACACAATACATCAACATGCTTTATACAGTTGTAACGAAATATGACTTTCATAGAACAAAATTCCATATCAACTATAAATGACTCTGTGATGTTGTAATAAGCATGCATTTTTACACGATTAGATTCAATGTGTACAAATACCACACATATAACATCGGACATCGGCTAACTGGCTGAACCTGTCAATCAAACTTTGAGTATTTGATTTCATTGGATGGTAATGCGCCTCTTTTATGTCAACAGCCAATTGAAATGAATTGACTTTAAAGCAGTCGGAATCAGTATTGAATAGTATAATTTGAATGATAGAAAATCCAGCAATTTTAAAAAAGAGTGAAAAATATGCTGTTCATGCACATCATATGAAATGCAATAGAAGAAAATTGTTTGATATCCCGATGAAAAAATACAATCAATGATTAGAAATGTCATTATTTGACTCTTATCAACTTGATTAATGGAAAATAACAAGTAGATATTTAAACACAATGATTACAATAAACGTGTACAATCAATTTAACTAGGAAATTCATATGCATGGTACTTATTAAAAGTAGTTGATGGTAAATACGTCGTTATACAAATGTTGAGTCCGAAACATTCTGAATGTATAATGAAATTAGGTATTAAACTAGAGCAAAGCTCGTTGCAAAGCAACGAGTAGGTCTTCCGTTAATGTCGAAAGTAAAGCTAGATGTTTTCTAAGAAGAAGAATTCTTAAAGCAATAAACATGAGAAACTAAAACAAAAAGAAAAAATCGAATTATTCTTGGTACGAGTTAACAAAATCCGAATGATTTTAAGTACGAATTAACGAAAACCTCATCAATTTCAAGAACGACCTACCAAAAATAAAGGCGAATGTATTTAAGTACGATTTAACAATTATCGAATTATTTTAGGTACGAGTTAATTTAACTTCGAACATAACACTATTTTCTTAACCAAGAATGTGAAATCAAAATGTCCGGAAAAATCAATATTTAAACCCCAATTTCTCTGTAATGCATCGTCAGATTTTCAAACGGATTTCAGCTCTAAATTAAGCTTAATAAGCTCTTATTTGTTGCGCTATGATTAATAACAAAATATCGCTCCAAAAAAAGTTATCGTAAAAAGACTTTAGAGCCCTTTGGCCCCTAATTTGTGGGGCCAGCCCTTTTTTCATGATATCAAATAAAAGGTCTCGTAAGTATTAACACATTTTGTTCAACAAGTGTTCAGGAATTGTTGACCGTTCTAAAGATATCTGAACAAATGTGTTTTAGGGGCCAACCCTTAAACTCCTTACCGGGGCCACCAACGAAAAATTTTTAGGTATCATATTGTTGAGAACATTATTTTTAGCAACTTCTCTTCTACAATGCTTTTCAAAATATTTATCCTTTTTTAGATATTAATGCTAAGAGTTTTGGACTTCTGGCCCCTTGAAATCCCTTATTACACAACATATGACTTAGGTATGGTTCTGTATAGATAAACAGTTGTACAATGAACATTTTTGCTTCGATAATTAATAACAAATTATTTTTCAGTAAAGAGTTATTATTGAAAGACTTTAGAGCCATTTTGGCCCCTAATTTGAGGGGCCAGCCCCTTTTTCTTGATATCAAATAAAAGGTCTTGTAAATATAAACACATTTTGTGTAACAAGTGTTTACAAATTGTTGACCGTTCTAAAGATATCTGAACAAATGTGTTTTAGGGGCCGACCCTTAAACTCCTTACTGGGGCCACCAACGAAAAAAAATTAGGTATCAGATTGTTGAGAACATTATTTTGAGCAACTTTTATTTTACAATGCTTTTCAAAATATTTCTCCTTTTCTATATATTAATGATCAAAGTTTTGGACTTCTGGTCCCTTGAAACCCCTAATTACGTAACATATGACTAAGGTATGGTTTTGTATAGATAAACAGCTGTACAATGAACATTTTTGCTTCTATAATTGATAACAAATTATTGTTCAGTAAAGAGTTATTGCAAAAGGACTTTAGAGCCCTCTTGGCCCCTAATTTGAGGGGCCAGTTCCTTTTTCTTGATATCAAATGAAAGCCCGTAAAAATTAACACAACTTTTGCATTACATGTTTTAACAAAATATTTATACATCAAAAGATATTTCAGAAAATGTTCTAAAATTTCGTAAAAAAATTTGGTGCCAATTTTCAAGTTCAGGCGAGCTTCGAGGCCTTGGGCAATTTTTATAATTGAAACCATGGGGGTACAACTACAAACATTTATCTACAATCCTGTAAAAGTTTGAAACTTCTATCTTGATTGGTTTCGGAGGAGATGCGTGGACAAAATGACCCTTAAAAATTTACAAAATCGTCAATATCTGAGACCGGAAGAGACGTCATTATTCGAAAATTTAATGATATGTAGCTCAGATGATGCTTTATCGGTCCTGAAAATGTCATGTAAATCGGTTGGATAGTTTTTGAGAAATAACGCTCCAAAAAAGTCAGAAAAAGAAAAAAAAGAATAACTAGAGCAAAGCTCGTTGCAAAGCAACGAGTGGGTCTTCCGTTAATGTCGAAAGAAAAGCTAGATGTTCCTGTAAGAAGCAGAGCTCTAAAACCAATACCAGGAGTTTTAAAACAAAAAGATATAAAAAATCGAATAATTCTTGGTACGACTTAACAAAATCCGAATGACTTTAAGTACGAATTAACAAAAACCTTAACGATTTCAAGAACGACTTGACAAAAAAAAATCCGAATGTGTTTAAGAACGACTTAACAAATATCGAATCATTCTAGATACGAGTTAATTTAACTTTGAACATAACACTATTTTCTTAACCAAGAATGTGGAATCAAAATTTCCGGAAAAATCAATTATTAAACCCCTATATCTCTGTAATGCATCGTCCGATTTTAAAACGGATTTCAGATTTAATTTAAGCTTAATAAGTTGAACATTTTTGCTTCAATAATATATAACAAATTATTTTTCAGTAAATAGTTATTATTAAAAGACTTTGTAGCCCTCCTGGCCCCTAATTTGAGGGGCCAGCCCCTTTTTCTTGATATCAAATGAAATGTCTTGCAAATATAAACATATTTTGTTCAACAACTGTTCACGAATTGTTAACCGTTCTAGAGATATCTGAACAACTGTGTTTTAGGGGCCGACCCTTAAACTCCTTAATGGGGCCACCAACAAAAAAGGTTTAGGTATCATATTGTTAAAAACATTATTTTGAGCAACTTTTCTTCTACAATGCTTTTCAAAATATTTCTCCTTTTCTAGCTATTACTGATCAGAGTTTTGGACTTCTGGCCCCTTGAAACCCCTAATTACGTAACATATGACTTAGGTATGATACTGTATAGATAGACAGCTGTACAATAAACATTTTTGCTTCTATAATAGATAACAAATTATTTCTCTGAAAAGAGTTATTGCAAAAAGACTTTAGAGCCCTCTTGGCCCCTAATTTGAGGGGCCAGCCCCTTTTTCTTGATACCAAATGAAAGCCTGTGGAAATTGAAACAACTTTTGCATTACATGTTTTAACAAAATATTTACAGTTTTAAAAATATTTCAGAAAATGTGCAAAATTTTCGTTAAAAAAATTGGTGCCAATTTTCGACCTCAGGCGAGCTTCAACGCCTTGCGTATTATCCATATTTTAAAACAATGCGGTACATATACAGACTTTCATCTACAATCCCTGAAAATTTCAACTTTGCGTGGACAAAATGACCCTTAAAATTTCATTAAATCGTCAATATCTTAAACCGGAAGTGACGTCATCAAAAAAATTAACTTAAAACATTTATCCCCTCCGATGCTCTATAAGTCCTGAAAATTTGGTGCAAATCGAGTGAATAGTTTTCGAGAAATAAAGCTTTAAAGAAGGCAGAAAAAGAATATTAAGAATAATAATAATAATAGAAAGAAACAGTAGAAAAACAAGAGGGTCTTCCGTCGGAAACGGAAGACCCTAATAAAGAAAAAGAAACCGTAGAATAACAATAGGGTCTTCCGTTGGAAACGATATCTATCAGACCCTGATGAATGTAAGCAGAAGAGTGTTGATTTAATCAGACTGGATTGTCAATATGATAAAAGTAAGTTCAGAAAATCAAAAATAAACGATGACGCCTTCTCCATCCTGGGGGTGCGCTGTACGAGAGGTGCTCAGCGGGAGGGACAACTCTCCGTATAATGTTTAGCCATGCAAGCACTCAGCGTTGTTTTTGCTTCGGTGAACAAATTTATCCGAAATGTATTAACAAGCAAATAAAAGAAAAAAAATACTAAAATCATCAAAATCTAATCCGTGGTAGTGGAAGGGGAGGGGGAGTTGTGAGGCAGCTAAAACTTATTTTGTTTAATATAATTTGTTTTCAATTTGCCATAAAAATTTATATTGCCTTCTACTAAAATGTAAAATCTCCCCACTAAGAAAAAAAAATCATAACTAAAGTATTTCTCTATTAGAAAATAATGGATGCTTCTTTTTCTTATAGTGACACTGAACTTGCGCAAATGATCAAAGTTCAAGTCAGGACATATTAAAGTACATGTCACAAGCAATCTTTGTGTAAAATTTTAGCTTCTAATCATTCCATGTATACAAAATATGACAGACAGGGTCTCCTCGGCCATGTGTGCGGGATGATCATCATTTTTTTGTTGATTTAAAACATTATTTGTACAGTTTCTAAAACAATTTAGACTTACAAACCAACCATTTATTCATGTCTGACGATGGGGGGTGGGTATGGGCAGCACAGCAATGAGTTTGTTTTTACAATGAAACAAACGATCATACAGAAGAACTATAAAGGTGATCAAGTGACCGCTAGAATCAAAACAAAACTTGTTTAAACATTATATGAATATTTTGAAAAATAACCACTGATTCCCTCAATTCCGCACAATTCTTTTATCATGCCAGCACCTACCGCATACATGTTATATTGTAACACGGAACTTTGATTTTAATTTGATTTGATTTGAACGTTGAGAATGTTTGATTTTTTTAAATTCACTTTTACTTTGTACACCCTGCTAAATTTTTGTACAACTCTTAAGAAAACTTCTTTTACTTTTACACGATTTTGTTTTGGTCGAATATTAATTCCCACACCAGTAAATATATAGATAACATTGTCTCAAAAGTTTTAAAGTCTGTAAAAAGTTTCAGCATTTATAAACGGAAATAATCATGGGTAAATATATTAATCTTATGTTGAAACATAAGTTGATTTAAAATGTACCGGTCAAAATCTCGGCGTTGTATTGTATTTAATCTTTTAAATAAACAATTAGCCTTAATTGCATATTCAGATTCGGACTGATGTCTTACTTTTATTTCATTGATGGTCAAGTTTCTATATGATTTTATGCACTATCGTTTACACCAAAGCCAAATCAACTGTACAAGTAAGATACATTTATGGTTACATCTTAAACCAATGTAGTTGAATTGAAAATAAAACAAACAATTTAATAGTGATGTTCGTACAGACTATCAATAAACATGCACGAGTGATAAGATAGAAGCACAAGAAACTACCGCGGATCACTTGTCCACTCCCGCGGTATCTCCTCGGTAATGTGCGAGGGATGATTATCATTTAATGGGTAAATCTTTGTGGGTATTTTGTGTTGATCTTAAACATTAAACATTATTTGTACAATTTAACAATACTAATATTAAAACTTACAAACTCACCTTGATATATGTCTGACGATGCTTCTGATTTGGAATAATATCGCTTTTATTATTTTTCAGAACGCTTTCTTTATTTACACTCTATCATTTCATTAAATTAATTGAAGATGAAGAAACTTTTATAGCCGGCATAAACTTAAAACAGTTCTTGTGTCTGCTGCTAAATAAACACATACACTGTATATGTAAGACGCGAATCGTGTGCATTAGATAACCGCTGACCGCTAGGTAGTCCAGCCGCGATCGATCTCCTCGGCCGCGGACGAGGGATGGATTACGCTCAGAACCCAGTAAGATTTGAAATGCTTGCAGTATAATGATTAAAATGTATCAAATAGAAGTTAATTTTTTTACTTACAAACCCACATTTGTTCTATGTCTTATTATGCTTCAGATTGGGTATGACATTGCCTTTATTAATTAACAGAATGATTTATTAATTAACAATCTAACGTTTTATTCAATTTAAGAAGCATAAACCTTACATGTATATGTATTCAAAAATTAAAAACAATTCTATATGTTTGCGGCTAAGCAAACCCATATGTGTCAGACGCGAATCTTGTGTAGTAGATACCCCTGACCGCTAGGTAGTCCTGCCGCGATCGATATCCTCGGCCGCGGGCGGAAGATAGGTTACGTAATGGTACACACACGCAGCTCAGATCCCAGATAGATTTCAATTGCATGCATTATAATAACTAAAATATAGTACATAGAAGTTTTTTTTTAAATCCGTAATTTGAGTTTTATTAGAAAAGAAATGGAATGTTTTTATTTTCTGTTTTGCGTTTTTAAAGGATTGTTCACTATGAGAACTTAACAAAAATGACTTATAGTCCTCAAATAAAAGCATGTATACTTTTAAAAAAAACCCTTATTCTTATGAATAAAGGCATCCCGTATAAACCGGTATACATTCTGTGATAACTTTATGTCATTTATACGCACAAAGACTTTCGTTAACTTTGCCAAATTGCCGCAAATACTGGTCTACACGTAATACTGTTTGCCCTCATATTATGCAATACTCGATCACAAAAACAGATTTATGAGATTAATAAGATCACAAACAACATTTTTTGCAGCGACGCCCATATCGAAAAATTTACCGTTTTAGAGTTATAAAGCAAAGACTTTTAAGGGATCTAGACCCATAATTTAAGGGGCTAGCCCCTTTTTTATGGTATCCAATGAAAGCCCTTAATATTTGGCACAACTTTTGTTCTATATGTGTTTAGGAAATATTTATTACTAAAAAGTTATGGAGCAAAGATGTAAGCAAAATTTAGCATTTTTTGAAACATAAATTTCAATGTGATTTTTTAAGAAGTATACGTGGGTTAATCAAACATTTAAGACTGGGAGGACAACGTTCAAGATGTCTACATTAAAGATTTGTAAATTAAAACTACTTGCTACGGATCAACTCGGAGCCTTTGCAAGTACAAGAGACCCACTAAAAAAAATATTCAAAGGGGAATAACTCAAACCCGGAAGTAGCGATTTCACAATGTTTTGTGCTATAGTGAGCTATTGGCATTTCTAAAAGACCCTGAAAATTGGAATAAAATCGGGTGAAAAATAAGCGAGATATTAAGGTTTAAAGAAACGTCTAGAAGAAAAAGAAGAAAAATAATAATGAAGAATTTCCAACAGAATCAGTTGGAAACGGAAGACCTTAAAAATTAAACAAATTAAAAAAGGCCATATAATTACCGGAATACCCCCAATTCAAGTTATGCACAGTCACAAAATCTACGAAATCAAAGATTAAAACGACTTAATTTTCGATGGAATACGTGACTTACGCACTGCAAATTTTACTTTTTTTTCTTCATGTTATAGCAAGAGCGCCGCGGGAAAAAAAAATAACGTCATACAAAGGCAAATGACGTAAAGCTGCTACAATGTCATAATCAACCTAAGGGGGAAAAAGTTAAAATATCTTCTTTTAAAAATAATTTTAAAAAATCTTGCCTTACTATATGCATTAATTGTTTAAGCTCTCAGGCTTAATTGTACATCCGATACCTTAAGTAGTAGAAGAGACTTGTGAGCAATACCTGATATCCCTTCATTGCTGGGATGTTCTCTGCTGCTTGGCTGGTACAAATTAAGAGCTATCCTACATAATTTACACCTGGCAAAACTGACAGCATTTCTAAGTCTTTACTCCAATACTTTTCGACAAGTTTAAAAGAGATTTGAATTTTGTCTAAGCTATACCTTCTTTCGCCATCCAATACATTGTTTTTAATGCAATTTTAACTGCGCTGTCTTTTCCAGACTGTTGTTTGTCTTGTGATTTTTTCTTGTAGACTATGAACAATCATAGCTGTTTGATGGTCTGATGATTTGATGTGATCTTTTAAGGAACTTGTCTTAAAGTTTTTGTTACCAATGGTAAATGTATTGCGTTGGATAGACCGCAGACATAAATTGCATGTCATAGTATTGGTGTTCTCATTATAGCGTAGCCAAGGGTATATAGGCTGAGCCATGCCGTTTGAAGTTTTCGTGTGTCCTTACATGTGATTGTCTCAGACTCTTGATCCATTTTTTCATCACACGTGGTAATAGACATGCTTTTTATCCCCTCCTCAACTTGTTGCGAAGGGGATATAGCATCACTGCTGTGCGTGTTTGTGTATGTATGTGTGTCCATTTCAGCCTTTTAAGCAAAATTCAAAGAAAACCCTCGCATGTATGTTCATCAAACTATCGTTAATATTGTTAAAATTACAACACTTAGAAATATTATGTTCGACTTCCGGCTCGTGAAAGTAAACATATCAAATCAACAACTTGATTTTTTTTTTGGATGTAGGCCTTGTAAAGGTAAGAAGCAAACGTTTCTGAGAAATGGGGAGTTAGAAGGATGTCCAAAGTGAAAACTGAAGCAAGCAGGAGATTAAGTTCACTCTAATTTAATCAAAACAAGCAGCTGTCTGAGCCGAATGTCGAGTTATATTTAACGAAGAACATGTTCATAATTCAGAAGAGACTTTGACGAATATCATCAACATGATTAATCGGGAATTCATTTCATGTAAATCGTTCAATGTATAAATGTAGATACGTTACTCTTTTTAAAATATTGGGGTTAAAACTACGACATGTTAACTCGAATTTCCCCATAGAGCAGACAAATAAATCGCCAGTCTGCGATCTTTGCTACGTTTCATTTGCAATGTTCAACATGATAAACTGGGAATTCATTTCATGTAAATCGGTAAATGTAAAAATGTAGATACGTTACTCTTTTTAAAACATTGGGGTTAAATTTACGATATGTTAACTCAAATTTTTCCCATAGAGCAGACTATAAATCGCCAGTCTGAGATCTTAGCTACGTTTCATTTTCTATATGAATCTTCTTTTGCCTACACTAACCATTTAAATGCGTAATGTATGTCACAGTTGTCACTGAATAGAGAATTTATAAAACTACTTTACTAAAGTTTAACACGTTTGTAGTGTGTTTTCGCTATTAATGGGAGGAATTGTACAACCACGTAAATGCACCCTCCCCCATGAATACACCCCGTGCAGAGCGTGCACGGGGATAGGAATAAACAAATATTTTAATTCAAAGTGGGTTTTAACACATTAAATATTTGGTCTCTTCAGGTACATGTTTATCACTAATAATGCATTTCCCCGCACAATATTTTCATTTCGCGAGGGGATGATCCGCTTTGCGGTGCCCTTGTTAATTTGGAATTGACGAAATTTAAAAGCATTTGCTGGCCGCCGCCAGCTTTGATTACTATCTTTTTCTTTGGCGGCATTATTCTAAATTATCATTCGATATATCTCGTTAGTTTGCGGTTTTAATAAGCGCTCGGATAATTTAGAATAGATACGCAATTTTCATTGGCTAGAGAATCTGTAGATGCGGAAGGCAACAAAAATAATACATAGGATATAAACGGTCATATCGTAACTGGTCGTTACACGATGAATATAATTGGCCATTATGTCTCATCAGTATCTAAAATATAGGCCTTTTTTGCTGCTTAATTGTATTTTTCGGTCATTTTCAATTTTTATTAGCAAGTGGTCGATGACCAAATGCAATCTGAAACCCTGCGATTTCCCCTTCACCTACAAGAAGGCTAGCCAGCAGCTACTGTTACAGTAGATCTATAGGTCGATCCATGTCTCTAGGCACTTTTCACTACCCAGTGGTACCACTACCAACAATTGCAGGTTAAGTATAGATATCTTATAACAGGTTGTATCTATAGAAAACCCTCTGTTCCTCTCTGTAGACTGTATCATTAGCCTAGGGTACTAATGTAAACTTGTTGTGATCATCTCAAGGGACTGTATCACCAGCTCTAGGTACAGTGGGGCCTCAGATATCCGGACGCCAGATAACCGGACGCTTCAGTTTACAGACGATTTTATTTGGGAACAGATTTTTTATACGTTATTTTGTCTCATTTATCCGGAATTCCGCGTTCTGGATCCGGACGGTCTGTTTTTACCACAAAACATAGATTTACTACTAATCTTGCTTCATTTAACCGGACGGTAAAATTTGATGATACCCCGTTCAATACAAAAGATTACGCCTGTCAATTGAGTTTCACACCTTTTTTAACGTGCTACACCCTCATGAGTAGCTTGTATAAACACTGACTTCCCAAATCACTTTCAAAATTACCAACATGCACTGCTGGCCAGACATGATTAGTCACGCCTCACAGCACCTCACAGCACGTGGCTTGGATATCTTAACCTGTGCACCTGTCAGGAGCCATCAATTTTTTAAACATCTCTGTATTTCGAATAAAAAATATGATTATTAATCAAGAAAACTGGAAAGTTTTACAAAGCTTTGTGTTTTATCTACCTATTCTCGTCATATTTTAAAACGAATTGTCTCATGAATGCCTTGTTAGATTAAGTCAAAACCGGAAGTATAGGAAAAAAACAAAGTGAAAGCATGTCAACTCATCGTAAGTGCATTAGTGGATCTTGCAATTTTCCAACTAGTAAACGTTAATTTTATCAATAAAATTGACTTTATTTTAAGAATAGAAATAATTTTAAAAATAAATCAATTATTGAGGAAATTGGCATTTCTAGAAATAGATAGTTGGAAACATTACGTACATGTAAATGCCTGAGCACATATCACACTCGGACACAAATAATTTAGCTAGATTTGCGGTTATCAATATAGTCTGGTTAATATTTCATGAAAAAATAATAATATAAAGCAGGGTTCTTTATATTTAAAAATGTTTATATCAACGGACAACTCTATTATGTGTTGCTATTTAGTATGAATGGCAAAAAAACCAACCCAGTATTAACACTGGGAGCCATTGTATACAAATACATTATCATTCATGACAACAATAGACACATTTCAGATATCCGGACGCTTCACCTATCCGGACGATTGGACTTAGGAACGAAAGCGTCCGGATAACTGAGGCTCCACTGTACTTATATGTTGTAACTGCTGTGATCTTCTCATCAGAGGACTATCAGTTGACATGGTTATTAATTTGTTGTAACTGTTCTGATATTCTCAAGGGACTGTATCAGTAGTGTGTGGTATTAGTGTGAACCTTTGATCCTCTCATGCCAAGGAAGACTGGGGAAAGTTGACCATTTGCTGTTTACGTGTCTAATGTAGTACTGAAAACCATGTAGCTGTTATGATCCTATAAATGGACTGATAGTGTATAAATAGCCGAGGGTATTTATGTGTAGCTCTTAAGATCTTCTCTGTAGACTGTATATTTAGCATATGATACTACTAGACTTTCAACCGTGCGTGCTCGGGTTGAAATTGCATATGATATCGGAAATTTACGAAATAGATACATCTACATACCGTATCGTTGACATTTACATAACCAAGCCTTAGGCCTACAATTATGCTATTAATGATTTCACTACACTCTGCTTAATTAGAATAATCTAACTGTGTCTCGGGACAGGCCTTCACCACAGTTAAATTGCCTCCCATAAACCTGTAATGTAGCAAACAATTGGAGAATCGCTCCGAAACGATTTTGGAGAAAATTAATGAAGCTGCATTGAAAATAACAGTCAAATTATTCATAACAAACCATTTTGAGGCCGTAAATACCTTTCATCTGAAAATTTAATTCATATTAATGAAGAATTCAACACTTTTTCACCAACTTTTTTTTCACATCATGTTGACGTTCGGAACTCTAAGGATTTTTATATTAAATGCACTGAGTTAGAGTTATCTCCCGTATTTTCTTTGATGAACAGAATATATAGCAAATTTCCAATGAAAATTTACACGTATTTGTATTATCGTTTCTTAGTTTATCCATGCAAATGTGATATTGTGGAAACATGAACTAAAGAGCCTCCCGTGATTAAGCATGAATGTAATGCGCATGCTCAAGATTGTAAAATCAAAAAAATCCAGGTGATATCCGGAGTTTTTAAAGGAATTTTTGTTGATTATTAATTAGCGAAGCTTGATTGAGGAAAAATAAAAACAAATAGGTTATCTTCATGTACCAATGATGTTTGAAATGTATAAAACAAAAGACAGTACTTCTCCGATTTCTCAGTATTAAAACCCAAAAATTCGAGTCTATTATTTTAATATAGTAGTATAGATGGTGACTATCATTTGATTAGGATATTAAGTGCTGTAACAGTTGTGATTTTCTCAGTGGATTGTACCAATAGCATAGGATATTAAAGTTAAACTGTTGTAATCCTTTTAGTAAATTGTATAATTAGCCTAGGGAACTATTGGAACTTCATGTTTGCATGTTCCAATCTTAAAAGGGTGATTTGTGTTTTAGAAATTGACATTGTGTAACTTTCGGAGTCTAGTGTTTTGTTGTGTAATTTGTGCAAAAAATCTTGACTCTTAAAGGTTTTTATACAAATGTCAAATTGCAGCAAACACATTTACTTTGAACAATCATCATTTTCCATGCTGTTTTAATTTTTATTATACCCCCTGCAAACGAAGTTTGGTGGGGTGTATAGGAATCACCTCGTCCATCTGTCTGTCTGTGTAAAATTTGAGTCCGGTCCATATCTTTTTTATGGAGAAACACTGGAAGTTCGTACTTCACATAAAGATTGCTTATGACTAAAGGGTGTGTCATGACCTTGACCCAAGGTCATTCAGGCAAGGTCAAGGTCACTGGCAGAAAAAGTGCAAAATTCATGTCCTGTACGTATCTTTCTTATGGAGAAATATTGGAAGTTCTTACTTCACTTAAAGATTGCTTATGACTTTAGGGTGACCTTGACCCAATGTCTTTTCGGAAAGGGCAAGGTCACTGACAGGAAAAATACAACATTTGTGTTTCTTTTTATGGAGAAACATTAGAAGTTATTACTTCACACAAAGATTGCTTATATCCTGAAGGTGTTTAATAACGTTGACCCGGTTTTTTTTTTATTAAAATTTGTGAAGATTTAATGGCTGCTTAACATGTGGATTGACATTTGATTCCAGTCATATTTGTTATTAATAAATACTTTGAGTTATGATTTTTTCTTATCGGGGAGTATCATTTGTGATCTTGCTCACAGTACCTCTAGTTGTTTTTGCCTAGAGCTCAAGTCAAAGAATTTTAACATTCCTCATTTGTTAGAGTTTTGAATCTATGTGTCTGTCATTGTCGAAAACTTTCCTAATTTTCATTTTCTCCAGAACCACTTGGCCGATTTCAACCAAACTTGGCACAAAATTGCACTGGGGGAAAAAGATTCAAGTTTGTTAAATTTTTACATAGAAAAATATAGAATTTTTTTTTTTAAATTGTCTGGAAAAGCATTCAGCTAGAAAAGCACAAACTTATGTGAAAGCACAGGTTGTGCAGATTAAATTACAGTTTAATCAAACCATGATTACCTCAAGAAAAGCGGGGTCACAAATGCAGGATTTTTTTTTTTAAAGAATAGAGAAAAATTTTCTCACAATTACTAAAACAGCAAAAAGGTACTTACCATAAAAAATATGTGAATAAAAATTGGCACATTTTTTGACTTTCTGTGCAAGATCTACTTTAAGTACTTAGTTGTTGAGAGATTGGTTTTGATACTGTTTGATTTAGAAACTGTATTGCTGATTTGATCAGAGTTATGGCTATTGTTGTTCAAGTGAGTCATGTGGACCTTGGTCTCTTGTTAAAAATGTGGTGTAATATTTCATTTTTTTTCTATTTTGTGGAAAGGAAGAATAAATGTTTAAACGTATTATTTATTTTAATCATTTTTTGCCTAATTTATCCCTATTTTCTGTATTTTAGTTTTGATTATTTTCTTAATATAGTATGTTATTATTATGTTATGTTATTATTATTATCATTATAATAATGAATTATTATGCTACTCATAGTAAGACATTTTAACATGTTTAATTAATAGCAAGTTTCATTAAAACCTTTGCATGTGACTGTTCACAAGATTCAAATTGTCCTGGTTTTTGGTCGAAGCCAAGGTTTTGGTTCTCAGTTAATTATTTTATGGAGCAGTGAATTTTATGATTATTTGAGCTATACATTTATGGAATGCTCTCCTCATCAAAATTGATATTAAAATCTGCTTTTGAATAATTACCCATTTTCACTTCACTTATATTCCTGATTAATACTTGTAGCAGACTTCATGTAGCTTGTTTAAGAGTTTCTATTTTTTACATTTAATATACAGTTATCTTAGAGGTGTTCCAAATGAATAGAAATTTTATGTAGGCCCTAGAATGTATTCGTGCAACACAACAAAGTTAAGCGCGTTACATGAGATTGAACAGTGCAAATTTTCTATGCAAGCATTCAGGGAAATATACTCTAAATGTAAATATTAATGTGTAAATGTTGTGATCCTGTTGTGGACTGTATAAATAGCTTCACATATTTATGTATCACTGTTATGATCCTCTAAGTGGATAGTACCAATAATATAGGATACTAAAGAATAAATGTTGTGATCCTTTCAGTAAAGTGTATTAATAGCTTAGGGTACTAATGTTAAATTCTTGTTATCCTCTCAGGGGACTGTATCAATAGCTAAGGGTATTAATATGTTTATTATTGTTATACACTTAGGGAACAGTTTCAAAAGCTAAGGAAACTAATGTGTATAAAATGTGGTGATTCTCTCAGTGGATTGCAGCAATAGAAAAGGGTACTAATGTGTAACTTTTGTCATCCTCCACGTGGACTTTATTAAAAGCTAAGTGTTCTAATGTAGTGGTTTGATCTTTTCAGTAGACTGCATTTTAAAAATACCATAGAGCACTAGTGTGTAACTATTGTGATCCTCTAAGTTGGCTTAATTAGCACCCTTGGGTACTAATGTAGTGACTGCATGTAGTGATCTTCTTATTGGGCTTTACATGTTTAAATAGCCTAGGCTACTTATGTATAACTGATGTGATCCTCACAGTAAACTGTATCAATAGCCTAGGCTTTAATGAATAACCGATATATGTGATCCTTTCAATGGACTGTACTTATAGCCTTGGGTACTAATGTATATCTGTTGTGATCCTCTCAGTAGATTGTATCAAGATCATAGGGTACTAATGTTTAACTGTTGTGATCTCATCAGTAGATTTTATCAATTGTCTAGATTACTAAAGTGCAACTGTTTTGATTCTCCCAGTGGACTCTATCAGTAGCCTAGGGTACTTAAATGTGTAACTGTTCTAGTCCAGTCAGTATGTATCAATATGCATGCAGTGTTTTCAATAAGTTTTTGAATAGAAGGAAAACATTTTGGAACAGCAGGAAACCTAATCTCGGCGAGGGGTCTACCGTATATAATTTGTTACAGCGAGTGATTCTGCTTTATCTGTTTATCCGTGTAACTGTTTATTTGCCTCGTTTATTTAGTGAGCAAAATTTTGTTTACGAGCGAATGGCATTGCTGTAGCAAAAAGTTGATGAGCATTTAACAGACACGTAATAAACTGTTTCTTGACATTTTCCAAAGGTATATTCACAAAATCATTTATTTCTTATCTGCCAAAACACCTGCACTCATCCTGCAACTTCGCTCGGACTTTGAAGTGTCCGCCATTGTTAATGAGGTATCGAAGCAATTCGTCACCGTTACATAACGCTCACTGAACTTCAATACATACAAGTCCTACTATTACATCAATACGAAGATTTTTTTCTCAAAATTACAATACAAATTATAGAAAGATTTTCCTCTTCGACATGGGATATCCGATCGTCGTTGACTCGATCGTTTGACATATGGTGGGAACCAGTTCATGTTGCCCTGGGTCATTGACGTGTTACTATTTTGATGCCATATTTTCAAACGCATTAACGATAAGGATTTTGATATTAACTAAATCAAGCTCCTATTTCGGCAGATTTCAGCAGATCGGAAATCTCAGCCGGAAAATTTTATTCTACAGGTGGTTAATTTTGCCGGTTGCCGGCTCTTATTGAAAACACTGGCATGTATTAAGGGGCTAATAAGTGTGTCCTCTCAATGGACCATTTTAATAGCCAATGTTTTTCCTGAGTAAATTGTATCAATAGCCTTTGGTAAGAACATGTAATAACGTATAACTGTTGTGATCCTCACAGTAACTTGTATCAATACCTTAAGGTACTCGTGTGTTACAGCTGTGATCCCCTCAGTGGACTCTTATGAATCACCAAGGGGATAAGGGCACCATAGGATAAGGGGAACTAACTCGTATAGGCCCAACTCAAAAGACAGGGGGTCAGCCTATAGTTATTGGGCTAAAATTGACCTCTAAGTCAGATATGCATAGAGCTATAATTCGAAGGCGGTTTCACAGTTTATTGATTAAGTGATTTGAATGAACAGTTACTATGAATTATCAACAATAATCAAATATAACAATGTCAAATAGAACAGGAAAAAAAAATAATTTCTTGAATTGCCAAATGATTTAGCTCGATGTTGCTTAGTCTTACTGACAGACTGGTGGACAGTCAACTAGATAGTCAGTATGAAGACATAAGCAACATGAGGTAGTGGCCAAAAGTGTCTGACAGGTTTGAATAAATTTTTAACTGTATTTATAATCTAAAAGATAATTAATAAAATTGAGGTACAGTACTCATGATAATAACTCAAAAGCTAGGACAACTCCGAACAATTACATTGACTAATTGGGGATAATTAGCAGAGCAGACTGACCCTCGCTAATTAATTGTCATCTGGCATGAGTAAACTCTAAAACACATGTTACACAAAATGACACACCATGACAAATCTTTTAGATGACTAATATATTACTGTTGTGATCCTCTCTGAAGACTGTATCAATCCCTTAGGGTACTAATGAATGCATGTTCTGATCTCCTATTACTAATGGGTAACTGTTGTGATCCCTTCAGTGGAATGTACCAATAGCTTCAGGTTTTTATGTTGAAGTGTTGTGATCCTCTCAGTTTCCCATCAATAACAAAGGGTTTTAACGGGTAACTGTTGTGATCATCTCAGTGGACTTTTTCAATTGCTGAGGTTACTAATGATTCAGTGGTATTATCTCAGGAGAGTATAGCAGTATTCTAGGGTACTTATATGTACCTGTTGTGATTTTCTCAGAGGACTTTATTTATAGCCCAGGATAATAATATATAACTGTTGTTATCCTTTCAGTAAACTATAAGTTACTAATTTGTAAATATTCTGATCAATTTAGTAAAATGTACAAAAGCTAAGGGTACTCAAGTGTATTTGTTGTGATCCTCTCCGTGGACACTGCCTATTGTCAAGGCGACTGGTGTATAACTGTTGTATCCTCTCAGTGTCAATCCCATACGGTACTAATGAATGTTTGTTGTGATTTACTCAGTTTACTGTACGAAAGCCAAAGGTACTATTTTTTTAACTGTTGTGATCCCTTCATTGACTCTTCCAATAGCTTTGGGTTCTAATCTGTAACTGTTGTAGTCTTCTCATTAGACTGTATCAGTAGTCTAAGGAACTAATGTTTAACTGTATTGATCGTATTATTATTATTATTATTATTATTACCGGTATTATTATTATCATTATTATTATATTGACTTGTATAGCGCAAAATATACATGTAGTTTCTACGTGCTGTACACTGTGTTAATAAAAGGGATGTGCTTATTAACGCCATGTGAGAGATACTTCAAAAAATATTAGTAGAATGATGATAAAACAACAGAAGCTTATCTAAAACTTAGTTAAAGGATGAGCAGGATATATACACACATACCGGTAGTCTTTATATATATACTACTCGTCTATGTTTTATATTCACCTGGAACAACAGTGTTTTGAGGGTCCTGCGGAATGCTCTGTGTGTTTCAAGCTTACGAAGTTCCAATGGTAACTCATTCCACAATTGGGCACCTAGAATGTTTATAGCTCTTGCGCTGTATTTATTTGATGACTTCTTCTACCAGTTTCCATTGATCAGATGATGATTGTCCTGTGTGGTTGGTAGACAGAACATAGTCCGCTCAGGAAATGTTGTTGCTGTAGAGGAATATAGTGATTTGTGGATGGTTGTCACTACTTTGAATATAACACGTTGTTTTACAGGCAGCCAGTGTAGTTGTTGAAGTACCGGTGTAATGTGTTGTCTGTAGTGTGTTTTTGTTAGACAACGTGCAGCGCCGTTTTGACCACTTGTAACTGGTGCATCTGTCGATCGGTTATGCCGAGCAGGAGGGCATTGTGATAGTCAAGATGGGATATGACTGGTGCATTGATGACATTTGCACAAGCTTCTTGGGTGAGATAGTGTTTCTTGCGACAAAGCCGACTTGTTTCTCCATTGATAAGGTAGCGTCTAGGAAAGCACCAAGGTTTTTTTTTTACATTTGACTTAGGTGCTACTATTGCCTCGCCAATCTTAATGCTGATATCTCTCAGACAACACTGGTTGTGGGAACTAGCAACCACCATTACCTCAGATTTTGCGTTGTTTAGTTTGAGTTTGTTCACAGTCATCCAAGATCGAACACTTTGTATGTAGTTTTCCTTGGTGTTGACTTGAAAGTTACACATGCCTGTGTCTTTTACACTCAATCGGCTGTTAAGTTGTTTTGATAACTCTTCTAAGTCGTAGATGGTACACCAGAATGAGAAGAGGGCCAAGAATAGATCCTTGGGGCACTCCAGTGAACAGTGGTACATTTTTGCTCCTGAGTTCGGCCATTGAGATATGACTGCATCCATAACAGTGCTGTTTTCGTCAGTCCAACCTCTCTAACAGGAGAGAATGATCTATGGTGTCGAATGAGGCACTAAGGTCGAGAAGGACTTGGAGTATGGCGTCACCCTCATCTAGAACCTCTTCTATGTCTGCCTTAATTCGCAGGATGGCTGTCTCAGTGCTGGTACCTGACTTGTATGCCGACTGCAGGTTATCATGCAGACCATTCTTGGTGAGATGATTATTGAGTTGCTGTGCTACAACACGCTCAATGACCTTTCTGATAAACGGTGATTGAGACTGGTCTATAGTTACTAAAAGTGTATTATTAGCTTGGGTACTTACATTTATATGTAACTGTTGTGTTTCTTTCAAATAAACTGTAACATTAGCGTAGGATACTATAATGTGCAATCCTCTCAGTAATCTTTATCAAAAGCCTTAGGAACTTATGGGTAACTGTCCTGATCCTCTAGATAATCGAGAGTACTTACGAATCTGCTATTATCCCCTCAGTGGTATGTATCTATAGCCTAGTTTCCTAATGTATACCCTTACCTTGACAAACTTTCATTCTAGAGTTGGCTTAAACTGCATTTTTTTTTCATATAGCACCAAATTATGAAATGTGTCAAATACTGTAAAAGTGGTTATTTACGCGTGGGGGAAATTTACGTGAGTTATGCGATAAACTTAAAACCGCGTAAAATACCCCCACGTGTATGACTAAAATAGTACAATTTTAGAGTGGAAAATATCGCAAACGCGTATTTAATACCCACACGTATTGTCTGACCGTAGAAAACGCGTACTTAACCACCAGCGTAAATAACCACTTTTGCAGTTTTACACCGGTATACATATGTATTACTTTCACTTTCTAAATAAGTGATCTCCCTTTGCCAGCATACTGTATCATCATCTTTTTTAAAATATCTAAATAAGCTCATCATTGTTACATATCCTATCGCATTTGTACAGTTTCTGTCATTTTAATGGCAAAAGTTATTTTTTCATTTGTCAGATTTAAATATTAAGTTGACCCCATATTGACCCTGTGACAGTTTGTATTAAATTTGTGTATTACATTTAAATAAGTGTAGAGACTTATCATGTCTATATGAGTTTTGTTTAATAGGGAGGAAAGGGTCTTTTTTCTTAATGTATTATGATGCATCAAATAAAACATAGGTCATGACCCTATGGGATTGTTCTGACCCAATGAAACAGGAAAATACCATTAATCTTGAAAACTGTTGAGATCCCCACCACTAAACCAACTATATTCTTGTTTCTAAAATCATTATGATGCATCAAATGGTGTAAGTACATGACCCCCAAGAGTTGTCTTTAAACCACCCCCACCCCTCTGAAATAGGAAATGATGATATACTTTGATAATTTTTAACTTTTGAGATCCCCCATCCCTATACCATATTTATTCTTGCTCTTTGTGCGCATCAAATTGTATATAGGTTATGCCCCCTTGGAGACACCCTGACTTTCCAGAACTGGATATAATAAAGTATTTTATCTTATTCATATGTATAGTGTTTGATCCATGTGGGTAATTTCTAGCCTATTGATGACCCTGCTTTGTTTAGGATTACAATTGCCCGATTACTGTACATATAACATTTTGTTTATCTTATCGATAAGAATTAAAAAGCAATTTCCTAAATCTTTATGTGCATCTAGAGAAAAATACCAATCAAGAAATGATTTAAAATTTGCTACTGTACACATGTTAGAATGTATTAAGGTGGCTCATTACACCATGAAATATTTTCTCAAATCAGCAGAAAATTACTTGATTATGATATATATCATAATGGATAAGAAGTATATAAGTCAAATAGGCAAAAAAATGTGCAATTTTGGATGAAAAATTACATTTTAGAAAATTTAATTCAGTAAACTTGAACAAAAGCTCCAGGCAGATTCAAACTCATGATCTGCGGTTCAGAAACCCAATACTTTAACCACTGAGCTACGACGATATACAACTGAATCGAACGATATTAACAGCTTAACAAAACATTTAATTCGCCATCTTGTGACATAGTGTCTTAAAAAGTATAAGTCTGGGTGTATTGAGGTATCTTAAAGAAGACTCTGAATCTGATGGGGGGTGTGGAGGATAAACATTTAATTTTAATCATTTATTGTTATTAATTTTAACTTGAATAATAGGCAGAATATAAGACTTCTGATGATTTATTCCCCCGAACAGCTACTCGCCGAAACAAACACCTAATTATTTTAGGCAATTATGGGGTCCTCTAAGGAGGTACAGGTAGAATGTACCTGTGTCCACCTGGATAAATAAATTCAGAAGAAATAAATGCATGTTCCTATAAATGTAGTAATACACAATTTTTAAACCTAAATCAATGTTGCAATTTTCAGTCATTTTTTAAAAATTCTGTTACTTTTCAACAACATGTATTATATGTATATATACTAGTATGCTATAATTTAGTACCTTTTAATATCGAAAAGACTCAATTTTAAGTCCCAAGGTGAATGATACTGTGATAGTGGGTTGTCCCAAAGATTAACAAGTCCACTTAAGGGTTCTTCATTTATTCAGATATAGAGATTAAAGGATTCTATTGGCTATAGTAAACCACCTGGTCATGTGCACATGTATTAAAGTGACCATACAGGTGAAATGCCTTAAGGCTATAAAATATCAGAAGCCACTAGAATAGATAATTATATAATAATTACTTGATAGGTGCATAAAAGACAGGGAGTTATAGGGATAATAGTCTGTTTCTAAATATGTACATGTAAAATATAAATGAAATGTAGGATGAAGATGATGATGTTGATGAAATATGAATAATGCATGAATTTAATTATTATCATAAAATGCACCATATTACAATACCAATCATTTTATCTTTCTAATTATCCATGTATATTTTATAATTTTTGTTACTTTGATTAACATATCAGAATCAGCACCCATAATCAACCACACCACCCCAGTCCGAACCATTACATGTTATCTGTTTTAGCTCTCTCTCTCTCTCTCTCTCTCTCTCTCTCTCTCTCTCTCTCTCTTCCTTCTGGCGTTTCCATGCTTTCTTGTGATGAGTCTCTCTCCATGTGTAACATTTAACTAATTCTGATCAAATCTCAATAGATCATTTGTCAATTATGCAAGGTGTAATGTGATTTTTTTTTAAGAAAAACATTTTTTACCAGTTTATTAAACTTTTAGACCCCAAATTATATTTTAATTTTAATACATCATTCAACAATTTTTTTAGTTTTAAGCAAAAATAAATGCAAGGTTTTTTTTATTGTAAGAGAAAAAAAACCGTCATTTTATTTAAAGTCTAAGTAAGGATACATACATGTGTGGATCCAGAAAATTTTTCCAGGGGAAGGGGGGGGGGCAACAGTAATTTGAGTTTGCCGGGGGGGGGGGGGGGTCCAAAGCATTTTTTCGGCAATTTTTTTAATTTAATTTAATTTATTTTTTAATTCAATTTAATTTAAAGAAATTTGAATTATGAAGGGGGGATCTGCACCCCTGACCCCCCTCTAGATCTGCACATGGGATAAATGTTAATTTCATGCTACTATTTGTCTACCAGGATTAAATTAAATTTTTCAAAATCTTATTGCACATCTATAGGACAGTCCATATCATATCTCAAGATATGATGTATCTATTCATTAAATAATAAGAGGAGTTCTGGGATCTAGGTTTTTTTAGGAGTGATAAACGTCAATTTTCTGCTATTATTTGACTCCCTAGATGAAATGTAAATTTTTAAAACCTAACTGCACATCTTTAGGACAGCCTCTATCATATCCGAAGATATGATGTGTCTATTCATTAAATCATAAGAGGAGTTCCGGGATCTGGGTTTATTTATGAGTGATAAACGTCAATTTTCTGCTATTATTTGACTCCCTAGATGAAATTTAAATTTTTAAAACCTTATTTCACATCTTTAGGACAGCCCCTATCATATCCCAAGATATGATGTGTCTATTGATTAAATCATAAGAGGAGTTCTGGGATCTAGGTTTTTTTAGGAGTATTAAACATCAATTTTCTGCTACTCTTTGACTCCCTGGATGAAATTTAAATTTTTAAAACCTTATTGCACATCTATAGGACAGCCCCAATCATATCCCAAGGGATGATGTAGCTACTCCAAAAGTTGTAAGAGGAGTTACGGGAACCATACTTTTTTTGCAAAAAAACGTCATTTTTTGTTGCCCACCGATCCCTGATGAAAAAAAAAAATTCTGAAACCTGATCACACTTCAAAATGACACCCCCAATCATATTCTAAAAGATCATTTGGCTACTGCAAAAAAAAAAATGATGTTTTTTAAACCAGATTTTTTGTTAAAAAACGTCATTTTTCAGCCACCAAATGACCCCCAGGGCAAAATTGAAATTTCCGAAACCTTATTGCGCATCTATAGGATACCCCAAAACATATTCCAAAAGATGAGTTGTCTATTGTTGAAAATGTAGGAGGAGTTCGAGGAAGAAGGATTTTTGTGAAAAAACGTCATTTTTTACCAATTATCTGACCCCCAGGACTACCAGAGAATTTTTGAAACCGTTTTACAAAACAACATGACACCCTCAATCAAACTCCAAGAGTTTAGATTGCTAGTTTATACGATGTAAGAGCAGTTTGAGAAAGTAAAACGTGACAGACGGACGGACGGACGGACGGACGGACAGACGGAACAGGACAACAACAATATACCCGAACTTTCTTTAGAAAGTGCGGGTATAATAAAACTAAGAGGGGGTTTAATTTATTGTGCCCATAATATCGGGGCGATTAGATTTTGAACCCCCTCTCATATAGCAATGATAACCAGACGGGGGTTTACAATATTTCTGCCATGTTTTTAACCGTCTCTCCAATGGGCATTGGAAATAGGAGGGGGTTCAATATATCGCAGTCATGACATATTGAACCCCCTTTTCCAATAGCAATAAAAATCAGAGGGGGTTTCAATGTATCGCGGCCATAATATTTCAATATATCGCAGATCAAATTCGTTGAACCACCTCTTCAGTGGAAATTTGAAATAGAAGGGAAGTTCAATATATCGCGGTTATAATATTTTTAAACCCCCTCTTCAAAGGGCATTAGAAAAAGGAGAGAGGGAGGTTCAATATATCGTAGCAATATTTTGAGCCCCCAATCCTATAGAATTTGTGAACACCTGTTGTTCGTCATCTGTCTATCTGTCCGTCCGTCTGTCTGTAAACTTTTCACATTTTTTTACTTTTTCTCTAGAATCACTGGGCCATATTTAACCAACATTGGTACAAAGTATCATTATTGGAAGGTAATTCTAAATTGTTAAAAGGAAGATGATTGCAAAACAGTAAAAATAGAGAGCGTGTCTTGAAAACATTTTCTTCTTAAGAACCACTGCAACAGAAATGCCATTATTTACACCAAAGCTTGTATTTAAAGTGAAGATTTTAAATTGATAAAATTATGAACACCAGACCAATACTTGGGCCCCAAAAGGGGTAAAAGGTTAACATATAAATATATAGGAAAAATGATTAAATATATTTTTCTCAAGAACTAAAAGGCAACGATTTGTGAGATTTAGATGCAAACATTCTCATATTGTATATTCCAAATTGTTAACCCCAGACTTATACTGGGGCTTCAAGAGGGGTCAAAGTTTAACATAGAAATATATAAGGAAATATTTAAAAATCTTCTCTAGAACTACAATGCTATAATTAATGAGATTACTAAGCAAGCATTTTCAAATAATGTAGATTCTATATTGTCAAAATAATGACCCCAGGACCAATAATGGAGCCTCAGTAGGGGATCAAAGTTTAAAATATTAATATATAGGGAAAATGTTGAAAATTCTTCTCAAGAACTACAATGCTACAATTTGTGATATTACAATGCAAGCATCCTAAAATAATATAGATTATAATTTGTAAAAGTTGTGACCCCTGGCCAATACTAGGGCCCCAAGAGGGGTTCAAATTTTAACATAAAAATATAAGGGAAAATGTTGTTTAACACTGATATAGAGTAATACAAGGGTATGTTAACTGTTGTTCTGGTGAGCGATGTGGCCCATAGGTCTCGTACTACCACTGTGAATATTTGGTGGTGTGGTCATCTCTAGTTTTTAAGATTTTTTAAATTTTAAGACCCCTATTTGAAGAACAAAATTCATTATAATTGGATTTTAAACATCAGAATCGGAAACATCGATGTCCTCTACCTTAGGCGTTGAAATATTTAGTGTCTAGTATCTACTAGTGGTATACCAATCCCATTGTGAAAATATGGTGATACATGTATGATCATATCTAGTTTTTTAGACTATGGCCTCTACTTATAGAACACTATTAAATTTCATGGGATTATACAGATCAAGCTCGGAAACATCGAGTACCCCTTCAATGGGGTCTGATGTATTAAGAATAATCCACAAGTTGTACACCAGTACTACTGTGAATATATGTTTGTTCATCTAGTTTTTGAGATTAGATTCCCTACTTTTAAGACGTTTTTATTTTCTTGTTATTTTACACATGGGGCTTGGAAATATCCAGGGGGCTATCCTGGGGTCTGAAATTTTCAGGGACATCTATTATTTGTATACCACTACTACTGTGAAAATATATAGTTTTTAAAATTTGGGCCTGTGCTTTTGGAACAGTATCCATTTAACAGGATCTAACACACCAGGCTCGGAGACATCCAGAGCCCTATTTCATATTTTGAACTGTAAAATTGCTCAATAAAAATTAGTGTATTCCAAAGAAATACGAAGTCCGAGACATTGCAAAACATCCTTTAAGAGTTAGTTATCAAGTCAACAGTCACATCTTTGAATATTTATAATTTCAAGTTTTATTCAACATACAACATACTTCCGTTGAAACATCTATGATTATGATTGACTTGATTTGTGACTTAAAAAGGTCATCTGAATCTGATTTTACCTAGATGGAAAAATATCATTGGGATGCGCTTGGCCATTTGCTAACAGTCTTATTTGAAAGCATGGCTCTCTATGAAATGCGTCTAATAAGTGTTCCTGCTCTCGTGCATTTATGCCCGTTAATGCAATGAAATCTGTAAAGGGAACACATGATAACCTCTGTATCTAGTTTTAGGTAGGTAACAACAATTGTTACGAAAGCGCCGCGCTTCGAGTGTTCACCCTTATTTCAAACAACTTTAGTGTAGGCTTCAACTGAACATCAATCTTGGTTATTGTTCATAGAAGCAACATAAAGTATATCATTAAGGCGCAACTGTGTGCGCAATCTGTTTGCCTGTGGTATTTTCCTAACGATATGGTATCAACAAGTAAAACAGCCTGCAAGTCCGGGATTCTATCTACTTCAGACGCCTGCAAGACAGTGAAAAACTACACTTTACAACATGATATAAAATATTGTTAAGAACGTGTCGCATTCAATGTGTCCTATTATCAGCTGACATGTTCTTTCAATTATGTTCATAATCCCTGGTTCAATTGTGTAATTTCCACATAAAAACTCAACCAGTCTGCTTTTTGATGACTCTCCGCTCAGGTTGAAACTATCTTATTTTTATATTTTGAACTCTAAAATTGATCAATAGAAATTAGTGTTTTCTTTAGGTATCCAAAGTCAAAGACTTTGCAAACCATATTTGTAAAGCAGGTTATGAAGCCAACAGTCACATCTTTAAATATTTTAAAATTGGAGGTTTTGTTGAACATACATCATACCGCCGTTAAATGTTACATCAGTCCTTATGATTGACTTGATTTTTGAGTGACTTTAAAAGGGCACCTGAATCTGACTTTACCTTGATCAAAAAATATCATGGGGATGCGCTTTGCTATTGGATAACAGTTTTATTGGAAAGTATGGCTGTCTATGAAATGCGTCTAATAGATGTTCCTACTCTCATGCATCTTTTGCCCGTTAATGCCATGGTTCTGTAAAGAGAATACATTAAATCTTCTGTATTTTGTTTTAGATGGATAACAATAATTGTTACGAAAGCGCTGGGCTTCGAAAGTACAACCTTTTTTAAATAACTTATATTTTAGAGTAGGCTTAAACTGAAAAGTATCATAAAGCATCCAAGCTGAACTGCTGTTCATAGAAGAAACAAAAAGTATATCATTACGGAGAAACTGTGTGAGAAATGTGTTTGTCTGTGGCATTTTAATAGCGATATTGCCTAAACAAGTAAAACAGCCTGCAAGTCCGGGATTCTGCCTACTTCAGACGCCTGCAAGACAGTGAAAAAACACACTTTACAACGTGGTATAAATTATTGTTAAAAACGTGTCGCATTCAATGTGTCCTTCTATCAGCTGACATGTTCTTTCAATTATGTTTATAATCCCTGGTTCAATTGTAAGATTTCCTATATTCACTCAACCAGTATCAACAAAATCTTAGAGACTCAGAAATAATAACAGTTTAAGTTCTGATGACTCTCCAACGCTCAGGTTCAAGCTATATTATTCTCTTATTTGGAACTATAAAATTGATCGTTAGAAATTAGTGTATGCTACTTGGATACGGATTCAAAGACTTTTCAAAACATTTTTGTAGGGTTTGTTATCAAGTCAACGGTCACATCATAAAATATTTAGAATTTGAAGTTTTATTCCACAAACAACATACTACCGTTGAATGTTACTTCTGTCCTTATGATTGACTTGATTTGTGAGTGACTTAAATAAGGGTACCTGAATCCGACTTTACCTATACCAAAAAAATCATAGGGATGCGCTTGGCCATTGGATAACAATCTTTTTTCAAAGTATGGCTGTCTATGAAATGCGTCTAATGAGTGTTCCTTCTTTCGTGGAACTTTTGCCCGCTAATGCTGTAAAACCTGTGAAAGGTATACATTAAAACTCCTGATCTGGTTTCAGCTAGATGACAATAATTGTTACGAAAGCGCCGCGCTTCGAGTGTACACCCTTATTTTAAATAACTTAAATTTTAGTGTAGTCTTAAACTGATAATTGTCATGAATTGCATCAAATATTGGCTATTGTTCATAGCCAATATCATAAAGTATATCATTAAGGCGCTACTGTGTGGGCAATTTGTTTGCCTGTGATATTTTAATAACGATATGGTGTCAACATGTAAAACAGCTTGCAAGTCCGGGATTCTACCTACTTCAGACGCCTGCAAGACAGTGAAAAACTACACTTTACAACATGGTATGAAATATTGTTAAGAACGTGTCGCATTGATTTTGTCCTTCTGTCAGCTGACATGTTCTTTCAATTATGTTTATAATCCCTGGTTCAATTGTTTAATTTCCACATAAAGACTCAACCAGTATCAACAAAATCTTAGAGACTCAAAAATAATAACAGTCTGATTTTTGATGAGTCTCCGCTCAGGTTCAAACTATCTTATTTTTATATTTTGAACTCTAAATATTGATCGATAAAAATTAATAATTTCTTTAGGTATCCAAAGTCAAAGACTTTGCAAACCATATTTGTAAAGCAGGTTATCAAGCCAACGGTCACATCTTTAAATATTATAAAATTGGAAGTTTTGTTCAACATACAACATACTGCCGTTGAATGTTACATCAGTTCTTATGATTGACTTGATTTTTGAGTGACTTTAAAAGAGCACCTGAATCTGACTTTACCTTGATCAAAAAATATCATGGGGATGCGCTTTGCTATTGGATAACAGTTTTATTGGAAAGTATGGCTGTCTATGAAATGCGTCTAATAGGTGTTCCTACTCTAGTGCATATTTTGCCCGTTAATGCCATGGTTCTGTAAAGAGAATACATTAAATCTTCTGTTTCTTGTTTTAAATAAATAACAATAATTGTTACGAAAGCGCTGGGCTTCGAAAGTACAACCTTTTTTTATTAACTTATATTTTAGAGTAGGCTTAAACTGAAAATCACCATAAAGCATCCAAGCTGAACTGTTGTTCATAGAAGAAACAAAAAGTATATCATTACGGAGAAACTGTGTGAGAAATGTGTTTGTCTGTGGCATTTTCATAGCGATATTGCATAAACAAGTAAAACAGCCTGCAAGTCCGGAATTCTGCCTACTTCAGACGCCTGCAAGACAGTGAAAAAACACACTTTACAACATGGTACTGTGGTTTCATTAATATTCAAGGGTATCAATTTTCGTGGATAAAGTGAAAACCACAGTTTCAAGGATACGTAAATTCTTGGCCAATGATCCTATCAATACAAAATGTTAATAGAAATTGCACTTCAATGAACATTTAATTTCATGGATCAACTTAATAACGAAATCCACGAAAATTGGTATTCCACGAATATTGATGAAACCACAGTATAAAATATTGTTAAAAACGTGTCGCATTCAATGTGTCCTTCTATCAGCTGACATGTTCTTTCAATTATGTTTATAATCCCTGGTTCAAATGTAAGATTTCCTATATTCACTCAACCAGTATCAACAAAATCTTAGAGACTCAGAAATAATAACAGTTTAAGTTCTGATGACTCTCCACCGCTCAGGTTCAAGCTATATTATTCTCTTATTTGGAACTATAAAATTGATCGTTAGAAATTAGTGTATGCTACTTGAATACGGATTCAAAGACTTTTCAAAACATTTTTGTAGAGTTTGTTATCAAGTCAACGGTCACATCATAAAATATTTAGAATTTGAAGTTTTATTCCACAAACAACATACTACCGTTGAATGTTACATCTGTCCTTATGATTGACTTGATTTGTGAGTGACTTAAATAAGGGTACCTGAATCCGACTTTACCTATACCAAAAAAATCATAGGGATGCGCTTGGCCATTGGATAACAATCTTTTTTCAAAGTATGGCTGTCTATGAAATGCGTCTAATGAGTGTTCCTTCTTTCGTGGAACTTTTGCCCGCTAATGCTGTAAAACCTGTGAAAGGTATACATTAAAACTCCTGATCTGGTTTCAGCTAGATGACAATAATTGTTACGAAAGCGGCGCGCTTCGAGTGTACACCCTTATTTTAAATAACTTAAACTTTAGTGTAGTCTTAAACTGATAATTGTCATGCATTGCATCAAATATTGGCTATTGTTCATAGAAGTAACATAAAGTATATCATTAAGGCGCTACTGTGTGGGCAATTTGTTTGCCTGTGGTATTTTAATAACGATATGGTGTCAACATGTAAAACAGCTTGCAAGTCCGGGATTCTACCTACTTCAGACGCCTGCAAGACAGTGAAAAACTACACTTTACAACATGGTATGAAATATTGTTAAGAACGTGTCGCATTGATTTTGTCCTTCTGTCAGCTGACATGTTCTTTCAATTATGTTTATAATCCCTGGTTCAATTGTTTAATTTCCACATAAAGACTCAACCAGTATCAACAAAATCTTAGAGACTCAAAAATAATAACAGTCTGATTTTTGATGAGTCTCCGCTCAGGTTCAAACTATCTTATTTTTATATTTTGAACTCTAAATATTGATCGATAAAAATTAATAATTTCTTTAGGTATCCAAAGTCAAAGACTTTGCAAACCATATTTGTAAAGCAGGTTATCAAGCCAACGGTCACATCTTTAAATATTTTAAAATTGGAGGTTTTGTTTAACATACAACATACTGCCGTTGAATGTTACATCAGTTCTTATGATTGACTTGATTTATGAGTGACTTTAAAAGAGCACCTGAATCTGACTTTACCTTGATCAAAAAATATCATGGGGATGCGCTTTGCTATTGGATAACAGTTTTATTGGAAAGTATGGCTGTCTATGAAATGCGTCTAATAGGTGTTCCTACTCTAGTGCATATTGTGCCCGTTAATGCCATGGTTCTGTAAAGAGAATACATTAAATCTTCTGTTTCTTGTTTTAAATAAATAACAATAATTGTTACGAAAGCGCTGGGCTTCGAAAGTACAACCTTTTTTTATTAACTTATATTTTAGAGTAGGCTTAAACTGAAAATCACCATAAAGCATCCAAGCTGAACTGTTGTTCATAGAAGAAACAAAAAGTATATCATTACGTAGAAACTGTGTGAGAAATGTGTTTGTCTGTGGCATTTTCATAGCGATATTGCCTAAACAAGTAAAAAAGCCTGCAAGTCCGGGATTCTGCCTACTTCAGACGCCTGCAAGACAGTGAAAAAACACACTTTACAACATGGTACTGTGGTTTCATTAATATTCAAGGGTATCAATTTTCGTGGATAAAGTGAAAACCACAGTTTCGAGGATACGTAAATTCGTGGCCAATGATCCTATCAATACAAAATGTTAATAGAAATTGCACTTTAATGAACATTTAATTTCATGGATCAACTTAATAACGAAATCCACGAAAATTGGTATTCCACGAATATTGATGAAACCACAGTATAAAATATTGTTAAAAACGTGTCGAATTCAATGTGTCCTACTGTCAGCTGACATGTTCTTTCAATTATGTTCATAATCCTTGGTTCAATTGTAAGATTTCCTATATTCACCCAATCAGTTTCAACAAAATCTTAGAGACTCAGAAATGATAACAGTTTAAGTTCTGATGACTCTCCACCGCTCAGGTTCAAGCTATATTATTCTCTTATTTGGAACTATAAAATCGATCGTTAAAAATAATGTATGCTATTTGGATACGGATTTAAAGACTTTACAAAATATTTTTGTAGAGCTTGTTATCAAGTCAACGGTCACATCATTAAATATTTAGAATTTGAAGTTTTATTCCACAAACAACATACTACCGTTGAATGTTACACATGTCCTTATGATTGACTTGATTTGTGAGTGACTTAAATAAGAGTACCTGAATCTGACTTCACCTATACAAAAAAAAATCATAGGGATGCGCTTGGCCATTGGATACCAATCTTATTTCAAAGTATGGCTGTCTATGAAATTCGTCTAATGAGTGTTCTTTCTTTCGTGCATCTTTTGCCCGCTAATGCTGTAAAACCTGTAAAGGGTATACATTATAACTCCTGATCTGGTTTCAGCTAGATAACAATAATTGTTACGAAAGCGCCGCGCTTCGAGTGAACACCTTTATTTCAAATAACTTAAATTTTAGTGTAGGCTTAAACTGATAATTGTCATGTATTGCATCAAATCTTGGCTATTGTTCATAGAAGCAACATAAAGTATTTCATTAATGCACTACTGTGTGGGTAATTTGTTTGCCTGTGGTATTTTCATAACGATATGGCCTCAACATGTAAAACAGCTTGCAAGTCCGGGATTCTACCTACTTCAGACGCCTGCAAGACAGTGAAAAACTACACTTTACAACATGGTATGAAATATTATTAAGAACGTGTTGCATTCAATGTGCCCTACTATCAGCTGACATGTTCTTTCAATTATGTTCATAATCCCTGGTTCAATTGTATAATTTCAACATAAAGACTCAACCAGTATCAACAAAATTTTAGAGACTCAAAAATAATGACAGTCTGATTTTTGATCACTCTCAGCTCAGGCTCAGACATCAAAGACTTTGCAAATCATATTTGTAAAGCAGGTTATCAAGCCAACGGTCACATCTTTAAATATTTTAAAATTGGAGGTTTTGTTTAACATACAACATACTGTCATTAAATGTTACATCTGTCCTTATGATTGACTTGATTTTTGAGTGACTTAAAAAGGGCACCTGAATCTGACTTTACCTAGATTTAAAAATATCATGGGGATCCGCTTTGCTATTGGATAACAGTCTTATTGGAAAGTATGGCTGTCTATGAAATGCGTCTAATAGGTGTTCCTACTCTCATACATCTTTTGTCCGTTAATGCCATAGTTCTGTAAAGAGAATACTTTACATCTTCTGTTTCTTGTTTTAGATAGATAACAATAATTGTTACGAAAGCGCTGGGCTTCGAAAGTACAACCTTTTTTAAATAACTTATATTTTAGAGTAGGCTTAAACTGAAAATTATCATAAAGCATCCAAGCTGAACTGTTGTTCATAGAAGAAACAAAAAGTATATCATTACGGAGAAACTGTGTGAGAAATGTGTTTGTCTGTGGCATTTTAATAGCGATATTGCCTAAACAAGTAAAACAGCCTGCAAGTCCGGGATTCTGCCTACTTCAGACGCCTGCAAGACAGTGAAAAACCACACTTTACAACGTGGTATAAATTATTGTTAAAAACGTGTCGCATTCAATGTGTCCTTCTATCAGCTGACATGTTCTTTCAATTATGTTTATAATCCCTGGTTCAATTGTAAGATTTCCTATATTCACTCAACCAGTATCAACAAAATCTTAGAGACTCAGAAATAATAACAGTTTAAGTTCTGATGACTCTCCACCGCTCAGGTTCAAGCTATATTATTCTCTTATTTGGAACTATAAAAAAAAAATTGATCCTTAGAAATTAGTGTATGCTACTTGAATACGGATTCAAAGACTTTTCAAAACATTTTTGTAGAGTTTGTTATCAAGTCAACGGTCACATCATAAAATATTTAGAATTTGAAGTTTTATTCCACAAACAACATACTACCGTTGAATGTTACATCTGTCCTTATGATTGACTTGATTTGTGAGTGACTTAAATAAGGGTACCTGAATCTGACTTTACCTATACCAAAAAAATCATAGGGATGCGCTTGGCCATTGGATAACAATCTTTTTTCAAAGTATGGCTGTCTATGAAATGCGTCTAATGAGTGTTCCTTCTTTCGTGGAACTTTTGCCCGCTAATGCTGTAAAACCTGTGAAAGGTATACATTAAAACTCCTGATCTGGTTTCAGCTAGATGACAATAATTGTTACGAAAGCGGCGCGCTTCGAGTGTACACCCTTATTTTAAATAACTTAAATTTTAGTGTAGTCTTAAACTGATAATTGTAATGCATTGCATCAAATATTGGCTATTGTTCATAGAAGTAACATAAAGTATATCATTAAGGCGCTACTGTGTGGGCAATTTGTTTGCCTGTGGTATTTTAATAACGATATGGTGTCAACATGTAAAACAGCTTGCAAGTCCGGGATTCTACCTACTTCAGACGCCTGCAAGACAGTGAAAAACTACACTTTACAACATGGTATGAAATATTGTTAAAAACGTGATGCATTAAATTAATTTTATCCCACTGTCAGCTCACATGTTCTTTCAATTAAGTTCAAACTCCTTGGTTCAATTGTATAATTTCCACACATAGACTCAACCAGTATCAACAAAATCTTAGAGACTCGGAAGTAATAATAGTTTGAGTTATGATGCCTCTCCACTCTGGTTCAAATTATCTTATTTTCTTAGTTGGAACTATATACATGATCGATAGAAATTATTGTCTCCTATACAGATACCAAGTCAAAGTCTTTGCAAAACATATATGCAGAGCTGGTAATCAAGTCAACGGTCACAAATATTTGAAATTTAAAGTTTTATTCAACATACTACATACTTCCGTTGAATATTACATCTGTCATTATGATTGACTTGATTTGTGAGTAACTTGAAAAAGTGCACCTGAATCTGACTTAACCTAGATTGAAAAATATCATGGAGATGCGTTTGGCCATTGGATAACAGTCTTATTTGAAAGTATAAAACTCTATGAAATGTCTTGTGAATGTTTTGCCTGTTAATGCTATGGAATCTGGAATCTGTAAAGTGAACACATTAATACTTCTGACCTGGTGTCCGCTACATAATAACAATTGTTACTAAAGCGCCACGCTTTGTATACCCTTACTTCAAAAAACTTATATTTCAGTGTAGGTTTAAACTGATAATTGTGATGTAATGCATCAAATCTGGGTTTTTGTTCTAGAAGCAACATAAAGTATATAAATAGGGCACAACTGTGTGGAAAATTTGTTTTCCTGTGGCATTTTTATAGCGATGTGGCCTCAACAAGTAAAACAGCTTGAAAGTCCGGGATTCTTCATACCAAAGAGGCCTATACGGATACAAAGTCAAAGACTTTGGAAAACATATTTGTAGAGGTGGTTATCAAGTTAACGGTCACATCATGAAATATTCAAAATTTAAGGTTTAATTCAGCATACATGTACAGCATACTTCTTGCGAATATTACATCTGTCCTTATAATTGACTTTGTGAGTTACTTAAAAAGGGCACCTGAATCTGACTTTACCAAGATGGAAAAATATAATGGGGATGCGCTTGGCCATTGGATAACAGTTTTATTTGAAAGTTAGACACTCTATGAAATGCGTCTTATTAGTGTTCCTGCTCTCGTACATTTTTTGTCCGTTAATGCTATAGAATCTGTAAAAGGAACACATTAAAACTTCTGATCTGGTTTCAGCTAGATAAAAACAATTGTTACGAAAGCGCCGCGCTTCGAGTGTACATCCTTAATTCAAATAACTAATGTATATCACGGAGGCGCTACTGTATGGGAATTATGTTTGCTTGTGGCATTTTCACACCCTTTTTTCAATTAACATTTATTCTGGTGTAGGCTTCAACTGAATATTCTCATGTATTGCATCAAATCTGGGCTATTGTTCATAGAAGCAACATAAAGTATATTATTGAAGCGCTACTGTGTGGGAAATTTGTTTGCCTGTGGTATTATTAAAGCGTTGTGGTTTCAACAAGTAAAACAGTCTGCAAGTCCGGGATTTTACATACTACAGACGCCTGCAAGACAGTGAAAAAACAAACTCTACAACATGGTATAAAATATTGTTAAGAACATGTTGCATCAATTTTATCCTTCTGTCAGCTGACATGTTTGTTCAATTATGTTCATAATCCTTGCTTCAAATGTATATTTTCTACATATAGACTCTACCAGTATCAACAAGATCTTAGAGACTCGGAAGTAATAACAGTTTGAGTTATGATGCCTCTCCACTCAGGTCTTATTTTCTTAGTTGGAACTATAAACATGATCCATAGAAATTATTGTCTCCTATACAGCTAGGAAGTTAAACACTTTGGAAGCATATTTGTAGAGTAGGTTATGAAGTCAACGGTCAAATCATAACATATTTAAAATTTGAGGGTTTTTGCAACATACATTATACTTCCTTTGAATATTACATCTATCCTTATGATTGGCATGATTTGTAAGTGACTTAAAAAGGGCAACTGAATCTGACTTTACCAAGAAGGAAAAATATCATGGGGATGCGTTTGGCCATTGGATAACAGTTTTATTTTAAAGCAAGGCCCTCTATGAAATGGATCGAAAACATGTTTCTGCTCTCGTGCATTTTTTGCCCATAAATGCTATGGAATCTATAAAGTGAACACATTAAAACTTTTGATCTGCTTAGAGCTAGATGACAACAATTGTTACAAAAGCGCCGCGCTTCGAGTGTACCACCTTATTTCGAATCACTTATATTTTAGTGTTGGCTTAAACTGATAATTATCATGTATTGCATGAAATCTGGGCTATTGTTCATAGAAGCAACATAAAGTATATCATCAGGGCGCTACTCTGTGGTGAATTTTGTTTGCCTGTAGTATTTCATAGTGATCTGGCCTCAACACGTAAAACAGCATGCATGTCCGGGATTCTACATACTACAGACGCCTGCAAGACAGTGAAAAGACTTACTTTACAACATGGTGTAAAATATTGTAAAAAAAACCTGTTGCATTGATTTTATCTTACTGTCAGCTGACATCTTCTTTCATTATTGTTCATAATCCTTTGTTCCATTGTATAATTTCCACATATACACGCAACCAATATCAACAAAATCTTACAGGAGAATCAAAAATAATAACAGTTTTGAGTTATGATCACTCTCCGCTTAGGTTCAAACTATCTTATTCTCTTATTTGAAACTATAAAATTGATCGTAAGAATACGGATACGAAATCGAAGATTATGCAAAACGTATTTGTAGAGCTGCTTATCAAGTAAACGGTCACATCATTAAATATTTAAAATTTGAAGTTTTATTCAACGTGAAACATACTTCCGTTGTATGTAACATCTGACCTTTTGATTTACTTGATTTGTGAGTGACTAAAAAAGGGCTTTACCTCGATGAAAAGTATCATGGGGATGCGTTTGGCCATTAGATAAAAGTCTTATTTGAAAGGATGGTTCTCTATGAAATGCGTGTAATGAGTTTTCCCGCTCTCTTGCATTATTTGCCCGTTAATGCTATGGAATTTGTAAAGGGAACACACTTAAAGTTCTGATCTGGTTTCAGCTAGATAACATTAATTGTTACAAAAGCGCTGCGCTTTGAGTGTTTACCCTTATTTCAAATATCTTATATTGTAGTTTAGGCTTAAGCTGAAAATTCTCATGTATTGCTTCAAATCTGGGCTATTGTTCATAGAAGTAACAAAGTATATCATTAAGGCGCTACTGTGTAGGAAATTTGTTTGCCTGTAGCATTTTGATAGCGATGTGGCCTCAACAAGTAAAACTGCAAGTCGTGGATTCTACCTAAAGTCAGTTCAAGCACATCTTTTGCAACATACACCATAGCATAGCATATTATTGAAATCTCATAGTAGAGCATTGGAATCTCATACCATAGCGTAGAATCTCATAGATTGATTCTCATTCGTCATATCATATGATAGCATACCATCGCATATCATACAACATGGTTTTAACTCGGTTTTAAATGTTTTTATTTAAAAGAATAGATGTTCACATTGTAGATTATTTTTAAACTTTGGCTTGTTATATTTTACTTCGAAATGTTTGGAACTCGTCTGTGTATGTAGGCTTTTTTTTTTTAAAATCTCATAGCATACCATAGCATAGGATACCATATCATATCATTAAGCCCTTCATTTCAATTTCTCATTGCATAGCATACAAATCTCAGTGCATTGCATTGAAATCTCCTAGAATATCACTATAATCGCATGCCATAGCATAGCATAAAATTGTAAAAGATATCCATGAAATGACTGTACTCGTACGCCTGCAAGACAGTGTAAAACACACTTTACAACATGGTATGAAATATTGTTAAAAACGTGTTGCATTAATTTTGTCCTACTGTTGACTGACGTGTTCTTTTAAATTATTACATTATCCTTGGTTCAATTGTATAATCTCCACATATAGACTCAACCAGTATCAACAAAAACTTAGAGGAGACTGAGAAATTATAATAGTTTGAGTTATGACGTCTCTCTACTAAGGATACGAAGTCAGTGACTTAATAGTTAAAATGTCAGGTTTTATTCAACATACAACATACTTCCGTTAATTATGATTGACTTGATTTGGGAGTGACTTAAAAGGGGCATCTGAATCTGACTTAACCAAGATGGTAAAATATCATGGGGATGCGCTTGGCCATTTGATAACAGTCTTATTTGACAGTACGGATCTATATGAAATACATCTAATAAGTGTTCCTGCTCTCGTGTATTTTTTGCTCGTTAATGCCATGGAATCTGTAAAGGGATCACATTAAAACTTCTGTACCTGGTTTTAATTAGGCAACAACAATTGTTACGAAAACGCCGCTCTTCGAGTGTACATCCTTAATTCAAATAACTAATATTCTAGTGTAGGCTTAAACTGAAAATATCATGTATTGCATCAAATCTGGACTATTGTTCACAGAAGCAACATAAAGTATATCATAAAGACGCTATTGTTTGGGAAATTTGTTTGTCTACATGAAATGACTGTACTACAGAAGCCTGCAAGACAGTGAAAAAACACACTTTACAACATGGTATAAAGTACTGTCAAAAAATTGCATTGATTTTGTCCAACTTTCAGCTGCCATATTATTTCAAATACGTTTATAATCTTTCAATTATGTTCATAATTGTCCGGAATTCTACCCACTTCGGACGCCTGTAAGACAGTAAAAAACACTTTACAACATAGTACAAAACATTGTTAAAAACGTGTTCAAATGCTGAATTGTATTTGAATGCGCTTGGTCCTTGGTTAGCAGTCTTTTTCGACAGTATGACTCTTAGAAAATGCGTCTAATTTGCGTTCTGAATCTCGCGCCTTTGGCAGGAGGAATGTTGATACAAGTTATCGGGAAATTATATCATATATGGGAACCATGAGTACCAATTGTGCCTTATCTTTGACGGACCTATATTTGTGTTGTATGAAGCAGAATTTATTCAAACGCTTGTACGTGAAAAAATATAAATCACTCGCTGTGGCCTTCAACTTAACATTCAGTATATCGACAACGTATTATCAATTAACAATTGTTACTAACGTACTTATGTTGACTCGATATATACCAGTGAACTCAAAATAAAAGATACTATAGAGTATGTGTTATCTGTTTCAGATTTGGATAATTTACTGGAAAGGGACATTGATGGTAACCTAAAAACAAAATTTTATGATAAACGTGATGACTTAAATCTTTCTATAGTCAACTGTCTTTACTTATGTAGCAGTATATCTTCATCACATGCATATGGAGTTTTGTCTCTCAGTTAATTCGATACGTAAGGGCATGCTTTAGGTATGAACAGTTTTTAAGGCGAGGTAAGTTAATGACAAAGAAGTTCATAAAACTTTTATGGTTGATACTACGACCCTGTCAGCAAATACAATCCTCCACTGGGTCGCATGCTGACCGACGTTTTTCTTACTTATTGTTAGACCATAATTAATCTTCTAATTATCTACGTTTCTTTCCGGTTTTCCGATAACTACAAAGAGCACACAGTGGGCGTGACCTGTCAGCAGAGGATGCTCGCGCCTACATGGTAGCTGATCCTATCTCTAATTATGTTTGCTCTGCACCTATTTTGTAATCTTATTTTTAATTTTTATTTTTATTACAGTTTGTAATCACATGTCATTTTAATGCCTCTATTGTGTATGCTTTTTGTGTGCCTATGGCTTGATTATAGCGAAATAGCTTACTACACAATTATGTGATCCTATAAGGAGGCCTTATTGGTGGCATACGATTCAAATGTTTAACTGTTATGATTCTTTCAATGAAACGTATATATAACATAGGGTACTTTTGTTTTTTATATCTTACTAGTGGGTTGGAACAATAGCTTAGGGTATCAATGAATAACTGTTGTAATCCTCTAAGTAGACTTTCAAAAGGTCGATGGTTTGAAGGTTCCAAAGTATAAGTGTTGTAATCAGCTATGTTGATTTTATCAAAACTGTAGTTATTCTTTCAGTGCATTGTATCAGTAGCTTCGTGTACTAAATTGTAAGTGTTTGATCCTCAATGTAAACTGTAAAAAGCCCCAGGTACTAATTTGTTACTGTTGTTATCTTCTCAGTAGACTGTAGTAATAATTATTACATCAATGCGTAAGTGTTTTGACCCTCTCCTGTACTTTATCATTAGATTATGTTATGTATGTGTAACAGTTGTGATTTTCTTTGCAATCTGTATTAATATCTTATATGGGACCATTATGTATGATTTGTGATCCTGTCAACGGACTTTAATCACTTTATCATTACACTGGGGCACTTACCTCTAACTGATGTTATTCTCTCAGTAACACTGTATTAATGGCATATGATACTATTTGAATATTTTCTGATCCTCTCAGTGGACTCTAACAATTGCATAACGTCGTAATGTATAATTGTTGTAGTCTTCTTAGTGGACTGTTACAATGACACAGAGTACCAATATGTAACTGTTGTCATCCTTTCAGTAGAGTGTCAATTTCAATAGTAACAATGTGTAGCTGTTGTGATCTTCTCCGTCGACTATATCAATAACCTACGTTACTGATGTATAACAGTTGTGATATTCTCAGTAGATTGTTTCAATGGCCTAGAGTACTAATGCATAAGGTTTGTGATTCTTTCAGTTAAATCAATGAGAAGCCTATGATATAAATGTGTAAATATATTGATCCTCTAAGTATACTGTATAAGAAGCATACGGTACTAATATAAATCTTAATGAAAAGTATCAAAAGCTATGGTTTTCCTCTCAGTTGATTGTATCAAAAGCTAAGGATACCAATGTTGAATAATTGTGATTCTCTCAATACACACTAACAATATCTAAGGTCTAATGTGTTTTGTGAAGCTATCAGCGAACAGAATCATAAGTTTCAGATACTTATTCGTACATAAGTTATCTTTTCAATGATATGTATCAAAAGCTTAAGGCATTGTGTACAGTGTATGTGTAGTGATCCTGTCAATAGACTGTATCATTATTCCAAAGTACGAATGTACTAATTTAGAAATGATGTGATCTCTCAGTGGGTTGACATTATCAATAGAACTAATTAAAAGCTGCTTTGATGCTTTTGATTGGACTGTCCATATATCAATAAATTACGGTACATGAATATTTGTTGAGATCATCTTAGATGACTCTATCATTAGACTTAGATACTAATGTGTAACTGTTGTGATCTTCTCAGTAGTCTGTATCAATTGCTTAGGGCACCAATGTATATATGTTGTAATCCTCTCAATAGACGTTATCATTATTCTAGGGTACTATTATTAGTAAGTGTAACTAATGTGATCCTCTCTTTGGAATGTACTAAATGCATAGAGTCCTAACTAAAAATGTTGTGATTCTCCCAATGGATTCTATCAATATCTAAGGGTACTTACCTGATGTGATCCTCTTACTGGATATGATCATTATTCTAAAAAAAACTAATCTGTAACTGTTGTGATTTTCTAAGTGGATTGTACCAATAGCAAAAGGTATTATGTAAAAACTCTTATGATCCTCTATCAATAGTCTAGAATACTGATATATTACTGATCCTCTTTGTAGACTATTTCAATAATCCAGAGTAGGAATGTGCAACTGTTGTGATCATTTCAGTGGACTCTATGTAAAGTTTAGGTAGCAATGCATTGCTGATGTGTAGCCAAGTGTACTTAATGAATAACTGTATCGATCCTCTAAGTGAATTCAGTCAATAACTTAGGTACTTGTCTGTAACTGTTGTGATCCTTTTAATGCAGTATATCAATAGTATTGGGGACTAATGTGTAAGGTTTGTGTTCCTTAAAGTGAAATCTATCAACATTTTTGATACTTACATGTAACTGTTATAATCCTCTTAGTGGACTCTATCAGTAGTCTAGGTCACTTAGATGTAACAGTTATTTGGCTCTTACTGTACAATGTCAGTTTGTGATCCCCTAAGTAGGCTGGATACTTAAGTTTAACTCTTGTGGTTCTCTCGGAGGACTGTATAAATAGCATAGTTTTTATGTATATCTTTTTAGGGAACTAATGAATAACTGCTGTGATCCTCTCAGTTGACGGTATCCTTAGTGTGAAAAACCAATGTTTAAGTGTTGTGATCTTCTCTGTAGTCTGTATCACTAGCCTAGGTCTTCAATGTGTATATGTTGTGATCTTGTCAATAGACTGTACCATTATCCTAGGGTACTTATCTTTAACCATTGTATCCTCTCAGTGGATTGTATTAATTGTATATGGGTACTGATGCAAAACTATTAGTTGTAACAATTTCAGTAGATTGTATCAAAAACGTAGGATACTATTGTATAAGTATTGTGATCGTCTCATTGGGATTTGTTAATAGCCTTTCCTATAGATTGAATTTACTTAGAGGATATCAACAGTTATACACATTTTGAACAGTGTTCGTTATCACCACATGTCGTCATAACTACACTAGGCTTGTGATAAAATCAACTGAGATGATCAGAACAGGTATACATAAATACCATAAGGTTTTAATTCAGTCAACTGAGAGGATAACATCAGTTATTCATTACGTACCCTTAGCTATTGGTAAAGTCTACTGAAAGGATCACCATTGTTACTAAGTTGAACTCTAGGCTATTGAAACGTCAAGAGCTAAATAATTATATAACAGAATACTCGTTCTTTCTTAATGTTTTGCACGATTGATAATAGAACAAATAGTAAGAAGTATATCCAAAAAAAAAACTCTCCAACAGAATAAAATCAAAATTTGTGCAACGTGCTATTATTTGTTTTGCCAGATTTTTCTGTATGTGCTCAAAATTGTATGATTATGGAAAGATTAACATCGATGAACTATTGTAAATATATTTTTTTTCAGATTGTATTGATACAAGTTTATACGGTAATTCTTGTCATTTGTATATTTATATCTGCTATAAGTGTCAACGTACATGTGCTCATTCTTAAGAAATTGACAACTTTGGTTTGAGATCTATATTCAAAATAGATGCATGCATGCTCTCGTATATTTGGATTACAACACTTTTCATATCGTTTATAAACTGATAGTCATGTATACATTTTATAACCATGAACATAATATGCATACATTGGCAGGATAACTAGATTGTATATGTTTATATAAAAGCTAAAATTAAGAAATGAACTTAATGTCTACTCAAGTTATACGAGGATGACCTTGGTTAGGGCAGTTTACACTTTTTAATCTGCGAAGCTAATTATAAAAAAGAGTAAATTGCTCCAACTTATGTTATACGAGCATAACGTAGGTAGATATTGAGTTCATTCCTTATAATTTAATTTTCTGGAATTTACTGTACAAACTAAGTGCCTTTAACTTTTTAAAATCTTATTAACCTGTTCAAAATTCAGACGTAACGTCAAGCGGATTAATTAGTACGTTTTTGACGTTGATGCATCATGACGTGTCTTGAGACGTGCAAACAAGGTTAATATACAAATTTAACTAATTTTTTTATATCCAATCAAATGCCGCGTTACAACCAAAATTATTTCTAAATAAACAATGTATGCATAAAACAGACACTTTGCTTTAGAGGATGGGGGCACAAGTAGAGTTTACCTATGTTCACCTGGATAGTATAAGAGTTGATTATTTATTTTCACTTTCACCAAATGTTGAATAAATAAAGTTATTATTGTCAAAATATAATCTTCTCCAAAATTAAGGACATACCCTTCTAATAAATCTAACTATGAAACAGAACAGTATGTTACTTCAAATATCACAAGGAAAGAACGTTCAGACCTGGCTCAGCTTCAGTATGGCATTCTTGCTGTTCGTATTTAAACTGGTCGTTAAGAAAAAACGAACGAGTGTCTTCTGTTCAAACTCTTCTGTCGAAGATATAAAAAAAAACCCCACTTCTTATCATGTTGTCAAGTTTAAGTTAATATAAGGAAAACTTTTTGATAGATTATAAAATAATCATCCAAAAAATAATGATACGGGTTATAAGTTCAAAGTGTTAAATCTAGATTGACATATAAAATTAGATAAATCTGTACACACAACCTTTAACCATAGAAAATAAAAACGATTTATATGATTTAATGTAAATGTGACCTATAGGTCCAATGGGCCGGGTGCAGTTTAGTTTATTTTGTTTACAGTATAAATTACAATGTTTATAATGCACAATGTCACTTTAATAAACGATAAGTTACTAATACTAATATATTTTTATTGTAAAAATGAATAAAAAGACGTTATTAAACTAAAATATTCTTCTCATTGTTAAATGCAGTTGTATGAGATTAACTTGCTAAATAACCGTATTGACTACGTAAGAATAGGTAGATGTTTAGTCAAAACATTGTAAATGAAACAAACTGTCTTTATATATAAAAGAATAGATGCATATATAAATTTTTAAATTAATAAACTTAAGAGATTAAAATCTAAATCAGTGATGTTATTTGTGATTTTTTTTTCATAATGAAATTAATGTGTTTTTATAAATAATAAAATCTGATTTTAAAAGACATAGTAAAACATGTAGAAATAGTAAATAAATTGCATTGTTTTTTTTAATCTTTAAATGTAAGAGATATACTAAAAATATTCTTTTAAAAAGTTTTTTGTTAACATTAACCTATAAGATCTATTTATATTTTTATTTATATATATGATCTTCCTTTCTGAAGAATATGGGTTGATAATGCGTGTAAAATGCCTATACAAGGATAGTATAGAAGGCTGAACCTCGTAATACGTTGCAATGTAAATAATTTATCAATTATCATTATAGTTATTAGTAGTTATTATTTTTAATGAAATAATTAGATTTACTTCATGGAGAAATTTGTAGTTTTCTGAAAGTTTATGCATTTATGAGTAGTACAAAAATACCGAACCCAATCGGAAATTTTTTAAGGCGGTTTTTTTAATATGATGTCTCTTAAAACAATGCTTTTTAAATAAAAAAAAATGATTGATAACTCCATTTTTGTTTTGCTTAAAAAATCATAATCAAAATAGAAACTTTCATTCATTTCTAATGAATTCACAATATTTTCACTGAATATAGTAATCCAGGTAAACACGGGTAAATTCTACCTGTGCCACTTAAGAGGATCCCATAATTGCCTAGTATAATAAGGTATTTGTTTTGGCAAGAATTCGTTGGGGGAATAAAACTTACATGCACTTGAGGGTTGACATTTAACATGATTTTTCTTTTGGCAAAAAGTGAAAATATTTTAATTGCATCAATAAACTGCATACGTAATAAACAATCAAAAGTCGAAAATGATTAGTATTGTTTTTAATCAGCTGCAAGAGTTTAGACTTCTATTCTTGTCCACTCCTCTATATATTCCGCCAGTTTTACTCAATGATTTTACTTTTTAAGAAACAAATGCAGGTTAAAAATAACAGTAAAAAAATGAACACAGTGTGTGCAACTGAATGTGTACAAAAATACTTAGGTGGCAGATATTTACAAACCAAAATGTTCGGGTATTTAAAACACTCTATCGCGAGCTTAAATAACTTATTCACTTTGAAAAATAAAAGCCCATAAAATAAATTTAAAAAAAAAGACATTTTAATTAATTGTTTTTAAAAACAGATTATTTATTTTTCAGCGATATATCAGCTGCCTTGAACTCCGCAAAAAAATGTAAGAAAGTAAAACATTTTTGAACTTATGAAAATTATTTGTATTTTGTTAAAATTGTTTTAACAAACAAATAAAAATAATCTATTTTCTAATATTAAAGATATTGAAGAAGAAAAAATTGACAAACAAAATTTGTAAAAATGGTAGAAAAAGTGATAACTCATTGTTACAATTCCAAAACCAATTATCCATTAAAGTTTTTAATCAGTCAATTAATTTATTATCAATTAAAAAAAAACATTAATCAATACATTAATTTATTATTCAATTTGAAAAGTTGATAACAATACCAAATTCAACTGTTTAAAAAGAATAACACTTAAGAAATCTGCTTAGATATCTTCTATGCATTAAAGCACACTTGATCCGCTCCCGACGCAGCGTTTTAGATCTGACCTACATTCGAGTCGGAGATGACGTGTTTTGTTTTGAAGTATATTTAGCAAACAATGATGAGCACAAATCTATCGATTAAGTCTAAGATTCGAATAAAAAGATGCATTTTTTTACAGAAAATAAATAAGAATTATTAGAATACATGACATATTAACATAATAATTATTATATTTTCATGTGTGTTCTGTAAAAGATTTTTCGATGCTGTTTATTGCAAGAGTCACAATTAAATCAATCACCATAAGATATTTATGCTTATGTTTAGCGTTCGGCTTGGGTATGAAATTAAACACTTAATTAAATAATGGCAATGTGGTTATTCAACACATAGTTAAAAATGACCACAGTGGTTACTAGTTGACCAAACAAATTAAGAGTTTAGCAATTAAGTAATGACATTCATTGCTGGTAATAATAAATATTTAAGGAATCCATGAAAACGTATCGTTTAGAAAATAGTTTAATTTTTTCATAGTGAAAATTTGTACATATAATAGAATTATCCTACCCCCCCCCCCCAAACATGTTAATAAAAATAAATAAATGGTCAGTCAGGAATAAGGCCGGAGTGGTTTTCTCCCTTCGTTTGCACCTAAGTGATACTTAAACTTAGGTGCAAAAATTCAGTAATAACTTCTAATCACTTAGGTGCAAACAAAATTGTATAAGTTAAATCATTTTTTTATTAGTTTTCTTTTTGTCCGAAATTCAGATGCTTTTTTCTTAAAATCTTCTTTTCTTCCGAAGTCATCATAAATAATCTCTTAAAAGATGCCTTTTCCCTATAAAAACAACCCTTGGCACCTAAATGACATCTCAGACGGTTTACACCTAAGTGACAAGATTCGGTTATATATATATATATATATATATATATATATATATATATATATATATATATATATATAAAACACTGTGCCGGATAATTATGCCACTGCCAAGGTGGCATTTTTGCACCTGTCTAAGCTGCAAATATCGAAAAGTTTAAATTTGCCATATGATAGACCATTGCTTAAAGAGTTTACAACCATCTTTGTTATCATTGTATCTCACCTGTCAGGTGAGATATTTACCTTTTAAAACTAAATTCCTACAGGAAAATATTTTTTCCCATAGAAAAAACAGTATTCCTATATGAAATTAGATATTTCCCATCGGAATGCAAGAACTTCCTATAGGAATTTCAATTTTGATAGGATTTGATAAAATCCGATAGGAAAGTTTAATTTCCTATAATAAAACTACCTGTCTGAGTCAAATTCCTACAGGAAATAGCTTTCTCCTATAGGAAATATAATTCCTTTAGGATTTTTAGAAAATCCTACAGGATTGTCAATATTTCCTGTATGAGAATCGTTTCTCCTATGGGAATTATCATTTTCCTATGGTATATTAATTTTTAAAGGTAAATATCTCACCTGTCAGGTGAAACACACTAAAAACAAAAGTGGTTATATACTCTCAAGACAATGGTCTATCATTTAGTATATATGGAAACTGCATCTTAAGCTGGTGCAAAAATGCCACCTTGGCACTGGCATAATTATCCGGCACAGTGTTATATATATATATATATATATATATATATATATATATATATATATATATATATATATATATAAGATTAAATGATATGTTCAAACTTACATAACCAATATGATATGTACTTTTGAAAAATAATTATTAAATTATATCTACTCCTTAATAAAGAAGACTTTTCTCTACAAAGTTTCTGGTACTATATTTTTAGTCGCGGAAGCGAACTAAATAACATGTTAATATGGCTGTTTCATGTATATTTTTTATCCCTGACTGAGAGCGTATATAATGGCTTAAAGCGACGATACACATATATTTCATACAAAAAGACATCAGTATGAATATAAATATAAGCATTGAATGCTTATTTTTGGATGTCGTCGGTCCTGTAACAGACCAAGCGGTGCAGACAAATTATCAATTCGTGGTTTTACAAGATATACACTCATATGCATAACCCTGTGTTCTAAATTTGTAAATGAAGAATGTTTTACGAAGTTTTTAAAAAAAATCTATGAGTCTGTCCGTTTGTGCAATTTTGTTCAGGCTAAATCTCTGTTTTAGAGAATATTTTGAAGATTTGAAGGAAAATAATAGTGTGTAAAGACTTTAACCAAATTTCATCGAAGCAAGATAATTGATATCATTCTAAAGTATATATCACCTTCAAGTAGATAACAAAAAATGGCATTCATGAAATGGTTTAATCAGAGTGGGCAAAAATATTCTTTGTTGATATCTGAGATCTGATAACAATTATTCATTTAATATTTTGGACTTAAAAATGTAATATGCGCAACCATGGGGGGGGGGGGGGTCGAGTTTTTACATAAAAATATATTGAGAAAAATCTTTTAAAATCTTCTTCTCAGAAAAGGATCGGCCTTGAAAGCTCATGTGGAAGCATCCTTCTCGGGTAGTGTAGATTCAACTTTGTTTAAATCAAGATCCCCAGGATTAGGCCAAAATGGGGGTTTGGATTTTTACATAGGCATATATAGGCAAAGATCTTGAAATTTATCTTCGAAAACACAACTTGTCTATAAAAAATTGTAACTTTCATCATTTCAGATAGTGTAGATTAAAATTTGTCGAAATCATAATCTTCAGGGGCCCGTTTCTCAAAAAGGCCTACGCCCAGGCGTAAGCTTAGTCCGGACTAAATCAGGGACTAAACCCCAAAAGCAGACTAAGTTGCGTTTCACAAAGAGGCGGAAACTTAGTCGGGATTAAATTTGGGTTTAAATCTACGCCTGCTAATGGGTAGGCGTAAGTTCTTAGTCTGTACACAAAAATGACGAGTGTTTTGTTTCTAAGGCAAAATAAACAGACAATTTTAATTTTGGGTTTGTTTTACGTGTTATGAAGGAAAACATTCACATTTATTGAAGTATTTGTTCATGTATAACTTTAAAAAATGTACCTATTGCTCGATAACTGTTTCTTATTTGCTAAATATATTAAGATCAAATAAATTTGATAAATAAAGGACTTAACTCATCAAACATATGTAACATACATTACTATAATTTATCTAAAGTATGAAGAAATAAATATGGGTATACCCCGATAACTGATATTAACACAATAATTAAAAAGATGATATAATTCTAAATTATACAGTACATGTATTCAACAACAACACACCGAGTATATATATCATATAGATGTATATAAGTACTGATAGATAATCGATTTTTTTAATCAATACGCAGTAAGCATAAACTTAAGATTTTAATTTAAAAACCTTAAATTAACATTGTTCAGCTAAGCCTATATTTATCTTCACCTCATTTGAAGAAGTACCACATGTATATTTTAGACGAAGTCTGATGCCAATGCATGTATAATGTTTTTAATCAAATTTGAACCTATGAAACAAAACTGATTTCAAATTATTGAGAAAAAACTTATTCAACTCAAAACGTTTATAGTTGTAATTTGTGCTGGTGTGTGATTGTATGTTCCTTACCTACATTTTTTATTATTTCACAACACGAATATATACTCTTTTTAGCTCACCTGAGCTGAAAGCTCAAGTGAGCTATTCTGATCACCTTTTGTCCGTCGTCCGTCTGTCCGTCCGTCTGTCCGTCTGTCCGTCTGTCTGTCTGTCCGTCTGTCCGTCTGTAAACTTTTAACATTTTGAACTTCTTCTCTAAAACCGCTCGGCCAATTTCAACCAAATTTGGCACAAAGCATTCTGATGGGAAGGTTAATATAAATTGCAAAAATGAAAGACCGATCTTTATTCAAAGCGGAGAAAACCTCGAAACTGTAGAAAAAGGGGGGTGCATTTTTTAAAATCTTCTTCTCAAGAACTACCGAGTCAAATTCAATGTAATTTAGCATAAATAATCCTTATGGAAAGGAAAATATAAATTGCAAAAATTATGGGCTAATTCTGTTTCAAATCTGAGTTATTACGAAAAAAATAATAAAGGAAAGGCGTGTTTCAATCAGTTTATAGCTTCGGGTTCGGTATTCCATGAGCATGATGAGTCATGGTAAAATGGGTAGGCAAACGCGGGCCGGGGCAAAACAAAAGATTGGCAGTTATTAATATGCCAATCTCATTAAAATTTTGAGGATATGTTATGGACCAGTATATTTGTATTCGCTGTAAATATTGCTGCAAAACAATGCGTATTTTGGAATTGACGATTGCCGATCTGCCCCGGCTTTTATTTTGCCCCGGCCCGGGTTTGCCCACCCATTTTACCAAGACTCGTGTTTAAGATAAACGGGTCGATGACAATGTTGTGCAACAGTTCGCGTACGAAGGGGATCTTTGAAACATGCAAAATACATTGGTGCCGATTTTGTGAAGTAAATTGAGGTGAAATATTTCAATGCGTTGACAGTTTTCACATATGACGGTGGTGTTAGCTTGTTTTGATTTTCGTTTCGTTTTCATTAACTATGCTTTGTAACCTGGGAACTTTCGCCTGTATTTTGTAAATGTTTACGTATCAAATCAAACAGAGACTTCGGTAAATCAGCCAGTTAACTGTTTACCTGCGCAAATTAAGCAAAATCTGATGTATTAAAAGAGTACTAAAATACTATTCATTCTATCGGTAATTCGGTATGATCTTTTGCGTAATATTAGATTAATGCAATGTGTTTTGTTGAGATGCTTAGCATTTTCTCGAGTTTATTCATAAATTTAAATAGAGTTTAATATCGCTGACGGAAATATGTAGGTATATACATGTATATGATTCATTTTGAAAAATAAATTGTGCACTTTATTTGTTATAGTGCATGTTTCTTATGTTTAATTGTTTACAATTTCTATTTACTAACCATATTTAGTGTTAAGCTTCGAATGACAAGCAAGATACAGAGATTTGCTCACAATTCTATGTACACAGATCTGAGGCCATTCTTTTTTTTCCCACTTTAAATGCTGAATAGGAAATACCAAGTTAAAAATCTTAAGCTGAATGTAATAATTTTTAACTCATGTGAACAAAATATGACTCAAACCTAGCAGAATTGTGAGCTCTGTATCTTGCTTATAATTCTACGATTGACACTGAAATTTTGGTTGATCATTAGAAATGTCTTGCTAAATGTTAAATACTTGTACAAAAAAATTAACGGATGATATGCTGTATATAACTACTCTCTGGGGCCCCCTCTTTATACAATGAATAATGTGAAATCTACATCAATTTTGATAGTTTTTCAGACACGAGTAAATAAAAACGACCCCGTTAAACAATTTCCATAGTTCTGACACATTTTTTTTGCGGGGATAAAGGAATTATTGCTATTCCTTAGAAAATATTACAGCGGAAAATTATCCTGGTCTGTAGCCATTTTTATTTTTGAATAAAGATGAAAATAATGGGTGTGCCTTAGTAAAATAGAGTGATGTGCCTGTCAATACTGTAACATTGATTTTTATAGTTCTTTAACATGTCACGTGACAACAATTTCATTCCAGTGTATTCATCACTAAAATGTGAGTAAAGTTATAAAAGTCACACAAGTTTACGCCAGGTAAACAACAGTTATTTAATTATAATGGAGAAGACAAATTAAATTTTTGAATGTTTTTAATTTGAGGAATTGAGCGGATTGGAGTACAATTTTCTTCTTCACATCTATAGGATATTTAATAAAATGCAATAACTATTATATGATATTTAAAAAAAAATACAATAACTAGTAAGTAGTTAAGGAAGAAAATGTACCTATATGTTCTCATATATTTTGATCGCTTTATAAAGTGGGGGAAGGGGGTGGGGGCAGAACGAAAATATAGGGAATTGGAAGTTAACAGTGTAACCCCACCAAATGTTAGTTTTATATCTTGCGTAGGATTTTCTTATTCTGGGTAAAAATAGTATTCCATAAAGATACAATGTCAAAGATTACGTGTATATATGCAAAAATAAGTGTAAAATTCGAATACTTTACAATATTTAATTTTTGTTATTCTACTGAGGGGCCATATGGCACAATATCTTTTGAACGCCCATTGTTGCTCAGGTGAGCGATGTGGCCCCATGGGCCTCTTGTTTTTTTTTTACTCCAAGAATTTTTACAAAATTTTATGAAAGCTACATGTTATTCTTAATGTAAATGAACTCGCATTTAGGTACAATCTTTTTTAATTTGTTAAAAATATGTTTTAGAATGCAGAGTTTGTGTCAATTTTATTGACAAGCGTTTGTCAAGATTCTTAAAGATTCGTAAAATTTCACGTACACGTCTCCTTGAATTTTCGGAAATCAAATTCATTAATATTATTAATTCTAAGATTAATTACTAGTAATCAATTGCGTTTATATTTAAAATTGTAATGCTTTTAAAATAGGTATGGTTTACTATCAGTTGTCGACTTGCAGGGCAAAAGACGCTGTTTTAGCAGTTTTACAACAATGTACATTATTTAAAAATTTAACTAGCTTGCCATACTTATTATATAAACTTATATACCCCAAAATAACCCAAAGCAGATAGGAAAAAAGGTAAGACTCAAATGTACTTGTTAAAACTGCAAAGACCCTAAATACCTTATCCGGAGGGGGATTGGAGATTTTTTAGATGCCTTTTCCATATTAAACTTTTGGAAACTTTTCATTCATAAAACTATCTTCAAATAGGGAGGGGGTTCTTAGCTTATTGTTTTTATATCTATATTTAAATCAAGATATATATTACTTGCAATACTTAATACAAAAACAAACAAACAAAACAATCAAATTATTAAACTAAAAAACAGGAAAGGGATTGTGGGAGACCCCGGCCTATGATGTTGATAATTCCTGTGTTGTTAATTGTAGACAATATCTTTCAAAACTTTTATCATTCGAATCGCTGAAAACCAATAATCGTGTCCATGTCATAGTCTAAATTCTCACAGTTTTGGAACAGAGGATGGAACTTTTCTTCCTTCTGTAGACATGGACAAGGTTCATGTACATGTTATTTATGCAGTGGAAATTTTCGATTTCAGTACTAAGGTTGCTGTTTAAATCATAGTAATGTCATGTTATGTTCTATAAATAATTCAGTGATATGATGAAATATTATCAAGCCTTATCTCAGCATCTGAAAGTGTATAAATATCTATGAAGTATGATTTATCATTCTGCAGACGTATGGACTATTTCTACCTTGCCCTACACCTGCATTTTATAAATATTTTCATTTTCCCACGAATATTGGAATCAATTACTATGCATTCTTTCGTTCAATTATGCACAATTATGCTTCAATATCGTCTGCAATACATTCAATTGTCATATATTTGGTTTTTGCAAACTTTTACTATCTGCTTCTTCCATATCATCTGTATTTTCTCTAAAATTACATTATGTTAAAAAGCGTATTTAAGCATTGTATCTACTGTCATTAATGAACAACTTGAACTATGCACAATCTGTGGTTTACATTCAGTGTATATGTATAACATGTGTACTTTTTAGTACATGAACTAAGAATTGGAAAATTGATCCACCACATATAATCATAGCCTCAAAGCTAAACAAAAATACGATATGGGCATGCTTAGTACTCAGCGGAGATGTCTAAGTTCTTCGACATTTAAACCCTAACTTACACCTTTTTCAGAAACGCAACTTAGACCCGACTAAATATTGGCGTAACTTCGTTAGTCGGACTAACTTAAGCCCAAATGTAGGCCTTTTTGAGAAACGGGCCCCAGGAGTAGGGTTGGGCTACAATGGGGGGGGGGATTGCAATTATACAAACGAAAACATTTTAATTATTCACAAAAACTTAAATGTTATTATATTTTGTTTTTACTTATTTGAAGCATTTTGATACATTGTTAATTTTTTAAAAATTGTTTAGACTTCGACTCCTGCCGCCCGTTTCTCTAAAAGGCGTAAATTTGGGCTTAAGTTAGTCCGACTAACGAAGTTACGCCAATATTTAGTCGAGTTTAAGTTGCGTTTCTGAAAGAGGCGTAAGTTAGGGTTTAAATGTCGAAGAACTTAAGACATCTCAGCTGAGTACAAAGCATGCGCATATCGTATTTTGTTTTGCTTTGAGGCTATGATTATATGTTGTGGATCAATTTTCCAATTCAAAGTACATTTCCTCGAAAGTACACATGTTATACTTAACTATAACACTGAATGTGCATAGTTCAAGTTGTTCGTAACAGTTTATATTAATGAAAGTAGAACAAATGAAATTTTAGAGAAATACAGATATGAAAAAGGCAGATATAAGAGGTCGCAAAAACCAAATATATGACAATTGAATGCATTTAAGACGATATTGAGGCACAATTGTACATATTAATTGAACAAAATTAACTGTAATATTCGTGTAAAATTGAAAACATTAATATAATGCAGGGGCATGATACAGTAGATATGCCCCATACGTGTGCAGAATACTGTAAACGTACTACATTTGGCTGTGTGTTCTATTTAGCGCTTTTGGCGGAATGCGGCTTTCGCTAAATCAAGTACATCGCTAAATGCCATGCATATATGTATAAGAATAGTCACATTCAGGAATACGCTAATTCAAATCTACGCCAACTTGTTCAAAAACTAATTTCCGCCAAATATCGTACACGCCAAATATAATACGTTTACAGTAATAGGTCGTGCTTCATATAGATATTTAGACACTTTCAGATACTGGGATAAGGCCTGATTCTTTTATATCACTAAATTATTTATAGAAAATAATATGACTATGATTTAAAAAGCAACCTACTGAAATCGAAAATATCCACTGTATAAATAACATGTACATGAACGTTGTTTATGTCTACTTAAGGAAGAAAATTTCCATCCTCTGTTCCAATTTTATAAGAATTTAGACAATGACATGGAAACGATTCTTGATTTTCTGCGATTCAAATGATAAAAGTTTTGAAAGATATTGTCTACAATTAACAACACAGGATTTATCAACATTTGAGGCCGGGGTCTCCCCAACTTCTTTTCCTGTTTTTAGTTTAATCAATGAATTGTTTTGTTTTGCATTATTTTTTTTGGGGGGGGGGGGTATTGAAAGTAATATATACTTTCGAATTATTCGCCCCCGTTTAATTTTCAACCATTTCACCCTCGTTGTCAGTGGGCGAATTAAAGACTTGACGATTTTCAACGTCTAATATTAGTAACTTTAAACTTAACTGTGACTGGGCGAATTCACGACGAAGCGAAACCGTTTGCAAGTGAAGAAGGGCAAAAATTACACGGGACGAAAATAACCCTGTATACAGTATGTTGATTAAAATATAGATATAAAAGCAATCATCTAAGAACCCCTCCCTATTTGAAGAAAGTTTTATAAATAAAAATTTCTAAAAGTTTAATGGAAAAGGCATCTTAAAAATTCACTATCCCTCTCCGTATAAGATATTTTGCGTCTTTGCGGTTTTAACAATACTTTTGAGTCTTACTTTTTTTCTCTATCTGCTTTGGGTTGTTGGGGGGGGGGGGATGCATACAATTGTTTATATATTATATTAATAAGTATGACAAGCTAGTAAAATTTGTAAATAATGCAATCTGATCTAAAACTGCTAAAACAACGTCTTTTGAATTCGACAACTTCGAAATTAAAAAAAAACATCCCTTGATATACATGCATCTTAAATATTATGAAACAAAATTATGTAGCTTTCATACGGTTTTGTAAAGACACTAGGAGTAAAAAAATGAGAATGCATACGTCTTGTAAAATTGTAAGTAATATAGGTAAGGCAATACAACCACACACAAGCACACATTACGTTTGTAAATGTTTTGAGTTGCTCCTTTTTAAAGGAGTATTCTCAATATTTTGACATCAGTTTCGTTTCATAGGTTCAAATTTGTTAAAACATTAAATTGGTCTCAGACTTCGTCTAAAACATATATGTGGTATTTCTTCAAATGATGTGAAAATAAATATAGACTTAGTTGAACAATGTTAACTTAAGAGGTTTTTAAACGAAAATCTAGTATATGCTTACTGAGTAATAAGTGAGTATATATTGACTTAAAAATCAATAATCTATCCGTACTTATTAAATCTATCTTGTTGTGGAATACATGATATCTTTTTTAATTATTGTGTTTATATCAGTTATCGGGGTATACCCATCTTTAATTAAGGTCTTCCGTTTCCAACGGAAGACCTTTATATTATTGTGCAGATTAAGATTATTCTTATTTTTCTTTTTTTTTTTTTTCTTCCTAGACGCGAACTTTGAGGCTTCATATGTTGCTCATTTCTCAAATTCATCAAATTTTCAGGGCTTATAGACTTTACAAAACACTATCTAAACCATTTCATAAATTTTAAAAATCCTCTTCCGTTAACGAGTTATTCCCCTTTTTAAAAAATTTAGGGCCTTTCGTTTTCAGACAAAGGCTCCGAGACTATGATAGCAGGGAATGGGAATCCAACGAATTTGAATAACAGAGACATTGAAGTTTTGCACATCGGTTTTTGTTTTTGGATTACTTTCTTTATTTAGAAAAAGGTAGGGGGTCAAAAAACAGGGTTCCAAAAAGTGTGAAAATTTAGACATATTTTCCTTTGTATCTTTTAAACGAAAATTATTTTGTTAAGACATGTAGAATAAAAGTTGTGCAGAATGTCAAGGACTTTCATTTGACACCAATAAAAAAGGGCTGGCCCCTTAAATTAAGGGCCAAGGGCCCTTGAAAGTTTTTGCTAAATAACTAAAAAACGGCTAGGATTTTGATATAGCTGTCGCTGAAAAAGTTGTTTGTTGGGATCCTATAAATGTCGTTACAATGTTATTTTGTTGGTGAGTTGTGTAGTATGAGTGTAAAAAGCTTTACATGTTAACATGTACCTGTGTTTATTTGGCAAGTTAACGAAAGTCATTGTGCGTACAACTGACATTAAGTTACGACAGACAGTATGCCTGTTTAAAAAGGAGGCTTTAATTCACACACAAAAAAAAAAAAAAAAAAAAAAAAAAAAAATTTAGGATACATGCTTTTATGTGAGGAGTTTAAGTCATCTTCGTAAATTCTGCACAATCCTAAAAAACGAGAAACAGAAAATATAAACATTCTTTTTCTTTTCTAGTAAATCACACAAACTACCTGAAAAAAATAAATCTATGTGATACATTTTAGTTATCATGCTGCGTGCATTTAAAATATATCTGGAATCAGAGCTTTGTGTGTGAACCATTACGTAAGCTATCCCTCGCTTGCGGCCGAGAAAGTCGGTCGCCATGGTCGCGGCTGGACTACCTAGCGGTCAGCGGTTATCTAATACACCGGAGTCACGTCTCTCAATTTATGAGTTCATTTAGCCGAAAACAAGAATTGTTTTAATTTTGATCACACATAGACGTTTATTCTTCTCAAATTGAATTAAATGATAGAGTGTCAATTGAGAAAACGTTCTGTTAATTAATAAAAGAAATGTCATTCTCAATCGGAAGGAATATCAGGCATAGATCAATTGTGGATTTTAAGTAAAAAAAAAAAATAACAACTTCTATTTGGTAGATTTTAGTCATTATTATACTGCAAACATTTCAAATCTTCCTGGGTTCTGAGCTGTGTGTGTTGTAACTTTACGTAACCTATTCCTCGCCCGCGGCCGAGGAGATCGCGGGCTCCTTGGCCGCGGGTGCACTACCAAGCGGTCAGCGGTTATCTAATACACCAGATTCGCGTCTTTCATGTACTTGTTTTGAGTTTATATAGCCGCAAATACAGGAACTGTTTTAATTTTAAGTTATTAATGTTTTATTTAAAATGAAAATTAAGAAGTCATTCTGAAAATTATAAAATCCGATATTATTCCTAATCCAAAACATCGTCAGACATAAATCAATGGTGGGTTTGTATAAGAACTGTACTAATAATGTTTTAGATCAACAACAAAAACCCACAAAGATTACCCCTTTAAATGATGATCATCCCTCGCACGCTCGCACATGGCCGAGAAGATCGCGCGCGAGGGGACATCTACATGTACATGTACCTTATCACACGTGTATGTTTATTGATATTTTGTACGAACACAAAACTATTTGTTTATTTTATTTTCATTTATATTGGTTTTAGATGAAAGATGACTTTATCTCCCTTATTCAGTTCATTTAGCGTTGATTTAAACGTCAGGGCGAAAAATCTTATAAAAACCTATCATTAATTGAATAAAAGTAATCTATCAATTCGATTCTAAATATGCAAGGCCGATTGTATAAATAAAAGATTAAATATAATGAAATTCCGAGATATTTACCGGCATATGTAAAATTGATATGTGTTTAACTTACATGTAAGATTAATATACTGCATCGTCGGAACCCACGGGTTTTCTATCCGTTACACTGATTTCAAGCAATGTAACGGATGGAAAACCCGTGGGGTCCGACGATGAATAGACTGTAGTTACTCATGATCATTAAGGTCTTCCGTTTCCAACGGAAGACCTTACTATTATTGTGCTTGTAAGATTATTAGGGTCTTCCGTTTCCAACGGAAGACCCTCTTGTTATTCTACGGTTTCTTTTTCTTTATTAGGGTCTTCCGTCTTCAGCGGAAGACCCTTCTATTATTCTATTGTTTCTTTTTCACTTTTCTTATTGTTATTATTAGGGTCTTCCGTCTTCAGCGGAAGACCCTTCTATTATTCTATTGTTTCTTTTTCACTTTTCTTATTATTCTTATTCTTTTTTTTTTTTCTTACCGATTTTGTGCAGGCGATTTCTCAGAGATGGCTCGACCAATTTTAGTCAAATTTTCAGGGATGATGCCCCGTCATATGAAGTTTGTACCGCCGTAACAGTTTTTCAAAATTCACTTCCGGTCGGAAGTGATCGTCGTTAAACGATTTTTTAAAAGTCAATTTTGTCTGTCAGGTTTCTCAAAAACGAGTAAAGATGTAGGACTGAAATTTTCAGCGATGATAGATCTATCTTTTTTCTGGTGCACCTCGGTCAAGAGAATGTCCCCCGTCACTTCCGGTCGTCACCGGAAGGAAATTTAAAAAAATTAATTTTTCGACTTTTTTATTTTTTGTTATTTTTCTTTGAACTTTTTACAGTTGATAGTGACCCTTTTACTGATTTAGAATATGTAATTTGTTTTAAAATCGATCAACGCATTCTCGAGATATAAAGCGTCAAAGTCCTGAAGCGAGAGCCCGAGTAGCTCAGTCGTTATGGTCGTGGACATTGCCCAGGCGACCCGGGTTCAAGCCCCGAGTGCCGTAAAATTTTTTTTTTGTATTTTTTGCGGAGTCTTACGATTTCATGTTTAAAATGATGGGTTTTATCTCATTTATTCAAAAATCGGACGGAAGACCCACTCGTTGCTCGCAACGAGAACGATCTAGTTATTATTATTATTCTTTTTTTTTCTTACCGATTTTGTGCAGACGATTTCTCGGAGATGGCTCGGTCGATTTCCTTCAAATTTTCAAGATTAACGCAATTTTATCTGAAGTTGATTGTTTTTTATCCATTTTTGAAAATACACTTCCGGTCGGAAGTTATCGTCCGTTTACGATTTTAAAAAGTCAATTTTGTCTGTCAGGTTTCTCAAAAACGAGCTAAGATATAGGGCTGAAATTTTCAGATATGATAGATCTACCGTTTTTCTGGTGCACCTCGGTCAAGAGAATGTCCGCCGTTTCTTGCAGTCGTCGCCGGAATGAAATTTGAAAAATTGAATTTTTCAACTTTTTTATTTTTTAAGATTTTTATTTGAAATTTTTACACTCTATAGTGACCTTTATACTGATTCAGAATATGTAATTTGTTTTAAAATCGATCAACGCAGTCTCGAGATATTAAGCATCAAAGTCCTGAAGCGAGATTCCGAGTAGCTCAGTCGATATGGTCGTGGACAGTGCCCAGGCGACCCGGGTTCAAGCCCCGAGTGCCGCAAATTTTTTTAAACTCATTTTTCGATAAGACCTACGATTCTATCTTTAATATGATGGATTCTGTTCTTTTCCGTTTTAATTTTGTAAAAGAAGTTACAATAATAGCGTTTTTCCCCGTATTTGTGTTCTAAGATTCAATAGTAATGTATTCATACTGAAATAAAGTTAAAATGTTGAGAAAAATAAATAGTTGCATCTTTAATACAACGCTTATACATTGTTCTAACATGTGTATTTCATTTGGTAATTGTGTAATATGTAATATTTAGAATTTATTATACTACGTTTAATATAGAAGTCACCGACCCCCCCCCCCCCCTCAATTCATAAAATCACTTAGTTTTTCTGGTCCGCTTTTTCTTGATCTTTGATCTTTGACCTTTACTTCCAACCTAGTACCATTCTAGATTACTGTACTAATGACCAGACCAATTCGTTCATTTTTAACAGAGTTATGAATTTTTAGGCATTTGCGTTTCAACTGGCGTGCTTGACATGTACTGTAGAAAAAAATTCTAACTTCCGAGCCCTTCACTCAATCCTTATGAAAATTCGTGTAAATATACTTCGGACCCAATTCTTATTGTCTGCCAAATATGCACCAGATCAGACAATTTAGAAGAAATACCTGAGATCAAACGGCGAGTATTGCCTGTACGTGGAGTTAAATTTACACAGTACACGCACCGACCCCCCCCCCCCACCCCTTCCGATTCACAAAATCATTTAGTTTTTCTGGCCTGATTTTACTTGATCTTTGATATTGGACCTTTACTTTCAGCCTATTACCATTCTAGATTACTGTACTAATGGCCAGACCAGTTCGTTTTATTTTAACAAAGTTATGAATTTTTGGGCATTTGAGTTTCGATTAGCGTGCTTCACATGTACTGTAGAAAAAAATTCTAACTCCCGAGCCCTTCACTCAATCCTAATGAAATTTCGTGTAAATGTACCTCGGACCCCATTCTAATTGTCTGCCAACTATGCAGCGAATTGAACAATTTAGAAGAAATTCCTGAGATCAAACGGCAGGCATTGCCTGTACTGGGAATTAAAATTTACACAGTACACGGGATGTAAGCAGCCGTGTAATATTTCTGGTGCATGTATATTTCTTGTTTTCCGTTTAGTCTGTATCTACGATAGCGTGTGAACTACTTATGAATGTTAGAACTGTGAAAATTACCGTTATCGATTTTTTACCGAATAAATTTACATGTTACTGATTTCGTTATTTCTACATTTATCAAGATTTTATCAATCCTGCCATAATAAAACAGTCAAACATAATAGTAAACGACACGAAAAAAATTCTCAACGCTGAAATACATGTGTAAAATGCATCAGTCATTGTTTTATCATTCCCCTATTTGTCGTTAACCGAATCCGAGATCCACACCTCAAAATTCTACTTTCGATTTATTTACGACGAAAATCAAGCTCTGGCCTTTTCACCCCCCTCCAGAAACAAACACGCATCAATAATTCAAATCACCTCGCATTGTTACAAAACCTGAATACTCAGACATCTTACGCGTTGTTTTTCATCTCATACAAAAAATCAGCTCCTGTCCCGGGCGGAAACGCCCCAAATTCAAAGAGAAATTCGGGAATTATTTTGCGTCAGCCATGTTTTGACGTGAACCTTCGATGAAATTCTCTTATGACACCTGCATAAGTTGGGTGTTCTAATCTCGCCGGAGCCACAAGATTTGTTCTTTCTCTCCTTTTCTTTCTCTCCATATTTTTTTTTTTTTTTTTTTTTTTTGATTTTCTAACAACAATATTATTCACAAAGGGGTTGTTGGAATGAAGTACACGTTGAAAAACACTATTCCATTTAGATTAAGACAAAAACAGACCTTATTTATTAGGGTCTTCCGTCTTCAGCGGAAGACCCTTCTATTATTCTATTGTTTCTTTTTCACTTTTCTTATTGTTATTATTATTATTAGGGTCTTCCGTCTTCAGCGGAAGACCCTTCTATTATTCTATTGTTTCTTTTTCACTTTTCTTATTGTTATTATTAGGGTCTTCCGTCTTCAGCGGAAGACCCTTCTATTATTCTATTGTTTCTTTTTCACTTTTCTTATTATTAGGGTCTTCCGTTTTCAGCGGAAGACCCTTCTATTATTCTATTGTTTCTTTTTCAATTTTCTTATTATTATTCTTTTTTTCCTCGCAAATTTTGTGCAGGCGATTTCTCGGAGATGGCTCGTTTAATTTCCTTCAAATTTTCAGGGCTGATGCCTCCTTATCTGAAGTTTGTACCGCCGTGACCAATTTCCAAAATTTACTTCCGGTCGGAAGTTATCGTCGTTAAACAGTTTTTAAAAGTCAATTTTGTCTGCGACGTTTCTCAAAAACGAGAAAAGATAGAGGGCTGAAATTTTCAGTGATGATAGATATAACGATTTTCTGGTGCAACATGGTCATAGAAACGTCCTCCGTCACTTCCGGTCGTCACCGGATAGAAAGACAAAAAATCGATTTTTTCAATTTTTTTCTTTTTTTATATTTTTCTGCAGGGTTGATAGTGACCCTTTTACTGATTCAGAATATGTAACTTGTTTTAAAATCGATCAACGCATTCTCGAGATATTAAGGGTCAAAGTACTGAAGCGAGAGTCCGAGTAGCTCAGTCGTTATGGTCGTGGACAGTGCCCAGGCGACCCGGGTTCAAGCCCCGAGTGCCGAAAATTTTTTTTTCGTTTTTTTTGCGTAGACTCACAATTTTATCTTTAAAACGATGAGTTTTATCTCATTTATTCAAAAATCGGACGGAAGACCCACTCGTTGCTCGCAACGAGAACGATCTAGTTCTTATTCTTTTTTTTTTTTCTTACCGATTTTGTGCAGGCGATTTCTCAGAGATGGCTCGACCGATTTTAGTCAAATTTTCAGGGATGATGCCCTGTCATATGAAGTTTGTACCGCCGTAACAGTTTTTCAAAATTCACTTCCGGTCGGAAGTGATCGTCGTTAAACGATTTTTTAAAAGTCAATTTTGTCTGTCAGGTTTCTCAAAAACGAGTAAAGATGTAGGACTGAAATTTTCAGAGATGATAGATCTATCTTTTTTCTGGTGCACCTGGGTCAAGAGAATGTCCCCCGTCACTTCCGGTCGTCACCGGAAGGAAATTTAAAAAAATTAATTTTTCGACTTTTTTATTTTTTGTTATTTTTCTTTGAACTTTTTACAGTTGATAGAGACCCTTTTACTGATTTAGAATATGTAATTTGTTTTAAAATCGATCAACGCAATCTCGAGATATAAAGCGTCAAAGTCCTGAAGCGAGAGCCCGAGTAGCTCAGTCGTTATGGTCGTGGACATTGCCCAGGCGACCCGGGTTCAAGCCCCGAGTGCCGCAAAATTTTTTTTTTGTATTTTTTGCGGAGACTTACGATTTCATGTTTAAAATGATGGGTTTTATCTCATTTATTCAAAAATCGGACGGAAGACCCACTCGTTGCTCGCAACGAGAACGATCTAGTTATTCTTTTTTTTCTTTTTCTGACTTTTTAGGAGCGTTATTTCTCAAAAACTATTCAACCGATTTGCACGAAATTTTCAGGACTGATTAAGCATCATCGGTGCTACATATTGTCAAATTTTCAAATGATGACGTCACTTCCGGTGTCAGATATTGACGATTTTGTAAATTTTTAAGGGTCATTTTGTCCACGCATCTCCTCCGAAACTAATCAAGATAGAAGCTTGAAATTTTTCCAGGATTGTAGATTAAAGTCTGAAGTTGTACCCCCCTGCTTTCAATTATTAAAATTGCGCAAGGCCTCGAAGCTCGCCTGAACCTGAAAATAAGGACCAAATTTTTTCACGAAATTTTCGAACATTTTCTCTAATATCTTTTGATGTATAAATATTTTGTAAAAACATGTAGTGCAAAAGTTGTTTCAATTTCCACGGGCTTTCATTTGATATTAAGAAAAAAGGGCTGGCCCCTCAAATTAGGGGCCAGGAGGGCTCTAAAGTCTTTTTGCAATAACTCTTTACTGAACAATAATTTGTTATCAATTAAAGAAGCAAAAATGTTTATTGTACAGCTGTTTATCTATACAGTACCACACCTTAATCATATGTTACGTAATTAGGGGTTTCAAGGGGCCAGAAGTCCAAAACTTTGATCATTAATATCTAGAAAAGGAGAAATATTTTGAAAAGCATTGTAGAACAAAAAATGCTTAAAATAATGTTCTCAACAATATGCCACCTAAAAAAAATTTCTTGGTGGCCCCAGTAAGGAGTTTAAGGGTCGGCCCCTAAAACACAGGTGTTCAGATATCTTTATAACGGTCAACAATTCGTGAACACTTGTTGAACAAAATATGTTTATATTTCCAAGATCTTTCATTTGATATCAAGAAAAAGGGCTGGCCCCTTAAATTAGGGGCCAAGAGGGCTCTTAAGTCTATTGATAATAACTTTTTACTGAAAAATAATTTGTTATATATTATAGAAGCAAAAATATTCTTTGTACAGTTATTTATCTATACTGTACCATACCTAAGTCATATGTTACGTAATTAGGGGTTTCAAGGGGCCAGAAGTCCAAAACTCTGATCATTAATATCTAGAAAAGGAGAAATATTTTGAAAAGCATTGTAGAAGAAAAGTTGCTCAAAATAATGTTTTTAATAATATAATACCTAAAACTTTTTTGTTGGTGGCCCCAGTAAGGAGTTTAAGGGTCGGCCCCTAAAACACAGTTGTTCAGATATCTCTAGAACGGTTAACAATTCGTGAACAGTTGTTGAACAAAATATGTTTATATTTGCAAGACCTTTCATTTGATATCAAGAAAAAGGGGCTGGCCCCTCAAATTAGGGGCCTGGAGGGCTACAAAGTCTTTAAATAATAACTATTTACTGAAAAATAATTTGTTATATATTATTGAAGCAGAAATGTTCAACTTATTAAGCTTAATTTAAATCTGAAATCCGTTTTAAAATCGGACGATGCATTACAGAGATATAGGGGTTTAAAAATTGATTTTTCCGGAAAATTTGATTCCACATTCTTGGTTAAGAAAATAGTGTTATGTTCAAAGTTAAATTAACTCGTACCTAGAATGATTCGATATTTGTTAAGTCGTTCTTAAACACATTCGGATTTTTTTTTGTCAAGTCGTTCTTGAAATCGGTAAGGTTTTTGTTAATTCGTACTTAAAGTCATTCGGTTTTTGTTAGTTCGTACCAAGAATTATTCGATTTTTTATATCTTTTTGTTTTAAAACTCCTGGTATTGGTTTTAGAGCTCTGCTTCTTACAGGAACATCTAGCTTTTCTTTCGACATTAACGGAAGACCCACTCGTTGCTTTGCAACGAGCTTTGCTCTAGTTCTTATTTTTCTTTTTTAGGGTCTTCCGTTTCCAACGGAAGACCCTTTTGTTATTCTTCGGTTTCTTTTTATTATTATTATACTTTTTCTTTTTTTTCTGACTCCTTTTCGGCTTCATAACTCAAAAAGTCTTTAACCAATTTCAATGAAACTTTCAGCGATTGTTGCAAGTTAGCGTCCCTCAAAGATGTTAAAGTTTCATTGACAACGTCACTTCCGTTTTGACGTTACGTCATTTTTAAAATTTTAAAAAAGTCATTTTGTCCGGGGCATTTCTCAAAAACGCTCAAAGAGAAAGGCTTGAAATTTTCCATGGTTATGAATTTGTCAATTAACATGTGCAATAAGGCTGGAAATGGAAATCCGTTACTTCCGTTCGAAACCGGAAGTGAATCAAATTTTTCGAAAAAATGAATTTTTTGATCAAATCCAAAAAGTATATGTGTTTTGTAAAGCACAATCAGTTGAATCTAACCGTGAAATCCGTTTTAAAATCGGACCACGCATATCAGAGATATTTGGGTTCAAAAATTGATTTTTCCGGAAATTTTGATTCCTCAGTCAAGATTAAGAAAATAGTGCAATATTCACACTGAAAGTAACTTCTACTGAAAACAATTCGTACTGGTCATAAAATTATATATGAAAACATAAATTTATATGCATATTGTAGAGTTTGCAAAGTTAAATTCAAAACTGAAATTGGTTTTAAAATCGGATGATGCATTGCAGAGATATCGGGGTTTAAATATTGATTTTTCCGGAAATTTTGATTTCGCAGTCAAGATTTTGAAAATAGTGCAAAATTCACACTGAAAGTAACTCCTGCTGAAAACAATTCGTACAGGTCATAAAACCGAACTCTGTTTTTTAAATAGTTAATATCTGAGTGTTTATTGAAACAATTTCGTTTGATAATTACGTTGAATGTGTAAACTTCGTTTGGAAAAAAAATTTTGTCAACACGAATCATAACAAAAACAAAGCAGCTGGAATTAAAGACACAGATCCCGATTCTAACAGCGAAAAGCGATCGAAAGTCTTTTTCTAAAATTTGGTAAAAGTGTAATTTAAAATCGCAATATTAAGCCTAGCTTAATCGTCGCAACACGTACAATTAATGTAGATTGGATCACAGAATATTGAGTTTGTAAAAATTTCAAATATGAATATATATTTATTGTAATTATGTACTTGAAAAATAAATGCATTAATGTAATGCATGCTAATTTGTGTTCTGCATATTAAACACAAACTTATTAGCTTTAATCGAAATAATAATCGTACGATTCACCATGTCAACTCGCCGTGTTTTGACTGCGAACAACAGCTGATAGCGGTGTGTCAACATTTTTAAAAGAATCATGGCCTGCAAGACGTCGATAGTGGGAAATTCAGCTCAACTATCGTGTGAGAGATTATAAAGGTATGTTTCAATACAGGATATGTCGTGTTGACTTTTTCTTTTCAGTATTTGTTTTTTCAATCTAATCCGAGATTCCTCTGACCCTAAACTTCGCTTTTGACGTGCGTCCCAATATTAAAGCGGATGTTAGAGTCAGAGGAATCTCGGAATATTTTCTGTCCCGTATATTTTCACGTGTATGTTTTGCACATCACTCTTTCGAATTTCTATTTATTATTTTCCTATGTTTATGTATGTCTTATTGTTTATTGACCAACACACCATATACACTGTAAAACAGTGCAATTAAAATGGCTGGGGGTCCCAAGGTACACAAGAGTAGAATGCTGTAATTAGAGTGCATGTTTGCATGATAACATTACCTTAAATATTTGAATATAGCAGATCTTTACCATATCGCCTTTCACTTAATTTATAAATTAAAAAACTCAGACAGGCTTCATCTTTGCTAGCCAAGGGTTTTCGGTCCACTCCGTTCCCCATAAACGGGGAGCGATGTGGACCAAAAACCCTTGGCTAGCGAAGATGGACAGGCTTATGCTTAATTAAATAAAGATATTTGACATGGTAAACATTCATTCTAACTAAAATTAGACCTTTCGTCTGGCTCTGTTATATATTGTTATAGCTGGGGAAAGAGCATGTAAAACAGAGTGCAATCACATTATATCAAGCTCAGATTTTAGGTTAATGTAATGATAATGTTCCCTGATATCTGTAAAATATTCTTCTCAAGATTTAATTATTTCACTTTAAAAATTGTTTACCGGTACATACAATGCATATCAAATCTTCATTGTATGTAAACAATTTTTAAAGTAAGACAAATGTAATAATTTTTACTGCATGTGCCTCAGATCTCTCTCTCTCTCTCTCTCTCTCTCTCTCTTTCTCTCGTGCTTTTCGTCTTGGCAAAGCATCATAGAACAACTAAATTTTGTAACAAAAATATCTCTGTCTAGTAAATGAAATCAACAGTGAATTGAATTTTAAAATGAGCATGTTATCAATCCCTTATTTTTTGAATGTGCAACCAAAATGCAAAGCTTTGTAAAATTGTTCATGGATTTTTATTCGCATTATGCATAGTATTGTGTTTAAAACATGAAATTAATAAGAAAAAAAAACTCACTAAATTTATTCGCAAAAAACAAAACCCAGTAGAATTGATAAAACATGGTATAGCAGAAGCTTATACTTTGACGCTGTTCAGATGGGTATAATATTCCTTTGTAGTTTACAAATAGAAATATTGACTGTCGCACGAGTAAAACTCTCTCTCTCTCTGTTGATTTGATATGTGTCTATACCTGAAAAAAAGGATTAAAAATTTTAATGTTATATTATGACTTAATATGCATATTTTTGTTTTTGTACGTCTGCCTAAATGTTAATGTCATGTACATGTATTGGGATATCTCATACTTATTAAACTGCATGGTCAGTGTATTTTTTCCAGAAATACTATGCATATGTTAATGTAAACACAGCTATTATTAGTACATGTATGTTAACACAGCTAATTGATTTTTTTTTTATTTCAGCTCAAAACGGACTCTTGTTACAACATGGCAGTCACAAGGCACCTGTTGATTCTTGTGGTTTCAGCTCTTAAGGTTAACCTGTCACCTCTACCCACATGTTCTACAGACTATTTACTGGTAATTCAAATTAAATCGGATAATGCATGAACAATAATGGAACTTTAAGAAAGCATCATGCCTTGTTGTGGTTTGTGTTTGATAAGAAATTATGACAAACAAAATTAAGGCTGTTTAAAGAAATCTACAATTTTTAGTTGTGAAAAAAAAATTTTCAATAAAAGTATGCAATTATGTTTCATTTATTTTGTATTTTATGATAATATTTAGATGTGTTTACATAATTGAAAAATCACCCCCCTCCTTTTCAATTGTTACCATTAAGATTACATGTAGGATATGTAATTGTACATTTGACCTTAAAATAATATCTGCTAATGCCTATGATAATTACTTTTGAACAGAAACAACATATATATTTTTACCTTTTTAATGTATATATGCATAAAAAAAATGTAGGAAAACATGTCAAATTTGAACATTTTTCATGGAATTCTCCTCCATCTCCAGCTACCTGGGTGTGTTTAAATTTAATTTTAATTTAAGGCAGATGTCCAACTTGTAGGTCTTACTGTTTTAGCATGGTTAAAAGGAGACTAGAAACCTGAATAGATTAGATATTCACTAAATATGATTGTTAGCTTACTCTTTTTCATGGAAACAAGAAATCACATGCAGGACGGCATGTCTATTTATTAATTAAAATGCTACAAATCATTCAATAAACAAAAAAAAAAGATCAAATTTTATTAGCATTGATACAGTGATTGATGATTGCTTCCAAATATGTGTGAGAAATGACTCAAAGAAATAGCCACAAGTTTCATAAAATTAGGTAAAAGATTTCAAACCATGACTGTTTATGAAAATCAAAAGATAAGGGGAGGGTATACATGTAAGGGCATTTCTAAGTGATATAATGCTTTTATCATGATAATATCATGTAGATGTATGTTATATTAAATAAGGTTTCTTATTAAAGGAGGTTGACCAACAATTGACCTCTAAAAGGTCGGGTAAAGATGTTTTACTATGGAGAACCCTATGAATCTGTTTTAAATAGAGGAAAGTGGAAATGGTGGGTTCACTTAAATGGCCATATTTTTATTAAACCTCAATGGAATTGGCAATATGTGGTATACTTTTTCTAAGAATTGTATTAGCTTTCTAATTCTAAGACAAAACATCTTTTCATAAAATGTTAGTGTACTAACTAAGGTAAAAGTAGCAAGGAACAGTTTCGGATAAAGTACCCGTTAATATTTTTGTAAAATTGAGAGTTGCTGTATTTGAAGGATTATGAGTGTTGCTAAGATTCATGAAATGAATTTTGATGATTATCATTAGTTAGAGGGATGTCTCTTGTTGGAATTGGTATGCGATATGAAGGCCCCTAATGTTAAGTACATGAGAAGCAGAAGTAAATTGTGAAACTTGCGACTATGACTGTTGTGTTGACTGTACATTTTGAAATTACAGGTTACAAACGGGACATTATATAACTCGAAATTTAGGTGGATGGGACATTATATACCTATTTACTGGCTTTGAGTAAATAGGTATTTTATTATACCAAAGAAAACTTTATTTGTCAGCGATGCAGAATTTCTTGATGATAAACAAATAAGAGTTATTAGACTTTGAATTTAATGCAGCGATTGGATTACGTCAGAGGTGTTCCGAGTTTAAAAAGGAGGGAAATCAAATGTCGCCGGTGAATAGTTTTGATGACTATTTACCATGGGCAGATAGCACGGAAACAATTTCACGGTTAGATAGAATAGCATGTTTATTCATTGTAATTTTACATAGAAAATATTCACAGAGGTGTAATAAAGTAATTTATACATCAGTAAGTTTCTGACATGTGATGGTGCAACAAGCACACAGTAGGAAGGTAAACCCTTTGAAAAGCAGTGTAGAGGAAAAGTTGCTCAGAATAATGTTTTAAACAAAATGCTAAATAAAAGGTTTTAGGTCACCTGAGTCACTCAGGTGACCTATTGCAATATTGGTCTTCATCCATCGTCATGTGTTGTGCATCTCTATTACTTGTGAACTACTAGACCAATTTGCATGAAATTTCCAGGACTGAGAGAACATTAAAAGATCTTGATGTTAAAAAATTTTGGGCTGATGACGTCACTTCCGGTTTGAGATCTTGAGGATTTAGTGAATTTTTAAGGACTATTTTGTCCACTTTATCTTTATTCCTCCAAAACTAATTACGATAAAAACGTGAAACTTTCAGGGATAGTAGATAAATGTCTGTAGATGATCCTTTTTATTTGATAATTTGAAAAATGTGCAAGGCGCCGAAGCTTGCTCGAGCTCAAAAATTTGCAGCAAATTTTTTTATGAAATTTTTGCCCATTTTCTGAAATAGTTTTGAATGTGTAAATTTTTTTTAAAACATGTAACGCAAAAGTTGTTAAGATTTACATGATTTTTTATTTGATAGCAGCCAAAAGGGTGTGGCCCCTCAAATATGAGGCTAAGAAGGGTCTAAAGTCTTTTTATAATAACTCTTTACTGAGCAATAATTTGTTATTACCAGGTAATTATAGAAGCAAACATGTTCATTGTACAGCTGTTTAGGCCTAAACAGTACCAAACTGAAATCACATGTTATGTAATTAGGGGTTTTAGGGGCCAGAAGTTCAAAACTTTGATCATTTATATCTGAAAAAGGAGAAATATTTTGAAAAGCAGTGTGGAAGAAAAGTTGCTCAGAATAATGTTGTCAACAACACGCTACCTTTAAATTATTGGTTTTTGGCCCCAGTAAGGAGTTTAAGGGTTGGCTGTTCAGATATCTCAAGAACAATCAACAATTCTTGAGCACTTGTTGAATATGTTAATATGTTTAAATTTACAAGACCTTTCATTTGATATCAAGAAAAAGGGACTTTTTATTGAACAATAATTTGTTATTCATTATAGAAGCAAAAATGTTCATTGTACAGCTGTTTATCTATACAGTGCCATACTTAAATCATTTGTTACGTAATTAGGAGTTTCAAGGGGCCATAAATCTGAAACTTTGATCAGTAATATCTAGAAAAGGAGAAATATTTTGAAAACCAGTGTAGAACAAAAGTTGCTCAGAAAAATGTTCTAAACGATATCCTACCAAAGAATTTTTAGTTGATGGCCCCGGTTAGGGGTTTTAAGGATCGGCTCCTAATACACAGTTGTTCAGATATCTCTAGAATGGTAAACAAATCTTGAACAATTGTTTAACAAAATATGTTTATATTAACGAGTCTTTCTATTTAATATGAAAAAGGGGCTGCAATCTCAAATTAGGGGCCAGGAAGGCTTCAAAGTCTTTTTTATAATATCTCTTTACTAAGCGATAATTTTTTTATTAATCATAGAAGCAAAAAATGAGCTTATTTAGCTGAACCTAACACTGAAATCCGTTTTAAAATCGGACGATGCATTACATAGATATTAGGGTTAAAAAAATGATTTTTCAAAAAATTTTTGATTCCGCGTTCTTGGTTAAAAAAATAGTGTTAAGTTCAAAGATAAAGTAACTTGTACCTCAAATGATTCGGTAATTGCTAAGTCATATTTGAACACATTCGGATTTTTTGGGGCTAGGTCGTTCTAGAAATCGTTAAGGTTTTTGTTAATTCGTACTCAGAATCATTCGGATTTTGTTAAGTCGTACCGATAAGTATTCACATTTTTTATTATCTTTTTGATTAGTTATTCCAGTTATTGGTTTAAGAACGCTGCTTCTTACAGGAACTTCTAACTTTACTCCCGACATTAACGGAAGACCCACTCGTTGCTTTGCAACGAGCTTTGCTCTAGTTTTTTTTTTTTCTTCCTAGACGCGAACTTTGAGGCTTCATATCTTGCTCATTTCTGAACGGTTTTTGCTCAAATTTTCAGGGCTTATAGACATTACAAAACACTATCTAAAACATTTCATAAACTTTAAAATTCCTCTTCCGTTAACGAGTTATTCCCCTTTTAAAATTTTTTAGGGCCTTTGGTTTCCAGACAAAGGCTCCGAGACTATGATAGCAGGGAATGGGAATCTAGCGAATTTGAATAACAGAGACATTGAAGTTGTGCACATCGATTTTTGTTTTTCGATTACGTTTGTTATTTAGAAAAAGGTAGGGGGTCAAAAAATAGGATTCCAAAAAGTGCGAAAATTTAGACATATTTTGCTTTGTATCTTTTAAACGAAAAATATTTTGTTAAGACATGTAGAATAAAAGTTGTGCAGAATGTTAAGGGCTTTCATTTGACACCAATAAAAAAGGGCTGGCCCCTAAAATTAAGGGCCAATAGCGCTTGAAAGTTTTTGCTTAATAACTCAAAAACGGTTAGGATTTCGATATGGCTGTCGCTGGAAAATTTGTTTGTTGGGATCTCATAAAGGTCGTTACAATGTTATTTTGTTGGTGATTTGTGTTGTATGAGTGTAAAAAGCTGTACATGTTAACATGTACCTCGTTTAATTTGGCAAGTTAACGAAAGTCTATGTGCGTGCAACTGGCATAAAGTTACCATAGAAAGTATGCTGGTTTATACAGGAAATTTTTTTTTAGAATAGATTTTTTTTTTGGAGTTTATGTCAGTTTTATTAAGTTCTTATAGTGCACAATCCCTAAAACGAGAATCGGAAAACAAAACATTCTTCTTCCTTTGTAGTAAAACACAAACTACGGATTTAAAATAAATCTATGTATTACAATTGAGTTTTCATACTGCATGCATTTAAAATCTACCTTGAATAAGAGCTGTGTGTGTACCGTTACGTAAGCTATCCCTCACCCGCGGCCTAGAAAATCGGTCACCATGGTCGCGACGGGGCTAACTAGCGGTCAGCGGTTATCTAATACACGAGAAATGCGTCTCTCATATATGAGTTTATTTAGCCGCGCACTCTAGAATTGTTTTAGTTTACATACCCGTAAATAAAATACAAGATCTGTTTTAATTTCTTCATGTTATAAGAGTTTGTCCATCTTGTTTTTATTTAATTAAACATTAGAGTGTTCTGAAAATTTATAAAGGCGATATTACTACAAATCGGAAACTTCGTCAGTCTTAAATTAATGGTTGGTTTGTAGGTCTAAAATGTTTATAAATCTGTACAAATATTGTTTTAAATCAACAAACAACCCACAAATATTAAAACTTTTAAATGATGATCATCCCTCGCACATGGCCGAGGAGATCCCGCGCGAGTGCATGTTTCAGACTTTTGTACGAACACAACTATTTTCTTTTATGATTTCAACTATGATATTGGTTTAAGATGAAAAGATAAATTTATTTTACATGTACAGTTGATTTAGCAATGATTAATACGATTGCGCACAAGGTAGTTTATTATAATCAAAGTTCCATGTTTCATGTTTGCGGTAGGTGCTGGCACGATAAAAGGTGTCCTGAATTGAGGCATTCGGATTTTTTTTAATTGGCAAAAAGATAATCAGATTTGACGAAAATCATTTTTTGGCGACTTCTTCTTATGTGTAACATTTTCACTTTCCCACCCGTTTGTTTATTCGGTCAGTCTGTGTTAATTCAATCGCAGCGTGCGACCGAAAATATTGTGTCGCTTTGAACAGCGCACACAGCTGAGAACATCTATAGCCCCAGTCGGGTTATGTTTATATGGCTGCAGATCATCAATTGTTATGTAATTGAGTAACAATGTATCGAAGGTTATCGAATATTATTGAGTATCGAAGTGTGCTTTCACTACAGTGCTCAATTGTTAAACAATAACATGAATAAGGCTATTATTCGAAGTCAATCATCTTCACATTATACATGTAGGTGCGAAATCGTTATCGGATAATGTTGCTAATAAATCAACCTGTTGAACACGCTAAACTTCTACAGATATGAACGGAATAATATATTATACTTAAAAGTTTTAAGTCAAAGGAAAATTGTTCTCGGATTAAGAAGTTATGAAATACGACTACATTATGCAACGCAGTCGGTCGCCATAGAAATCATCAAAGTACTGCAAGTGTCGACAGATTTCTTGTTTCTTTGAAATACATGTACCATGATAGCTTACTACCAGAGTAAAGCTAGCCAGCACTAACTCCAACGCACTAACAAAAAACAAGTATTCCTTTTAAAGGAATGATCGGCAATAATGATATATTGATAGCTAGAAGCAATCAAAATGATCAGTTTGATGTAAAATAATAAAATAAGTACTGTATTTTTACAAAATATAGAATATTTTGAATCTGTACACCATAATTTCATTATTATAAACCGTCAACAAATTTAATTTTTAAATAAATTTGGGAAAAGCCGTTCGTTAACTCTTTGTCAAATTTTATATTTTTAACGTAATTATTAAATGTTAATGTATCTTCTTCTTCTTCAGAATACTGAGTAGGGCTCTTCAAAGAGCATTAACACGTATACAAAGAAAGAGTTGTATTAAAATAATTGAATGCGACTGAAAAACATTGAATGCCATCATAACTTGCTATTGAGGTCGCATTATTATAAATCAAGACATCTTCCTAGCTACTATTATGCAACATCAATAGATCGAGGTCAGTTCATGGAGCATCTTCTTATGATTGAGGTCAGTTCATCGAGGTCAACTGCATTACTGAATGAATCTTTCGATCGAAATTCTTACGCGTGAGACAAAATGTGCATTCTTGAATTAACAGGTCACTATTTTTCAAGCGTTTTCCGATCCCGATGTTAAACAACTGAAATTATTAGGCCGCCTTGCACCCACACTAGGACTTGTGCTTATAAGGTGAGCCCGGATTCCTCGAGAACGGGTGTACCCTCGAGGATTCCGGCGCCAAATTAGGCACTAGTGACAACGATTTCCGGCGCCAGGGCGCGGAGTAGACCTTAAGAAAACAAATTATTTCTGTAATGCAGCGTTCTAAACAAGGCGCCCTGTCCCCAAACAAGGACTTCTGCTCATTAGGTGAGCCCGGATTTCTCGGGGGACGGGTAATCCCTTAAGGATTCCGGCGCCAAATTAAGCAATAGTGACACCGATTTCCGGCGGCAGGGCGCGGCGTAGACCTTAAGTGAACAAATTATTTCTGTAATGTAGCTTTCTAAACAAGGCGCCCTCCAAACATTGAAAGATCTTACTTTACACAAAGATTGCCTATGACCTAAGTGTGTGTTATGATTTTGTTTCAAGGTTATTTTGTGAAGTTCAAGGTCATTGAAGGAAATTTCATAAGTTGTGTCTATAGATAAATACTTTAGTTATGATTTTGTTTTTCTTAGTGGGGAGGGGGGGGATTATTTGTGAGGTTGCTCACAGAACCGCCAATTAGTCCACTGAGAGCACTCTCTCCCTTTCTCGCAACCAAAATTCACCTTAAATTAACTTAAAGGAAATTGAATTTTGGGGCATTGTTCCCCCCTCCCCCAACCACATTTTAGTAGAAGGCAATATAAATTTTTATGGCAAATTGAAAACAAATTATATTAAACAAAATAAGTTATAGCTGCCTCACAACTCCCCCCCCCTCCCCTACCACTACCACGGATTAGATTTTGAAGATTAATTTTTTCTTTTATTGGCTTGTTAATACATTTCGGATGAATTTGTTCCCCGAAGCAAAAACGATGCTCAGTGCTTGCATGGCCAAACATTATACGGAGAGTTGTCCCTCCCACTGAGCACCTCTCGTACAGCGCACCCTCAGGTTGGAGAAGCCGTCATCATTTATTTTTGATTTTCTGAACTTACTTTTATCATATTGACAATCCTGTCTGATTAAAATCACCACCCTTCTGCCTACACCCATCAGGGTCTGATAGGTATCGATAACAATTCATCTTCACTTAACCTCTATATTTGCACACAAACTAAATATATATCTCATTTACCAAATACATGACTTTATCTGTTAATGAGAGGTGCAACTCTTCAATACTCAGTCTGGGGGTTACATAGAAAGCAGGATTAAAATAATTTGCCTGTCTCCATTTTAAAAATTCCAATACATTTTCTAAAGCCCTGATTGGTCAGAATTTTAGGTCGGGTGAAGATGACCCCCTATCAATACCTGTCAGACCCTGTAAGGAGAAGAGGGTGCTTTTAATCAGACTGATTGACAATCCTTTTCCGACAGGAAGCTGCAACGGAAGACCTCTTCGTTGCTTTGCAACGAGCTCGTTTCTAGTTTCCGTTAATTATTGCTTTTTTTTTTTACTTTTTACAGACTTTAACACTTTTAAGACAATATTCAAACTTTCCTGGCCATCGAGTCATATATGCACATATACTGGTGTAAGAATTAATATTCGACCAACACAAAAATTAAATAGTGTAGAAAGTAAAATAAGTTTTCTTAAGAGTTGTACTAAATTTTAAGAGGGTTGACATAGTAAAAAAATCATTAATTTTCGAAGCGTTCTAGGAAGTTTAAAAACAGTCATCTCTGTGCTGCTCCCCCCCCCCCCCCCCCCCCCCAGTGATTGGCGAAAATCAATTTTTGGTGACTCCTTATTTGTTAACGTACTTCCTAATGTGTTTCACTTTGCAATCTGTGTGTTTATTCGGCCAGTCTGCGTGTTAATTCAATCACCCCGTGCGACCGAAAAATAAGCACCGCCTTCAAATTTACCTGGTCAGTGTAACCCTTGTTAATCAACTAAATCGAGGCCCCAGTTTGGATGTTAGAAAATGATTGGCATTTGTTTACTCGTCCTGTGTATACCATGCCCAGCGCTCGCGACGACGGTGCAATAAACTTTTTTCTTTTGATTTGATGCATACCGTGACGATAAATCGCTATCTTTTAGCACTTTAAACAAAAGAAATATTAAAAGATATGAATTAAAAATTTACTCGTACTTGGTTATGTGCCACACTAAATGCGCTGATCACCAATCATGTGGTGCCGATCATGTATCCATGAAAGACGTCGTTTATCAATAAAGATGTTTGTGAATAATTGAGAATAAATAATTAAATGAAATCAAATATTGCGTTCACGATTTATATCGTTAGTTATCACATTTCTTTGAGAAATTTCACGAGCTGAAACCGGAATAGAAACAAGTACAGACAGCTCTGGTGCATGCGCAGCTGGTATAATTATTGTGCACTTTAATTTAGCAGCTGATCGGAAAAGATTTACAAGCATTGGTTGCAAAGTTGCATTAGTATTTGAGTACGGTGGGGTAATTGTATAATTCACAAAACATCAGGATATATTCTCAGTTAATCCCAAAAGAAACTTGTTCAATCAAACGAAAGATTTTGCACATGTCGCACGCGGTTTTTCATGCGTTTATATTCATTTCAACGAAGAACAATTTGTTTTATAAGTACATATACATGTAAATACGATATTCTCTTTAAATAAACGGAAAAACTCTTTTGAGAGCACTTTAATACTCCGTGTATATAGACATGTATACACAAGCGAGCGTGTTTCCCTCGGGGTTTCACACCTCTTTCAATATAGGCTCCACCCCCACCTGAACTTACCTAAGGTAAACAGACCGGTTAAAAACCTCGGCCTTTAAGTGCACACAACCCTGGACACAGATAGCCATAGGTAATTTATGGATGCAGATCATCAATTGTTATGTAATTAAAATACACTTGGAAGTGAGCTATCACTGTAGTGGTCAATTGTTGAATATAAGTTTAAAGTTTTAAGTCAAAGATGTTAAATAATAATTATTTGTTCTCACGTTTAGAAGTTATAAAATACGTTATTCAATGCAGTCGGTCGCCATAGAAATCATCAGAGTACTGCAAGTGTTGACAGTTTCTTATTTCTTTAAAAGACCTTAGGACATAATTCACTTGACTTACAGACTAGCGACACAGTTGCCTCCCAAAAATGTATGCACTTCTCAAAGTTACAATTAAATGGTATAGATATGTGTTGTTCAACGGATTTTATTAATTGTTGCATGCGGTCCGCCCCCCGAAAAATGAGAAGTTATTAAATTTACATAGTGAAATTATCGCAAATACGACTCGGACCCCCCCCCCCTGGAAAACATGTTTTGGAAAGGCGTCGGAAGCGGAAATATTGAGAGTGATATTGAAAAAAATGCAGTTATAAGCATATTCGCAGCCCCACCTCCCCACGGAATAGGCATATCATGAATCGGATTAGGCATATCATGAATATGGGAGAAAACAATTTTGACAGGTACAATTTCTTCAAGTTATAGGCATATAACTATTTGAAAAAAAATGAAGTTAGAGATGCCTCACAACCCCTACCACTGCCGCGGATTATGATTTTGAAGATTTGTGAATTTCTTTTACTTGCTTGTGAAGATTTCAGATAAATATACTCTTCCTTTAAAAAACAAAACTGAGGCCTGTATGGCCAAACATTATACGGATAGTTATCCCTACCACTGAGCACCTCAGTCTCGTATACTAATAGCGCACCCTCAGATGGGAGAAGGCATTATTGTTTATTTACAATTGGTGTTCTTTTAACACTGCACTTTACATAAACTATTCCATGTTTTAGCGGTAGAGGTTTAAGTATGAATATAGGGAATCAAAATGTTTATGAAACATAACACTTTTTTCCATGCATCAGCGCAGTGGATTTTGTGTTTTTACACTATGATATAGGCATACCAGTAGTTTGAATCCTGTCATCAGTTGTACATACATGTAAACGTATTTATCAATTTTCTGGTTGGAATAATTAAATACATGTACATATAAGTGATGTGTTTTAAGTTATCATAAATTGATATAACCGTGAAATGAGTTAAAAGGAGAGTTTGTCTGGTAGGAAAATAATACTTTGAAAGCGAGCCTCGTTTTCTGAACTTACTATTATCATATTGACAATCCAGTTTAATGACAGCCCACCCTTTTTTCCTTACACTCAACGGGGTCGGATAGGTATCAATAAGAGGTCACCTTTCTATGACCTTTAAATTTGCATACAATCTAAATATATACCCCTAGCTTATTACAGACATGCCTTTATCTGTTTTATGAGAAGTGTAACTCTTCAATACTATGCAGTCTGGAGGTTGCAGTAATATATAGAAAATAGGCATGAATTAATTTTTCTGTCTCCTTTTGAAGAGTTCAAATTGATTTTCTAAAGCCCTGATTGGTCAGAAGTTAAGGTAGTGTGAAGATGACCTCATATCAATAACTGTCAGACCCTGACAAGTGTAAGAAGAAGAGGGGTGGTTTTATTAAGACTGAATGACAATCCTTTCTTGACTTGCAATCTGATTAAAATTTCTATAGTCGCTATACGATGATTTGAAGAAACCCCACTTGAGGTCACCTCCTGGATAACTTTGCTTTGACCAATGAAATCGTCGGTTCCATTCCTCAGTTACATGATTTAGAAGTTATGCCAATACATTTTTTAGATTCCCTAAGGGCGTCTAATATCAACTTATGCTCCATCTCTTACTTGCTGATACCGAAAGATTCACGAACATGTGACATCATTTCGTCGTACAACTCCATTTTTGTTTGTAACCCGAAATTACCGTTTCTAACACTTGCTCTGATTGCTAGAATAACTCATGTATATTTATAAACAAACGTTCAACAGGGGGTGATCTCAAGAGGGGTTTCTTCAGATCCTCTTGTAGCGAAAATAGAAAAACAAGGAGGGGATCAAGGATATGGTTTTAATCAGATTGTCTCGACTTGAAGCTGTAACGGAAGACCTTCTCGTTGCTTGCAACGAGCTCGGCTCTAGTTCTTCATACTTTAGTTAAATTTCATTAACGAGTAGTCACGTATATTACATTCGTTTAATGAGTTAAGTTCATTATTTATCAAATTGATTTCATCTTAATTTATTTAGAAATAGGAACAGTTATCGAACAATAGGTATTTTTAAAAGTTATACGTACATGTACAAATATTTCAATAGATGTGAATTTTATTCTTATTAAGTCGTAAAACAAGCCAAAATCAAAATTCTCTGTTTATTTTGCCTTAGAAACAAAACACTCGCCATTTTTGTGTACAGACTAAGGACTTACGCCTACCCATTAGCAGACGTAGATTTAAACCCAAATTTAGTCCAGACTAAGTTTCCGCCTTTTTGTGAAACGCAACTTAGTCTGGTTTTGAGGTTTAGTCCCTGATTTAGTCCGGACTAAGCTTACGCCTGGACGTAGGCCTTTTTGAGAAACGGGCCCCTGGACAATTATTGGGCATCACAAGGGGTTTAAAGTTTGATGTAGGTTTATAGTCCATATATAAACAGTTGTTTATAATAAGTCTGATCATCCTCTCAAGAACTAAAATGCTCAATATGTGACATGACTGTAAAATAATCCTGTTACCAAGTGGTCAATTTTAAACATTAGAATATGCAGGGGATTTTTTTTTATACAGGATCTATTATCCGACATTGTTCAGATAACTGTGGACAAAGAGGGTAATAATTTTCTACACCTGAAAAAATCTGTCCTCTGCAAAATTAAGTCAAGATTGGTCAGTTATTTTCCTGGGAGGAGCTTAACACATGTAACATAATACATGGCAAAATTTATATTATGCTCATAACCCATATTAAACCCGAGACTCCAATATCAGTCCAAAGGCCATAGAGCTAATATTGGTCGAGGGTTGATTTGAATGAGACATATTTTACCATGCATTGTTGTTTTGATCATATTTTTGATAATTTACATGTCTATATTTTCATATGAAAAACTTTAATTAGCTTTAGTTATTCTAGTTTTCCAATATCTAAACCCGCGTGTTTTTGACGACCAAATACATTGTGACGTCTTATGTGAAAAAAAATGTCAATAACATAACGTCCAATCTTTGGATATGCATCGATGAAAAGCAAAAGAAAAAACCCAAAACATAGGAATATCCCGAAATCCGAATTAAACATTGCAAAGGTGATCCAAAACGATGCAACAAAGAGTGAAATACATTGTTATTATGGCGTGTGACTTTGTTCATATCGGGGTGTAAAAACATGTATTTTATCTTATGTATTAATAAATGCATTTATAACCCTTGATTATGACTAATCAATGTCATCTCTGATATTGCAGATTGTTGCCACAAATAATTTGCCATAAACATAACTAGAATGTAAAACAGGGAGAAAATCTACTAGGTGGTAGGTTTTCCGTGAGGGAATCTGGCAATAAAAGAGGTGAAATCCTCCTATATAGCCAGCTTTCCGTTTTAGAAAACTGCTACATAGTCATTTTTCCTAGGGGGTGGGGGGGGGGGGGGTGACTGCTATATAGCCCTTTTTCCGGGGGGGGGGGGGGGGGTGATGGCATGGGAAAAGGGCACTTTATAACACCCCTCCAGTATTGCTCTAAATGTCACAGTTTGGACAATATATTTAAAATGTAAACTTAATCAGGGTGTTTGTTTGATCAAATATCGTTACATGACAGTATTTGAACATATTTTCATAACATATACATTTCAAACAGGTTTCAACAAATGTGGCCACACACTTCACCAGGGGATCATGATTTGTATAAACTTACATATTTCATACTTGTGGATGCTCAATACAAATATTAGATTTTCTGGCTTAATGGTTTCTGAGAATGAAAAAATAACAATAACAAACCGTCAACCATCTCAAAAATCGATCCTTAAAACGAAATAAAAATTCAAAGCAGAGCAACACATACCTCCAAAAAGATAGAGGTAAGATCAGGTGCCTAGGAGGAGTGAGCATCCTCTGCTGACCGGTTGCACCCGCCACGTGCTTATTGTCACAATTGGGTATGCCACGATCGAGGCAAATGTCAAAGTCGTGAAAATGTCATAACAGGGAAAAAAAGAAACGCCGAGAATATTTTTTAATATATCTGATTATTTCTATGTATTAATGCAATCATGAGTTAAACAAAATTAACCTACTCTACCTTTGTGACAACTTTGGTTGAAATTGACCTGATGGTTCGTGAGAAGAATGTGAAAATGTAAATTAACATACAAACGGACAGACGGACAGACAGACATAGACGGACAACAAACAAAAAGTGAAGAGAGAAGCTTACTTGAGCTTTCAGCTCAGGTGAGTTAAGAATATATATTAAAATATACAATTTGCAATCGAGATATAGCGTGTTTTGCATTTCTTTCCGATAATCCTTTATAGGTTTCATCATTTCAGAGGACATGCCTTTGACGCTGAGCTTAAATACAAAAATTATACATGCAGACAAAATTATGTGCAGAAATTATACCTTTGAAGTTTAACATTTGTTTGAGATTGATAGTTATTATAGATATTAAGTAACAAAGCCCATTGAGCTCCTTTTCGTAGGTAAAGAAAATATTTCTTTCGCAAATAAACGCAAAAGTTTCGCGAATAAGCGCGAAAATTTAACGAAAAACGCGAAACTTTCGGGAATATAAACATATTTTTATCACAAATAAACGCAAAACTGTTGCGATTAAACGCGAATCTTTCGCGATATAACGGGAAACTTTCGCGAATAAACGCGAAATTTTTGCGCATTAACGCAAAACTTTTGCGAATAAATGCGAAACTTTTGCGAATAAACGCAAAATTTTCACAAATTATCGCGTAACTTTCGCAAAAAATCGCGTGACTTTCGCGAATAAGCACAAAACTTTTGCGAAAAAACGCGTTACTTTCGCAATTAATATATTAAACGATACTTTTGCGAATAAACGCAAATGCAATGCAAAGAAGTAATTCCTTTATCCATAACGTGTTTCAGTAGAAACCTATAATGATTATCATATATAGTATCTCTTCTCGTTTTTAAGGGACTGTCCATTATAAAAAATAAAATAAAAGTGACTAATAGTTCTCACACAAGATTTATAAAAAAGAATGGATACTTTAAAAAACCTGTTTATAATGTATTATAGCATCCCGTATGAAAGCTGGTACACTGTCTACGGTAGTTTTATGTCAGTTATACGCACAAAAACCTCGTTGACTTTGCAAATGAAAACAAATAAATGGTAACCTGTCTAGCTGTTTACACTCGTATTACGCTATATCCGAACAAAATATTAATGTAACGACATTAAGAAGATCATAATAAACAACTATTCCACCGACAGCCATATCGAAATCTTAACCGCTTTTGAGGTATAAAGTGAAAACTTTAAAGGGTTCTAGGCCCCTAATTTGAAGCACCAGCCCCTTTTTCTTTATGTGAAATGAAAGCTCTTCATCTTATAAAGTTTTTTTGTTCTACATGGTTTTAAAAAATACTTACGAGAAAAGAGATTTTGAAAGAAAACCACCAAAAAAACCGACGCTTTTTTTAACCTTAATTTTGAGCTCGGGCGAGCTCCCGTGCTTTGGTCACAGAACACTATAAATACCACATGTCTGATCTACAACCTTTCGTCTACAATCCCTTAAAGTTTGAAATCAATACCTTAAATCGTTTAGAAGTTTACAGTGTTGCTATCGTGAAAGTTGACAAAACAATCCTATCCTATCCTATCCTATCCTATCCGTACTGTACATCCTGTATCCTTCGTCATATTCTGCAAATAAGCTCCATCCTATCCTATCCTATACCATCTAAATATAGGAATAAAAGTTAAATAAAACGAAATTCAAGAAACAAATTATTTTATCAACCAATGTCTTACTAAAAATGACTTATTAAAACATAAAACCGAAAATTCTTAGAGCGGGATAACTTATTTACATGTGCAACGGTAAAATTAAATCGTATGCGGGTTGTATACAATAACGTAAACAAACAGGTAAGCAATTATATTTTTTGCTTTAATAAAATGTATGTATTAAAAACAGATAAATAAATTCGATGCACTTATTGAACTATTGTTTTAACACACTTTTTAATCAAATAATTATCGTTATCACATAATAACTGAGATTAATTATCAATAATCGAGCGATTCGTTTGGCGATTAATTTGATTTGTTAAAATTAATATCGGACAGAAATATGCGTGCCTGTTAACGGGCATCGAACAAATTATATGAAACATGAAACATGAAAAGTACACAAAAACAATGCTTAATTTTTATTTACATGTTTATCTTTTAAAATTCCGAATTGTTCATCTGTAAAATAAAGTTAGTTTTTAAGATTTTGTAGACTTTAAATGTAGTAAATAAATCTAATATGAAGTAACATATGTGACATCGAACTCTCACAGTAACTCTTGACTTGCGTACGAATTGACAAACATGTAGCGCCGACAAGTGCGCATTAGTGTTCTGTACCGTTTTGTTAATATATAAATAATCATTCTTAAATGTTTAAACTTGTTAAACTAATTAAATTGACACTGTAAATGTATTGATACGTTAATTTTCGTTTCCCAAAATCACTCTGAAATTTATATTTGAATCTGATTGGCTACAGGATGCACGATAGGATAGGATAGAGTTTAAGATCTATATTTCTATCATGTATCGTGCATCCTGCATCCTGCATCATATCCTATCCTTGTCAACTTTCAGGTTGGCAGCACTGTACCCCTGGACAGGCCAACCCTCTGAAAATCTTTAAATTGTTAATATCTCAAAACCGGAAGTGATATCATCAATACAAAAAAAAAATTGCAATGAGGTTTAAATCATTATCAATCAGATCTGAAAGTTTTATGTTAATCGCACGAGTAGTTTTTGAGAACTCTCGTACACAAAATTTGTAAGAAAAAATAATAGGGAACAAGAAACCGAACAAAAACAATAAGGTCTTCCGTTGAAAACGGAAGACCTTAATAAGAAGGGTATGATCAATATCTAAGATCTTACTTAGTTAGTGGGTATAAGAATGGTTTCTCCATGGTTGTGTTTCTACGCCCAATGCACCCTTTTCAAAAAATCATAATTCTGCTTTGAAACCTAGTAATATTATTCAGGATCAAATACGCAAAAGTTTATCTCTAAAGAAAACTGCTGGACCCTATTCAACTCCACCATATTCACTATTTCTCTCATTTCCTCTGGGCGTAGTTCCTTAATCAGAACAGGAAAATTTAGAATTATTCATGATCTTTCTAACCCAAGAGAAAATTCAGTCAACAGTAATATATCAAAAGAATACTCTACAGTTCAATTTGATACAATTGACTTGATCATACAACTAGTTCACACATATGGAAAAAACTTGAAAGACATAGAGGACGCATTTAGAATCATTCCAGTGAACCCTGCTGACTATCATTTGTTAGTATTTTCATGGGACGATAAATTTTTTTTTGTGGGCGCGAGTAATTCATGTCAGGTCTTAGAACGTTTGAGTGTTGCATTACAGTGGTAAATGCAAACAAATATATGGTGATATGTCACATATATAAGGTGGCTTTCTCTTTATTGGGTCAGCTGATTTTCCAACCTGCAAAAATGATTTTCTGTATCTTTGCAAAACTATTGGGGTACCTATTAAAATGTCAAAAACTCAAACTTCTACAAAATCCATAATTATCTATGGCATTGAAATTGACTCCACAAAAGTGGAACCACGCCTTCCTCCTGGAAAAGTTGAAAAGATTAGAACACATCGCTTGAACATGCAGAGTAGGGAACAAACCTCTACGTGATCTTCAGTCTTTAATTGGTCTTCTTAATTTTGGCTGTTCAGTTGTTGTTCCGGGTAGTGCTTTCCTCCGTCGTTTGATAGATTTGCCCCGTTCAAAACCAGGATGATATGATAGACCTTACCGATGAAACAAAATCAGAAACATGGGTTTCATTTACGGCCTCGTTTAATGGCAAATCTGTGTTTTTATCTTTAAAATGGTTTTCATCAGTTCTTCTCACACTCTACACAGATGCCTCAGGTTCTTTAGGCTTTGCAGCTATTTCTGGTTCAAACTGGCTTGTTTTACATTGGCGAGAAAATACGGAGATTTAACAAATTCCCATTAAAGAGCTGTTTCCAATTGGCTTGGTCATTGAGATTTGGGATGGGGAGATGAGAAACAAAAAGGTTCTCTTCATGTCTGACAATTTAGCTGTTGTACAGATTATCAATAAACAGACTTCCAAAGAAGTAACTCTTATGAAATTTGTACGCCACCTAGTATTAGCAACCCTAAAATGGAATATTCATTTTCGACCGAAACATATACTTGGCAAATATAATATTTCTGCTGACAAATTGTCTCGTTTCCAGTTCCAGTACATGCCTCAATTGGAACCTAACCCAATACTCATTCCAGAATCATTATCTGACAACACAAAAATGTGAACAAAAGAACATGTTATCTCTTTATTCAACACTTCGCAAACATAACTTCCATTCCTCTTTCACCAGCATTATTATGCAATTGTATTGCTTGTTTGTTTCTCTTGGCTATTCCAAAATAGTATATCTTCTCATGTTTCAGCCATAAGCTATTTACACAAAATTCTTAGCCTTCAGGATCCATCTGAAACATTTTTAGTTAGGAAAATCATACAGGGAAGCCATCATTCTGCACCTAGTAAAGATTCCAGGTTAAAGATTACAGGTCCCATTTTGGCAAACATGTTAAAATCAATGGATTTTTCTGTAAAAAATTTGTTCAATAGAATTCTTCTAAAATCCATATCTGTTAGCCTTTAATGCTTTCTTGAGCTTATGTAAGATTGTTGTAAAATCCAAAACTGATCAGTTTAAACTAATTCAAAGAAATGAAGCTACTTTTGAAATGCTTCAAACAACACCTTGGGCCGTTGAAATTTCTAAACAAATAAAACACATGACTTTTTCAAATCCATCTTAAAGCATCAGTATATAAGGAAATGTGCCCCGTTTAAGCATTATATAATTATCTTGAAAGAAGACACAGAAGATGAATGGCTGTGCTGTCATGGCTTTATTATTAATACGTATGATATCATTATTAGATAGTTAAACACAGTTAATTAAACACAGTTGATAACAAATTACACAAAATATACAAGCAATTATGAGATTACAATGCAAATGTCAAAACGATAATACGCAAAATTCTTGAGCAACTGCAATCGTTGACACAAGACAAAGGTAGCAACAATGTACAAAATTCCTTATCAACTGCAAGCGTTGATACAAGACTAAGGACACAAACAACAGGGCAAACTAAAATACACTAGATGGGGGTGGTGGTGGGGTGGAGGGAATGTTGGGGTCAAGGAGTTGGACGACAAGAAATTAGTTAAAGCAGCCTTTAAGGAGTTTATGAACAGTGAATTGCCTAGATTAGACGGGTGTACCCCATCACAATAGAGGTTTGTTTGGTCCGACTTAATATCAGGGTGCATAATTTATGCAACCTGCAAAGAATGGCGTACAAATGACCCGAGTGAGCAATTAATACGCTGTTTACCGGTTTCAGCAGCAGTGTTAGATATCATATGTCTCCATGATTGACGTGGCAGAATATCTGACCAGATAAGTAAGGTAATGTGCATTAAGGTATGGACTTTGCGGAGTAATGATTTCATTTCTATCTGTAATTTTTTAAGTTGTTGTAGACCAATGCTGTTGCCGCCACAATGAATAATCAGTGCTTGGGGCGCGTTACCATTAAACCTGTGCAATAGATTGTTCAAGTGAAGCTCCAGGTCTTCCCACTTTAAACCGCTGCGGCCCGCCCATATGACATTGATGGTAACCTAACAACAAAACATTTTGATAAACGCGATGACTTCAATTTTTTTATAGTCAACTTTCCTTACTTATGTAGCAATATACCTTCATCACCTGCATATGGTATATTTCTCTCTCAGTTAATTCGATACGCAAGGGCATGCTCTTCGTATAAACAGTTTCTAAGGCGATGCAAGCTATTGACAAACAAGTTGATAAAACAGGACTATATACAGTCTCTTTTGAGGTTATCTTTTCGTAAGTTCTATGGTCGATACAACGACCTTGTCAGCACATACAATCTTCCACTTCGTCATGCTGACTGACGTTTTTCATACTAATTGTTAGACCATAATTAATCACCAAATTGTCTACAGACTTTTCCGGGGATTTTTTCTCCGATTACGACAAATAGCACACGGCGGGTGTGACCGGTCAGCAGAGGATGCTCACTCCTCCATGGCACCTAATCCTGCCTCTATCATTTTGTAGGTCCGTGTTGCTCTGTTTTGAATTTGTATAACGTTTTATGGATTTTTGAGGTGGTTGACGGGTTGTTATTGTCATTTTTTCATTGATGTGTTGAAAGTCAAACTTTTCGCCACAAGTGGAATTAGAGTATTTCTGAGCCCTGGATATGATTGATGAGCCAATGATCCATACTGTCCGCAAACCTGCAAGCTTAACTTACAATTAGTAAGATTCAGATGCTTAGAGGTAAACAGATTGGGGGCGGATATAAGATTAAAAACCGTCAGAACGCCATCTGCCTTTAGTTTTAATTATGTTCTCTGGGATGCCCTGCAAGTACATGTAAGTTGCGACACCAATTCTAAATGAGTGCGATTTGAAAACTGACATGTCTACGTTGAGAAATGCCAAAGCTCTTTTGAGAACTTGGTTGAATTGGTAGTAAGTTAGAGGGGAGCCATTAATGTGACACAAAAGCTGACCTGGGTATTTAGGTCTTGCATTCAAAAAGGACTACAAGTTGTTAAATAGGATGTGATTGTCATCAGAAAGGGTTATAATTACCGTAGTGCCTGCGCCATTCTGGTCGGTTTTGGTTTTTGCTAAAGTTAACTTAATTGAATTACTTGACAACAAGGTGTTGTGGATGGCTAGAGCATTGATTTGACTACGACTTGTTTGGGTAATCTCACCCACCCACAATATAGCAACATAAGCTAAAGAGAAGGCTGCAGCAAACACATGCGGCAGTGAATTTAAAACGTAATGTGGATTGGAAGGGTTATGTGGCATCTAGAGTCCCTTGACTGAGACATCCGACGGAAACCCGACAGTAATTTCTTTACAATGAAAAATGAGCAGGGGTCATAATAGCTATTAATCTTCAAGTTGAAACTGATTCCTGCTAGGTAAGATCTAGCTGTGGCATAAGATGTCCCCTTGCAAGACAAGAATGCTATGTAATTAATAATATGATCAGGGGGAGGGGGCACAAATCGGGCAAATTGTGTTAAGATTGGAACTGAAGGAAAGATTTAATGCCTTTATCGTATGTAGCTTGGGTATTGTTGGAGATGGAGTTTTGTAGCAGTTCCTCTACTTTGGGTTTAAAATGTTGTAAAACTCCATGGGTACCGGACAAGGATATTGGTCCGCATGGGGGTCAACTGTCAGAATGTGCCCCACTGGAAACGAGATATAGCATCAGGTATTTTATTTGTGCAACCAGGTACATGAACGCATTTGATCTGAATATTTAAATGCATAATTCTAATCAGCATGGGTCTAAGAAGAGACATGACCCTTTCGGATTTAGATGACTTTTGATTTAGAATATGGACCACTGCTTCGTTGTCAATGTTCAGAATAAACTTTTTAGATCTAAGTGAATGACCCCATGTGAATATGGCTAAGGCCACAGGAATGAGCTCGAGGTAAGTTATGTCTCTTCTTATGTCTGATGACCAGTGCTGGGGCCACTGAATGTAGGCCCAATGACTACCAAAGATGACACCGTAACCTAAGGAGCCTGAGCTGTCAGATGCCATAAGAAGGGTATATTGATCCAACCAGTCAGGGTCTGACAATGGGGTTGAGCCATTGTAATTTGCTAAAAACCTGCATATCTTGCTTTAAGGTTTTTGTTACTCTCATATAACGATATGGTTTGACTGCCTGAGATAAACTACTATACATTCTCCTCCAAAAGGCTCTCCTGCTGGGATGGTTTTGGTGATGAAAGCTAAAGACCCAGCTAATGACTGCATTTGTTTGAGGGTGATTTTATTTTTAGAAATGATACTAGATAACATAACCTGGAGGGCCTTGACTTTGTCAGGGAGCACGAATATTGACTGACAGGCGGTTTCGATGCCAAGGCCTAAAAATGTAATGCTAGTAGTAGGGCCCTCTGACTTCTCATGTGAAATAGGTACCCCCAATTGCTGGCATACGTTATCGAAAGTATTCATTAAGTGGAGGCAGGTATTGGTATTTGCCGAGCCCGCGAACAGAAAGTCATCGAGGTAGTGGACCATTGTATCCGCATTTGCTGTAGTTTGAATAATCCAATGCAAGGATGTGGGGTTGTGTCTGGGTTTTTCGTAACAGTAGGGCGAGTTGGATAGCTAGGGCGAATATTCAAGACTGAACTGGATGGGGGTTACTGCACTTGTAATTGTAGTCAAAGCATTTAAGAGACTTTTGAGTGGGATTTGCTTGGGTTTGTGTGGACTGGACCACATACAGCAGCCAGAGTTCTGCGTCAACAGTGTCCCAAGGGAGTAACGGGTTGTGGGAGCGCTTGAACCTCTACTGGATGTCGTAGTCCAACCAGCTGCTGCTGGAGGATCTAGAAGCTGCTGTACGCACAATGTTTATATACTTAAGGAGCTTTTGGGTTTGATCAGATAATATAGCCAGAATAACACTGGTATAGATCAGGAATGCATTTGTCCAAGTTTCGACATTGGTGATTTTAGCTTCTTTAGTTTTTGGCTTAATAACTATTTCGCCGTTAACAAATGCCAATTGTTGTTGTGGCTCTTCACTAGCTTTGATAGGCAAGAGTTTGTGTAAATGAATAAATTCATTGCTAAAAATAGATTGCCTGATGTTGACGGGTAAATGGGCGCCTAAGGCATCAGTGACGCTACACAATGGTTTGGGGTTTGTAGGAAATACATCCGTACCTTGGCCAACGGGAGCTGGTGTATTGGGAACTTGGTCCATAGGTGCCGACTGGGTGTCTGTGGTCACTGGACTGGGCAGAGGAGCTCTTGGTTGATCTCCGGCGACAGTATCGGTAGTGGAAGTGGTAGGACCTGCTGCTGCTCTGCTCCGCTTGTAAGGAAATTTGGTCTTACTGGCCCTCGTTTTGGCAGCTCTCAACATGGTGAACCTTAGGGATTATAAGAGCCACGATGAAATTAAACAGGAAACTTAGTACTCGACTGACATACTCGTTAATAAAGACTACATTTTATTGTAAAATGTAAACGTTAACTTGAATTAAGGATATGTGAACCTGACAAAAACAAATCCACTGCGCAGCTCGAGCTTCCGAAAATAGGTCGTAGAAGTCGCGCTACAAACGTCATAAAATTTTAAAGACTATAAATCCGATAAATATCGAATAATTTCATGAACGACATAGCCGTTCCGAATTACGATAATGTTTTGACAGAAGATTCACGACAGCAGACGATGACGAAACATCGTAAACATGGTTTTAAGTCTGCAGGTAATGCAACCAGATACTCTAAGGTAGCAGCGGCACAATATCTGCGTTGGAACAGACAAAATAGACCACCTGATCACGATTATTTTCGCAGTCAGCACGGTAGGTACAATTTGACAAAGATCTGCCTTTTATTACATTTATTACAAGAAAGATATAAACCTATAACACAAAACAATGTTACTTTGACAGACTGAGTACTCTTCTAGAAAGAAACTGATGAGGTCACACACACATATAATGTAAACGTATTATATTTGGCGTGTACGATATTTGGCGGAAATTAGTTTTTGAACAAGTTGGCATGGATTTAAATTAGCGAATTCCTGAATGTGACTACTCTTATACATATATGCATGGCATTTAGCAATGTACTCGATTTAGCGAAAGCCGCATTCCGCCAAAAGCGCTAAATAGAATACACAGCCAAATGTAGTACGGTTACAGTACATTAGGGGCACAACACTTAAACATCCAGGGGCTGGGCATCATACAAAACAGCTAGTCCATACTACAGTTTCATTTCTGCTTACATTATACAGTTATAGATTGTCAATGGGTTATGTAATATATGTATATGTCTTTGCTGAGACCCAGAAATGTTCCCAGAATGCATTTGTTGGGAATGAAGGGGTGGGGTCTTGTAGAGATGCACCATGAGGGTTCGAGAACATTAAAACTAAGTATATCAAATACAATGTATATTTCCATAGAGTGCAGTTGGGGGGGGGGGGGACTAGGGGCGGGGTTTAAATCTATTGACTCCTTCCACTCAAGATCTGAGCATGTTTAATCATTTTCAATGAATATTAATGCCATTTTCTTATCATTTTCTCACATGTTTAGTTCACTCTGGAATTGCAGTCAGGCAGCTGAATAGCTTACTTTCAGAGCTGAACATACCAACGGTCTATTACAAAACTATAAATGTTAGACTAAAAGAGACAGGAAAGATAGTGGAAAAGGTGGCAAAGGAGTCAACAGATGAGCCCCTACAAAATGAAGTCAAAGCAGTAGAACAGTATGTTGATGCTCTATAACATTTCCTTGATCAGATACCTGGTAATCATGTATTGGGACACACAAGTATTAAATCAATCATTTGACGTAATATTTCTAATACTTTATGCCAAGAAATAATTGTTGACTTTGCCTATTTTGTATATTCACGAGGGTATTACTTATAGTGACGCTTCGTGGTTTATAAAGTGTAAACTGCCCCAAGTTATGTTATATCGTATAACATACGTCAAAATCAAATTCATTCCTTAATAAACCTGATTTATTATTTTAGGACAAATGGAAAATTTGTAGTTGCTGTTGATGCAGGCTGGCAGAAAAGAGGGAGTGGAAGATCCTATGACAGTCTCTCAGGCAAGTATTAAATCTTTACAAAATGGAGCTAAATTTTTAGGTCACCTGAGTCACTCAGGTGACCTATTGCAATTGGTTTTTGTCAGTCGTGCATTGCTCAACATCTATTGTGTAATAACAATTTTAACTGCTTGAAAACTAAGAAACATGTTTGATATAATATATATCTTTCCTATATCGATAAATTATAAGTATACAACTCATTGTCCATAATTTGGGTCTTACATATTTTTATAACTTTTATTTTTTTTTAAGGACACTGCTCTATGATAGGCACACAGACAAGACAGATAATACACTATGCTGTGCGGTCCAAAGATTGTAGAGTTTGTTCTTCAGCAGCTTCAAGAAATGAGCCACCTAAACCTCACGACTGATATCAAAACTGGGAAGGAAGTGCTAAAGCGATGGAGGCTGACATGGTCACCCAGATGGTCAAAGATGTTGGGGAGAAGGGTTTCACAGTTGATGCAGTTGTTGGTGATGAAGATTCTACCTCTATAGGACGGTTACGTGCAAATGTTAATGAGAAGATTGAGAAGATATCTGACAAGAATCACATACTTAAGCTGCTGGGAAACTCTCTGTATGCACTAAAAAAACAACACCCAATGCTAACAGTGAAAGTTATCAAATATCTCCAGAGATGTTTTGACTACATAATTGCTCAGGGAAAGGGGAATCCTTCACACATTTCATCTGATCTTGATGCACTCTCAAAACATCCATTCGGAGTCCATCATTGCTGTTCATCTCGATGGTGCAGATTTATTGGTAACCCAAACTGCCAATACAAATCATTCCCTCATGGAAAACCACTTGTCAACCAAAATCTGCAGTCATCTCTGGAGAAAGTTTTTACCGCTTATGCTGGTCATAGTAATAAGCTCTCATCTCTTGGAAGCACACAAGGAAACGAAAGTTTCAATCACATGGTGGCAGCTAAGGCTCGAAAGAACGTTCATTTCAGTTCTTCAGGAAACCTTTCCTACAGAGTTGCTGCTTGTGTCGCACAAAAGAACAGTGGCCATAAGTACCTTGTCAGTGTAAGTTCAAGTTTTAAATCATACATATATTAGAGTTTTTGAATATTGCAACTATATCAAGACAAAATTTGCCACTGCTATACTACATGTATATGTTTATAAGCAACAATTAGGAGCTAGTATAAAGAAAATGAAAATGAAATATTCATTTTGTAGGTGAATCGTTCATTGGGGCTTTCACCAGGTTTCTTTACCGAGCGCCTTGCCAAACTTAGAGATTCCCAGCGTATAAAGCAAAGAGCTGTTGCCAACTCCCACAAGTTCAAGAAAAAAAGACTAGCAAAGAAATCGATGAAGTAATAATGAGTTATTAAAGACTTATATTAATGATCTGATGACTGAGTTTCATTATAGTTCCAAAGTTAGCATTCTTTATGGTAAACTATTTGAAATAAAAGATTATGATGCTGAAAGATACATGCACATATATTAAATAGATTATTCTGTTCATAACAGGTACAAAAGAAATGCAAGCTTAGAGGTGAGAGAAGGGACTTCATACCAGTCAGGATGTTCCCTAGTGGATCACCTATCCACTGATATTCAGAGGATACCAGCACCTCTTTTACAACCTGAATACCAACCTGTTGAGATAGAGCAACTGAATGAATGTCATTTTGCCTTTTTTGATGTTGAAACAACTGGACTTGGAATGAAATATTCAACTTTGATGGAAATTTAATAAATATACATGCATTCAGTTATCCTGGTATGATTTTTCAACTTACATAAATTTACTGACCTAGGTCACAAACCATATTTAACTAAAAGCGTCATAAGTGCTGTTAGTTTAATTTGTATTACATGTATTAATTTGTCCAAGGAATGAATAGTTCGACACTTGCCATGATATATGATTGCTTCAAATTCAAAGAATAAAATATTTAATCCACTTCCTCAGTTATGCAAATTCATTTTTGAACTTTTTCAGGTCGTGACTCCCATATCATACAGTTGTCAGTTAGTGTAGACTCTAATGAAGAAATTTTCAACTGTTATATTAAGCCTGGAAAGAAAATTTCTCCTGCTGCTTCAACAGTTACAGGTATACAGTTTGAAAACGGGAAAATGTACCACAATAACAGGGAAGTTGAATACTCCAGAATCCAACCGGCTTTACAGTAACTTTTTATGTTTTTGGCAAAGTTAGAGAAAGTGGTTTTAGTTGGTCATAACTGTAAATAACAATTTGTTTGAAAGCTTCATGTCAACTGGAGTAATTGGTGTAATTGATACTCTTCCTCTTTTTAAAGAATGTCTTCCTAACTTACCATCTTACTCCCAACCTAAAGTGTATGAAACAGTTTTTGAGGATCAATACAATGCTCATGATTCCTTGCAAGATGTTATTGCTTTATCTAGACTTGTAGAGAAGATAGAGCCCAGCATAACTGTCAAGTCCAGCTTTTCTTTTTCATTGTCATCTGTTGTGTCGATTTTTAAGTTCAGAAAGGATGCAAAGCCCCGTTGTGATTCACTGCTTCCTTTGGTTCAATCAAAGATTATTTCAAAATGCATGGCCTCCAAGATAGCTAATAGTGGATTGTCTCTTTCCCATATCATTTTAGCCTTTAAAAGAGATGGCCAACAGGGTTTGGAAAACCTCTTGTCTGAAATTTGTGAAAACTCAAAAGTGAGAGTGACCAAGTCAAAGAGGATTATTCAATCCTTATCTCAGTACATGCATTCTTTAGAAGAGTAGTATAGTTGTGCTTTTTAAAAATCATGTAGAATGTATACTGTTATCAGATTTATCACATTTTTGTATTTGCAAATACTTTTTTTTATATGAAGAAACTAAAGTGCACTTATACTAGTACAATTTTTTGTGTGAATTTTTTAAAGGGTCAGGAGGTCACATAATCATACAGATTGTGGTTTGACTATGAATTATTATGAATCAGTTCAGATATTTTATTGAAATGATGCTGCCTTGATTTTTTTTACTTTTAATTTTTATATAACCGAAGCATTGAATTGATATTTGTGATTAATTTTCTTAATTGGTTGAAAGATCAGAGTTTGGATATAGAAAGTTGTCATATATTGTATAGATTCTGCAACTTAAAATTATGTAATTTTGTCATAGTTTTTAGATTGTTTGCAGATAGAAGATTCTCCTTTTACATGTAAATGTATATTTTTCAGCTGCATAAATTGAATGCAGAATGTGCATTCAAATATTAGTCGTGCTGATATAATATTAAAACTGTGATGATGTTGCAAATTGGATTTCATAACTTGCAATGTATAACAGAATTACTAGAAGTGTGTAAACATAAATGTGTTCATGACAGTGAGTGAGTGTATGATAATTATAATTTGGATATAGCATTTACTGTCAGATCTTGTGTACAGTCAGTTACTGTAATTACTGAAGTGACATATTGACATATGATTTTAAAGTTGAGAATTTTTTGGGTTTTTTTTTTAAATGGTCAATGAAAAAATCTTGTACTGTGCAAATATTGTAATTGAAATTACTGGTATTGTAATTTATATTACCATCATGACTTCTAACCTGCAATTCTATGTGAATTTGGAAACAATTTGTATGATCTTCCTACTTTTCAACACCATATATTTTGAAATAATCATAATATTATTCTAATTAGCCAGAGGATATTCTAAGCAGATTTTGCTTTGTTATAATTATATAAAGTATATTTTGACAGACTGATGTTTCAGTTAATCTTTAAAGCAATTTAAATAAACTTCATGTGAAAAATATAAGCATAGTTTTTCTCTTTTCTAATGCTCAAAGTGTAATTTTTAAGATTTAGAACAGAGGAAATTTGGACTAAAACCTTAATTACTAATGATATTTGAACACAATTCTAATTTCTTTTCTTTACAAAAACTTCAGTAGACATACAATATAAGTTTTTGTAAAAATTTAGCCATTCGCAGCTAAGTTTTACAACTTAAATTTCACATTAATAGGTTTATATACATCTATTTTAAAATAGGTCAGAGGAAATTTGGACGTTCATATCTTTTTTTCTAATCCACGAACATATGTTTTCCCCCATTAATTTGTTGCTATATGTCATATCTTTAAATAATTGTTTTAAAAAATTGGGTGTAATTATAAGAAATATTATTTTATGACTTATTTCTATCATAGGTTAGGCTAAAAAATGTCACTTTTTAGCTGAACAGAGGAAATTCGAACTAAGATTGTGGATTTATGAGAAGGGATAATGAAAAAAAAAATCCAGATAAATAAAATGTTTCCAATATATTTTCATAATTTACAAAGGAAATGTAATCTTTAAAGTTGACAGTGTGGTTTTTAATTACTTTTTTGACTTGCACAGATATTTTTATTCCTATTTAAACTTGTTTAATATGCTTGTGTTTGAAGTTCGTTACCATGGAAACGAACTCATATATATATATGTTTAAAATAACTTCATTAACACAAGGAACACTATTACTGTCTGTTTAGACAATATTTTCGACAATTCAATTATTTTCATCTCAGGTTCACATGTCCTTAAATATTTTATAATGCGGAAAAAAATATAAGTATAATATTGACTATTGCTGCGCGGTGAGATGCGACTGGCTTCCAATTGGATGTGCAAAAATCCATAGCCATCGGATGCTTTGGGGTAAGATTAAGACGCTCAATCCGTCTAAACGAACCCCCATGATGCATACTTACAAAGTACATGAATGATACAGACAGTACCGAATTGGCTTGGAAGAATTCCTGAAAAAAATTCTCTGCGTATTGGCACGGCCGTTCACTCTGTTGTCTTGATGAAAAAAGGAAGATGCTATTACTGACATGCGCTAGTGCGCTGGGATTGGGTAAAGAAGGAATACAAGAGTCAGAGTTATCTCGCTTGCAACCAGATGTGCATCTTCTTCGATAAATGGAACTTACCACACAGGGTAGTAAGTTCACTTACCTACATGCATACACAAATCAGGTCCATTGTTTTCATTTATGGGAGATGAACCAGTAATATGCATTTGTAGTTAACTGCTGTGTATTATATTTATATCTGTTATGCATTGTTTGTGTTTTTAATTCAATGTATAGATGAGTTGTATGTCAAAAATTCTATTCTCATCACAATTTCCTATCATTTGTCATATATTGGACATTATTTAAGTGTGGTTCAAGTATAACATTTTTATTGCGTTGTTGTTACACATAACATAACACAGGTCAGAAGTAAACTGATGTGTTTATGTGCTGTATAGTTTAAGGGTGATGTGCCGCCATCTTATACATTTGAGAATAATAATCTAAACATTTCTTGAACTATCTTGATTCTGTCCAAAACTGACCAACACTGTTGTCAAAAGATGAAAAAACAATAAATATAAGGTTCTGCATGTTGTTTTGTATGCAAATTACACATACAAGTGCAGAACGATGCCTTTTTAATCACTTAGAAGAGCTGTAGAACTGCGCAGCTGCAGACTTATTTTGAAGGTTTAAAAATCTGAACAAATTAGAAAGGAGTTCATTGGTGTCTTCTCTACAACCATTTGTTGAGAAAAATCTTGAATCTTGCATATTATTGTAGTAACTTTGCCTAAAAATAGGGTACCCTATTTTTATCATTCGGCATGTGATCTATTTTTAGAACAAGAAAAATCTAGTCTATACTTAGAATCTGTTTTTAAAATACTTCTACTCACATATTCAAAACTGTATAAAGTTAAAACTGATATTTCTTTAATGATAACTAACAATCTGTATTAATGTATATACGTATTTATATAAATCAGTATCATTCAATTAAAACACAGACGGATAAAATGTACATGTATATGATTGATATGATTGAAAGGAATGTATACTGTATTACAACCATTTAAAAACCAATTTGTAAAATAAGCAATGAATATATATACGAATGCAAATCATCCATTAATAATTAGTTAATACCGAAAAGGCAATGTTTAACGCAATTTCTCCTAGAGCTGCGTAAATTTAATATGCGTCATTCATTGGCGAAGTTCAATTTTGGTTTATTCCACTAGTTTGGTTTGAACAGTTTATTTACTGTCATTCCAAAATATATACTTATGTATCATTTTCCTACAGGTAAAAAAAATATTTGTAACGGTGGTTGATACAATAGTTGACTATAAAGCTATTACTGTATAAGCATCGAGATATAATTGTATAATATTACATTCAACTTTTGGACGAAAATTTGTAAACAATTAATGTCCCTAAGAATCTATTTCTTGATCATCTGTGAACGTTCGGTCATCAGCCGCTTCTTTGTTACTTTCAGCTCCTTTTTCATCGCTAGTACGAAAAATATCTTCTTTTTTGTCTTCAGTATCTGAACTTTTGGTCCCAATATATGTGTTGCTTTGCATGCCGTTGTCAAGATCAGATTTTTTACCATCTGGAACATCATCATCTTCTCCATAACTAATGTCGTCTGAGCATTTGTTACTGCTAGATGAGTTGCTGTTGTCGTTGGGTGGCTTGTCCTCCTCTGGATTAGATTCTGCTTCTTCTGGAACATCTCCATTTTTTCCATTGCCATCAGTTTCGGGAAAGTTGGTTTCAATACGTGAGTTGCTGTTGTGACTGGTTGGCTCGCCGTTTCCTGGATTATGTTTGTTATCATCAGGACTGTTATCATCCACTTCTATGCATTCGTTTTCTATGGATGTTTTGTTGGTGTCAATGGTTAACTTGTCGGCGTTTTCTCCATTGGATTTCTTATCACCTGAAACATCGTCAGATTTATTCTCATTTGCATCAACAAACTTCTCGTCGTCGTCGTCGGTGTCATCTGCCCTCAGATAAATCAACTCGTCTCCAGCTATTTCCAGTTTGCTGCCTTGAACGACCCCTTTAGCCAACAGAGGTCCATTCTTATGGAGGAAGAAAGTTGGCCAAACCACGAAATGTACAAATTTTCCAGCTTTCGTGTATGACCGCATTTTATTCGAGTCGAAAGCCGAGTTTGTTTGGTAATCGGCTTCCATGTAGATTGGGGGATCTTGAATGCGCATCATCCAGCAAAGCTCCACACATTTTTCAATGTATTCTTTGCATGAATCATAAATGTTCTGGTTGACATGCAATTTTCTTTCAGTTGCAAAATACTACAATGATAAAGTACTGTTACAATCAACCTGTATTATGAAAACAATTTAAACTACTCTGAACTTATTAATATTTGTGGGCATCAGTTTTTGTTAAAAATGTTAAAATGACAGTTTTAATGACAGATAAAACACAAGGTACAGTCTTAATTATTTTAAACCTAATTTCAATTTGATATCCCAAAATATCACATAAAATGTGAATAAAGCACGAGTCTGCACAAATGCTCAAAAATAACATTGTATTTATACTTAGTCTAATAGTATATTCTTTATATATATTTAAAAGGAATATTGAAACGTTATCAGAATATTTTTCTCATGGTTTATTTTTTACTAAAAATTTCATTAGTTTTTTTATTAGTGACACATTTTTCTCTTCGAAAAACTATTAGAAAACGCTATATTATATCATTTTTCACAGATATTCTACATAATATTGTGGAGGTTGTTCTTCCCAAATGAATGAAAAAAATTCAAAATACATACTATAGAATCTTGATATTTGTTTTACACAAACACTGTTAAAAATGTGTTTATTTTCAATAGTTTTAAACGAATTTTTGGTCTAGGGCCTATATTAACTATAAACTTTGCTTTTTTTCGTTGCAATGGTCATTAGTAAAATATATTGTAAGGTATAGCATTTCACCTCAATAACGAATTCCACGAAAATTGGTAATCAAGGAATATCGATGAAACTACAGTATTCAAGCTCAAAGCGATAGTGGTTTGTTCCTTTTTAATTTTTAACGTGTATCTGTGTAGATTTTATGTTATAATTTAAATAAAAACGGTCCATTTCTAAACATACCTTTTGCAATCGAGATATAGCGTATACTGCATTTGATTTTCGATAATCCTTCATTGGTTTCAGCATTTCAGAAGACATCCCTGTGACACTAAGCTTAAATGCAAAAATTATATATGTATAAAAACATTTAAAATATTACATATGTTCGAGGTTGATATTTTTTATAGAAATCAATATGAATTGAATAATTATGAGGATGGGTGTTATTGAAAATGAAGTATTATCAAATACCACTCGCTGCTTTTGTAGTCCAAATATAACTGGAGGTAAGACTAGCAAGTCAGGAAAGGATTCAAGGTGTTTATCGCCAAACTCCATGCAAGTGTCAAACACATTCTGAAATTAAATATATTATATTTTATATAATTTTGCTTATCGTCGCTTAAACAGTTTAAAGAAATGCTACAATTGGGATATCCTCCATAGGTGAGGGAAAAGTCTTCGGCGTAAAAGTACTCGAATAATAACGTCAAAAAGGGTTTTTCGAGAACTCCCATTGGAAAAAAATGTAAGGTTTTCTAATTTTGAATCTCCTTAAGCAATATGTTTTCGTTTTTGTCAATTTCATAGGACAGGAAGAAATGACATGACATTGCAGTGATCTTAGATTTTTTTCATAACATTGATTTCAATTGTACTTATTTCGCAGATGTGTGTATTTTTGTTCAAAATTGTTTAAATAGAATAAAACTATCACCTTGAAGAGGATATATATGATCTCTTTTATCATAGGAACATTTGAATAGTTAAGCAATGTTTCTTAACAAAATTAAAGGAACTCATAATATTATACAGTTTGATTTTTTTTTCAAATTTTCTTGGTTAATATATCATGGTGTATTTTTCGTGATACAATGTTTTTGTCAAGGGAAAAAAGAAACATGCTTAGTATGTCCATTTTAAGTGGCAGTAATAATTATACATTTACTCACTTTGATTATTTTTAACAAGATCGTGATTCCTTTTTCCTCCTGGATATCAAGCTTCTCAAGATTTTCCATGGCATTGGTCCATTCGTTGTCATACAGCTCAGAGACCTTCTCTGCTAACTTTAGGGGACGGTTTGGGTCGCTAAGGTCTGTTATTCCAGGATTCTGATCCCGAAGTCTGTGTGCAGCGGCAGCACTCAATCTAATAACCAATTGTTATTTACCAGTATTCTTTAAAATATTCGATGATTTTGTAAGATTTGTTCATTTTTTTAAAATTATATATATATATATATATATATATATATATATATATATATATATATATATATATATATATATATATTGTAAGAGGGCAAAGTATATTTAACATCGGGTTCGAGATTCACATTTACATTTTTTATAAAAGTTAAAATTTGGAAATGAAAAAGTATTCTTATGTTTATATCCTAATTGAATAACTGTAATAATATCAGTAATTGGTTGTAAGTAATTTTTATTATTAATTTTTTACACTTGTGAATCTGTCCATTGATTGGTCAATTTACGGTATAGGCAGTAGGCCATCTTTTGGCGGCATTTTTCACCGTAGATGTTGACAAGGGAAGACGTGTGTACCTTTTCTCTGATAGATGTGAGTAATGATAGTTTTGTCTTACATTTATATTAGATCAGATACTTATGTTACAAGTGAATGATTATTCTATTTATAACTATATTATGTGGAATATTAAGTTCTGTGTAATTAACCGATCGAAAGTTGTTTATTTCTAGTCAGAGAATTGATGTGATGTTGACATCTAGTCAATTGTGTATAAGTATGTTTATAGGTTAAAATAATAGATGTCCTGATGTTAAAAAGGATTTAAATGATTGTTTGATGCAAAACGTTTTTAGTACAATAGTGGTTCCTTATCGAGTATGTTTAGTTTTTATAAATTGAGAAGTAAGACCTGATATATTTATATTGAACAGTCCTCTTGTATGATGACGTCACAGTGACCGGAAGCCATAATACTGCATTCCTTACTTAGGTTTGTGAACTGTGCACATTATTATTACATTATTTATACTTCATATTATTTCTTACTTAGATGTTATGTTGTATGATAAAGAGTAATAGCAAGAGGTCATAAATATTTTTTTTATGAAATCATGTCAAAGAGTTTATGAATGACTAATTGACTATCACTTTCAATTGTATATATTGTTTATTTTAGGACCACTGTCAATATTGAATATTGAATATTGAAAAATAAACTTAAAGAATAAAAGAACTATAAAACAACAAAAGGACAGATTATTCTTTTGTGTTACAATATAAAGCACTAAAAAAACCAACAACACTCGTTTTCTATAGTGTCGGATCAAAAGATACATGGTTATAAGATGAGATATAAAAAAAAGCACTAAAAATAACCAACGACACGAACAATAAAGAAAAATATTGTCAAATTTTCGGGACAACCCATCCCTACAAAAAACTAAAAAAACTCCCCTACAAACCTTCATTACGAATTATCTTACTAGTACAACTTAATTAACACCAACCCCCAATTAGCCAATTAATTTGTTCGCGTTATCTCTCAGCACTTCTACACAGACCGTCCGCTGCGTCGGACGGGATTTTTCTTTCTCGGGCTTATGATCTTTAATACAAAGATGTAGTTGCCACGTTCCTATCCGGTGTTTTATATATTATTTAGTTTTTAGTTTAGTGCTAGTTTTGTAGATGTTTTTCTCCTTCCATATGTAGTTTTTACTATGATGTCCTGAAGAAGGGACGGGTTGTCCCGAAAATTTGACAATATTTTTTTTTATTGTTCGTGTCGTTGGTTATTTTTAGTGCTTATATATATATATATATATATATATATATATATATATATATATATATATATATATATAAAGAAGCACAGAGAAATTCACCTTATTGGAGCTTAACCTCCGCCCCGGCCGGGACTTGAACTCACAACCTCTGGAACCCATTCTCCTAGCAGTGAGCGGCCACCGCGCTAACCACTCGACCATCTAGGCAAGACAAAAATCTTGCTTTCGATGACGGACGGAACCTAGAGCGCTGGTCGCTCACTACACGGTCGTTTGAGATACAGGTACAGATACAGATACAGTTAAACGACATTTGAGAGGATCGGGACGATACACATTGCATTATATATATATATATATATATATATATATATATATATATATATATATATATATATATATATTTATATGCTTAGAACAAATACATTACCTGTTTAAAGCATGTTCCTTTGCTTTTTTCTCTTCTGACAAACTTTTCTGTAATTTGTCAATAGAATTCCTTTGCATTTCAAGGTGGGTTTTAACCTGCTTATTTTCATACACCAAAGCCTGAATTTGCGCACTCAGTTGATTTACCATATCTTCATTATAACGGAGGTTTTTGTTTAATTTCCTACAACAAAAACGAATTAGATACATGTTGCGTTATCTGGATTTGCAAAATAATGATTAAACGGGTTTATAAAACAAAGTACGCATCAGGTAATGAATTACGAAAAAACCTATGGACATCATAGCTCAACTTTACAATATTAGCTCTACTGTGTCAAAAGTAACTAATTAGCTAAAATTGCATCACTGATTAGATTAAAACAATGCACTTTAGTTTGCATCTTACATATCGATGAATTGATGAAAAATAACCATATACACATTAATATTGAAGTCATCTTCACTTTTTAATCATATTATATAGTTAACATAATTGTCCTAGGACAAATAAATAATGTATAAAATTGCATAATACCGTTCATTATTTTCAAGTCTTGCGTTGGCTATTTCTTTCTCTTTTAGTTGTTTTTCATTTCTAAAATAGAAATTAACTATTAAATATGAAATGTAAGTATGCATTAATAATAAATTAAACAAATGATTTTAAATGTTCCTTCTGAACTCTAAAGTACGAATGTGTATAGCTGCAGTGCATGTTGATATTGATATAAGAACTTTGAATCACGAGAAAACTAAAATGGTCCGATGATCAAGATGCAATGATGAAAGATGTTATAGCTTTTTGCCTTTAAAGGACAGGTGACACAAAATCATTTTCTTCTAAAAACATTCTCTTTGATACAAATAAATCAGTTTACAACAATTTTCTTTCCCATTTGACTAGCTTCAGATAAGAACACACAGCTCAATTAAGTGTGCTGAAAATCCCAGCTGCAGGTGATCTCCAAGTTTTGCCGATTTTTAATGAGATAAGAAACCCCTTTCTTTAGCAACAATATTTCCATATTTATTACTTTTATCTTTTGAAAATCCAACCTCCAACACATTTCTCCAACTTAAAGCACATAGGTCAATTAAAAGTTAAATTAAAAGTTCATCATTTTTACTTCAATTCAGAATTGCTGAGGAAACAGAAAAAAATATATATGTGAATTTGCTGAAATTGTTCCATAAAGAAACTCAAAATGAAAAGCGAGCGATTGAAACTACCCCCCCCCCCCCAATTAAGCGATTTGTAATGCAAATTTTTCCTTGGCGTTCGGAAATCTGATGGTTCCAATTAGGAACCGAATACAATAAGAACATTCATAAGTAGTTTTGACAGAAATTTATGGAGAATGAAACATGGCAAACGAATAATATCAATTTTGGAATTTTCCAAAGTGAGGGAAGTAGCTATGTAGTATGAAAAGCAGAAGTATCTGATCGTTGTCCAATAAAAATTTACAAATTTTATAAAGAAAATAGACCCTCTAATTTCTGCAATCTCGATGACACGTTTTATTTGGCAACTCACACTCAACAATGCAACAATGCACGATGGCACATGAAAACTAATGGTTTAAAAGACAGCCCATATGTGCCAATAGATTAGGATCGATCATGAAAAGAATGACAACCTCAGCAGGGATTGTTGGCAAGAACAAATTAACAAACCACAGTGCTCGCAAACACTTGTTTCAAAAATTAAGCGAAAATAACATACCTGTCAACCAGATTATGCAAATCACAGGACACAAAAATATCCAGTCCATTAACATTTACAGCAGTTTAAATGAACTCCAGCACAGAAATAGTTCAACAATCCTTTCGAATCCAACAACACCCCAACGTTCCTCAGGATCCGCCACTTTCCAATTCACCCAAAACAACACTGCCTTTCGAAACACTTTAAATAACAGTGGAGCCACAAGCACAACACAAAATGGTTAACGGAAATATTTTAGGTGGAAAAATCATCATTAATATCCAAAACGAAAAAATTCCAAAAAAAAGCCGCGTGTCATCTTTGACTCCGACTCAGATGAATGACTTAGACCATGGATTAAAACAAAAGCAAAAAAATACAATTCCAGAAGTTCAAAGTTAAAATAATGAACAGTTTATGATATTTTGTGTACTTCCTTTCACAGAAATATAAAACACTGATCAAAAATAATATGTTTGTGTGTTTTGCTTGGAACTTTTCCTTCATGCGTAACATTTTTGACATCACACAAATGTGTTGTGCGGCTTTATAACACGAATTTCTAATATGAAGAAATAACGAAGTTTTAATATTTCACTTGGTTAAAACATGTTATAAAAAGAATCTCTCATGGTTTGCGATGGTTTATGATTTTTATCCAACTCGTTGCCAAGGCTCAGGGATAGAAAACACACAACTCGTTGGATAAAAATCATATACCATTAGAAACTGAGAGATCCTATATTTATTATTGATATTATTATTATTATTGAAATGATTACCAAAAACCTTGCATTGATCGATATTAATGATATCATAAGATCTTGTGCAAGGCATGTAGACAATTAATAAGTATGCATAAAATAAATTACATATTCGAGTACTTGAACCATTTAAAGCAAAGAAATTCGTTCTTAAGTCCTTGTGATATATGTTTTAAATGAAATTTTTTATTTCGTTTTTGGCATAAAGAGGACTTAAAGAAATTCTCAATAAAAGTTTTGTTTTTTAAAACATTCGAGTACTATTATATTGATACATGTATTAAATGGCTGAATAATCGTGGCCATTTTTAGACTACATTGAATTCCTTGAGGCGAAGATTTTTTTAATATAAAAATAAAGGAATAAATTAAGATTTGAAAGCTAATATATTTTGATTTTTGATGATTTTTTCACATTATTTAACAGTTTATGTACTAAACACCATATATTAAATGGTTATGGTAGATTGGATAGGTAATTTGTTGACTATTCAGCTTTATATGTTCATTTACCGATCCTGATTTTCTGAATTGATAAAAAAAAATCAGAGGTCAGCTTTACCTTTACAAACTTAATATCCAAATTTTGATAATTCAGGTATGTAGAAAAGGGAACTTCCCATTGAAACACAGTAGTGAGCATATTAGTGGAAAAGGGCGCTATACTTCATTTCAAACTAGAGGTACTGTGAGCAAGCTCACGATTGATACCCCCTGCTAAGAAAAAAAATCATTACTCAAGTATTTTTCAATTATACAAAATGATGTTTGCTATCCCATTAACCGTCCATGTGCTATCAATAACAACTGCTCTATTTTTTAAATTTGTTAATGCTAATATGAGTACACAAACCAATTTCTATTATTTAAATTCCATTTTATTTCAACTTAACTGTTAATGCATGAAAACATTTGCATCCTTATGATAACAAACATGACTGAAATCAAACGATAATCCACATGTCAAGCAGTCATTAAATGATTTGAATTTTTGGTATCCCGAGCCCAGTTTTTTTCCGATTTTTTTTCCACAAAAAAAGAAGATAAAATACATCAGGATGGGCCATTACCAGATGGGCAGGTGGGGATGATAATCAAACAATTAATTTTATATGACCTGACACATGCAAGCTTGGTGTCAAATTTTACCTTCTAATCATTTTCATTAATACAACACATGGCACAGACAGGAATAATGCATTTCTTTAAATAATGACCTTGACCTTGCGCAAATGACCTTGGGTCAAGGTAATGACACACCCTCAGGTCATAAGCAATCTTTGTGTGAAGTAAGAACCTCCAATGTGTCTCCATAAGAAAGATATGGACCGAACACGAATTTTGTATTTTTCCTGCCACTGACCTTGACCTTCCCCGAAAGACCTTGGGTGAAGGTCATGACACAACCGTAGGTCATAAGCAATCTTTGTGTGAAGTAAGAACTTCCAATGTTTCTCTTTAAGAAAGATATGAACCGGACATGAATTTTTCACTTTTCCTGCCACTGACCTTAACCTTCCCCCCAAAGACCTTTGTTAAAGGTCATGACACATCCTCTAGTCATATGCAATCTTTGTGTAAAGTAAGAACTTCCAATGATTCTCCATAAGAAAGATATGGACCGGACACGAATTTTGCACAGACGGACGGACAGACAAGGTGATTCCTATATATCCCCCAAACGAAAGTCATGACACATCCTCAAGTCATTGGCAATCTTTGTGTAAAGTAAGAACTTCCAATGTTTCTCCATAACAATGATATGGACTGGACACGAATTTTGCACTTTTGCTACTGACCGTGTCCTTGCCTAAATGACCTTGGGTCAAGGTCATGACACACCCTCAGGTCATAAGCAATCTTTGTGTGAAGTAAGAAACTCCAATGTTTCTCCATAAGAAAGATATGGACCGGACACGAATGATGTATTTTTCCTGCCAGTGACCTTGATCTTGCCCGAATGACCTTGGGTCAAGGTCATGACACACCCTCAGGTCATAAGCAATCTTTGTGAGAAGTAAGAACTTCCAATGTTTCTCTATAAGAAAGGTATGGACCGGACACAAATTTTTCGTATACAGACGGACGGACGGACGGACAGACAGACGGACAGACAATGTGATTTCTATATACCCCGCAAACTTCGTTTGCGGGGGGAATAATTATCTCTTAAACATACTCTCTTTTAAGTTTTTAGATGTATCTGGATTTTTTTTAATCATCAATGTCTAATTAGTTCACATGTATACGTACAGCGGTATTTGTAGTAAAACTTCATTTAATTAAATAGTCATTGCAATATTTCCAAAACGCATTTCTATCGTATTGTATAACATTACTTTCGGTGCTTTGATATGTTGGTTCTTTTTCAAAGATTATCATTGTAAAATTGTTGCTGCTTGATATCGTTTAAAAATATAGCACAGTTATTGTCGGATGCCATAAAGCTCGCAACATTTAAGGATCCTCCACACACCCGGGGAAAGATTTGCATACAAGCCCATTCTTCTAAAATACTTGAAGATATGGATTTTTAGTATGTGTTTGACTTGAAAATAAACTTTCAATTTTGAGGGGAAAATCAACTTTTACCGCTCTTCATAAAAAATTAAAATCCCTATAGTATTCGAACTCGACCTGCGGGTTGGTAGATCGACGCTATACCCGTTGCGCCACAGAGATAGACACCAAATTTTGGCGATAAAATCTGTTTCTGAATGGGTTGAAATCGCCATGTTATGACGTACTGTCATAAAAAGTAGAAGGCACGCGGTGTCGAGGATCCTTAAACAATAAAATGCTTTCGCGTTAGCGGGTTATGTTAATTTTTTCTGCAATGATCGCTACCTTCATAACCCGCATGAATCATCAAAGAAAACATTTTATTTTTTATCTTTACATCTTTCTTTTAACTAATTAATAAATTGATTGTAAAAAGTAAGTAAAAATCACTAAATTACTGTTAGTGTACTTAAGTACGTTAGCTAAAGAAACAGACAAATCGTCTCCTGTGAGACTTTGAGTCTGATTATTTCGTGCAGTCCATGATTTTGCTAAGGTCGCTGTAGGTTTGGACCAATCGATAAACAGGGCGTGTCGATTTCAGACCTGTCAGTTTCAGCCGCTGTAGATTTCGTCCAATCGATAAACGGGCGTGTATATATCAGTCTGGCTGTTTCTCTAGAGCAATGAATTAACTATAAGTCTCCGTAAAAAACAGAGGGAATCATACTCAGTAGATGTAAATATTATATATTTAGCGCTTCAAAATTGTTAAGACAGAACTACAAAACAGATATAAAGATTTCAACCCCCTTGACAGTTTTATTACTATTCATAGTTATTTTTTTTTTTAAGTTTTGTAAACCAAATCGCAATTTTTTTTTAAAGGAATTGCTTGAAAAAGCTAAGAAATTTAAATAATTAGCAAGTAAAATGTATTAGAACTTGTTAATAAACAGATAAAAAACAAGCACATCTGTAAATTAAATCAAGCTACATTTATTGGTTAAAATAATTACTCTAACCTATTTTACCTGGTGTTCAAGTCTTTAAGCTCTTTCATTTCAAATTCCAATCTTTGTATCTCTTTGGTATCATTATCTTTCTGTAGTTTTGCTGTTTTTGTCAGACTTTAAAATAAAATTTGTACAATATGTAATATGCATTGACTATCACACTGACAATATATATTTGACATTTACTAAGCTATTTATTTTATACTGCCAAACAAGAGGCCCACAGACCTTAACGGTCACCTGAGTACCATAAACTTACTAAAGTAAACATAAGTTACTCTCTAACTTCCTGGGACCAGACAGAAATCCGTCCCCAGGCATTAAAACACATAGGTTATCACACACAGATTACAGTGCTCACCGAGACGAGGCATCACTTTTACGAGACACCTGAATCATGTATTATATGAAAATCATTATTAATGATCTGTATCAAAAATTGGATATTATAGTTTGAAGTATGATTTCACACAATATCGTATAAAAACAAATGATACAAAATTGTATAATAATTATTGGTATGTTTCAAACTGTATTTTATAATACAATATTTATGATAATCAATACACTACAATAGAATACAATACAATAAAATACAATACAATATTGTATCATATTATGCAATATTGTGTAATATGATATAATATGAATATGTAATACTGGATGATACCATGATATCATATGATACTTTATCATATATTATAGTTCGTCTCGATATATTCAATATTTATCTATTTCAGCAAAGTATACAAAGGGTTTTTATAGCGTTAGCATACTATGCCGAAATAGAGTACGGCTAATGTTTTCAACGAAAATCTCAAGCGCCGACAGTGGGTTTCGATCTTTCGACCCTAAAATAATTACGTTTGATAGAACCACGGGCTATTGTTGCGCCACAGCATCCGATGATGTAACTGGTGTTTTTACACATGTATATATATAACGTTGATTCATACAATTGACAGCAAACAATTAAAGTAAATAATCTTTCCAAAAACGCCTCATTATTGACGGGAATTTTAAAGTTAAAGTTTCTAATAAACTTTTGAACGAATTGATTAATCATTTTTCAAACAAATTGTTAAAGGGAATCATAAAAACGCTCTTTTAAATGATGTTTTAAAAAGAATTTAACAATGAGACGTTGTCTGCTAAACAACTCAAGTTTTCTCGGTAAGGTCAATCGTGTCTCATTTCTTGGTAAGAACATAAACGTTTGTTGATTATTTGTGATTGTACAGCAACTTGCTGATTAAATAATCAATCAATTCAATTGATGAATTTAAAAGAACAAACGCTTGCTTTTACGGTGATTATTTTTGGGGACTAGAAAACAGCTCGTGCACGTGCTCGTGCACTATGAATGAAACCCTGACTACTATTTAGATATAATACACGCAAAACACAACACTACTATATAAATATGACATTGTATCAAGATAAAATATTTTAACATTTGATAGGACTTGCATCATATTATATCATATAATTTGATATTGTATCCAGTAATAAGATAAATAATTGTATTTGTTATGTCATATTATATTGTATCACATCATATGATACAGTATCATAATGTATGATATTGTATCATATTATTAAATATTGTATTATTTAAAATGATAATGTATTATACAGGTTAAGTTAAAAATTGTTTTATGTAACTTCATACAATATTTTATCATATGATATTGTATCATATGATATTTTATCATAATACAATATCATATGATTAAATACCATATTAGTTAATATCACATGATACGATTTCATTTCATATAATACAATTTTTATATTAAATGATATCAACCACTATCATTTGAAATGATAAAAAAATATGATAAAATAATGTATCACATAATATTTTTACAATATTCAATCATTTGATACAATACCATTTTAAGTATATAGGATCTCTCATGATTTGCGATGTTTTATGATAGTTATCTGACTCATTATGTGGTTCTATCACCGAGCCTTGGCGAGGGGATAGAAAATACACAACGAGTTGGAAAAAAAATCATATACCATCGCAAATCATGAGAGATTATTTTTATCACATCTTTTACCACGTCTTTTGTTAAACCTTATTTTCTTTCTGGAAAAATAATAAATGTGAGCCGCACAACACATTTATTGCAAGATGTCAACAACTTTACGCATGAAAAAAAAATTCTTTGAGGATTAACAAAGAAACATTTTATTTTATGTTATCAATTTATTTAAAAAAAAATTAAAACAGTAATAAAGGCTTCACACTTACAACTACACACTTCAACTGAATTATTTTTTTTTTACTTTTTTCCTTCTACGTCAATCAACGGCCACCTACGTAATGTTTAATTATGATGTCACGTCGGTAAAGAATATGCAGCGCAATATCAAAAATTTATTACGAGTGATATCTACCGTATATTGAGATGTGATCAAATACAATGCTTATAAAACAGTGTTGTGTTTTGCATGATATATGCCTTCGGCTCGTGCACTATGTATCAAATCCTGGCTTCTATTTAGAATAATACAAGCACAACACTCACTATTGTTATCATTATGCTAACTGTTGTTTAATAATGTACATTGCTATAAGTATCTGTGACGTTCGAGAGCTGTCTATTTGTCCTTATAAAAATAATCATCGGAAAAGCAGGCGTTCGCCCTTTAAATAAATTAATTTATTTGATTGTTTATTTAATCAACAAGTTGCTGTTCAATTACAAAAAGTCAACACACTTTCCAGGACATAAAACACAATTGACATTACCGAGAAAACTCGAGTTGTTGAGCAGAGGAAATCTCATTGAATTTTTTTCTTGTACAGTCTTTATCTAGCGTCATTTAAAAAAGCATTTTCATGGTCATCATGTACAACTTCTTTGAAAAATGTTTAATTATTTTGTCCAAACGTTTATTGGAAACTTTAAAAATCCCGTCTATAATGAGACGTTTTTGGAAAGATTATTGATTCTAATTGCTTGATATCAATTGTATGTATCTACGTTTTATATATAGAAAAACCGCAATGTATATATATCATCGGCTCCTGTGGCTTAACAGTAGCACATTGGGCTGTTGGACCTAATGATTTAGGGTCGTGAGTTTGAAACCCGCTGTCGGCGCTTGTAAGTTTTTCATTGAAAACATTAGCCGTGCTTTATTTCGACAGTATGTTTTTGGTTTATATTCCCGTTGAATACTATGCGAAAAAAGATTATTAATGACTATATAGAAAAAAACTGACAGGAGACATACCAATGTATCATATCATACAGTTAAAATCATATTATATGATAAAATATCATATGATTCAATATAATAGGATTAGGAATATAATTTATTTCGGTTGAACTCGGTGAATTAGAATAAAATTATCTTCTTTTCTGGAAACTCCAATAAGAGTAAGGTGCGGAGACTTAAGGTTTTGTCAGGTAGTCGTGTTTAAATGGTATTCATTCTGGCGTTCAAACTTTGCACGAGAAAGTTAAAGTGTATGGTTGTGGTAATCATTACTTGATGAGCTTCTTATTGAGTATACCGGTAAAATGGTAATGGGCTTTTGAGCATATATGACAGGCTGCTTGTCAGCTGAAAACGTCACAAGTTTTCAGATATGGTTAATGTTGAATATTGCAGATTGTGAAGGAAAGACTTTCTGTAATGCAAGAACTTAAAATGCAAAACAATATATATTGTTTTTGGTGATTATTGTTCTTATAAAGTGCAAGTACAAAAGAAATGATGGTATTTAATATTCAAAAAATCACATCCATCAAGCAAACAAACCTTCTAAATTCTTACACCTAAGCATCAGGATAATCAAGATTTCTTCCAGTATCTGAAGCTAGCTCTGTTATTCATTTCCATGGTTAAATCGACCATTTAGATGCAACTTTAAATAAACAAACTCAGAAAACCATGACTTCCTCTGGCATCCAAAACCTATGGCTCAGAATCAGCATCCATGTCTTTCAAGTACATCAGTCTCACAAGATGCATCATCCATCCAAGTTTGGTAAAGATAGAAAGAATAATAACTTAGATATGGCCAAAGGGCATCTGCTATAAAAATCTAATATCCTGCATCCAAAACTTATGGCTCAGATTCAGCATCTATGTCTGTTGAGTGCTCAGTATCACAAGATGAAACATCCAGCCAAGTTTGGTAAAGATAGAGCCAATAATAAATACCAGGTAAAATGAAGCCATCAAAGAGCACCTGGCCCAAAAACCTTATCCGTCTCCAGCATCTAAAACCAATGACAGATTCATTATCTGATTGCGTTGAGGGCATCAGTATTACAAGATCCAATATCCCTCCAAGTTTATGTAAAAATAATAAAAACTTAGATATGTTCATTAAAAAGCACTTGCTCCAAAAACCTAAACTTTTCCCGGCATCCAAAACGTATGTTTCATATTTCAACATAATACTAACTTAGATATGGCTATCAAAGGGCACCTGCTCTATAAATCTTAATCATGACCAGCATCCGAAACTTATGGCTCAGATTCAGCATCTGTTTGTTGAATGAATCCGTGTCACAACATGCATCATCTATCTAATTCTGGTGAAGTTAGGAAAAGTAATCTTTTAGATACGGCTATTAAAGAGCACCTGCTCCAAAAAATAAACCTGCTTAAAAAAATCTTAACCTCCTTCAGCATTTGAAACCTATGGTTCAAATTCAACATTCAAGACTATCGAGTTCTAACTATCATAAGATGCATGATCCATGCAAGCTTGGTGAAGTTAGGACCAATAATAACTTAGTTATGGCCATCAAATTGCACCTGCTCCAAAAACCTAAACCTGCTCTCTGAACCTCAACTTCCTTCAGCATCTGAAATTCAAGGACATATTCAGTATAAAAGTCTTTTAAATTCATAAGTAGGCCACGATGCATCACTCATGCAAGTTTGGTGAAGTAAGGACCAGTTATAAGGAAGATTTCAAAGCATTATGAAACTACTGAGAACTTTAACTTTTCATGCAGCCTGTAACCATTATATTATTCATGCTGTTCATATTGATGGTGTCAAAAACACTATTGCTGACTCTCTCTCTCGTTATCAGATGCAGAGGTTTCGAACCCTGGCACCAGGAGCCGACCTGATGCCAACACCATGCCTGGAACATTCGCAGCTAATGAAGGACTGAGGGAGCAGTTAAATCAATTATGGGACGCGTCCTTAAGCAGTTCAACTAAGAGGGCCTACAGTTCAGCTTTACAATGTTTTCTGACCTTCATATCTATGAGTGGAATTGTGTTTCAATCTAACTGTCTTCCTATAGTAAATGAAACCTTGCTTATGTATTTTGTCACTCATTGTAAATCTGTTTTAAAACTAAAACTCAAGTATGACACTATCAAATTGTATTTAGCAGGTATTAGATTTCACTATCTTACAGCAGGTCATGGAGATTTTATGAACAATTATAACCAGCTACAATATGTATTGCGAGGGGTGAAAAAGTCTCAAAACAATGTCTCTAACAACAGATTACCTATTACTGCAAGTATCTTGAAACAAATGTGGCATGTACTTGACAATGGAGTTTTTTCTCCATTTCTAGATCTGATGTTGAAATGTATGTTTTCCTGTGCTTTTTTGAGTTTCTTAGATGTGGTGAAATTATTTGTAACAAAGCAAACTCTGTACTTTTTAAAAAAAATTTTGATGTTAGCTTTGGATGTAACTGTTTTGTCCTGAGGTTGAGAACGTCCAAGACTGACCCATTCTCACAAGGTGTTGATTTTACAATATTTGAGAATGATGTTTTCAAACCTGTTCATAACATGTGTTTATATATGCAGACCAGAAGATCTCTGTCGTGCTCTCCACATTCACCTTTGTTTATTACGGATGAATTCAATCATGGACCTATGCATAGAGATAGATTTATTCAGCATCTGAGATCCTTACTCATGCGAATTGGTTTGAACGATTCTAGATATGCAGGCCACTCCTTCAGGATTGGGGCAGCCACAGCTGCAGCTGCAGCAGGCCTTGAAGACCATGTGATTAAAGATCTGGGTAGATGGTCTTCTGACTGTTACGTTAGATATATTAGAACTGATCCCGAAGTTCTTAAAGACGCGCAAAGGAAGCTGTGTAACTTTTGACTTCATATATGAGTACCAGTATGTGTGTTTTGTAAAGTAAACTATTGGTCATATAAAGTGTGAAATAGGTATTAATTTTTATTTTCAAATGCAACCAATCCTTCTTCAAACATATCCTTGGGGGCTTCACTCATTACTTCGTTCATTTGGCATTCATTCCTTGGGAATTTCCCCCAAGTCTATGTTTTAAAAAATATTTGTTTGAAGTCTCTAAGGCACTTAGAGATATTAATTATACTGTTAAAACCATTTTCTATCCATTTTTTATACTATAGGAGTTATGCATATGTTGATTAATGTAGTCTAGTTGTCTAGTTAGTATTTTAGCTTTGAATACACCGGTAGTCTAGTTGTCTAGTTAGTATTTTTTTAGTTTTGAATACACCTTGCAGTTGGTTTATTCCTTTATACTCGCTGGGATCAGTCCCGAGCGCAATCTGTTCTTGTCTAGAGGCCCGCTGGAGATCAACCCCGGGTCATGCTTCGTTCTAATATATGCCCGCTGGGATCAGCCCCGGGTCATGCTTCGTTCTAATTTATGCTCGCTGGGATCAGCCCCGGGCGCAATCTGTTCTAGTCTTGAGGCCCGCTGGAGATCAGCCCCGGGTCATGTTTCGTTCTAATCTAAGCCCACTGGGATCAGCCCCGGGTCATGCTTCGTTCTAATTCATGCTCGCTGGGATCAGCCCCGAGCACAATCTGTTCTAGTCTTGGATGCCCGCTGGAGATCAGCCCCGGGCATGGGTCTTGTGTCATTGTCATGCTAACAACCCAGGCTATTGCTGTTAGGGAAGGAATGAGTAGCCCCCAAGCGCCAAACTATTTACATATGTATTTATTTTTGGTGTTTACAAATATATGTTTATTATTGTTTTATGTATGATTGTGTTTCGGTTGCAGTGTTTGTTTATTTAGCCATACTAGATGTTTGGGTATAAGACCCAATAAATTTTTGCTTCCTCTCAACTCTTGTTAATTGTTTATAAAGTTATAAGTAAGATTTCGTCAACAAAGGGCACCTGCACAAAAACCTTTAACCTTCTCCAAACATAGGAAATCGTAGATTACAAAGCTTACCAAAACGAAACATCATCTTTATGAGGCATCACCTTTATCATATTATATGAATATCATAGTTAATGATCTTTTGTGGTTTGACACAATATCGTAAAAATATCATATCTTCATTTTTTTTTTTTGATAATCATATGTTCATTTCATATGTTATTGTAAGATACAATGTTTATCAATACACTAAAATAAAATACGATATTGCATCCTATGATACTAAACAATATTGTGCCATATCATATATCACATGATATAATATATATATATATAATGATACAATATGATATTGTAACAGATGATATGGCATCGTATCAATATATGATATTGTATCATATAATATGATAAAATATTGTATTAGAAGATACATTACTTTATTTAATCACAATATACAATATCATTACTTAAAATATGAAACAGTATAGTATCATTTTATATGATATCATATCACATAATAAATCACAATATTGTAACAGATGATATTATATATTTTATCATATAGTATGATATCGTTTAAAAGATCATGTTATTGTATTATATGATTTTATTGCATGATATTGTATAATATATTATATATACTATACTATTGTGTTTTTGATACAGTATAATTTAATGCACATTGTATCATATCATATGATACAATATCATATGATACCATTGCATGTGCTACAATAAAAATCCTATAATAAACCAATATCATATTGTACAATATCGTATCATCTGACATAATATCATATATTACAATATCATATGATACAATTTCATGTGATACCGTTATATATTTTATCACATGTTTATCTGAATATACGGTGGATATCACTCATGGGATAAATTTTAGATATTGCACTGTGTGTTCTTACGCCACGTGACCTCATAATTAAACATTTCGTAGCTTTAGGTGATGATCGACGTAGAATGAAAAAGTAACATAATAATTCAGTTGAAAAGTGTAGAGTTATAAATGGGAAGCATTAAATGTGGTTTCATAAATATATTAAAATATGTTACAAAATTAAATACTTGTTTGTTAATCTTCAAGAAACTTATTTCCGTGCGTAAGGTTGTTGACGTCTTGTTGTAAATGTGTTGTGCGGCTCACAATTAAAATGTTTACAAATGTTTAAAGATTGAGGTTTAACAAAATACGTGGACAACATGCGATAAAGAGAATCTCTCATGATTTGCGATAGTATATGATTTTTATCCAACTCGTTGTGGGTTTTCTATCCCCGAACCTTGGCAACGAAAACACACAACTCCTTGGATAAAAATCATATACCATCGCAAATCATGAGAGATCCTAGATATATAAATACAATATCATATGATTCTATAATTATAAAACAATATCATATAATACAAGATCATATAATAATATACAAAACATTTGATACAATATATCGTATCATATAATTTTTTTTACAATAGAATATTATATGATATAATATTGCATCATATAATACAAAAGTGTATTATATCATACAATACTATCTCATGTAATATCATTTAACAACAAACACATCTATCAAGAAAGTTTGAGTGAGGTAAGAGGGTTTTATTAGCATTCTTGATAATGGAGATCAGCCTCTGTATTTGAAGTTACCTCTGCGATTCATTAAAATAGTACTATTATCTTTTGAACAAGATACCTGTTCAAAAAAAAACTCCTCCAGCATCTGAAACCTGTGGCTAGGATTCAGCATTCAAGCCTGTGGAGTGCATCATAATCACAAGATGCATCATATATTCAAATTTGATAACGATTGAACCAATAATAACTAAGATTTGTCTATGAAAGGGCACCTGCTCTAGAAACTCTATCTAGTATCATAAGACATCCATGCAAGTTTAGTGAAGGACCAGTAATGACTAAAATATAATCATCAAAGGGCACCTGTTCCAAAAACTTAAACCAGCTACAAAAACCTTAACCTCATCCAGCATCCGAAACCTTTGGCTCAGATTCAGCATCCAAGCCTTTCAGGTGCATAGGTATCACAAGACTCACCATCCATGCACGTTTGGTAAAGTTAGGACGTGTAGTAACTTAGATACAGAACCTGCACCAAGAAATGGCTATCAAAGGGCACTGCTACAGAAATTTTAACCTGCTCCAAAAACCTTAACCTACTCCTGCATCTGAAATTCCAGATTCTGCATCAAAGTCTTTCAAGTCCATAAGTAGGTCCAGATGCATCCTACATGCAAGTTTGGTGAAAAATAGGAAAGTAATAACTTAGATAAGGCCTGCACCATTAACTTTAACCAGGTCCGGATGCCAACGCCGGGGGTATAACATAAGCTCCCCCCGACTTGAGGTATGTCCAGTGCACGATGTTTTATCAATATTGTCGACATCGAATGTTGGCGAACATCGAGTCGACATTGTGTTAAAATCATATTAGAATAATTATTTAGCATTTGCAGCGTACCCTCTACATCCTGTTTACATTGTCGATATCGTAATGTTGACCAACATCGAGTCGACGTTGTGTCTACATCGTGTGCCTTCTCTCCTGTTTACATCGTCGACGTTGTAATGTTGATCGACATCGAGTCAACATCGTGTCTCCATCGTACTCCTTATATCCTGTTTACATCGTCGAAATTGTCGACATCGCAATGTTGACCAACATCGAATAGACATTGTGTCTACATCGTGTGCCTTCTTTCCTGTTTACATCGTCGATATTGCTTTGCAAGGGACAACTCAATATCGGTTCAATGTCAAATGCATTACGATTTTAACGCTGTCGACGATGTCAACGTCGAAAAAATGTCGTCAATGTGGACAATGTAATCTCAATATTGGTTCAACATCGTCGACATTGCGATGTCGACAATGTCGACGATGTAAACGTTAAAGAAATATCTGCGATGTAGACAATGTAAATTCGATATTGGACAGACATCGTCGACGTTGCGATGTCGACGATGTTAACATTTAAGACATATTGGCAATGTCGACGATGTAAATTCGATATCGGTTTAACATAGTCAACGTTGCGATGTCGACAATGTCGACGCGTTAACGGCAAAAAATATCGGCAATGTTGACAATGTAAAATCGATATCGTATCAATATTATACATCACGATGTTGACGATATCGAAAAAGAAATATGTATTGTATCGTCTCGCTGAGCTAAAATCCTTAACTTCCTCCAGCACCCGAAATCTATGGCTCATATTCAACATTAAAGCCTGTCAAGTGCACAAGCATCATTAGACGCATCACTAATTTACGTTTGTTGAAATAAGACTTTAAGTAAGTAAGATCTAGTCAGCAAAGGGCACCTTCTCTAAAACTTTAACCAGCTCAAAAATGTTAAACCTCATCAAGCATCCAAAACATATGGCTCAGATTCAGCATTCAAGCCTGTCAAGTGCATAAGTATCATAAGATGTATTATCCATGCAATTTTAGTGAGATAAGAGAGTAGTAACTTAGAAATGGCTATCAAAGGGCACCTGCTCCAAAAACTTTAACCTGCTCGAAAAACCTTAATCTCCTCCAGCATCTAAAATTCATGGCCCTGATTCAGCATCCAAGTTTTATAAGTCCATGAGTAGGTCCGAATGAATATTTAATATTCATTAAACTATCAGCAAATTTAAAGAACAGAATTCTGTCCTTGCCCCCCCCCCCCCCAGAAACTGAACTTTTGGTACAAGGCCTTTCATGATATCTAAACTTTGATTGACAGCTTCATTATCTTCTATTTTTGTGTACTCGATGTAATAAAGATCGAGACATAATATGATAAGCGCTTCAGTGTTGTTAAAACAAAACAACTACAATAACTGATTTCAGGATTTAAACTTCCTAAACAGTTTTACACCTATGCATTTAAATGTTTCAAAGGCTTTCTTTTTATAAAATCACAATTCTTCTATGAAGGAATTGCTTACAAAAGCTAAGAAATGTAAAACATCAGCAAGTAACTTGTATTAAACTTGTTAACAAACAGATGAAAAAGAAACATATCTGTAAATTAAGCCAACCTACATTTATTGGTTAAAATAAGAATTTTAATTTGCTTTACCTGGTGTTCACGTCTTTAAGCTCTTGAATTTCAGATTCCAATCTTTGTATCTCTTTGTTATCATTCTCTCTTTGTAGTTTTGCTGATTTCGTCAGACTTTAAATAAAATTTGAACATAATAAAATATGAAATGATAATAGGACTGAAAATGCATATTTTACAGTTATTAAGCAATTTAGTTCATACTGCCAAACAAGATTCCTATAGGTCTTATTTGAGTACCATATTTGAGTACCATAACCTTACCTTAGTATACATGTCTTACTCTCTAACCTCCTGGGGCAAGCGGAAATCCGTCCCCCAAGGCATATAAATAAATGGTAGGCTGCATTATTTCCTTTCTGAATTAGCATTTAATCTTCATTTACTTGTATGGGAACTTAAACAGAATTCACTCCTTGCCCCCAACCCCCAGGAACTGAATTCTAGCTCCAGGGGCTATCATGATATATTGAGTTTAAATGACAGCTTCATTTTCTCCTCTTGTGTTTTCATTTTTCATTCAAATTCACATTCACACATATACATTAACACCATTTTTGGCCCTCTCTTTAGCCACATTCTTTACTCAGGGGGACATAAAATTTACATTTTAGTTGAGTTTTTTAATATACCGTCAGTTTCTATTCACTATCAGCAGAAGTAAAGAAGATTTTTAAACATTATATACATTAATACTTTTTGACCATTCTGACTTCACCCTGGAGCCAAAACCATTATCCCATGGAACATCCACAATTTATATTTAAGGTAGAGGGTTTTCTTGTCTACATAACTATGAATTCAGTTTTCTTTTCAGCTGTGCACAGTAAAAACTTTTGAAAAATTGTCAAATTTTAGATATTTTGCCCTATCTCTTGGGCCCCTGTGGAGCAAGAGTCATGAAATTTATAATTTATGTTCCTTTTACCCTAAAATTTCATCATCTAAAACGTAAAAAACAAATATCACTGAATAAAAAATAATATCTATAAATAATGAAAATTACCTTTCTTGCTCACCATCAAGCCTTTTAACCTGCATTTGTAACCTATTTATCTCTCTGGTAGCTTCTTCTCTCTGTAGATCTGTCGTTTCCTTCAGACTGTAATTTTAATTTTTTGATTTGTAATATGTGTTTTAATAAAGTAAAAATTGATATTCAACAGCAATTTTTATTTTACAAAATATCATTAAACGAGAAATATCGTTTACAAAGCAAGACATTCAGTGTAATATTACCTTTTTTTCTCGTCTTCTAGTTCTTTCCTTGCTTCTCTTAGTTCAACTTCTAGCTTATTTATCGTTTTGCTAGTTTCCTCTTCCATGGTCGAAAGCCTTTAAAAACGTTTTGTAAATATAATAAATTAAATCAATAGTTTTTAATATTTTTATGAGGAAAAATGATAAAATTATGACTGTCAGATTTAGTGATGTAACAGAGATTCCAATTTACCATTGACGGTCTTTATTAGGTTTTTAAACAAAATGTAATCATCAGAACTAAAAAATACTCAGCAGTATTGTCATTAATTACCTTTTGTTCTCATCTTTCAATTTGTCCGTTGTACGTTTAAGTTTTTCTAGTTCAGATTTTAACGTTTGTATTTCGTCTTTGTCGACTCTCCTCTGGTTTCTCAAACTTTGAAAAGATATCTTGTATAAATACTTAATTGTTTATTCTTAGATTATTTAAACTATTAAGAATCTGAATTTTAAAACATTTAATTAAGAATATATTTAATTCACATGCCATTTACAAACAACAATAAAGCAGATGGCCCAAGGGCCAAATCGCTCACTTGAGCAACAATGTGTTTTGCAAACGTACTGATTTTTTTCTTAACTTCAATGCAATGACATGTTTAATTGGAGGGCGGTAGAGAATAGTTGCAGAAACATTTACCTCTCAACATAGCATCAACTTATTTGTTATGTATCCTGTATGCCTATTAAGCATTATTTTCATACTAACATTTAATATCCTAGATGCATACAAATTGATACTAGATTTTAAAAAAAACACACATTTAAACTAATGTTTTACGGTGCGACCGTTGTGGCGAGCGCATCCTATTAATAAATATGTATGTATATACGTATGATTTTAAAAATGAATGCAAAAAAAGTAAATGAAAAAAATTTAATATATCTTCTTTTTATTATCCATAATTTTACGCTACAGTATATAAGCAATACTTCAATTTTTTTAAATTTTTTATTTTTTATTGATTTATGATTTTATGGGTACTGAAGAACTAGTTTAATCTCGGATAAAATGTCGTTGAATAATAAAGTGCTCAATTCAGATTTTATTTTCCTGTTTAAAAGTGATTGTATCGTCAGTTCACCTCAGCATATTAGGTTTTATAGTGTTTATAGGCTTTACTTGTAAAAACTCTCCCCGAAAATCAAGGGTCAGAACACCCGAAATTTGCGGAAATCACTGAATCCTCTTAAAATCTATTAAATGTGTACATTTAAATGAGTGCAAGTAACAATTGTTTCATATCTCTGAAGAAATGTTCTAACTTCATAAGCCTTTTCATGATTTTGAGAGTGAGGGTCGACAAAATGAAACCTATTAAACACATCTTCAATAAAATATATATCGTCCATGTAAGTTTCGCATCTTGATTACTTACAGTTTCTGAGATCTCGCGGGTACAAAATTTGTTTTAAAAGAGCTTCCAGAGATAATTGAGATATCTCACCGGAAGTAGAATTCTTTTGTTTACATAACATCGCATAGATTACATATGTAAGTATTTATACTCATATATTCATTATATGCAAAAAAAAATTAAATACGTAAAATAATGCTTCCGTTGATGACCGGAAGTTACGACGAACACAACAAAATAGTTAAAACACATCTACAGACATAGATTTATCATCCCACAAAGTGTAGATGTTCAAGTGTTTATAGTTTCTGAGATCTCGTGGAGACAAGGTTTTTTGTCGCGGGACAGGAAACGGACGACCGAAAATGAATTTTGAAAAAAAACAAAAAACGCCTTGACGTATTATCATTTTCTACCCCTCCTGAAAATTTCAGGAAAATCTACTCAGTTATCTCTGAGTAATTCTGCCGACAAAAAGGAGAAGAAAGAAAGAAAGAAAGAAAGAAAGAAAGAAAGAAAGAAAGAAAGAAAGAAAGAAAGAACCTTACAATCACTATAAGGTCGTCCGTTGGAAACGGAAGACCTTAATAATATCAAGTAACGTCAATACGACGATTAATTATTTTTTTTCTAATAAAAATAATTTATAGAAATAAATTGTTCATATTTTTTCAAACCTATGGTTAAAATCTTCAAAATAGATATGTCATATAGAGAGGAAATGTTAGACAATTTTTAAAGACAAAATAATATCAAATTCGCAAAATTTTAGAAATATTGCGATTTTTCTAAAATTTCAGCAAACCCGATTAAAAACAAACATGCTTATCTAAACTGCAAAAACAATAACTAGATGCTGTCATTGGACAGTAATACCCGCACCAAGTGTTTGCCCCTAAATAACACTCTCTTGTACAGTGAACCAGTTTTAGTCAAGAAGAAGAACACATGCAATTTCCGATACTTTTTAAAATTATAATTTTCATAGAGGATGAAATCACATTCTATAATACACATACATTTATTGCACTTTATGTACAATTTGGGGTTGAACTGTTTATTGCAAGTGAATTTTAAATTTATCAATAATCTAAACATTTCATATCATAGAAAGTATGGTCTACATAATTATTCCAAATAAATTTAAATGATGCCCCCACCCCTCGGCAGTTGCCTGCTGTAGATATGCTTTTGTGTGCCAACATATCGTGCGTGTGTGGATTTAGAGAAAGGGTGGGGTGAGGGGTCTAGACCCTCCCCCTTGAAAAATTCAATTACTAAACATACCTAGGACAACAATCCCCCCCCAAACCCCCGCAAACATTTATTACTCTAACCCCTCCCCCCACTACCCATGGATAAATAAACATCAGAATATTTTGATAGCAATGAAAGCCTGTACATGTAGTTGCAATAAAGAAAATTGTAAACAGTGCAAAATAAATGACATATGACATATGATTTTCACTGCAGGACTGCTAGGACAGAAGATATGATTATTGATTAAGGTAGTATCGGACACAGTCATGTATATATTTATATGGATAAAAGTGCGTTATTTATATTATATAGTAATATTAGAATTAAAATACTTTCACTTTTTTAAAATTTTAAAATTTTACAGTATTTGGCCAAAAAAATAAGTTTTTAAAATTTTTGGAAACTTAAAGTAAAAATTAGATAAGTCCCAGCAGGATTCGAACTCTCTACTTACAGACACAAAGTTAACGCTCTAACCAATTGCGCTATGCTGTTAGGTAACATTATTTTGGGGAAAATTATTAACTTTATACTTTATTTGTTTACTTCAGTAGGGAGTACATTACAATATGCAGGTGTCAAATACCACCTTAAGGCTAAAATTTGTGCTTTACATTATTAATTACCTAATAAAATTGTGCAAGGGGTTTTAAAGGATAAAGATGTGAAAATACATGCATGTTATAAGACAAGTAAATGATCTTTGTCTGAAGTTAGGTACACAACACGGGTCTCAAGGTTGCATTAGCAGGTACTAGTTTTACCCAGCTCTTTGGTTAGATGGGTTTCACGTGGTGTACATGCATAATTTATGTGTTTTCGATATGCAGAATAGGATTAATTACCATGCATAAATGTGTCTTCTGTGATGATCAGCTAAAGGGATTCATATTGTGCTCTAATTGGATTATCATTATGATGTTGACCAATATAGGTAAGCATAAAACATGTAGTAGCACAATATTATGAGACACCGGTATACATAAGTTTCTAAATAAGTGATCTCCTTTGCCAGCATACTGTATCATCATCTTTTGATATTTAAATAAGCTTATCATCGTTATCTATCCTATCGCATTTGTACAGTTGCAGAAGTTATTTTTTCATTTGTCAGACTTACGTTATTGATCGAGTTGACCCCATATTGACACAGTGACATTTTGTATTAAATTTGTGTACTATTATATGTAAGTGTAGACTCTTATCATGTTTATTTGAGTTATAGTAGGAAGGAAGGGGTCTTTTTTTCTTAATGTATGATGATGCATCAAATACAATGTAGGCCATGACCCTATGGGATTGTTCTGACTCCATGAAACAGGAAAATACCAAATATTTTGAAAAATGTTGAGATCCCCACCACTAAACCATAGGCCATATATCATAATTCTTGTTTCTAATGTCATTATGATGCATCAAATAGTGTAAAGTACATGACCCTCAGGAGTTGTCTTTAAACCAACCCACTCCCCAACACCCCCACCCCTCTGAAATAGAGAATGATATATTTTGATAACTTTTGAGATCCCCATCCCTAAACCATATTTATTCTTGCTCTTTGTGTCATTGCGCATCAAATATTATATAGGTTATGCCCCCTTGGAGACACCCTGACTTTCCAGATTTGGAAATAATAAAGTATTTTATCTTATTCATATGAAGTGTTTTACCCATTTGGGTAATTCCTAGCCTAATGATGACCCTGCTTTGTTTAGGAGACTATACAATTGCCCCGAATACATATAACATTTTGTTTATCTTAAAAAATTATAACGCGATTTCCAAAACCTTAATGTGCATCTAGAGAAAAATACTAATCAAGAAATGATTTAAAATTTGCTACTGTACACATGTAAGAAGACTCTGAATCTTTAGAACCAGGTTTGATTGGGGGGGGGGGGATGGAAAATAAGCATTTGATTTTAATCATTTATTTGTTATTGATTTTAACTTGAATATTAGTTATTCATCTTCAGGTAGAAAATAAGACTTCAGATCATATCTAAATAGATCATTTGTCAATTATGCAAGGTGTAATGTGATTTTTTTAAACATATTTAAGAAAAAACATTTTTTTTACTAGTTTATAAACCTATTTAGACCCCAAATCATATTTTGATTTTAATAGATCATTCGACAATTAAGAAGAGTGTAAATATAAGGTTTTTTTTTTACACAAAAATAAATGCAAGGTTTTTTTTATTTTAAGAAAACCTTGCATTTATTTTTGTGTAAAAAAAAAAATTATATTTTACATAATATTTATGTCATTATATTTACAGTTTAAGGAGGGATACAGGCAATTTATAATGTTATTTAAGGAAATTTAAAATTTTGGAGAGGGATCTGGACCCCCTGACCCCTCCTCTATATCCGCGCATGGGATAAATGTAAATTTTCTGCTACTATTTCACTACCAGGATTAAATTAAATTTTCAAAACCTTATTGCACATCTGTAGGACAGTCCCTATCATATCCCACGATATGATATGTCTATTCATTAAAGAGGAGTTCTGGGATCTAGGGGTTTTTTTTAGTGATAAACGTCAATTTCTGCTACATTTATTTGACTCCCTGGATGAATTTGAATTTTTAAAACATTATTGCACATCTATAAGACACTCCAATCATATCTCAAGATATGATGTGTCTATTCATTAAATGAGTTCTTAGATCTAGGTTTTTTTAAGGAGTGTTAAACGTCAATTTTCTGCTACTATTTGACTCCCTGGATGAAATTTAAATTTCTAAAACCTTATTGCACATCTATAGGACAGCACCAATCATATCCCAAATATGATATGTCTATTCATTAAAGAGGACTTCTGGGATCTAGGGGTTTTTTTGAGTGATAAACGTCAATTTTCTGCTACATTTGTTTGACTCCCTGGATGAAATTTGAATTTTTTAAAACCTTATTGCACATCTATAAGACAGTTCCAATCATATCCCAAGATATGATATGTCTATTTATTAAATAATAAGAGGAGTTCTGGGATCTAGGTTTTTTAAGGAGTGATAAACGTCAACTTTCTTCTACTATTTGACTCCCTAGATGAAATTTAAAATTTTAAAACCTTATTGCACATCTATAGGACAGCTCCAATCATATCCCAAGATATGATATGTCTATTCATTAAAATGACCCCCAGGACAAAATTGAAATTTCCGAAACCTTATTGCGCATCTATAGGCCACCCCAAAACATATTCCAAGAGATGATTTGTCTATTGTTTAAAATGTAGGAGGAGTTCAAGGAAGAAGGTTTTTTGCGTAAAAACGTGATTTTTTACCAATGATTTGACCCCCAGGACTACCAGAGAATTTTTGAAACCTTTTCACAAAACAACATGACACCCCAAATCAAACACCAAGAGTTCAGTTTGCTGGTTTATAAGATGTAAGAGCAGTTTGAGGTAGTAAAACGTGACAGACGGACGGACAGACGAACGGACGGACGGAACAGGGTAACAACAATATACCTTATCTTTCTTTAGAAAGTGCGGGTATAATTACAAATCAGCAACATTTCTGCATTTGCAGCCAAGAAATCGATTAAATTTAATTGTTCAATTATTTCACAAACCATAGGACATGTACAACCAATTACCCTCGTTTATGAATGAAAGAATAAAAGTATTATGTATTTACATTTACATTTTGTACCAGGGCATAGGAGCAGTTTAAGAATTTCGATCGGTTAGGTTTTATATAAAAAAGGTTAATTAACATTTTTGGGCATGATTTATTAGATACTAAAATCATGCATTTATTCACAACAAAAAGATATAGGGTTATGATAGCACATAAGTCCATTTTTTGAATCGTTAAATACAATTTCAATTTTTTCTTCATTTAATCTATTGCCTGCAAAACTACAGTCAATACGCCACTATTGTCTAACCCGATTTATTATTTAAATAATAATTTTGCATTACTACGCAAAAATTATTTGACAAAAGAACTACTTTTGTCTTATTCTGTCCTTGAGTCGATAATTTTATGATGCTAGTTTGCAAAATCACTATAATAATTTCCAACTATTTTTAGTTTTGAATATTTTACAGGACAGGTGACACAAAAGCAAAACAATGAACAATTTGTTAAGGTAGATCCAGTGTTTTAAAAATTTGTGTCAAACTTTTTCAAACTTAACAGTTAAAACAACTTATAAACTTACTAAAGAGACCAGAATATTTATAACTTTGCACGTTTGTTTTCTTAGTGAACTTCAGCTCACAAGGTCCAAAACTCAGCAGCCAAATTTTAATATAATGAAGCATGTTTTCATTATAAATGAAATTATGCACCAAAATACATTATATTAATAGGTATAATTTAAGAAAATCTTATGATAGTCGTTATATGAAAATGTCTTATTGATTTTCTACAGAAAATATACAAAAAATATTACGTACATTTATTCTTCACACAACTTTAAAAAAAAAATCACAAAATTTCATAAGAGGTATAGCACACTTAATATACCATTTGGCCTCAAATATAGCACTTTTGCAAACATCGGATATTTTCAATATTATACAATATTAAGTTTAAATATATTTAAAGAAACGCAAATATCACAATCACCATGCTCTAAGAGTCTTAATTATCTTACACGACATCATTAAATTATTCGGGTTTTGTTAGGGATATATAGGAAAGTAGTTAGTATACGATAAAAGATTGGATATTTGACTATTTGAACCACTCTAAACCAAAGACATCCGATTAAAATTATGTTTTACAGGTATTGTAGTACACGTTTACATTGAATTAGTTTTGGTTTAACGTGGTCTTCGTACTGAAAATTAGACAAATATTTCAATTAGTGTCCTTTCTGATACATAAATATTGAAAATGCATCTTCTGAAAATGTTAGATATGTGGCCTAGTGGTAACGCGGAGGTCTTTTTATACCCGCACTTTCTAAAGAAAGTTCGGGTATATTGTTGTTACCCTGTTCGGTCCGTCCGTCCGTGTGTAACGTTTTACTTTCTCAAAGTGCTCTTACATCTTATAAACCAGCAAACTGAACTTTTAGAGTTTAATTTGGGGTATCATGTTGTTTTGTAAAAAAGTTTCAAAAATTCTCTGGTAGTCCTAGGATTCAAATAATTGGTAAAGAAAATGACGTTTTTTCCCCCCCCAAAAAACCTACTTCCTCGAACTCCTCCTACATTTTCAACAATAGACAAATCATCTTTTGGAATATGTTTTGGGGTATACTATAGATGTGCAATAAGGTTTCGGAAATTTCAATTATGTCTTGGTGGTCATTTTGTGGCTGAAAAATGACTTTTTTTTTTTACAAAAAATCTGGTTTCAAAAACGTCAACATTTTTTGCAGTAGCCAAATGATCTTCTAGAATATGATTGGGGTGTCATTTTAAAGTGTGATCGGGTTTGAGAAGTTTTTTTTTAACACAGGGATCAGTGGGCAACAAAAAATGACGTTTTTATTGCAAAAAAAGTATGGTTCCCATAATTCTTCTTACAACTTTTGGAGTAGCTATGTCATCTCTTGGGATATGATTAGGGCTGTCCTATAGATGTGCAATAAAGTTTTTAACATTTAAATTTCATCCAGGGAGTCAAATAGTAGCAGAAAATTGACGTTTATCACTCCTAAACAAAACATAGATCCCAGAACTCCTCTTATGATTAAATGAATTGACACATCATATCTTGGGATATGATAGGGACTATCTTCTAGATGTGCAGTAAGGTTTTGAAATTTTAAATTTCATCCAGGGAGTCAAATAAAAGCAGAAAATTGACGTTTATCACTCTTAAACATAACCTATATCCCAGAACTCCTCTTATGATTTAATGAATAGACACATCATATCTTGGGATATGATAGGGGCTGTCCTCTAGATGTGCAGAAAGGGACACATCATATCTTGGGATATGATAGGGACTGTCCAATAGATGTGCAATAAGATTTTGAAAAATTTAATTAAATCCTGGTAGACAAATAGTAGCATGAAATTAACATGCGTGCATCTAGAGGGGGGTCAGGGGTCCAGATCCCTCCTTCAAAATTCAAATTTCTTTAAATTACATTTAATTTATAAGATTGCCAAAAATATGCCTCGGACCCCCCCCCCCCCCAACTCAAATAACTGTTCTCCAGCCCCCCTGGAAAAATGTTCTGGATCGACACATGTACGTATCCCTCCTTAGACTGTAAATAAAATGACGATTTTTTCTCTTAAAATAAAAAAAAACCTTGCATTTATTTTTGCTTAAAATTAAAAAAAAAAACTTATATTTACACTCTTCTTAATTGTCGAATAATCTATTAAAATCAAAATATAATTTGGGGTCTAAAAAGTTTAATAAACTGGTAAATAATGTTTTGTTAAAAAAAATCACATTTGACAAATGATCTATTGATATATGATCAGAAGTCTTATTTAATTTCTGCCTAATATTCAAGTTAAAATTAATAACAATAAATGATTAAAATTAAATGTTTATCCTCCACACACCCCATCAGATTCAGAGTCTTTTTACATTCTTACATGTGTACAGTAGCAAATTTTAAATCATTTCTTGATTGGTATTTTTCTCTAGATGCACATAAAGATTTTGGAAATTGCTTTTTAATTTTTATCGATATGATAAACAAAATGTTATATGTATTCGGGGCAATTGTAAATTCTCCTAAACAAAGCAGGATTATCATTAAGCTAGGAATTACCCATATGGATCAAACACTACTGTAACATATGAATAACATAAAATACTTTATTATGTCCAGTTCTGGAAAGTCAGGGTGTCTCCAAGGGGGCATAACCTATATTAACCTATATACAATTTGATGCACACAAAGAGCAAGAATAAATATGGTTTAGAGATGGGGATCTCGAAAGTTAAAAATTATCAAAGTATATCATCATTTTCTAATTCGGGGGGGGGGGGGGGGTTGGTGGGTGGTGGTGGTTTAAAGACAACAATCCCATAGGGTCATAGCCTACTGGTGGGTGGTGGTGGTTTCAGGACAACAATCCCATAGGGTCATAGCCTACATTTTATTTGATGCATCATAATACATTAAGAAAAAAAGACCCCTTTCTCCCTATTATAACTCATATAGACATGTTGCATGTAAGTCCCTACACTTATTTACATGTAGTACACAAATTTATCATACAATATGCCACAGGGTCAATATGGGGTCAACTTAATAGTGTAAGTCTGACAAATGAAAAAATATCTTTTACAATTAAAATGACGGAAACTGTACAAATGTGATAGGATATGTAACAATGATGAGCTAATTTATCGATAAATATTAAAAGATGATGATACAGTATGCTGGCAAAGGGAGATCACTTATTTAGAAAGTAAAAGTAATACTTATGTACATGTATACCAGTGTCTCATAATATTGTGCTACTACATGTTTTATGGTTACCTATATTGGTCAACATCATAATGATAATCCAATTAGAGCACAATATGAATCTCTTTAGCTTATCATCACAAAAGAAACGTTTAATTAATCCTATTGTGCATATATGGAAAACACATACCAGTATGTACACCACGTGAAACCCATCTAACCAAAGAGCTGGGTAAAACTAATACCCACAAATGCGACCTGTAGACCTATGTTGTGTACATAACTTCGGACAAAGATCATTTACTTGTAACATGCATGTATTTTCATGACTTTATTCTTTAAAACCCCTTGCACTATTTTATTAGGTAAATAACTATGTAAAGCACATATTTCAGCTTTAAGGTGGTACAGGACACCTGCATATTGTGATGTACTCCCTATTAAAATATAACAATAAAGTATAAATATAATATTTTCCCCAAAAATAATGTTACCTAACAGTGAAGTGCAATGCGTTAGAGCATCAACTACGTGTCTGTAGAGAGTTCAAATGCTGCTGGGGATTTTCTATTTTTTACTTAAGATTCCAAAAATTTTAAAAACTTAATTTTTTTTCTGCCAAATACATGTATTGTAAAAATTTAAAATTATAAAACGTTACTATGAAAGAATTTTGATTATAACGCACTGAACTACATGTACAGGCTTTCGTTGTTATCAAAATATTCTGATGTCTATTTTTCCATGAGGAGTGTGTGTGTGGTAGGGGGGGGGGGGGCAAGTAATACATGTAATTGTGTTTGCAAGGGATGGGGGGATTGGGGTCCGAGGTGTATTTTGTGGTAATTTTACTACATGCATTAATATAAATGATTTTTTCAAGGGGGGGGGGGGGGGTCTGGACCCCTCACTCCCAACCCTTCTCTAAATCACACGATGTAGAAGCAAATCTAAATTAAGCCGGCAACAGCCGAGGGGAAGGGGCATAATTTAATTTTGTTTGTAATAATCATATAGACCATACTTTCTATGACATAACATGAAAAGATTATTGATTAACTTAAATTTCACATGCAAACAGTTCAACCACAAATTGTACATATAGGGCCGCTCATGTGTATTATGTGCATGTGGCCTTCATTTTTACTAAAAATGGTACAAAATAGTGTTATTTAGGGGCAAACACTTGGTGCGGGTATTACTGTCTAATGACAGCATCTAGTTGATTTTGTGGTCGCTGGATCGAATCCACCAAGTAGTAAATATTTTTTTTCACTTAGATTGAAACATGAAAAGAATAGAGAGGTTAAGTTACATGTATCTATTCTTCTCTTGGTTTCTTTTTAAATTATCTTGTTTAATTCAGTCTGAGTATGAGAACACCCAATATATATAGATCTCTTCATTAACACTATACATGTACTCTATTTACACTTATATTCATTGTATTTTGCTTGAACTTATCACGGTTCAGAATATCAACTACTATTATACAGAGTTGCCAGAATTAATGACGTATCAGTTGTTACAGACACCATTATAAAATCAGTACAGTGTATCTAGGTTTCGAAAATCATATTGCGGCAGCTTGGTACCTGAAGCTATTTTTAATAACAGGTACTTTCCGTCCAAACACAGGCGTAGGCGAAATAATGGGAAAATGCGCTATACCTCTTTGTAAATTTCTCAAAAATGATTCAGTTTACATTCTATTTTTATTAAACATTTATTAAGAGTTTTATATGTTGTTGACAAAAAACATAGTTTATCTAAATTGACCAGCTTGTTTGTGTTTGATAGACTAAGTCTATTTAACATGTATGCCCCAATATTGATTGATTTAGTTTTACAAGGGTGTTATTTTTTTGTTTTGCAAACATTTGAAAAAAATAAAAAGTACTTAATAGACATAATCTAGCAGTCTTTAAAAAGTTTATACTCATTCAATCTGTAAAATAAATATTAAAATTTTGGTCCTAGCGGGCAAACTATAGAAACAAGTGCAATAGTACCCCAACCCCTTTCCGGCAAGTAATTTTCCACCGAGTGTTTTGAAATATTTATGGATTTCCTCTCCTTTTGAAAAATATGAGCAATATATTTGTACTAAAGCCATGTAACCATACTTGTATAATACTTTAAAATAAATACATGCCATCTAAAATGACCGCTGGTGTGTCCAAAACTATAACAGGACATTTATCACGCTATGAAAAAAAAACCTGGACACAAAAGCCACCAAGTCTCCCTTAAATTATGTGACATTTCTGCCACCCCCATCTGTATCACAGCTATTGCTGTATGATCACTGGGTTGATTAGACGATAATGTTTCATATGAAATGATATTGTATCGTATTATATGGTTCGATACTGTACCAAATAATATTTATCAATTAATAATATTGTTTTATATGATACGATACATATAATATGATACAATATCATATCATACAATATCATGTTATTTAATACAATATCATATCATACAGTATATCATATGATTTGATATCATATATGATACAATATCATATCATATCATATTTTACAATACTGTATCAAATCATATGGTAAAATCACATGATATTTTCAATTATACGATTTATGATATTATTATATGATATCACATATCAACAATTACATCTATTAAGCAAGTAGGAGTGAGGTACATGTACATGATGTAGGGCAAGGGCTCTGTATCTGAAGCCAGCCCTGTGTTTCAAAATCCAAAGGTATGTAACAACCGTAAATTATACAATGCCGCTTAATGATATAAATAGCATTAAGCGTTGCAATTGCAATGCTTAATGCTATAAAATCTTGCATTAACAGTTGACATGCCCAACTGTTAATGATAAATCGCCGGTTAATGATAGAATTGTATCATTAAGCGTCACAAATGCACAGCAGCCTTAACGCTTAATGAAACAAGCAAATATCGATACCCTCAACCGCTAATGATACAAACTTTATATCATTTAGCGTTGAAGTTGCATCCTTTAATGATACAAAATTGTAAAATTGAATGAAATAACACTGTTGTTATGTATATCTTGAGCAAAATAAAGAATAGTAAAAATGACTTAGTTGTGTACCCATACTGTATTAATCATACTAGTATATGAAAATTATGTATGTAGACATTGTATAATCTAATTATTTTACGTTATGCGTTTAAACAAGAATGGTCTAATATTTCAAAAAACATTTCTCTTAAATTTACATGAAAAAGTAAATTATGATGTTACCTGAAATACTAGTACCCTTATTAATTACTAATCCATATTTTGAAAATATTTTTAACAAATTGTTTAATAGCATTGATACCATGTACATTGAACAAACTTTTGAATGGAAAAAGCAGATGATACATGTACTGTGATCAAATAACAGATATATACACACTTACACGTGATTGTCTTTATACACAGGCAAATGAGGCAATTAGCGCATAAAAACTTGAATATGTAGGTTTTTTAAACAAATGCGTGATTTTTGCGGGATTGCCTATGAGAGATCGGATGCTTAAAGGAAGTGGAATGAAAAGTGCTACAGACAGGGCTTTCCTCGTCATATAACTCACGAACTTATCGGTATTCTATTATCTATAAACTAAAGAACTAACTGTATGGATCGTGTTTTATCAAGAAGGAGTACTATAAATGTTATATTTTAGTCTTTGTTTATTTATTTATCTTTTTATTTATCTATTTATTTTTATTTATTATTATTATTTTTTTTTTGGATGGGGGTGGGGCTACATCCACGCAGTCAATTAGGTTAATATAAATGTTTACTGTTGTGCGAGATCGATGTTTTGGGTTTTCAGCCACAGTCGGTTTGATGGAGGGAGGAGTAGGGGTTCTACCCGTAATGCTACACGGACTTATGAATTTCTATATCATTAAAAAAACCATATATTTGTGTTTCATATTGTAAATTTTGAAATAACTATTGGCGAGTTTAAATTGAAAATATACAATATGACAACTGGATACAAATTTAATTCAAACAAAGAGTAAGGTATTTGGGGGGGGGGGGGGTTACGCAGCTTTTTGTAAGTATGGAACGTCCTTTTTATTATTTGTTTTTAGTAAAACAATTTGAGTCTGTTGAGAGTTCAGTCGTGTTTTACTTTCACCCGGTAAGTTACCAAATTACAATATAATTGTTCGATGTATGAATAAAATTTATAGATGAAGATAGGTATTGTATATGACGATGATAAATTGTATTGTACATGTACATATATACATGTGTGCGATGTAGACAATGTTTGGAAATTTCATAAGAATAGTTCTGTACACATGCCGTCAACAGTTTTAAAAAAGACAAAATTGACCCCCCCCCCCCCTTAAGATTTTATTCGGATTTCTGTCATGTGTATTAGACATTATACGTATGAACACCATGATAGAAAAATCAAACGACAATTTAGTTTATTGCAATCATTATAACAAAACAAAACTATTAAGACTGTGCAATCAAATCGTTGAGCTATTGTCGACTCCCCCCCCCCCCCCACAACATACATGACATGATTTTATTACGGCGGCGTGGAAGAGCCATATGAAAAAAAATTAAATCTTATTTGTTCGGACGAATACTAGTAAGTTATTTGTTCGGATGAATAAATTATTTGTTCAGACGAATTATCTAATTGGGCGGACGAATTAGGATTTGTTCGGACGAATAAGTTATTTGTTTACATGAGAAGTAATATAGATTCTATTCTGGCAATAATGTAGATGAAAGGGGGGGTCTGTGATCAAACCATTTATTTCCTTCAAACTATACATTGCTACTCGTAAGTGTTTTATAACCTGACATTTGTACAATATCTGACATATTTTGCTGTCATACTCAATTCTCAAAATCGATCATAATTTTGCATGTTTTTTTTTAATATAAAGTAATATCATTATTACAGAAACTGTGCAGAAAAATTACAGGTACAATTAAGATATATTCTCTGTAATTATTAAAATACGATGGCCACGCATATTCACCGATTTTCTTCATGTTTCGTATTTTGATACCTTAGTATTGGTATATAAAGATGCAAGACAACCCTGAACTGTTGCCATGGAGACCACACATGTCCAAGACCAACTTTGTTGTCGATATCGATGATATCGTACACAAAATTATGATATCGACATCGATATCGAATTTTTAAAAATGCTAGACCATCATGATGTCGATATCATGTCGATATCGTAAACAACTTGACGATATCAACATCGATATCGACACACTGATAAAATTACAAAACCAATTATGTTGTCGATATCGACGATATCGTGCACATAATATCGATATGATATCGATACGATATCGACATGAAATACAGAATGGTTCTATATTGTACGTATATAAAACAATCATTTTCGCTTTACATAATCACTACGGTTTTTTCATTTTTTTTTATTTTTAACCTTGTTACATGTACCATAATAGCATGTTTCAATTTTTAATATGACGTGCATATTTTAAATACAGATATACATCTATAAGTTCGGTTCAATAATAACTTTTATGGTATTTAAAAATAAGAAAATAATTTTCATAATAATTTTCGTTTTCCATGGAAACATTCTTTAAATGTTGATTTTCCCACCAATGTTTTTCTATAATTTGAAAATTGAACAAATAGTTAATTAAAATTTTACATATCATAACTTAGATAAGCTAACATTACTATATTGCTTTAAAGTTGATAAGATTTGCCATTTTTGTATATTTAGTCTCCATTACCATGGCAACGGTAGCCCTCAGCAACAAATTTATGTTATTTAGCTTCTTATTACATCAATATGTATCATTGTATGCAATAAAAGATAATTGGTAACTATGCGTGCCGGAAGCCCTATATACAATTTTGATTTTCACATAGAATTGATCTTAAAAACTAAAATTATAATTGTTCATTCATTTATACAATTTTGTATCATTAAAGGGTGGGACTGCAACGCTTAATGATATAAAGTTTGTATCATTAGCGGTTGGGGGTGTCAATATTTGCTTGTTACATTAAGCGTTAAGACTGTTGTGCATTTGTGACGCTTAATGGTACAATTCTATCATAAAGCGGCGATTTATTATTAACAGTTGGACATGTCAACTGTTAATGCAAGAATTTATAGCATTAAGCGTTGCAGTTGGAATGCTTAATGCTATTTATATCATTAAGCGGCATTGTATCATTAACGGTTGTTACAAAGGTACACGAAAATGAAAGTTGATCAGGAAAAAAAACACTGATAAAGCTGTGTAAGGCAGTCATATACATTTGCCATATTTCAACAATTTTTTTCCTGGCATGGTATAATTGTTTTGCAGTTCTTGATAGGATATTTAATGAATTACAAATGTTCCAAATTTTAGTGGGTTTAAACCATTATTTAAAAAGTAACAGGTATTTTAAGATGCTAAACTGTATTTTTTGGACGTTGAAAAATTGAAGAAAAATGCTCTGTAAATGTCATTATATAAAATCTTGCAAGTTTATATGGCCTAAAATTGATTAAAATAGCAAGACAAAAGGATTGTGATTAATTTCATTCAAGAGACAGTACGGTGCATCTTATTAAAACACCAACTAGAAAATTTCCGATCGGGTTCGGTATTTTTGTACTAGTTATAAATGTGTAAACTTTCAGAAAATTACATATTTATCCATGAAATAAATCTAATTATTTCATTAAAATTAATAATTACGAATAACCCATACATATTTACATCGCAACGTGTTACGGGGTTCAGCCTTCTATACTATTACGCATGCGTATTTACTGTAAACAAAACACATGCATGGCTCGCGAAGATTCTCCTGGACATGCTTGATGATAGAAATATGTCTTTTCTACTTCTTCCAGGTATTGTTGTTCAAAGTTTTAAATTAACCACAATTATTATTTTGTAAGTATGTAATTTGCGTGTTTATAATAGGAGTTCCTACAACCTAAATTCATTTTTGTAAGTGAGGCCCCTTGAGGGGTTATTTGACATATTTATGTTTGTTCATTTTAAAATGAACTGAAATTGGTAAACCTTTAATAAATTATCCAGAAAGTGATGATGCGTTCCGTTTAGAGAGTCCCTTTTACCTCGTATACCATGATGACCGTAGTCGGCGAAGATCTTGTAGTTTTTAGCACGTGTCAATTACTGTCAATCAAAATCCACGTGGTACAAATAAACGATATAAGATTATTCCGGTTTGTACGACCCTTAAATTTCCGGAAGCTCATAATTACATTAATTAGGTATGTGAAAGGGATTTTTATGTACTTCAACTGTCACAATTAACGTTATTTCTTATTTCTTAACGATACAATGGGTAAATCTAAAGTTAGTCACACATGTGTTTTCAGCTGTACTGTCTCTTTAAAGAAATGCTTTTATATATGAATTTATATAATTACATCGATTAAAATCAGGTGTGATCAGAATTTACTTCATTATGAATCCAGTGTTTTGTGACCCTAACACAGTTGTAGCATCTAGATAATAAAGATTCCTCTCCATATCTAAAGCTACCTCTATGTTTCATTTACATAGTTAAATCAACCATGCAAGTTTAAATAAACAAGGACCATTAATTACCTTAAAGTGACCTGATCCTAAAACCTTAACATCTTCCAGCATCTTCCAGCATCCGAAACCTATGGCTCATATTCGGCACCCAACCCTGCGGAGTGCATCAATATCAAAAGATTCATCGACTATCCTTATTTGGATAATAACTTAGATTTGTCTAATAAAGGTCACCTGCTCCAAAAACTTTAACCAACTTAAAAACCCTTAACCTTCCTCCTATAGCATCCAAAACTTATTCTTCAGATTTAGCATCAAAACCTGTCAAGTGCATCAGTAGCATAAGATGTATCATCCATGTCAGTTGGATAAAGATAGGAAAAGTAATAAGTAAACTAAGACACGGCCATCAAAGGGCACCTGCTACAAAAACCTTTAACCTGCTAAAAAAAATTAATCTTCACAATGATTTTAAACATATCGCTCGGATTCAGCATTCAAGTCTGACAGTTGTATATGTTTTAAGATTCAAAAGCCAGGAAAGTTTGGTGAAGTTAGGACCAGTTATAACTAAGATATAATCCTGCTTCAAAAACTTTAACCAGCTTCAAAAACCTTAACCTCATCCAGCATCCGAAGCCTGTGGCTCAGATTCAGCATTCAAGCCTGTCAAGTGCATAAGAAACATATCGCACTATCCATGCAAGTTTGGAGAAGTACGTAAGGACCAGTAGTAACTTAGATATGACTATCATAGGGCACATGCGCCAAAAAGTTTAACCTGCTTTAAAAACCTTAACCTCCTCCAGCATTTGATATTCATGACCCATATTCACCATCTAAGTTATGGAATTTTATTTCATAAATATTATTTTAATCTAAAAAGGTAAAACATCTTATTGACATCACTAGACATGATTTATTAAATATTATTATCGTGCATTTATCTATCCCAAATTTTACATGGTACAGTGTGTTACATGCAATCAAAACAGATTTTCTACTTCAAGATAATAAATGCAAAGAAAACATCGTATAAAATAACAAGAGGCCCATGGGGCCACATCGCTCACCTGAGCAACAATGGGCGTTCAAAAGATATTGTGCCATATTGCCCCTCAGTAGAATAACAAAACATAAATATTGTAAAGTATTCGAATTTTACACTTATTTTTGCATACACGTTATCTTTGACATTGTATCTTTATGGAATACTATTTTTACCCAGAGTAAGAAAATCCTACGCAAGATATAAAACTAAACATTTGGTAGGGGTACACCTCCCTCCAATTCCAATTCCAATTCCAATTTCGTTCTGCCCCCCTCCCCTTCCCCCACTTTATAAAGCGATCAAAATATATGAGAGCATATAGGTACATTTTCTTCCTTAACTACTTACTAGTTATTGTATTTTTTTTTAAATATCATATAATAGTTATTGCATTTTATTAAAAAAAAATCTTTAAAAAAATCCTATAGATGTGAAGAAGAAAATTGTACCCCAATCAGCTCAATTCCTCAAATTAAAAACATTCAAAAATTTAATTTGTCTTCTCCATTAAAATTAAATGACTGTTGTTTACCTGGCGTAAACTCGTGTGACTTTTATAACTTTACTCACATTTGATTGATGAATACACTGGAATGAAAATTGTTGTCACGTGACATGTTAAAGAGCTATAAAAATCAATGTTGGCACATCACTCTATTTTACTAAGGCCCACCCATTATTTTCATCTTTATTCAAAAATAAAAAATGGCTACAGACCAGGATAATTTTCTGCTGTAATATTTTCTTAGGAATAGCGATAATTCCTTTATCCCCGCAACAGAAATGTGTCAGAACTATGGAAATTGTTTAACGATGTCGTTTTTATTTACTCGTGTCTGAAAAACTATCAAAATTGATGTAGATTTCACATTATCCATTGTATAAAGAGGGGCCTGAGAGTAGTTATATACAGTATATCATCCTTTAATTTTTTTGTACAAGTATTTAATATTTAGCGAGACATTTCTAATGATCAACCAAAATTTCAGCGTCAATCGTAGAATTATAAGCAAGATACAGAGCTCACAATTCTGCTAGGTTTGAGTCATATATTTTGTTCACATGAGTTTATTACATTCAGCTTAAGAATTTTAACTTTGTATTTCCTATTCAGCATTTAAAGTGGAAAAAAAGAATGGCCTCAGATCTGTGTACATAGAATTGTGAGCAAATCTCTGTATCTTGCTTATAATTCGAAGCTTAACACTCAAATATGGTTAGTAAATAGAAATTGTAAACAATTAAACACAAGAAGCATATGCACTATAACAAATAAAGTGCACAATTTATTTTTCAAAATATATACCTACATATTTCCGTCAGCGATATTAAACTCCATTTAAACTTATGAATAAATTCGAGAAAATGCAAAGCATCTCAACAAAACACATTGCATTAATCTAATAGGCCTATTACGCAAAAGATCATACCGAATTACCGATAGAATGAATAGTATTTTAGTACTCTTTTAATACATCAGATTTTGCTTAATTTGCGCAGGTTAACAGTTAACTGTCTGATTTACCGAAGTCTCCGTTTGATTTGATACGTAAAAATTTCAAAATACAGGCGATAGTTACAAAGCATAGATAATGAAAACGAAACGAAAATCAAAACAAGCTAACACCACCGTCATGTGTGAAAACTGTCAACGCATTGAAATATTTAACCTCAATTTACTTCACAAAATCGGCACCAATGTATTCTGCATGTTTCAAAGATCCCCTTCGTTCGCGAACTGTTGCACAACAAACTAATTCATCATTGTCAGATCGACCCGTTTATCTAAACAAAGAACCTCGTGAGTCTTGGTAAAATGGGTGGGCAAATCCGGGCCGGGGCAAAATAAAAGCCGGGGCAGATCGGCAATCGTCAATTCCAAAATATGCATTGTTTTGCAGCAATATTTACAGCGAATACAAATATACTGGTCCGTAACATATCCTCAAAATTTTAATGAGATCGGCATATTAATAACTGCCAAACTTTTGTTTTGCCCCGGCCCGGGTTTGCCTACCCATTTTACCATGACTCATGGAATACCGAACCCGAAGCTATAAACTGATTGAAACACGCATTTCTTTTATTATTATTTTCGTAATAACTCAGATTTGAAACAGAATTAGCCCATAATTTTTGCAATTTATATTTTCCTTTCCATAAGGATTATTTATGCTAAATTACATTGAATTTGACTCAGTAGTTCTTGAGAAGAAGATTTTTAAAAATGCACCCCCCTTTTTCTACAGTTTCGAGGTTTTCTCCGCTTTGAATAAAGATCGGTCTTTTATTTTTGCAATTTATATTAACCTTCCCATAAGAATGCTTTGTGCAAAATTTGGTTGAAATTGGCCGAGCGGTTTTAGAGAAGAAGATCAAAATGTATAAAAGTTTACAGACGGACAGACGGACAGACGGACGGACGGACAGACGGACAGACGGACGACGGACAAAATGTGATCAGAATAGCTCACTTGAGCTTTCAGCTCAGGTGAGCTAATAAAGGGCACATATTGAGGGTTAACCCAAGATAGTTAGATAAGTGGCGTTATTCAGTTGATCAAAGATAGAGGAAGATGAAACTTGTGCCACATAGGGTTCACGAAATTTGCATTAAAATTATGTTTAGATATCAAATATTGTTCTAGATAAAATTAATAAAATAAAACCATACAAGATCATGAATTCGACATGCGGCGTAATATCGAAAACAAAAAATTATAAGCAACATAAATAAATGAAAATCGCGATGAAATTTAAAGTACATGTACTTTTAAATGAATAGAATGACTGCACTTAATGACATGCAATATTTGCGAGAAAATAAACTTTTATTACAAGCATTTTTCTTTCAATTGCAGAAATGGTCAACATCCAAACTGCAACTTTACGTAATTGAGTTAAATATAAGTATGTTGTTACCAAGTAGGAAGTTCTTTTGATAGGCGGGGGTCATCACAATTTTTTGAATCTCCATACGATAATGAGGACGCCCACTTTTATACTTACTTTATACATAGTCAGCGCATGTTTGTCTTTTGTTCTCAGTTTAAGTGCAGTTGTATATTTGCATTATCTAAGATATGTCACAGGGAGAATAATAGACATGGTTTAAAAAAAAACAAAAAAACTGCATCTTTTTACTTTCGCTATCTCTGCTTTAACCAAGGGTTGATAACTTTGTGAATACAAAATTATATCATGTGACGTGTAAGGTAGCATGTTATGTGCTAACTAGGACAATGTTTTCGAACACGTTAAGTTGTCAAGCATTGATTTAAATTCTTCTGTACTTACATGGGCGTGGTCTTATTGTTGAATTATACTTGTTCCAAATAGAATAGAAAGGGCTATGGTGAAAAAGTGATCATATAATCTTGTTTTTATACATGGCGTTGTTATTCATGCTAGTCTAATTTTAGTACTATTCTGATAATGTCAGCTTCACCTCTCATGCACATTAATATCAATCTTATGTTCGATCAAGTGCAAATTAGCAAAACTCTTTTTTTCGAAAGTTGTAAGGAGAAAAACATAGAATGAGTTTCAGAAATGATAATTTAATGATCCATAAAATAAAATTTTGATGTAGCATTCCACCTTAATTTTTTTTTTACTTTTTTTTATCACGTTGTTGCATCCATTTGATTATTTTTGATTTTTCATAATGTTCCTGCGCTCGCTCCAACGGTCGCAATGTAAAACATATTATTTTGTTAGACCACTTGCACACACATATATACAACTCCATTGTCATTTATTCTGATGTGCACTTGCGTTTACTTTTTGAATTTTGCTTGGATACTCTTTTTCACTGTGTGACCAAATTTCACAAGCAAGTTTAAGATGGTTTCCCTTAAATACTAAATAAATTATCCGTACGACTGCATATTTACCTACTAATGCTGGCTTCAAGTTCTCTTGCTCTGATTTCTTCGTTTTTTAGTTTCTCCAGGTCTTTCCTTATGGTGACGTTAAAATTAAGAACCGTTTCCAACTAAGTGAATACATGTAAACCAAAATAAAAGTGCAAGTTTTGTAAATAATTCTAATCTACGCATCATTACTGAAAACCGCGAAAATACTTCTTACCTCTGACTCTGATTCTGTAAGCTCTCGTAAATCTTGAAATATCGCTTTTGCCGCTTCTTTACATTTGTCATCAGTACCTAAGTAACAGTGTTTCTTTTCCCTGTCTGCTAATTTTTTGAAGTTTAACCTAATTCTTTCAAAAGTTTGCTGTTTTCCGGATCTAACATGGGGATACAAAGAATAATTTTTAAAGCGCATATCGATAAAAAAAAACCAGTCATTTGAATCTTGATATTATATTTTCCTAATAAAATCCATAGGTCTGTAATGATGTAAAATACATTTTGGGGGAGTGGTCGTTGTATTGTAGCTTATAGTCAATTAGAGTTAATATATTCAGCTTTCCTCTTTTGATATCTATTTTTTATCATTATTATCTAAAAATGCCCACAATTGAATGAAAGATCTCTCGGGTGTATTACGCAGCCGTTTTTCCTTTACGACCTGAACATAGTCATGCAGTGGTTCAAGTTTACTTTCGAACATAGTAGTTTATTGTGGATCTTAATCTATGAACAACTATTCTGCTTTTAGAAGTGGACAGGCATAGCCTACATACATGTAGGCTATGCCTGTCCACTTCTCAAAACAGAATAGATGAACAACATGAGTGTATTAGAATCACAATTTATACGCTGCATAAATTTCGATTTGTTTTTATTTTTTATTTTTTAATTAACATTTTCATGAAGTAAATACACAATAATTTGATTGTTCTCATTCCGTTCTTCAAATATGTCTATTTTCCGCAGTAAAGATGTTTTCCACGAAACTTTTGATAACACAGTGTTAAATTTCACAGTCTTCGAAGTTGAATGGTCTGACGTTTGTAAATTTCTATAGAGCCTTGTTGTTATCTGTCATTTGTAAAATCATCATATTTCAAGGAATAACTCGTCACTCCAAGTATATTCTTAATTATTTTTAATGGGTATAATGTCATGAAATCTGAACAAAACGAAAGTGGATTGAAACTTAAGATGTAATCAAATTACATATTGTACATGATCCGGATAATTAATGATAAACATAGAAAATGAGATGAGTTAAAGTTAACCTTACCTTGGTTTTGGCGAACAGGTAGCCATTGCTTAAGATCTGCTTCGTAATGAAAATCAAAACGAAACTAGCCGATCATAGAGTCTGGATTTACCTGTTTACTTCCCATAATTCCATTCGCGCACTCTGCATTGAGGTCATGGCTATGGAACGCCATACCTGCCGTATGTGGTAGTTTTCAAGAAGATGGTGCTTTATTATTATTATATTTACATTCAGTGTATATTTCCCCTTATGTTTGCATTGGAAATCTGCAACGTTCAATTTTCTATGAATACACAAATATAAACGTCTTCACGCGTTTTGAGTATATTGATTTTGTAAAATTAAAAGAATCTTTAAATCTTACATAACCAATTTGATAGGTACTTTTGAAAAATAATCATTAAATTAAATCCACTCCTTAAAAAAAGATTTTTCTATACAAGGTTTCTGCCTGGCACTATATTTTTAGTCGCGGAAGCGAACTAAATAACATGTTTATATGGATGTTCCATGTATGTTGCATATCCCTGACTGAGAGTGTATATATGGCTTTACAGCGACAATACACATATATTTCATACGAATAGACATCTGTATGAATATAAATATAAGCACTGAATGCTTATTTTTGGATGTAGTCGGTTTTGAAACACACCAAGCGGTGCAAACAAATTATTCAATTTCTCTGCACCGCTTCAAGATGGTGTGTTACAGGACCGACGACATCCAAAAATAAGCATTCAGTGCTTAAATACTGTGGTTATTTCATGTAAAGATGGTGCTTTATTATATGAAGATGGTGCTTTATTATATGAAGATGGTGCTTTATTATATGAAGATGGTGCTTTATTATATGAAGATGGTGCATTTTTATATGAAGATGGTGCCTTTTTATGTGAAGATGGTGCTCTATTATATGAATATGGTGCTTTTTATATGAAGATGGTGCTTTTTCATGTGAAAATAGTGCTTTATATCTGAAGATGGTGCTTTTTTATGTGAAGATGGTGCTTTGCTAAATGAAGATGATGCTTTTTTATGTGAAGATGGTGCTTTATTATATGAAGATGGTGCTTTTTTAAGTGAAGATGGTGCTTTATCATGCGCGGATCTAGAGGGGGGGTCGGGGGGGTCCCGACCCCCCCCTGGAAAATGAAAATTTATTAAATTTACATAGTAAAATTATCGAAAATATGCCTCGGACCCCCCCCCCCCCTGGCAAACACAATTATCCTTAGGACCCCCCCCCCCCCTGGAAAAATTTTCTGGATCCGCGCATGTTTATTACACAAAGATGGTGCTTTTTATATGAAGATGGTGCTTTTTTATGTGAAGGTGTTTTTAGACGGTGGCTATAAATAGCCACGGTCTATTGCTTTTGTTCTGGCCGGAAGAGTATTTCTCACGGGGACTCTAGCGGATAATTAAGGAACGAAAACTCTGTTAAGTATGCAGTGTTACAGGCAATGTTTTACATGTACCTATGTGTTGATTTCAATTTGAGAACTAATTTACATCTTTTCAGATATTTTAAGCATTATAGCTGCTTAATCCTTTGTACATATATTTAAAAAATGTATGAAATTGTGTTTTATTTTTAATCATGAGCCGTTACCCTGTCTGCTTACGCGGGATTGCTAATTTATGCACCAATTGCAGCTGTGACGTTTAACTCTGTATCAGGACTGCAAAACTATATCACTGCGATAATTTACCAAGAGTTCTTACAATAATCGTTTCTTGGGGTTTTTTATGGTGTAAACAATTGTCAGACATTGCCATTTCATTTTTCAGCAATTATGCTTCATCGATAAATTCATTCATTTTCAACGCATCAATTTAAGTTAAGGCAGTATTTATTTTGTTGTAGTTTATTCCAAAGAATTCACAACAGATACTGGCAATGAATATTACATAAATTACATTTTATTGAACTTCAATCAATCAAAGGCACACTTTCTTCTACAAGTGTGCATGTGTTTTCAAACATACAAAAACTTGAAATTTACGACACAATCATGTTCAATTTGGACTGATCTGTGATTAACCTCATTTTGTAACCAACTCAGTCTGTAAAATCATTAATTTTATTACATGCCCCTCAATATTCATCAGACAATAATTACTACCAAAGTTGACGCTTTAGACTGACTTTCTCTCAAACACGCTAATCGACCTCAGATTGTAAAATTCACGTGCAAATCGAGTCGCCATTTTACATAGTTTTACATTATATAAACAAACCACACTTCGTCATTTTACGGACCTGGTGACGATGTTTCAAAGATTTTCAGTACTGTACAGATTTGTTGTAAGCAAATAAGGGATCGAAGATATAAAAAGTAAAAAGTCTTATGGATTTTATGGCGTGTCAACCCGCGGGTATCTCCATTTTGCAGCAAGCGCTAGCTTTTTGTGGGGAAAAACAATCGGTTCAACTCATGCGATATTCCATAACTATACATGTATGGTACATTGTGAACGGTAATGTAAAATATATTTGTTCACTAAACAGTTTATAATGAATTTCTTCACAATAAACTGAATAACGCAATTCGATGAACGTTCAACTTGGATTTTGTTTGTTTTGTGTTTTTAAAAACTAATTTTCCTAACTTCTCCTGTTGAAACATTAGATTTCATTTTACCACTACTGTTTTATTCGTGCCTTGGAAAAATCGAAAAGATCCCTGTAAACATTATTTATTTCTTTGCTCATTTTGCTTAAATCTGGTGCAGAATAGTTTACCCATATTGCCATAAGTTTTATGGGATGGGGAAAAGGTCAAGGATCAAACGGCTTTTACAAAACTACATGTATATAAACAGCTTTATTCTGGGTCCATATCTTTTGAGTCCTTTATTGATAAAGTAGACATTATGATACCTTTATATAAAAATGATCTTGAGGTCATGGGTCAAACTTTATTATGAAGACTCCTTTGCTTATATGCTCTTATTACAATATGGACATGTCCCATTTACAGTATTATTTTACTGCAAAAAAATCAAATCGGATGCAAATTTGAAGACCTCGTAAAACTTATACATATAAGTGGAAAACTCCTGACATTACGAGTTTTATAAATGAAAATTTAAATAAATTCTTCAAAATCTCGCAAATTAAATGCAAGATTTAAAAAATATGTGCTTTCCAAACAAAGGAACCGATTATGACCTTATGTAAAGCAAATGTTTTGGTGAATAATTAATAAATATTTGTTGTATGCTTACTAGAAAAGTTTACTATAGGAAGTAAATTATGCGTTTTAAAGTGTACTTATATAGAAGCGATAAAATATACATGTGACTTTCCCGATTTCATTCAAATGATTTGAATAAATCTACAGCTAAAAATATAGAACAAACGTACTTTAAAACGTTGAATAATGAAACTGCATAATATAATAAAGCACCATCTTCTTATGAAATAGCAACATAAGGCAGCTTTGGCGTTCTATACATGGCTGTCAATCTAGCTCCTGTATGTTGACATCAATCAGTGATGTGGACGGGAATAAGAGGTTGTACATGTATTTCATTGTATTTTATTATATTCTAAGATACATGTAAGTAATCAACCAGACATGTGACAAATTTCTTAAGAACCTACCTACATGTATTTGTTAAACATCGATCAAATATGATGTGTCATATAGTGAAAATGTATCTTTAGTAAGAGAAGAATCTAAATTGTATGACTTTACCACCCCTGGGGCCTCATGGGCGGGACAAAATATGCAAAGAATTGCTCAATTTTATAAAATCTTCTAAATTAAATCCCACATATATGGAGAAAAACTAAATGCATAGTTATAATGTTCATGAAGTTTTTTAACAAAATTGTGAAATTCATGGCCTTTGAGTTTGGGATTCAGGCCCTAGTGTAGGGCCAATATGACCATATATGTATAGTGAAAATTTATTAAATCTTAGAAAATCTTCTCTACTCCCATTATAATATATTTGAGAAAAAACTAAATGCATGGTTATGATGTCCATTAGGTCGTCTACCAATATTGAGTAATTCATGGTCCCTGGGTCTTGGGTTCAGACCCTAGGGTTGGGTCAATATGACCATATACAGTAAAAATGTATTAAATCCTGTATTCCCGTTTATATTTGAGACAAGAGGCCCAAAGGTCTTGACGGTCACCAGATTACAATAGCCCGAAGATTGACCTGTTAGACCATGTGCTTTATTCTCCTGATCCGGGGACTTTGAATTTCACAACTTTTGTAGAGGGCTTCATGGACTTCATAATCATGCATTTTATTTGTTTTTCGTCACATATTTGGGAGTAGAGAAAAAGATTTTTTATAATTAATTACATTTTCACAGTATACTAGTAGCCATATTGGTCCGGCTTTTATGAGAGAGAGAGAGAGAGAGAGAGAGAGAGAGAGAGAGAGAGAGAGAAACACTAAGCATAATGATTTGTCATGACTTTATTATTACAGAAACTTCAGGAAGTAGTGTCACTCTATCATCTAGTGTGAAACTGGGGCCGGGGTGATTCCAATCCAAACAGAAATCTCTGTGTTTTACCAACAGTCTCCAAAATGTTCTGACACTCCTCTCTTTGAATATATTCAAAACAGTCAAATCGGCCACTTCAGTTAATTCAGTACTTAACGATTTATCCACAACCTACAAAATACGTGAAAGGATGTCATGGACTTTCATTTGTACGCGTATGCATTACTGTTGGTAGTTAACAAAATATAAGTCATTTATATTTCCTCAAAATTGGAATCAAACTAGATTTTATATCCGGGTATATAGTTTTGTACATGGTTGAATTACAGGTATTATAGTCTTCCACGGTACGTGTGTAAGTGGATGGGGTTTGTTTTTTTTCGTTATTTCTAAGTAATTTTTCAAATGGCACTTAAGTTCACAATTCTACCATTTTAGAAGATTCCGAATTGCAGAAGTTTGTATTCTGTGTGCATTGCATTTTTTAACTTCTGGTTAAAATCGTTTTTAAGTATCTATAGAGAAAATATGGGGCAAAGACCCACTCGATCTACAGAAATCGGCGATCAATGACATCTGATCCATGTAGATATTACCGAGCACCTTTCATGTCAAAAGCTCTCAAGTTTAAACTCGTTTTACACATGAAAGTTGATAAGTATATTCTTAGTGTATCTATACTGTTTTTATATGTATTGTTCTTCATATGTCTTAATCAGTTGTTTTTTTTACAAAACACCTTCATTAAATATGAATATTCTATATAGAAAAGCACACCTCGTATAACCCAGAAAGAACTTGTGTAGAATGATCTTCTACGACTCCTAAGGTCAATTCAATCAACCGTAATGGTACCGAGCACTAAAAAAAATAATTATAATAAATGGCACATTAAAAAGAGTAGTTAAAGGGACCTTGACACTAATTGAGATTAAAATTTTATTTTTTTATTTTTTTTATGTTTAAAATTGTTTATTTGTGCTTTTTGAATGATTGACAAAATTTTGAATGTTGGAAATCAAGTTACAAGATAGATACAGCGTAAGAAATAATTGTTATGTAAACAAATTTCGAGTCTTATATTTGTTTATAAATAATGCAAAGTACAAAAATTGACATTCCTTTGACAAAATGAATCATGCCAAACAAGATAAACTGATTTAATGTGTTTATAATAATATTATCAACAAAAAGGCATAACTAGATTGAAACTCATACAATACCATAACATGTATATGTAAACAATAACAAGATTCGAGCTTTGTTTACGTAACAAAGAATTTCGAACTCTGTATCTTGCTTGTAACTCAAGATTTGACTTTTAAATTTGGACGAATCATTATAAAATACCCATAATGACCATTCTAGATACTAAAAATCAAAATATAAACTTTGAATATTTTCAGTTGAAATCGTGTCTAAGTCCCTTTATTTAAAATTTAATAATACTGTAGGTGTGTATTATTTTATGTCAGCTTGCTCTCAGTTTTTCCACACAAAAATATTAAAGAATTTTCTCTCTCCTTTCTCATTAATGGTTTTTTTCTAATTCAATTTACACTACAATTAACATACTAACCGGTTGCTGAAAACTAGGTCTTGTAGTATTTTTGTTTACTTGGTGAAACATTTTCCTCACAAACTTCTTACACTCATCAAAAGAGATCTGGAACACAAGATCACAATACATGTAGTATTTTTCAACACAATCTCTCTCTCTCTCTCTCTCTCTCTCTCTCTCTCTCTCTCTCTCTCTCTCTCTCTCTCTCTTTCTCTCTCTCTCTCTCTCTGCGGAAAATGTATTCGAAAATTCCGTGTTAGGAAATACCTTCAAAATATTTCCTAGAACCTTTACAATATGCCCATCGTCGCTGCCACTGAGTCGCAGAGTGTTCCTGGCTTCATCCCACTGATAAATGAACAGTTTGGACATACACCACATGATTTCAGTGTATTTGTTCTCTTTGGGGCAGATATTTGTCATTTTATTCCATTTTTGTTCTAGAGCCTTTAATCTAGAAACAAACAAACAAACAATGTGTAACATGGAAATCTGGGTATAAGGTTATGTATATATATACAAACACATATAGGTATGAATTTAAATTAATGTAATTAAAGATAACTACCCAATTAAAACATTTAATAAATAGTTACTCACTGTCCTTCCATGTCTTTTATATGAAAGTGCAATCTCCTATTTTCTCTACATTTTTCTGTATACTCCCCTTCTAATCTGAATTGAAAATATGTGTACAGTATCTATATGATAGTGTAAAGGTGGACAACAAAAGCGCGCAAGATTGAAAATGTCATTTTCTTTTCATCATAATTTGAGTGAAGAAGACACAGGCACTTAATCTTTAAACATTTCTTCTGTAGGTAGACAAATGCCCGTACAATAATTATCAGGCTCGTCACTGTCATAATTTAGAACTTTTTAAACCGGCTCATCTGCCTCGATTTTCTGTCGGAAATTCGAGAGAGAAAAGTATTCACAAAGTACTGTATCTTCGCTTACCACTTACTACTTTTGTGGTAATACATTTTTGTACATGTGCCATCTGTTTGACTTTATGATATAAATTTCTTTTTATTAAAAATCATGTTCTACATTCAGTCTACTGCTTCTCAAATCAATAAATCTTTTAAATGGTGGCCGAAAGTTTATGAAAATATGTATATGACAATTTCATTGATTTATTTGATTCTTGTGTAAAAGAAAACCTATTGTAATGTCATCCTGGGAGGAGGGTGTGGATCTAAGACGTCTTTTCCAAAAGTAAGAACTTAGTCGTTAATTTTCGGCCTCCATTCACAAGGTTTATGATATTAAGAGAAACAGTAGACTGAATTTACCTTAGTCGGTCAGCCTCTGTAAGGTTGTGTTTGGTGTTGGAGTTTATAAGAGCCAATTTGTAGGTATGGACTTCTCGTTCTAACTCCGATATCCTTTTATTCCATCTAAAATAACGAATTTTCTTTTACACGAATGTATCTGTGACAATTATCTTAATTTATAAAACCACATACACATACATGTATTAGTATTAAATTAACTCAATGACACAATGAAAGCTCTACCCTGTCCGTTTTTTCTGCATCACATTACATGACTTTTTTTTCAAAAATTACACAAAAACAACCTATCACCGTAGAAAAAATACATCCCTAGGCCTGTTTTAACTGTAAGAATGAACACGTCAAATTTCTTACAGGGATTTTAATAGAAAATTTCACACGTAACTGTTTGTTTCAAACCTTTCTTCCAGAACTTTGTTCTCTTCCGTTAGTCTAACTATTTCTTCCGCTTTGAGTACTTGTGCATTTTCCAGATGATCAATTTTCTGTTTCAAACTGTCTATTTCTCCATGTAATCTATATACGAAGAATTTATGCTATTGGTGGTCAACAAAAATTAAACAAATTGTGTTGCAATGTCTTTAGATTGTTGTTATTATAATTATTGACATCATTTATCGTCGTCGTATTTGCTGTCAGAGTCATAGTGGGCTTATCTCAAAATCAATTAATAATGTACGGAACGATACATGTGTTACATTAAAGATTTCTTAACTTAAACTATAACCATCTAAATTTTTATAGTTCAGTTTAGAAATCTTATATTTCAAACTTTAGAAGTCTTTGATTTTAAACTTTTAATGTAACACATGATATATACATAATGAATCAATCTATAAATGCATGTGTTGTATTCTTCGTTAAACTTACAAATTAAGAAACTATCAATCATACTATTAAATCATCGACCATTGCCATTATAAATATTTATTTACAAGAAAATCTGTTAACGGTATCACTATTCAAGAAAACTGTACCTGTATTGACATGTCTCTGACGTCTGCTGCTCCTTTCTCAGCCTCTCAATGGTCTTCTCATTTCTTTCATCCGATTCCTGCAAACTCTTGATCCGGAGTCTGTAATCTTGACAGTCATCCTCTAGACGTTTATTATCAAACTCAAATTTCTTTACCACTTCAAACAAAGACGCGTTTATCGTCTGCTCTTCGTTTAACGAAGTGACGGATTGGCTTATGCTGGGTGGTTTATCAATAGCATCAATGTAACCGTTAGTCTGGAAAAGAATACTCCATTGCGAAAATTATAAAGGAAAGGGGGGAAGAAAGGGAATCAGTAAATTGAGATAAAAAACAAAGCACAGTAAATTAAATAAACCGGTATAGTAAGTTTGTTATGAACCGAAATAGAATTCTTTTTAAAATTTGTTTCACCTTAATTAAATGACATGTGATTATTTAAGGAATAAGGAATCATTCTTTGAGTATTATGAGGTGATAATTTCGGTTGGGGCGTGGTGAAATCCAATAAAGCCCGAAGGGCTTTATGATAGATTTGACCACGCTCCGACCGAAATTATCACCTCATAATATTCAAAGAATGATTCCTTATTCCTTATATTTATATTATTTCCAATATGTACACTTTAAAACAGAATCATTTTAAAATCACTATTTTTTCACGTAGCACGTGCTATGTATTACTGAGCAGCGCAGCCAATACCGTTTCTCGGCCGGCCTATTAGACACGCCCCTTTTGTGTCACTCATGTTTTATGAAGTTATTGGGTTTTAGGGTTCAAAATTGATTCGTAATGTTATGGCAGACAAAGACAGTTGAAAATGTAAATATTTCCTATTTGAACTTTTCATGATAAAATTAAGTTCATATAAATGACAATATCAATGAAAACGATTATAATAATAAAAACGACGTTATACAAATTTATAGTTTTTCTTTAAAGTTGAAATTAAGTTACCTCTAAATAATGTTTGAAATGTTTCTGGACCGTTTTAATGTTTGCCAAAATCTGATTTTCAAGTTGAGATATTTCCAACTTTCGACCTGCTTTACCATGCCCATTTCTTTCATCCTCAAGACTTTGTAGCCGTTTTATGGTCAGTCTCATAATGGCCAAGTCTTCAGTTTCGTCTCTAGGCATACTTCATTTCATAAAACACAAAGACAGTTATTAGTATACTATTTTCATCTTATATATTTTGGTTTTTGTGTTGTTGTTTTTTTTTTCCTATTGTGAATGAAAATTTATAACTCGTTCTTATAATCAATACAATTACAAGAACGGCACACCATACCTTTGTAAATCTACGCTTCGGTAGCTAGAAATTATATTTAATATTAATGTCTGTTTGTATACAAAGATATTATTGTTCAACAATAACTTAATTGCAAAAAGCGCTTACCTTCTTTTTGAAGCACAAGACATTTTAAACGACTGCAAACACTATTCTTACGTTACAGAATATCTGTTTACAATTATCTGTTCCGATAGGAAATTAGAGTTATCCTTCTTGTATAGGGAGAATACATTAATTTGAAAATATGGGGTACCAAAAGGGTATTAAGTGTATATATATATATATATATATATATATATATATATATATATATATATACACTCTGAGAATTTTGATCTCGATTACTTTTTATTTATACACGTATTTCAGCATCGACTATATCGGTTTATTTAATATATTAATACTTTATTTGTAGATAGGTCTATAGATTTAGGTATTACAAATTAATTTCGAGTGTCATATTTTTTTATAAAACGAATTTTAATCTTTGGGTTAAACAATTAAACAAACTATGTATTTTTCTTAAGAAAGCCACAGAGTATAGAAATAATTTTCTTTAGTTAACATGTATATTTTCGTCCTAATGTGATGATATAAGTATTATATATATATATATATATATATATATATATATATATATATATATATATATATATATATATATATAATTGTACATTTGTGGTGATATCTTATAATGGCAGATGTGTCTTTGTACTGCAAAAAAATTGTTCACACTGATTATGTATTTATATGTATTTATACAATGCCTATAAACCATGTGGTTTTGAGCTAATAAACTAAACTATTAAATACTAAACTATACTATTTTAACTAACCTTAAACAACTTGAAAATCCACACGGGTGACAAAGGTGATAAATAGGTGCAAGTAAGAAATTGTTTATTTTAGCGTCACTGTGATTCACAACGAATACTTCATACGTGGTCAGAATATGTGATTAAATTTCATCCGACCCATTGTCCCTTTAATTTTCTTTTAAACAATTCAAAACGAGTAGGGGAAAAACTGTGTGTTGATGTTTTAACATAATTACTCAATAATATTCATCGATGACATTTTTAAATCGCAGTATGCAAGTGAAGGCGTCGATTGAAAATTAAAACAAACCAAGGCGCACAGGTATGGTATACGTTTTATTCAATGCCCAGGGTTTCATCACCAATCAGTCAACAATGAAGTTCAATCATTTTTCAAAGATTTTAAAACTTAACCTCTTTTAAAACCACAACATCCTCAAATATAATGTACACTGACAGATACATTAAAGTTGGCAACAATTTTCAACAACAGACACAATATGCATTTTTTAATCTATGCTTCATCATATGCACATAATCACGTAAATAATTACCAAACAGCTAGCAAGTTTGATTGATAAATAATTTAAAAATTTTATCTAGGGACACACAACATCACATCACCTAAGATGCATAATAAATAAAAACACTAATGGTTTTCATAGTAGGTTTGAACACATGCAAGTTCAGATCTTAAAATAAAAACAAGTATAGATTAAAACGATTCATTACAATTCCAATTTATCCGGCTCCAAAAATGAGACCACAAACATACAAGTACAACGTTTATATTTTGAATGTCCATATATGAAGAATTGTTCCATTTCCGTCATGATCAGGTCCTTACAATATCACTAACAATTCCTGTAATACATGAAATAATGGTGTTTCATACTTCGCTTTCATTGCTAATGGTTTTATTGTATCCCTGTGCAACTCCTTTACAGAGCAAGGGGCCGTTCTTATAAAGATACAACACCGGCCAGACCAAATACTCAACAGTGTTACCAGTTTTAATGTAGGATTTCAGTAGGTCTTTATCAAAGTTTGACACTCCGTTTTTGAATTCCCATTCCATGAATATAGGGGGGTCCTGAATGACCATTAACCAACAACACTGAACACACGTGTCTATGTACTCACTGCACGAAGTTAATTGGTCAGAATTTAACAAGTCTTTTGATAGATCCTCCTTAATTTTCTGAAAACGTAAAACATAATCATTAAAATTTTAACTCTGTAAAAGTGTGTTTTTTTAATTTTATTTCCAAATAATAGTGTATTTGTATATTAGCCTTAAAAATGTTCACTATACTCATTGTGTGTGTTTTGACATACATTAAAGATATAGAAACGATTCGGAAAAACAGAATTAATCTTAACCTCTTTTAGAATTTTGACGGTTCTGTCAGATAACAGTTTCCTGCTGCTCCGGACTGATTGTAGAACTTCATGGAAAACTTCCATCGATTCCTTAAAGGTAATTACAAAAACCAACAACATTAATGTATGGCAATGATAAACTCACAGTATTAGCAATCAATATCGGCGATATGTAAACCTTGTATATTATATATTACCCCGCTCGTAGAATTGCTTGAATTCGTTGTTGGTGTAAATATTGGGTTGTACAGAAGAGCCTCAATCTGTGCACATTGTCCTTTCTCGTAAGACTCGCATTTTCTATAGATTGTCTGAAATATACATTACGCAATAATATTTACTTACTCATTCAACACATAATTCGCCATCAGTTTTCCTTGGTAATGTCTACAGTCCAGCTTAGTATTAGGGAAATATAACACACAGAGAATTTCAACCATATAATATTTGCTATTGTTCAGGCACGTAGCATCGGGGGGGGGGGGGGGGGGGGGGGGCTTGTGAATTTTTGAATGAGGCTGCTCCCCCCCCCCCCCCACACACTTTTAAATCGATGCTATGTGTGCTATTTATAAATACAACAATGGCTTAGTAAACGAATTCAGACGCGGATTTCTTACCGTGATGATATCTAAAAGAATTTTTATCCCTTCTTCTTCCTCTTTTCCTAGCCCTTCTAATTTATCAACTGCAATATTCCACTGATAGTCGTAGATTTCGTTAAATCTCTCTGCAATTTTCAGTGATCGGTTAGGGTCGCTTAAGTCCATCACTAAAGCATTGTTAGACCCATGATTCTGAGTTGGTTTTTCTTTAAATCTACAATATAGCATATCCAAGGTTTAATGATAAACATTATATTACATTATTTTTGTCTAAATGAACCAAATCCAAATAGACCAATGCATGTGAATAAACGAAAGTAGATTTTTTTTATCCATACTTTTCTAATGCATTTTCTTTTGCCTTGCGTTCCTCTTGAAGGCTTTTCTGTAGTCTTTGGATTTCATTTTTCCTCTGGTTCCTATATTAAGAAAGGAGATGACGTAAGAACAAAAATATGGCACCAGTACACCCTCTTTTTTAAAAAGAATACATGTACTATTAATACAGTCATTATCCTAGGAACCTTGCTTATAGTCATTACTTACTCGGCGTGTTCTTTCTCCTGGAGTTGTTTTTCAAGTTTTCGGTTTTCTCTCTCATAATTTTCTATTTTCTGAAGTAATCTGAATGAAATAAATCACTTATCAGTCTTATATAAATTATAGAATGGGATTTCAATATCCCATGCTGCTCACTATGTACACATATTGTATTTGTTCAAATTAATTATGATGTACTAAAGGATATTGTCAGAGTGTCTTTATCAAATACCTCTTTTCTTTATTGGCGAAATCTTGTTGAGTCTTCTTTTCATCCTCCACAGAACTCAGAGATGATATTGAATGTTCTTCTTCCCTATGATAAACAACCATCAAAATCATAGAATTGCATTTCAATATCTATGAAAATAGTTTTTGACACGGGAGTTTAATATTCGAGAATATAAAAAAAAAAGAACATTACCCAAATCTCGAATATAGAAAAAAAAAAGCATTACCCCAATCTCGAATATAAAAAAAAATTAACATTACCTCAATGTCGAATATGAAAAAAATTAACATTACCCCAAATTCTGCTCAGTTTCATCATCCTCGGTTTTGCTAGCATTATATCCACAATGCATCTCTCTCAATGCACCGGCGTTACGTTTTGACAACCTAAACAGATACTTGTGTACAGTCATGGCATAATTGTTCATAATTTAGATAAACAATATACAAGTTCATGACATTATGCCGCTAATGACAAAACACTTACTCTTTATTATCAAATATCGTATCCTCTAGTTGTTTTTCCAGTTCTGACTTTTCTTGTTTGAGTTTTTCTACTTCCCTGGTTAGTTTTTCTGTTTTATCCTTCAGATCGTGAATTATATACTTTGACGTATCGGGAGCCCCGTTTTCATCTTTCTTGGGTAGGCGACCTCGAGAGTATCGTCTATTTTCATGTTCCGGTGCTGGGCCTTGGTCAGACTCAGATTGGCGCTTAAGTCGGATTTCACTACGTAGAGTTTCTATTTCACGTTTTAAACGCTGGATTTCAAAATCTCTATCTTGAAGACGTTTGTCATTGTAGTTGCTTCTTCTGAGGTCCCTGATGTCGTCTTTGAGTTTTGCAATTTCGTTTTCATAACCGTCTGTCATTTCTTTCTGCACCGTGGCCACCCCAACCCGCTTGGAAAAAACCAAAGACCATTTATTTTAAAAGAGTAAATATGCAAATATATGTCGAAACAAAGAGACCAATGCCTTCTTCAATGTTAAAACCATCAAGTTCTATATATGATGATTGAAACAACAGGCTCGCGGATCATTAAGCTGTCTTAGACTCATATCAAAATTTGAACACAGTTTAAAGTTTTATTATTGCATGTTAACAAAATTTTAAATGTAATTAAGGATTTTTACCCTTTCTTGTTGCAATTCAAGCATTCAAGTGTCAATGTACTAGTATGTTTAATAAGTATTAAATGAAGTAATGAAATTTTGACTTAAGTCTAAGATATTTCATGATTCTAGGGCCAGATATGTATTCTGTTAGCCTTTATTGCGCACTTTTCAAATCAATTCGCCATCTTGATTTTCTTTTTAAACAATAACAATATGTACATGCATATTGATTTATGAAAAATCAAAAATCGTTTATATCAAACAAAACTATTGTTCAGCATCTCTAAATTTAGCCTTATGGATCACTTAATGGGGCGACACAATTGAACTATTCTATAGAACTAGACGTGGACAAACACTCTTCTGCTTCTCGCAGGATGTGTACCGTTGCTATCATGCTGGCATACGTATACACGTGCTCTACGTGCTCCCGGAAGTCGTGGTCCAGCTTGGGCCGTTTGGTCGTCTGTTCCCAATCACGGTGCAGTTTTTTCAATGCACTGATTTCCTCCTTCAGGCGTTTCATGATTTTGTGAAGATCTTCATGTTCGTAACCCGCGGGCCTACATAAACACAAACGTAATTGATTTTATCGTTATAGACACCACTGAGCGATTGGTTTTACATGACCTTCTACTATCAATATTCTGAATAAACATGTACACTGTAGGCACGTGGTGCTTTGGTAAAATGTAATACGATAACCTGTCTTAAATTAAAAATAAACTGTGGCTCACAAGACCCACCAATTACATTATTTGAATGTGCACGTATAATCATACTGGTGTATTGCTGTTGAATACTAAATATGAATGAAAACATTTACAATGTGCACAGCTTGGTTTATCGCGGCTTTATTGATCCGATTAACTGTGTTCTAAACCCTTAGACCGATAACACAAAGAACTTACTTGGTTATTTCTTCAAATCTCCCAGCAGATTTTTTCTTGTTTCTTTTCGACAATCTGACACTCATGCGGCGAAAGAAATTAGGTTTGTCCTCTTTTTCCTCTACCTCCTCCATTTTTTGTATTAAATACCCGGATTCAAAAAACAACAACAAACTAAATCAATAATATCATGCCGTGCATAACCAGTATAACTGATCCAGGTAGGCTCACCGTGTTGGCTTCCTTTCTTTCGGGAGCCCTTGCACCGAGTCGTAAACACACCTTTTGTCGACGAAGAATAAACGCGTAATTGGGTCTACCTGTAAGATTGCACAACAAGGATCAGGTAGTTTTCTTTAGGGACACACATCTGGCACTGGTCGCGCAGTCAGTCATGACGTTTTACCTGTGTTTACCTTTGTACGGTAGCGCAGTGGGGGAAATAAATATTAGGCGGACAATCTTTTTATGATTCATGAGAATCTTTTTCAGCTCCATAATTGTTTTTCAAATGAATAGAAGAAAGATTTTTTTTAACAGTTTATTTACATATATCTAAAATATCGTACAACACAACCAAAAATCGCAGTCGGACTCGTGTACTTTCTTTAATAATATAGGCGTCCCCATCGAATAAGTAAAAGAAAAAATAGTCTACTTCTTCTACTCTATACAATCAACAATGCCTGCGACTCCCGTCATTTTGGTCTGTTATGGCTCAGGTAGAATTAGTCAAATTATGATCTATATACATGTATTTTAACATTAAATTTTATATAAACAGAGAAAACCATCAACTTGATTTTTTTCTGTGAACTGCTTATGAAATATACAAATTATCGTTTAAAATAAGCGTATCCGACTAAAATAGATGTCAAAAGCTGGTGAAGGTTTTGTGGAGTGTAACTGATGTCACCAACAGTAATGTCCAACGTCTCAAATAGGTTCTGCCAGCAAGTCACGTGTCACAACTTCTCGTTGGTGGCCCTGGTAATGCTTGGGTGGCTGAGTGATAGTGGCAAAATGCGAGTCTCCAGCGCCTTTCAATAAATGGAAATTGTTACCAGGGGAAGGATAACTTCAACAGAAAACCACCGGTCCTCCGGGTCCAGGGGATTTTGAGCAGGGTTAGCAACTCTACCATGTAAAAAGACAGGTGCTACAGAACCGCAAACAAGACCAAAATGGTGGCGAGTTGCACATTCAGTAACTTTCATAGTATTAGTAAAGGAGTAGGAATTTCTCTCTACCTTATTTTATCAACATTATCATTATTTTCGTAGGTTATTTATCTATAATTGCTGATTATGATTGCGAGCGGCTATAATTTTGGTAACATCATTTATTATTTTCACAATGGAAAGAATCATATAGTCAATACTTGGACAGATCTATTGTTATACGTATTCAATGGGGTGTATCAAAATCAAAACTAAAGAAATGAAAAAAAAAACCAGTTTTATGAACGGAGTAAATTTGTTTAAAACAGCAGACATGTAATATCTTTATTATGAGTGTCTCTGCAACAGGCTAGCATTTTTCGCAAAATAGTTTTCAGGTGCAAGGCAACAGTAAATTTACTTGACAATACATCTCGTGTAAGTTTGATAAATACATTTGTAAATAATATTGTTATAAAATAATCATTTATCTATTATGTACATGTACACAGCAAACATATATTCCATCATTTTGATTTTCGAATTTACATAAGAATCTCCGCAACCCATGAAAGTTTTTGATTGTACATACGCATTCAACATTTAGAAAGCTTTCTTCAGGGGTTGCGCAACTCCTTTTGATAACAAAGCGCCGCCATTTTCGATCAGAACTGCAGGCCAAACAATAAAGTCTAACTTCTCTCCTTGCTGGGTGTATTCTGAAAACAAATTACGATCCAACTCTGAACCAGGGCTGCCATTGCAAAAAATGTGCATAGGCGGTGATTGTACAGCCATGCACCACGTGACTTTTGCACATCCCTCAGCAAACTCCTTAACACTAGCAGGTAGCGGATGCTCGAAATTTTCGTCGATGTCAAGAACACTGCAAAATTTCTATTTAAAAAACCCAAAATCATTAAGCAAATTGATATACTAGTATTAATGTCAATTATTTGGGGGTTTAATACGCTTAAAAAACTCACTTGAGCTATCCCGGATGCCATCACATCAGCAGTCGACTTTTGCAGTTGCAGAATCAATCTTTTGCTCTCGTCGTTTAGCTGCATATCAAATTGAGTAAATATTTTGCATGCTATGTCATCTGGAATTTACAGCGTACATATAGGATCGTAGACATTTTATTGATGCATTGTTATTGAGACTTACCTCGCTTGATTGTATTCCATCACCGTATACAGCAGAAACCAATCTGTCATTCATCTTCTTACTTTCATTTGAACAATACTCAAACGAAGACTGCGGATGACAAGATTAATATATCACCGAGTTTATTACATGTATATTTGAATTATGGGATTTGACTTAAGGTTCAGATTTTAGTAACTATACATGCCTGTACAATGTACAATAATGTAGAAATGGACTTCTTTTCTGCATCGGAGCTGTCATTTGACAACACTTCCATTGCTTCCATCCATTCATCGTTATATAACTCTCGGAAGTTCTCGGCTATCTTTGTTGGTCTGTTCTGTGTATTTAGGTCTGTAAATTGCACATTACCATCAGTCAGTCTTGATCCTGATATTTGGCTTAATCTAAAAATAAATACGAATTACATCTTAGATTACCGTGATGATGACCCATTAAAATAAAGTTTAACTAGACTTTGACCCGTGCGTGCACGGGTTGACATTGCAGATGATATCGGAATAATCTAATATTATTCTAATAGAATAATCTAACTGTGTCTCGCGACAGGCCTTCACCACAGTTAAAATGCCTCCCATATACCCGTAATGTAGCAAAAAACTGCAGAATCGCTCCGATTTTGAGAAAATTAATGAAGCTTCATTGAAAATAACAGTCAAATTATACATAACAAACCATTTTGAGGCTGTAAATACATTTCATCTAAAAATTTAATTCATAGGCCTATAAATGAAGAATTCAACACTTTTTCACCAACGTTTTTTACTCGCTTCAAATTAACACACCATGCATGTAGACATTCGGAACTCTCGGGATTTTTCATATCAAATGCACTGAGTTAGAGTGATATCCCGTATTTTCTTTGATGAACAGAATATATACATGTAGCAAACTATCAATGAAAATTTACACGTATTTGTATTATCGTTTCTGAGTTTATCCATGCACATGTGATATTGTGGAAACATAAACTAAAGCGCCTCCCGTGATTTAGCGTGAATGTAATGCGCATGCGCAAGATTGTAAAATCCAAAAAATCCAGATGATTTCCGGATTTTTTAAAGGAATTTTCGTTGATTATTAATTAGCGAAGCTTGATTGAGAAAAAATAAAAACAAATTGGTAATCTTCAAGTACCAATGATGTTTAAAATATATAAAACAAAAGACAGTACTCTTCCGATTTCTCGGTATTAAAGCCCAAAAATTCGAGTCTATTATTTTTATATAGTAGTATAGATACCAAAATTCAAATATGATGCTATATGCTTTCTCAACGATTTTTATTTTCTTTATATACCACATTCAATTCTCTTTTTAAAATTGTGTTCATGCAGTACATTCTAAATGATCTTCGTTTCTATTAATTCATTAGATAATTCAAACCTCGTCAACAACTCTTCTTTTTCTTGTATCTCTTTTCTCAAATCTCCCTCAAGAGCTGCAATTTTCTCTTTTGATTTACTGTTTTCCTTTTTGACATCTTGAAGACATTTCTCTAAATTTTTCAACTCATTTCCTTGATTCTGGGTGACTGTCGTCTGCTTTGAGACATTCTCTTTCAAATCACTGTCATCCATTGATGAAGTATAAGAACTCATTGTCACACGTCTTCCTGTGAGCCTGTATATTTCGTCCTATAAGGAAATGTCAAAATATTTTAAATAAAAATAATTTGAGACATCATGATGTATTTTGAATATTTGAAATACTTAACTACATTTGTAAAATGCCGTCGAACACATAGACGATAATGCATATTACAAACAAAACCACTGATACTGTCTATTAAAGAACTAATGGACTCCAAAGTTATCTCAAATAAAGTGATTTAGATATTAATACATTTAGTTACCTTCCATCCACGGAGCTGCTGATCTATGTCGTGACAGAGTCCTCTGATTCGTTTCATCTGGTCGTTCACGGAGATCTTCTTCCCAGGTTTCGGAATGTCTTTTGCAACGATTTTCCATTCTGTTATTGCACCTCGCATCTTTTTGCGAATCAGATCCTGACGATTAACAATCTGTTCCAGCAAGTGGAGTGAATTAGCAGACCCTGAACGGAGGATCCTCTGTGGCTCTGACAATGGTTGGTACTTGAGATGATTGGCAAATTCGGGTGAACGACGTGAAAATACATTGTCAGAAAACCGCCCGCTGAAATCACTGACGTCAGAACTGTGGTAAGAAAGCTGCGTGCGTTGACGGTGCGGCTGTGATGAATTGGTTATGGTGTTCCACGGTGAGGCTGCGGAATATACGACAGGTCGTACACCCAGCTGAGGGGAGGGTATTGGAACGTGAAACGGTGCGTTTTTCTTCCTACGGTTAGCCATATCAACTGCAACAAATGAAAAAAAAAGATTCAGCTACAATGCATTCGACTTGCAAATTAAAATAACAACGAAGCTGATGTGCTTTATCTTTAATCAATTAATGTAACGATACCCAAAAGTCGGCCTTGCCTGCAATGCAAGATGGAAATGATGTTCCTGTTACAAAAAGTATGCTAAGCACATTCGATGTAGATCAATAACATCATCAATAACAACAGACTAACAATAAAAATTAATTCTTTAAATGTTTATTATAATACGCCTAAGTTATGTAAGGACATTTGACACGTTTTATTATTTTCACTTCAGAGTAAACTTTGACTTGTTAACGTTTTGCAACAAATTCTTACCTTTTAAGAGAAAAGTAAACTATTCCAGGTTTTAACTTTCGTTTTGGTGTGACCCGTTATTTTTGGAAATAAAAAGAAGAAAACATTGCAAATTCTTTACTAATGTACCCACATTCCGTGTCTACGTGAATGAAATAGAGCACCCATTTAAAGGTACGAATCTTCCGACAAGCCACAATTGTTCACGCCAAGAGATCTTGAGATTACACGAAATAAACAGCCCATTATCGTCGATGAATTGGTCATACTGAATTTGACACAGTTTTGAAGACGAAGAGTCCGTATACTATAAATTTCTCATCGGGAAACCGGTTTTGAGTGATGATACTTCTTAAATATTACATGTCTTTTGTGGCGGTTTTTTTCTTGGTGGCATAATCGCTGCGTTGTTCGAATACACATGTATAATGATAACCTATTGTTGTTCACATCTTCGTATTAGATGAAATAGATTTGTCATTTTGTTTTTTCTCTTAAATATTACAGTTGCAAAATACATTAAAATCAACGATAAGATTAAACTGAAGGGTGGGGTGCATGCAACTATGGAGGGTAATCTTGTTCAAAAATTGAGTCATTCGAATATGCAATCGTGTTGGTGTGTGTGAGCCTGAGTATGAATGTGTGTAATTCTGATCGTGTAATCTATAAAACTCGGACATAAACACTCTAAAGTTGACTCCGCGGACCTTCAATGTAATTCTTCCCACAGATGAACATTTGCAACTTAAAAGTGCTGTTCGTTATTTACATGTAACCTGTCACTATAATACACATTTTCCATCGGTAGTCTCTGCATTTATATCTCCGTTTTCTGAAATAACACAGTTGACATGTTACAAATCGACAAACGTAAAGCATACAAGTTTGTCAAATTTTGACATGACCATATATGGAAACAGTGACGTCACAGATAGCTGCAGGAAAAGGCCTGCCGTAATCGCCGGAATGGGCACAGAATTAACAAAAAATATTACATATTATCATATTATTTATGGATAGCAACATTTTTTAGGAAGTTTGATTTTTCGAGCAATAAATTAAAGGTTCGGTGTCCATTATATCAAGAAAATCCAGAAAAGATGCGAGTGAAGAATTCAATCGGCATCAGATGTCTTAGATCTGGAAAATTTTAAATATCATTCTCTGTTTAAATGTATACACGCATTTCTATTGTCTGAAAGTATTTGTGTAAGTACATGTACTTAGAGGTCGGCTGAATAAAGAAAATATCACCAAAAGCATCCTTATCGCTACCACAATGTTGAGACAAGAGCCCCCATCCCCACCCACGAAGAAGAAAAAATTCACCGGGGGGGGGGGGTCGGCCTGCTGTTTAATTAAAAAACTGAGTTATCGATAAGAAAAACTAACTACAGTAAAACACGGTTAAAACGAAGCGCCAGGGACGGGCGATTTTGCTTCGTTATAAGCGTAATTCGTTATATCCGTCAAGTTTACAACATGTAATATAGCCACGGGGAATGAAAATCACCTCGCTGTAAGTGTCTATTCGTTATAAGCGTGTTCACTATAACCGTGTTTTACTGTACCTGAAAACAGTAGTTTTAAGATATTGATTTAGATAAGAAATGAGTAGACATGAGTAGCAGCACCCCCTCTCCTTTAAATGAAAAAAAATTCCAAAGATAAGGTTAAATGTCGTGAAATTAAAATGTGTATAAATTACAACAAAATATTTCATTTCGTCGTTAATATATAGAAAAAGAAGGTAAAAATTATTTGGCAAAAATGTTTTAATATAAAGCAATTATTACGGGATATATATAAGTCTGACGTCCTGAATGTCGATTCAATCCAGACACACTCAGTGAAGTTGGTTAATCAAAATTTTCCGGAAAGCTTTACAGCTTTACAGCCACTTGTGAACATGTACTGATTACCATAAAGCAGCTACTTAGTTTTGTAAAATTACTGTCATTACAGTATATATTTATAAGATTTTATAATTAATACTCTACCAGTTCATATAGAATCAAATCTGTTTAACCCACCTTAATTTGAGAAATTCGATTTTCGAAGAAAAAATATAATTATAAAATCATAAACATACTAGCATCCCTTATTTATTTCTTCAGAACCTTTCATTTTTTTACAACATTTTGTACTTTAATTAATGATTATAAAATTTCTTTCATAACAGTTTCAGATTGTTTTATTATTTATCATGCACTTGCACAACAAAGATATTTTGATATTTGAAAAAAAAAATATAGATACATACATTTTTCCGCGAAAAATTACCAAATTTTATTGCAAGTCGTTTAATTCTAAAGAAATGAGGAATATAAAATTCACTCTCAAAATTCTTAGCATTTAGGTAAGCAATGAAGCTATATGGGCTTCACGGCGGTCTCCAAACCCCATGCCGCACAAAAGATATTCACCCCTAGGAAATTTCTTGATCCGTATCATTTCTAGAAAAGAGATCGTATTCAACTTTATATTTTTCAGTTTAAATTGCATGTCAAATTATTTTAGCGATATAAGAATAGATTTCAGGCATTTCTTTTTTAGTAAAAGTTAACCCTTACCGTATATTACATGTACCAGTGTCCATGGGAATTATATTACAGAAAACAGCGCATTCGTCACACCGGCACCGATTTTTACAAACATTCTTCTTGTTTGGTCCAGTCTCAATCATACCTCAAAATCTTTTTTTTATAAAAAATTTAAAAAAAAAGATATTTTTGATCCAAAGAAAATAGTATCGTTCATTAGAACAGTTTAACTGAATTTTATGTTTATTTTAGTCCATTCCGGCGATTACGGCATGCCTTTTCCCGCAGCAAGCATTTGCTATATAAGGTCATGTCAAAATTCGACAAACTTGTAGACTTTACATTTGTTGATTTGTAACATGTCAGATGTGCTATATCCGAGGGTGAAGATACAAATGCAGAAACTATGGATTTAAAATGTGCAAAATTGAAGGTTAAATTAACTAACAAAAACAATTAAGCAGCAAAATGTGCATCATATACGAAGGAACTGAGTCAAATCTTAAAGTGTTTGTAGGTTACACAATCAGAATCACATACATTCATACTCAGACTGACACACCAACACGATTGCATATTTGGATTTACAAGTTTACAGGTCTGGATTTTTTATCACGATTACCCTCCATATGCAACGAGCCTAACTTTTATATTCAAATGCATACTGTTAAGGGTGTCGTTTACTCAGGGCTTAAGTTCTCAAATTCGGATTGTTATAAAGTTCAAAGTCATGAGTAAAATTTGTTCTAAACACAAAAAGTATTTATGAAATGAATTATTATTGACCTAACATTTCATTTTTCTACTATATTATGGAATTAGTCTCTAACAAAAATTGACTTTTAGCCAAACAGAGGAAATTCGGACTAAATTTGACTTTTAGCCAAACAGAGGAAATTCGGACTAAATTTTGCAGATTTTGATTTCCGCTCAAACATTTTTGGTAGTACTCTAATATTAAAAGTTATGATTTTATATTTTAGTCTTTATGATTTTGCATATTTTCTGTTGGGTTTACCTCACTTATTCATTAAAATTATCGTATGGCACGAATTGCAAAAATATTGAAAAATGCTTAAAAACGATAAAAGACACCATATCTCAAAATTTTTATCATTGACCTCATATTAATTTTATGCCAACAGAATAAGGTCAATATAAGTAGTTTAATACTATAAATGTTTTTGTGTTACCATCATTCAATTTTTTGTAAAATTTGATCAAAAATGGGTAGGGATTTAAAAACTGATAGAGAAAATTCGGACTGGAATATTTTTAAAAATTTTAATGCTTTATATCTATTTAGTGCCACTACCATTCATAAACTGTATTTCATTTTTTAAAGTAATATTTTCACAATTAAGAAATTCTCAATCGTAGTGTAAAATTTTGTTGGATTATTCTTGATATTTTGAAATATATTCAATAGCCATTAACTAGAAAACTAGGTCATTGACCTACTTTTTTGAAAGTGAAAAATAACACTACAATCAAAGGTCTATAACATACAATAGATGGGGTTTCATTATCATCAGTGGAATTTTTTTTCATTCTGAGTAAACGTCATCCTTAACATCTGTTTGGACTTTTTTCTGTTTTTCGGCCCTTCATAACGAAAAGTGTTTTTTAAGGGAGGATTTATATTCTCACTTTACCATTGAAAAACTTCATCATTCATCTTTATACTTGATATATATTTGAAGAACCTTTTAGATTTTCTCAATCATGTTTGATTTTTAATTGATATGTTTAATCAAAGTATTAAAACTATAATATTTTATGCATAACTATCATCTTTTGCAAAAGAAAATCGTAATTCTACGATGACAATAGACCGGGCACTCTACGTGTACATCATATAAACGAGGGGATGTTGTTCTATCCTTATTTAATTAGAAGTATGCTTTGAAAGAGATTTTTGACCAATGCACCTTCACTTGTTTCGACATTGATTGTAAATTTTCTGGTAATTGAAAATACAGTACATACTACATAATGCATTACTTCTATAGATACAGTACAATATGAATGTAGAGTAATGAAATAAAAAAACAAAAGAAAGTCAGTGTGAGAAATATATGTAATTATAATGTTAACATAGTACACGTATTAAGGTTCTTCAAGAATTATTATTCATGTTTGATTTGAGAGAGAGAGAGAGAGAGAGAGAGAGAGAGAGAGAGAGAGAGAGATAATGAATATTAATAAAAATTTCCGTGCGATAACAAGGTAATGAATAAATGTTTATACATGTATCAATATTAAAGAATTCTTTTAAAATAATAAAATTACAATAAGCAATGACCAAGTTTCTGGTCTACAAAGTAGTTCAAACAATTAAAAATGATATGTCAATACCTACTGTTAAAGTATACAATTGATAAAATGAATATGTTATTTATGGATATCGTTCAAGTTTTACATACAAATCGCCTATTCATTAAATAAAAGGGACATGTATTCTCCATTTTAGGCGCCCTAATGATACCCAGATTGCCATAACTCATGCTTTCGTCGTATTTTTGGTCTCCTTCGATATACGATTAATAGAGGTATTATAAAAGTTAGAATTTATTATTATAAGAAAAGGACTAGATACTGGTATTAAATTTATATTTCTTTAAACGATAATGATAATGGCTTTTGATAACTATGATATAATCAGAGAAAAGATAATTATACCAGTTTTATATTTTTAACTATAGTAAGAGTGGTTTAAGTTTTCAGAACTTGTGCCTAATCCTTCTGTTCAATAAAATTAATAATGTTCAAAGCAAAATTAACTATAGAAACACTCCTCAATATACATGTATATATTATGTACTTAAATTCCGATTGTAAATGTATCCGACAATTCGAACTTTTTATAAACAAACTGTTGTGTAGTTCTTTGTACGACGTTTTGTTCTATAATGAAATGAATCACCGTTTGATAAACGCATTGATTTTTCTTTCCGAAAAAAATACTTGCCTTTAAAGCTGCTTGGTCCGATTTTATATCAAATTTTGTGCAAGCTTTTAAACAATGGTTATGCTTAGTATATATATAATAATAGACATTGCAGTAGTTTTCCTAGTCAATTAAGCCAAAATTTCAATGAAAAAAAATTATGTACAAAATTTGTTAATTAACAAAACAAACGACATAAAAGGGTATCGCGTTATTTCGCTACATGTTTTAAAAAATTCACCCCTGACGTCGAGACGGGTATTGTTGTATTATGACTTTGACATCGCCATAAGTAAAGGTCGTAATGTTCAGGAAAATTACAGATAAACCTGTGTACGTTTTGTTCACTAATATTTCTGACGTTTGTTTTGTTTACAATCGATGCATAGCATGCGGGTTGAATAACCCCAATCATTCGGGGGACGAAACCAAACGGTTCCCTTTTCTAAACATTCCAATGATGCATTTTGGTTTTTCGTTTTCCCAAAAAGAAATTATTTTTATTTACTTTGAATATTGTAACTTTTTAAGGAGACCGATTATGCTGGTGTAAATATGAGAAAGTTCATAACTTTCCAAGATAGATGGTTTGTATGGAAACTTATTTGATACTGTAATAACAAAAAAATCGGACCAAGCAGCTTTAAGAATCAAGGAAAGATGTTTTTTAAATGAAAGCGCAGTTATAAATTTGTTTCTACATTGCAACTGAGTTTTGTAACATATCTATTGGATACGTTGTGTTCACCCCCGTTCCTACTTTGAATAATCTCCTTGGAGTTTTTAACTACCGAACTTTCTTGATCCGGATAGGAATTACTTGTAGACAACTTGGACAAACTTGGACTTTTGATTTCGTCACTCCTGTCCCCGTTTTTTTTCACACTTTGAGAGAATTCTTCCGCTGTTGTATTATCCTTTCTACATCTCTTCTCATGCTTACTGGCTGAGGCGCTTACTGATTTCTGTTTGTCTTGTTTTGTATCATTGGAGGCAGGGACTGGAGATTCTGTTTGTGCTGCATCGGCCGTTGTCGCCTCAGCTATGCCTTTTGCAACAATGGGACCATCTTTGTGTAGTAGAGTACACGGCCATACTAAGAAATCAAATCTATCCCCTGAGGTCATATACTTTTTGTAATATTTCTCCTCAAATGGGTGCATGTGCTTCATATCAAACATCAGTATCATGGGTGGTGTTTGAATGGCCATATACCAACCCATCTCTACACATTTTTCCGCGAATATTTTGCTCTTCTGCCATTTGATCCATGTTTTTTCTTTGACGAATTCCTAAGAAATTATTCATGAGTTTATACACAGAAAAACAATTAAGCAATAACACAAAATGAGATTAAAAAAATTAACACTTTCCAGTCGGAAATAAAATTAGTTTTATATCTTAAAAGATTCCAACCCACTCATAATCAATGAACTGAATGTCAAGTCACGAAATATTAACAATCCTATCAGAGTCAGTGTTTAAAGGAACTTACATCTTGTATTGAGGTTTTTGTCCTCTTAGCAGATACTTTTTTGAGCTGCCTGATAAGTCCCATTTCTTCTCTAGTGACGGTTTCTTCAGTTTTGTCTTTTTTCTAAATATATCTTCTCGGTTTAGTTTATATTAAACCGTTCTTAGTTCGTGAGATAATTGGTTTTTATCTAGTCTATGAACATTGTCAAATTTTACATGAACATGCCATTGTAAATGAATTCTTAATAAGATACCACTTAAATCAATTGAATTTTTCTGTTTAATTATCCTTTTTTAATTCATATATGTCATTGTTGTCAATGGAAAAATATTGTCTGTAAGATCATGTAAAAGTGTCAACGCAGACAGCGAAATGAAATACAAACAGTAACCACATGCAATCAATATGGGATTTTGTACTTGGTTAACAAGGTGAGTTAGGTCAAACTCAGAACTCCTCTAGTTACCTGATCTACTGAACACGACGAAATTATTGAAATCATCTTTGCTTCGAAGTTCTTTGCTTTTATTTCTGTATGTTCAAATGCTTCCTGAAACCCGAAAGATAATAGTAAACTGTTCACATAAATAACATTTATCATGCGCGGATCTAGGAGTGGTTCAGACACTTCCCCACCCCCTCCATGAAAAATTCAGCCTTATTATCACATAGAAAAGTGACCAAAATAGGCATTGGATCCCCGGCAAATAATCCATCGTACCCTCCTCTGGGAAAATCCTGATCCCCGCATGGATACATGCATTTATGAAATGTTATCATACGAGGTAAAAAATCAATATGGTGTTTACCTTTAGTATTTTAAGGAGAGTATCAATGCATTGCTTATCATCTTGACCATTTTGCGCAAGTTCCTCAAAAGCGTCTGTCCACTCGTTGTCATAAACCTGCATAAAGTTTTCCCCAATTTTTGTTGGTCGAATCTCTGTGCTAAGATCTGCAATGTTTGGATTATTGTCCAAAAGTTTTCTCCCTGCAAGTTCGCTGAGCCTTAAAAAATTACATTGTTGTGCAAGTTTGTAATTGTCGTTTACAAAAAAGTATTTTATATGTACATGTACGTAAATAGAAAAATCGTACCTAGTCAACGCTTCTTTCTTCTCCAATGTGAGTTTCTTAACTTGTGATTGATGGCTTTGTAAATCATTTTGCAATGTGTTTGCTTCTAAACGGTGTTCCTTTTTTTGTGCATCTATTTCACATTTGAAATTTTCTAGTATCTTTTCTTTTTCTTTATTGTAGAAAACGTTTGCTTCCTTAACTTTTTGCTCCAACATTTTTATTTTTTCGTTCAGTTCCCTTCTCTCCTTTTCGTATTGGTCTCTCATACAGTTCACATCTTCTAGGGACCAAATTAGTTTGTTCCTTTCCTCTTTGTTTCGTGCTTCCAAGGACTTCACTTCCTCAGCATTCCATTTATTTCCTCCATTTTGTCTGTCACTGGATGAATTGTGGGTAGTTGTGCCCGAACCATCATAATCAGGTGGTGGCTCAGGCGGCTCAAGAAGTTGATGTTGACTTGGTGTTTTGCCAATAGCACCGTCTGTTGTCTTTGCTTCTTCTCCCCTTTTTTTCTATATCATGGTCAATGTTTTGTTGGTTGAATTATAAATGTATGCGTGTTTGGTGTAATTTATGTTTACTCCGATTAACAGAAAATGAAATGGTTTGTCGTTTAATTCATATTAACACAATATTATTGATTATAACTAACGGGATCGTATATATATGTAAATTACGTTTGAAAATTGTCATTTAAACAGGAATTTAAACAGGAATTACTAAATTAGAATTGATAAAATCAGATCAGTAACATATAAAATTAACTTGGTATAGAAAATTATGATAGATTGTGGTACTAGACAACATTGATATGCTCACCAAAAACATATCAATTTCATTTTGCAGCAGTTGAACAATACCAATTTGTTCTTTTTCGAGCGCTTCTAATTCTTTTGGTAACTTCTTATTAAGAATTGTAGTGCACGATTGTTTAAACTGTTTAGCCATTTCTGTGTATTTTTTCTTTCTTTCCTCCTTTTCTTTCCTTTCGTCCTCTTCTCGACTCTTATTCTGCCTTTCATTTGCCTTCTTATCATCTTTCTAATTTCAAGATAAAGGTTTTTAATTTACAAAGTATGACACCAACCTATCATTATATTGGCAATTATCGTTTAAGCGTATGTTATACTAAAATTATCGATTTTGATGCTTGAAGAGACAAAGTCACTATTTGAGCTGAAAAGTTTTAAACTTATTTTCTACTTTTAATATAGATATAATGCTTTATTAGTTTTTTAAATAGTCAACCAAATTTGAATGTAAGGGAATAAAACGTCTTGTGCTGTTTTATCAATGAGAGAGAGAGAGAGAGAGAGAGAGAGAGAGAGAGAGAGAGAGAACAACAACAACAACAACAACAACAACAAAGCAAATTACCTTTTTATCTTTTTTAGGCATATCTGTCCAGACTTTACTCTTCACAAACCGAAAGTGAAAATAAATTGGTTTTTCCACGTCTTTTTTAAATACGCTGATACCTGATAAATAGGCCAGGTGTTATATTTATAAGAGTGGACAATGACTAGCTTCCAAGAATGTGCCTATAAATAACCACAACCGTATTCACCGTTTGAAGATGGCAAATATTTTCTCGTATTATAGAAGTCTCAGACTTTACTCAAAAATGCATAATCTGCATCCCTCCTTAAAAAGATAACAGTTCAGGGGATGACACCATCCAATTACTCAGTTCAATGGCCAAAATATAGAATTTACAATATCAAGTTTATCATTTCGTATGTTAAACAGTACTTAATTACTGACTTGATGCAAATAATGATACTTTCTTTTAGGAAAAAAAACCCCCATTTTTAAAGTTTTAAGACATCGCACATTTAAGAGGAAGGGGGTGTCAGGCCCCTGTAACAGCAGTGTCGATAAGTTTACACGACAAATTTATGAGAAATGGACAAGAAAAGGGCGTTCCCCCGGGAAAATATCCTGAATCCTATTACAGTATTTTTCATAATTCTTGTTCAAAAGGTGGAGTTTTTTTAATGGTCAACGGTGGATAATTCAATTACGAAAACATACTTTATTAGGTATCAAATAGGACATAACTCACAAAGACGAGGCATCGCCTCTATGACAAAATCATTAATTATCTGACCTATTATATGAAAGTAAGTTCATGATCTAATATAAGAAATTTATTTAATATAATGTCATCTTTACCAGTAAGATTTAATTTTCGATATGACTAATTTCAATGCATACATTGTATGTAACATTATTTTATTGAAATGGTTATATACTGTATTATAATTATGATATTAATACAATACAATATATAGTATCAAGTAAAACAAAACCATATTGCATAGTGTAATGCAACAATATATTGTATCATATGATATATCGAATGTTATATGAAACATTATTATATTGTATGATTTGCTATATTAAAGTACTGTATCATATGATACGTCATAATGCTACTATATGCTACTATAATGCTACTATATCACATTATTCAAAGTAATATTGTAACATGATACAAACTGTATCATACGAAATTGTTTAGTTATATTATAAAACAATAACGCATAAAATTTTATGACTCAATGTATATATGATGTATAATATATCAGCAGTTTCATTTATCAAGCAAATGTCGGTGGGTTTTTTAAACATCATTGATAATGGAGATCAAGCTCTGTATTTGAAGCTCTTCTGATTAATTTACTTCTCTCTTTTTGTATATATTTGTCTATTCTACGATTCACAGTTCTGCGAGTAATCCTTCTAGCTTGCCTAGATCTCTCTCCTCTCTGTATCATGCTTCTAATATCCTGACCTCTGTAGTATTCTATCCTTTTTTAGTGTTCTAACTTTACATCGGACTTCTAATGTCTTTTTGAGTTCCTCTTTTTCCGCTTTGTAACTGGCCCAATCCTCAACTCTATGTTTCAATATTTTCGATCTTTCAATCGGTTCCCTTATCTCTTTTTCGTATTGGCATATTCTATGTTTCGCATCTTCTAGTGCCTTTTTTTATATAACCGCTCTCCTCTTTGTATTGTGCTTCCAAGAACCTGACCTCTGCAGCATTCCATGTTATTTCTCCATTCTGTCTATCACTGTACGACTTGTAGCTTCTTGTACAGGAATAATCATATTCAGGTGGTGGCTCAGACGGCTTATTATGAAGTTGATGTTAATCTGTTGTTTTGGCAATGGCACCGTGTGTTAACTAGCTAATTGTTTTTGCTTCTTCTTCCCTTTTCTTTTTAGACCAGTCACCATGGCCAATTTTCTGTTAGTTGTATGCTAGATAGGCACTAGTTCATGAATTCTAAACGTATGCGTGTCTGGTGTCATACGTTATGATTATTCAGATAAACAGAAAATGATTTTTTTTTCATATAATTTGTATGAACAAAATAGTTTTATGGAAGAAAATATCTCTGTCGTCCATTGATTTGATTGTTGTTTTATTGTTGGTGTGAATAAAAAGATAAAAAGATACAAGTTCTTAAAACACCATTAACTGCGTCATATAATGTACATATGACAATCGCCATTTAAACAGGAATTGTGAAATTAACAAAGCTTTAGATGGGTAATATAATCGGAAGTATAAACGTGGTTAAGAAAATTGAGACAGGAAGACACAACGAGCCAACAGTGACATGCTTACCAAGAACTTGTCAATTTCATTTTGCAGGTTTTAAGTAATATATGCTTGTTCTTTCTCGAGGGCTTTCATATGTTTTTAAAAAAAAGTTTAAAGCATGACTTATTACAGTTTTTTGTCATTTCTCTGGAGAGAGAGAGAGAGAGAGAGAGAGAGAGAGAGAGAGAGAGAGAGAGAGAGAGAGCAATAACAAAAGTATATTATCTTTTTTCCAGTTTTAAGGATATCTTTAATTTATTTTAACAGAACAATTCTATTTATACCGGGATCATATTAGATTTTTGAAGTTCGTAAATATCTTGTTTCAGATTGTTTAGGCTTGGGACTAATTTTGCCGACATTGTTAAAACATGTATAGGGGCCTATTAATATGTATATTATGCTGTGCATCTTCAACTGTCCACTGACTTAAATTATTTAAAATCATTGAGATGGCATTTTTAATTTCTAACGGTATAATTATAAAATAAAATACCTTTCCTTCATTTTTCCTTAATAATGCATAATTTGCATTCCTATTTTCACTGTATGAAAATTGCTAATAGAAATCGGGCTTTGCAGGATTTGATCACGTGACCAACCAAGTTCATATCTCAGTGAACTTTTCAATTGGCCGTTTATTTCTTAAATAACACACACGGCGTATTTTTCACTAATCATGTAAATTATTATAAAAAATTATTATTGTACGATGAAATAAAACTTACATAACCATTTTGATAAGTACTTTCGAAAAATAACCGTTAAGCTTCAAAAAAGAGTTTTCCCGGCAAAGTTTCTGGCACCATATTTTTAGTCACTCGGGCGCACTAAATAACATGATTCATGGTTGTTCCATCGTTTTTACATCCTTGACAAAGAGCGTATATATTTAAGCATTGAATGCTTATTTTTGGTTATCGTGGGTAGGCAGAGCAGACAAATTGAATGCGGCGCGGTATTCAATATATGTACATGTACGTCTGCACATCCTGGTGTATTATAAAGTTATAGGACCGACGATATCCAAAAATAAGCATTTAATGACTAAATAAACAGCGTTGTTAATAGAAATCGAGATACAACTTCTTTGAGGTAATGCTATCATTTGTAAGCAACATTTTCTGACGATTGCTATACTTTTTTGGCTTCTCTATTAAAAAAAAAATTTTTTTTAATTGTATTCATTTTTAATGATATTAGGATGATTTCAACATTCACGTACATTGTATAGGTTAAATAGATCTATGAATAATCAATAGCGAGACATTATTAGTTGAAAAAATGTTAAAACAGTGTAATTAATCGTAAAATTTGATTTTATAGCCGCTCATTGTTGGAGCTCTTACGATGATTGATTAGTGTTTTTGTTATTGTTGAGTCGGGTTGAATGGAATTGCTATTTTTGATTTGAGTATATATCAGTAACCTTAATATCATATTTAAGTTACTTTATATTAAACAAGGAGTAATCCCAATGTACCTATTGCAACAATTCTACGTCAGCAACACAATTTATCATTCTTCATGCAATTATTTGTATTTTAAGGAAAATGAACGAGTATTATCACAAATCTAACACCATTATACATTTTGATAGCAACAGTTAGCGGATTTTCTATATTTGCATATTTTGGCTGTCAGGACTTTCTGGTTAGCCCTCCTCCTCTCAACTATTAAAAAACACCAAAACGCTATACTATCACATTGTCCCTGAAACCGACATTTGTATGGTGACGTCTTGAATCTAATATTGGGGTATCAAATGTATCAAATATAATACGCATTTACATGTATCTACCTAAAAGAAGTGTAGCCGTCATGACAACAAAGAATAACTTTCAATAAATTACTAAGCAAACATAAATTAGCCCTAGAAAACGAGGAAAGGTATGTACTTTTTTTGTATTTGGTGTAATTTTCAATGCAACTAAATAATCCTGTACCGGTAATATAATTTTATTGCAAATGCTTGGTAATTATTCTTTGAATACATAGCAATTATAATATTCACTAGATGAAAAATCCAGTTTCAGCAAAACTGAAACTATATGGAAACCTTGCTGAAACTTGAAGTTGAAGTTTCATGTATAGTTTCCGCAATGCGGAAACCATTATATCGATTCAGCAAGTATCCGTTAGGTTTCAGTCAGCAGAAACTTAAGTCTAAGATTCCTGATGGTTTCCGCAATGCGGAAACCAAAATTGAAATGTATGAAAAGTTGTGTAAATTATTATGGAAATATCAATCAGTTTCAGCACATTTCCGCTAGGTTTCAGTATGCGGAAACTTTAAGTTAAGATTCCAAATGGTTTACGCATTGCTGAAACTATTACTAAAATTGATTTGAGTGTAAAAGTGATATCAATTATTTTCAACAGGTTTAAGTTTAATTCTAGCCTAATGATCATGAAGCCGCACATGCTTATATGTACAGTTATTGTAGGATTCAGCGTGACTGAAACTATATGTATACATGTAACTATATTTAATTGTGGAAAATAAGGTGATTAACAAAACTAAGTAATTAATTGAATGTGAAAAGAAAAACTGATGTGACATGTCTGATCTTGTTTAATGATGAAATCATTAATCTTAGGTACTCGGGCACGTGTATACATGTGTATACATTCTTTGTCCAGGTGACCTCCTCTTTGTGATTTTCCTGTATATTCTGTGTGGATTGCAGGGTTTTTCTGTCAGGAGTGAACAAAAGACTGTTACATAACATATACACGGTACTAAGCATGAGTTTATAACTGTAGCCCGGGAATTTTTTTGTATACGAGTTGACTTTCGGTTTTTTATGCGGAAAATTTTGTATACGAGTTGACCTGTGTACGAGTTGGTCTGTGTACGACTTGACCGGACACCTTTGTGCGACAAACGGTCGGCCATTTTTTTTTGTTAATCACGTGTTACAACTGTAATAAAAGCACTCCAATAATTTGTCGTATTTAACAAGGAAATATTGATTCAACAGTTCTTATTTAAAATAAATATATGTAAAAAAGTATTCTACTCAGTAAAAAGTGATAATTTTGATTAAACATTATTTATTTTAATCTATCCCATGATGCACTTCTCCAAGATTCAGTATTGGCGCACTTTATAATTCTGAGCGATGGTTGAAATGGACAAGAAGGTGCTGTTGTAAAATGAAGAATTGAAAAACATGAATAGCCTCTACAACAAGAAGATAATACAGGAACGAAGAACTAATATCAAGGTAACTTAAATCACAATATAGATACTCCCAATAACATTTTCAATACAAGGCTCTTAGTTATCTCTCATTTGTAAACGAGATCTCGCGCCATCAAATCAAAATGGCGTCATTTTTTTTCAAACTTGGTTCGGCATTTTAATTTTTATTACCGTATCTCTTAAATATATACGTTTTGACCAAGTTAACCATTAACCAAGTTTATATGCATGATATTCAAGATAAAGTTTCTTAGAATATCCAGGGTATACGTATATATAAACGTCCCCGGATATATGGATGCTTGGTTGGTACAAGACGAACAATGAATCTTTTTCACACATTACACAATTTACAAACTCTAAATGTAACGTAAGTATTAAAAAAATTATTATTTATTAAATCCGGAAAATGAAATCTTTCACGTTTTTCTTTTTTCAGCATTGACAGCATACAAAGTCAATGTTTCCGGTGATTAGTTGCATATTCTCTTCGGTGAATGTTTTGACCAGTTGGACGATGTGAACGCAAGGTATTGCTTTGAAATTGCTTATTTTCATCATTAACTTATACATGTGTTGAATGTTTATAATTTTACTGTAGTAATTTCGGGGAAATCCAGGTCTAAGTTCTGGAAAAGGAGGTTGATGGCGAGGAGGGGGGGGGGGGGGGGGGGTGTTGGTGGTGGTGAAACACACTTATTGTTGATTAGTTCTTCCATTGTTCAACAAACAATTATTGAATCAAAATGAAAATAACCTATTTTCAAACATAAAATGAAACATTTTAGACCAAATACCAGCTTCTTCTATATTCAGAATAAATTTTATGCTTTTATTACATGTTAGACTGAATGTTTATTGTTTAAAATCTAAATGAAACTTTATTATTCTTGTTTAAGATAAAAAGAACAGACATAAAGTACAGCCCAGTGAAAGGAACAAGTTCATCGCAAGAAGAAGAATTTTAATGCTATTGTGGTAGTGTTGATTTTGTGTGTGTTGGTATAAATAAAAAGATCAATATGTGTGATTATATAAAATAAAATATGTGTTCATGTTGTTTTCATCAAATCATCATTTCATTCTCTATTCATCTTCTTTTACTGCATGTTACTATTAATAAAGACCTGACTGACCAAACAGTTTAAAAATATCAAGTCATTTGATTGGCCTAGCCACTTTGGCGGGTCGTGAATTTTATAAATACAGGGTGTCCCATAATATCTGATACCATTTACTCTTTTAATAACTTTTGTTTGAATTTATTTAGCAAAACATCAAATGCATTTTTATAAATGTATATGATGTAAATTTTCACTCAACAAATTTCACAAACATTCAAAAGTTAATAACAAATTGAGCGCTGCTTATAAAAACACAACAATTTTAAAGAGTGCTCCAAATGACGTCCTTTTTTGATCCTTGAAGACGTTAAGTCGATGAGTAAAATTCTTCACAACAGCCACTGTATGGATCCCATTTCTTCAAATCTTCTCACAATTTAAAGAATCTGTTGCTTGTTGAGTCGCTTTTTCCCAGGATATTCTGTTTTTATAACTTGCACAACTATATCTGGAGTCTGTGTTTGATAATAATGTTTAAAAACGGAAGATGCCTGCTCTCTTGTCCGATTTATCTTGTTTAAAATTCAATTAAACCAAAGACATATGTTGCAACTTTGTGACATCATAATTTAAATAAAAGCACGTTTTTCTCCCAAACTATTTTTGTGGAAAAAATTAAAAGGTTTTACTCTTTATTTGAGTCACAATTTACAAGTTTTGCCCAAATATTATTTTGTTATACGAATTTCAAATGGTATCAGATATTCTGGGACACCCTGTACCAGTGAACAGGTTCTGAGAGTGACCAGACCAGTTACGACTCAGGGCGTAGGCAGAGCATGATTCTAGCCACTTACATAAATAGTTATTTACAGCACGCACAGTAAGTAGTTTTTATCTTCTACTAATATTTCCTCTATTGAATGATCGATGAGTGAATGAATGAATAGTTGTATAGCCTGTAATACTTATACAATAATTTAGTATTTTGACAATTTTACATTATAAATAATAGAAACGTAATGTTAAAGTTTATTTGTAGCGCTGTATTCTATCCTTTAATATTTCTTGTACTTTTTAATTGAAATACGGCATTGTTCCATATATAGGTAATTGTGACAGCTACAATTCCCAGAGTCGAGATATTTAAGTACATGTAAACTCAGCTCGATTCCATAAATCGGTACGATATCCTAAGATATGTACATTATTACATTGATATCATATCTATACTTATAAATTAAGGCATTTTGCCAATAAACTTCGAAATGCCTGCACCCGAGTAACTGCTCACACCTTTGGCATTTCAACATGTGCGAGTTGATGTCCGTAAGCTATAATTGAATGTTATCTGATAAGTAATTATTGTAAGATAAATTAAAAACCTACTTTCATTTTCGATAAACCAGCCCGAAATAGCAAATATGTGAGTAAGGTGGTGGATACGCTTTGGCGGATCCAAGTCAGTGGGAGTTTGCATCAAAAAATATACTTACAATGAAATAATATTGAATGATTATGTAAAGAGTAAATATATATCCTGGGAACCTATTTCGGGTATACATAAGAATTGAGATTTGACAAATGTTGAATAAATAAAATGAGCCAATTCGTTTCCTGAATGTGCGATTTTTGTTTTGATGAATAGAACTTTCCAGAACGGGGTAACCAAGAACGCGGTTTGGCTAATTAACGTCATGTTGGAGAATGTAGGATGAGTCACCATGCTTTGTGGGCAGATCGGACATCTGGTTAATAAATAAAATGGGCCAATGGACGCGATTTTATTTTTGATGGAAAGAACGTTACAGAACGGGATGCCAAAATATGGGGTTGACTAATTAACACTATGGCGAAAAGTGCGTACACGTTTTTAAATAACATATACATTTTTTATACCACGACAGATTTGTAGTAAACCTTATAAATTAATTTGTTGACAGTGTTTTATCTAAATTTCTTATTTTGGGCAATAATAAGTGAAATTTGACATAAAGAACAAAGTTCTAAAAAGAGATACCACGCTCTATACATCCACTCTCTGGTTTGAAATAAGATAATAGTCTATTTTTTTCCAGTCAGCTGCAACAAAAAGAATTAAGGCCATGTACATGTTCATGTGTATATACTCCATTTCAGCTTAGATTTTCATCCCTGTCCTCTCCTCTAAATTTTCAGCCACGCAGTTGCTTTTTTATTTCAATTTTATAGAATATTTTAAGAAAAGCAATTAAGAAAAAGTTCGGACACAATTCATAGAAAAATGAACAAAAAAACCTGGTTCAACATATTAAGCATTGTATTATAATATAATATGTGAATATAATATAATATGTGAATTATTGTTAATCCCCGCGCTTGCGCGGGTTATCATCTAGTGTAATTCTATATTACTATTTTATAGCTAATTATAACGAGTAACTTAATATAGAAAGTTGCTGATGCCATTTTAAATTATCAAGTTCAATAACATAAGCGTAATGATCTTGTTACAAATGTTAAAAGCTGTGGGACTGTGTGTTTTATTCATATATCAAAGACATATGAAGGTGCAAATGAAATTGTTATTTGTCCTATTGTATATTAATAATATGTATATTATTGTAGGGCTGATCCCATATACATCATAGTCCTGGGGTCAGGCAAATAAATTTATATAACCCGCAACCGGACTTATGCTTATGCTAGTGCTTCACAGCCTGGAGAATGCTCGAAAATCCCCCAAAAAGGCCTATTTCCATAAACTACAACTCAGGTTACATCAACAACAGCCAAGGACACTCCTTATTGATTCTAATGGGCACATCTCTACAACCTGACTAAACCTCAGTCTGCAGAACAAGACTTTGTAGCTGTAAAGTATTCCCATTTCAAAAAACTTATAAACTATAAAAGAACTTTTTTATATGATCAAATACCAGTAAATTACAATGTCTGTCTGTAAGCTAAAATCTTAGAAAATAACATGGTTTTGACTTATCAAATGATTGATTAGACCTTGATATTAACTTTCATTTTCTTAAATAATTTGTTATATTTGCAAATATTGCATAAAATATTAGACTCCAGGTAACATATCTCCTTCCACCTCCAGGTTGATAATATACATGCACTGTAAATGATGTTGTTGATACCTAGTAGTTGATTCATATATTTTTTCACAATCCAAACACAACCCCGAATGTTATTTTTATTTTGCCAGTATGATGTGTACTTTTTAAATAGAGAACTGAAAAGACATATCTATTATACTAACCAACCGTTGTCTGAAAAATCATAATATAAATCCACTCCTAAATCAGATATAAATATATCTAAGGGTTAAGTACATTTTGTTTTCTTTCATTTTCTTTGATTAAACATTTATTGATAACTTATTTCTTATATGCAGCAATATATGAAAAATTAAGAAACCAATCTTAAATACATGTAAAAACACTGCATTAGGAGATGAATGCATGTGTCAAAGAAATGATCAAATACACCAAACAATATTCAATTATGTCGGATATGAAAATATATAAAGACAACATATACCCCATGTATCACAATTTTTATATAACAAAAGTACTTGCATGGAAAGTTGTTTCTATGTAGATTTTATTTTATATGTGTTATGTAACTAATATTGGAGTTAGCTTTTATAACATAAGTAAAATACTGGTATTGATGAGAATTGTAAAGTGAATGATCTGTGTGACAGTTTGTATTTTATACATTCATGCTACAAAAAGCAAGTACATGTACATGTAGTATTACTTGACATATATAAACAATGTATATATAAATTGGATTTAAAAATATCAATGTAGGTAAAGTAGTGAAATGTAGGAAGGTAAACCGTGTGTAAAGAACAATATTCATCAGGAATGAAGTGTGTTGCATAATTATTTTAAATGTGTACATCATATTTTTGCACATGATTTGACAGACTGCTCCATTGTTTAGCTTTTCATCAGCCCACAAGCTTTTTATATCTCCCTCTGGGTCATTTCTTAAATACTGATAGGCTTATGACATTGAAATCTGATCAGTTGATACATCATGGGGGGAACTGAGAAGTTCACTTTGGACTTTATGGATTATCTAATAAATGCTGTCAAATCATGTTCTAATGTAAGACATAAGATTATATAACTAACAAAGAAAAGGTTTATCCCAACTCGAAAGTAGGTCACTTTGACCTCATTTTGAAATTTATGGACATACATATTCAAATCAAATCTGGGTCATACCTCTATAGTCAATAACTATCTGGTAGTTTATGTTTTTTTTTTTTTTTTACAAAAGATGGACACTTTAGCCTTTTCAAAAATATTTAATGGTATACATATTCATTGTAGTTCAAAACAAATTAAGACAAGTGTATCATGTTCATGTAACAGTGAAGTTTTTTTTTTATTTATGTACATGCAGTTATTTTGTAAATTGCATTTATATTTTTAAAAAAGTAAGATCTTTTTGCATTTTTAAAGGGAAGTTTGATATGCATTTGATCCAAAAGAAAACAAGTACAAATGTACAATTTTTTTTTATTGTGCAATTTTATCATTTTTTAAATGAAAGTCCCTGATAAGGGAATTGCCATATGGATGTTTCTCCATTATTGTATCTTGGCTGTATTTTATTATTTATTATTAGAAACAATTTCAGTTTTGTGAACAAAATAAATTTGGAACTGTTTGAAATTGTGTTGTTTTTACATATACTAGTATAAACCTTGCTGAGTTTTTGTGAAAGCAAAAAAAAAAAAAAATAAAGTTTCTGTAAGTTTCAGTTGCGGAAACCCTTTGTAAACAATATGTATCCCAATCGTATATGGAGGTTGAAACTATGCAGAAACTTCATGTTTCAGCAAGTTTCCGTTGCGGAAACCCTTTGTAAACAATATGTATCCCAATCGTATATGGAGGGTGAAACTATGCAGAAACTTCAAGTTTCAGTAAGTTTTCGTTGCGGAAACCATTTGGATTCGTGGACAGCCTAAGTTTCAGCACTGCGGAAACTTAATGAAACTTGAAGTTTCCGTGCTGAAACCTGTCGGAAACTTAAAGTAACCTTAAGTTTCCGCAAAGTTTCCAAATGGTTTCCGCACTGCTGAAACCAGATATTTCATCCAGTGATTACTTTACACATCACTCTCAAGAAAAGATGTTTATTGAATAAACGGTTTTCTTTGACAAAGTCCATAATTTTGAAAATGAAAACAATAGGAAAACTATAATTGACGTTGAAAATAACAATAGCAATGCTCAATAATTTGATACAATTTTAATCAAAGTTTATTAAAAGTGCTTAAAGAGGCACTGTCACGATTTTGGTTGAAATTTATTTTTCCGATTTTAATGTTTACAATGCATTAGTAAGTAATTTCTAATAGTCAGTCAAAATTTGAGTGTCGTCGAGTAATAAGAAATATACAGAGCCCACGGTTCCTTGTATATGTAAACAAAGCTCAGATCATGTTTTTGTGAACAGTTTTGAAAAATCCAGGCTTAGACCTAAAATGAGTGTTACAAACGCTAGGAAGTGTTTTTATGTTCAGAAGAAATTAACAGAAAATCATCTTGAAAAAGAACTATTACTAGTATATTAAACCAATGTAAACAAAAACATGGCACGAGTCTTGTTTGCATAGTGAAGAATTGTGAACTCTGTACCCTGCTTGTAACTCTTCGACTGGCACTCAATTTTTTGGTTGATCATTAGAAATGCATTGAGTAAATTTAAACCAGCAAGAACAGTTGTTGTTTTTTTTTTAAATCAATTTGAACTGGTTATCATGTAAACTGTTGAGTTTTTTTTTAAATTATACAAGAGTCGATTAATATTGTTGTAAATTAAAAGGGCTGCAAATATTTAATTTTCATTTTTTTTCGGGTAGTAGTTTTGATTTTAACATATATTACATACATGTTTTCAATGAATAACAGTTTCAATCTTGTCTTTTTTCAAAGAACTATATTACTTTGCGGACTCATTAAATAGTAAAAAGGTCCACATTAATTTTAGTGCGAGCGATAACATAGAGGATTTGATTTGAAATTCAAATCCAAAAATGTAATACATCTATTTAAGAGAACAAATGTAACAATATCACGGAGGAGAAAAAGACAAATTAAAGATATTTAACAAATTACTTTTAATGTTGCTTCGTTAAGGTTTCTGTGAAAATAACCGCCAACAAAGAAATTGGGCGCACAAGATTGTAAGTTTGCAGGAACCATCGAATCAATTGAAATTTAAATGTCGATAACCTCGAAATGCTATGTACAGGTTTGAACAAAAATCAATTACTCAAACTATATTGTGTTGAGAGTTGAAGTACATATATATATATATATATATATATAAAGCACAGAGAAATTCACCTTATTGGAGCTCCACCTCCGCCCCGGCCGGGGCTTGAACTCACGACCTCTGGAACCCATTTTCCTAGCAGTGAGCGGCCACCGCGCTAACCACTACGCCATCTAGGCAAGACAAAAATCTTGCTTTCGATGACGAAGGGAACCTAGCGCGCCGGTCGCTCACTACACGGTCGTTTGAGATACAGGTGGAATACAGTTAAACGACAATTTGAGAGGATCGGGACGATACACATTGCATAGATATATACATATATAATAAGCACAAACATTGCAATATATATATATATATGTAGATAAATAAAGCCTTGGTACAGCAAAAAATACTTAAATAAATAAAACAGAATGCGACAGTCCAAATTAAATAAATTAATATTTAATTTGGACTGTCGCATTCTGTTTTATTTATTTAAGTATATATATATATATATATATATATATATATATATATATATATATATATATATATATATATATATATATATATAAAAACACAATAAAGTCCACAGTGGTCGGCGAGTTATAGATAAAAATTAAAAATTAAAAAAGAAAACACGAAAAACGTTCAATATAGCTTAAGCGCTTTCATTTTAAAATCTTCAGAAGCTATATAATGGTAACATAGTAACGTGACGTCAAAAAACTTGAACGTTGAACGGCAATGGCTATTATGACGTCATAGCTAGATTTAGCGGAAAAAAAATAATATGCAACATAGTAGATAATATACTGTACAATTCGATACATGATTATTACAGACAGTTCAATTTGGGTTTAAAAATACGTATGAAATGTTTTTCTTTTTCTCTTCTTTGAACATTACTGTCACTCAACAGTTTGTAAAACGGAAATATTTTAAACTGTTTATTGCCGCAAATATCCAAATGCTCACTTAACGGTATCTGTCGATATCCCGGGATGTTTATATGTTGTTTATGCACCCGCACACGGGCCCGAAGTGGATTGCTCGTTTCGCCAATATAGTACTCGTTGCAGCCTGGACATGTTATTACATATAAAACATTCTTAGTGTCACACGACATGTCCGTCTTTACGATGAATTCTTTTCCGTTGAAGTCGTACTTAGATCCATCTGTAATATGGTGACAGGTCCCGCATCGTGGGTTTCTACACTTAGTAACTGTGTGTTTGTTATCAAAATGGGAAGTGCACAATATTCGTTTTAGATTTTTAGGCTGACGTCTGCTGTTAATGAAGTTCACATCTTTGTAAACTTCTTTCGTGGATTGGTCGTTGATGAGGATATTATTAAACTGATGAATTATTGGCGTAATGTTCTGATTTCTTGGATTAAGAATTCGTCGTAAAGACGGACATGTCATGTGACACTAAGAATGTTTTATATGTAATAACATGTCCAGGCTGCAACGAGTACTATATTGGCGAAACGAGCAATCCACTTCGAGCCCGTGTGCGGGTGCATAAACAACATATAAACACCCCGGGATATCGACAGATACCGTTAAGTGAGCATTTGGATATTTGTGGCAATAAACAGTTTAAAATATTTCCGTTTTACAAACTGTTGAGTGACAGTAATGTTCAAAGAAGAGAAAAAGAAAAACATTTCATACGTATTTTTAAACCCAAATTGAACTGTCTGTAATAATCATGTATCGAATTGTATATTATCTACTATGTTGCATATTATTTTTTTCCCGCTAAATCTAGCTATGACGTCATAATAGCCATTGCCATTCAACGTTCAAGTTTTTTGACGTCACGTTACTATGTTACCATTATATAGCTTCTGAAGATTTTAAAATGAAAGCGCTTAAGCTATATTGAACGTTTTTCGTGTTTTCTTTTTTAATTTATATATATATATATATATATATATATATATATATATATATATATATATATATATATATATATATATATTCAGTTATATTGTATATTATAATAAACTAGTAATAAGAACTGAAAATAGTGTTCATCGTACGGCAGAAATCAATAACGACCTTTTTAAAATATACCGGTATTCTATAATTCAACATAATGTTGTATCAATATACATTTAAAAACAAAAAGAAGTTTTTAAAAAAGTTAAAAAGAGTCACGAGCAGGATTTGAACCCAAAACACTGCATGCTTGTATTTATTTCCAGTAGGAAACAAGTGAGCCATGCGAGACTTTGAAGTATGTGGTACAAGTTAAGCTTTGTAAAAAAAAGCTCGCCGTCTTTAGAGCAAACCTTAAACATCTAGCAATGAATTATCAAAGAATACTCAATTCTATATTTTATAGAAATGCCGCCTTCTATACGTAGCATGGCGTATGGAAATTTTTTTTATATGTGCCTGCGTATCTAAAATTGAAACATGCGTACCACATGCTTGTAAAGCTGAGATTGACTAAAGTACGACAAGAGATCTTAGGAAGGGTCGTATATTTTAATAAAATCAAAGTTAAAAAAATACCACTGCATTCAGCATCTTGTTACTGATTTTAGCTTTAGCGTATTTCTTTCCTGATATTAGCCATACCGTACATTTTTACCGTCTTCCTTGGAAGATAGTCTCGTTCAACCAGACGCTCGGCTGTCTCCGTAAATCTCCGACGAGCAGATAGTCTCGTTCAACCAGACGCTCGGCTGTCTCCGTAAATCTCCGACGAGCAGAGAGTCTGGTAAAGCGTCACGTTGATAACCGCTACCGATAGGTGGCGCTGATTTAGTTTCATTTTGAATCGTTGTCAATGTGTGCCGGTTAAGGATTTGTGTGATATACAGTACTTTATTTTATTGCCGTGAAAATTATGGAACTTACGTCGATTTAGTCTTATTCTTCTTATTCGCTTTCCATAGACTCATTAAACATGGCTGAACTTAAGTTCGACGAAGCGGTGAATGTTTGTGTATATACAGCCAAGACAGCTGTAAAACAGATTAATTATTGGTTTTACCATATCCCATAAGGTAACACTCCAAATAAATCCTTTCCATTTATAACCGTTTTTGAACTTTCCAGTCGTAGATCTTTCAGTTTAAACGGCAAATTCATTCCATCATAGATATTGTTTACATGTTTATAGGAGGTGTGTTTCTTTCAACCAATCAAATTCAATACCAGTATTTTGGTAAGCCTCGTTTTGACGTTACAAACATTAACGTGACGCTTTACCAGACTCTCTGCTCGTCGGAGATTTACGGAGACAGCCGAGCGTCTGGTTGAACGAGACTAACGAGCAGAGAGTCTGGTAAAGCGTCACGTTGATAACCGCTACCGATAGGGGGCGCTGATTTAGTTTCATTTTGAATCGTTGTCAATGTGTGCCGGTTAAGGACTTGTGTGATATACAGTACTTTATTTTATTGCCGTGAAAATTATGGAACTTACGTCGATTTAGTCTTATTCTTCTTATTCGCTTTCCATAGACTCATTAAACATGGCTGAACTTAAGTTCGACGAAGCGGTGAATGTTTGTTTATACAGCCACGACAGCTATAAAATAGATTAATGATTGGTTTTACCATATCCCGTAAGGTAACACTCCAAATAAATCCTTTCCATTTATAACCGTTTTTAAACTTTCCAGTCGTAGATCTTTCAGTTTAAACGGCAAATTCATTCCATCATGGATATTGTTTACATGTTTATAGGAGGTGTGTTTCTTTCAACCAATCAAATTCAATACCAGTATTTTGGTAAGCCTCGTTTTGACGTTACAAACATTAACGTGACGCTTTACCAGACTCTCTGCTCGTCGGAGATTTACGGAGACAGCCGAGCGTCTGGTTGAACGAGACTACCTTGGAAGACGGTATACAAGGAAGACGGTATAAAGAGTTGAAATAATTTACAGTCTCCGGGTTGTGCACTTCCTCTCCTTTGTGATTGGTAGAAAATACATGATGTGAAAATTTACATTTATTTCATTGGTTGAAAATCTGTTCGGCGCAAGGGAAATAATTTTCTGATGATCTTTTTTACGTACGACTTAACAATTTTTCGTAGATTTTAAATCTTAAAAAATGAAAAAACGAAAAAAGCAATATAATTAAATATCAATGAAATTCAGGCTTAAATTTTTCAGTACAACTAGTTGAAAGCACTGTTTTATAATATCTATTGAAATTTTTTGTTCTTTTCTTTTTGGATTGTTTATGAAAGTACAAAAATGTGTAAATTTGATACGGTATGTCTAATATCAGTAAAAACGATACGGTATCGGGTAAAACTAGAACCATTTTAACAGGAGCTTGAACTTTGGGTATGCGGCAAACAGCATTGTGACATAGGCCTGTCTATTTCATTGCTGGCCATACAACCATGGCTCTTTGAAATCAACTAGATTTGTCTGGCTTTGGCGCTAAGACTACGCAATCGGTGTATATTTCGCTTGAAACCAGCGTCACTTTTAACTTGTTTTGACGCAAGAATAGATAGTTACGTCCTACTGAAAGTCCAAGGTCTTGTTAAAATGGTTCTAATATCAGTAAAACAAGTGCTGAATGCTGTGGTATTAAGTTGGATTTTATTAAAATAATACGAACCTTCCTAAGACCTCTTTTTCTCTACTATAGTCGATCTCAACTCACAAGCACGTGGTACGCATTTCTCAATTTTAGGCACGCATGCTTAATGTACATAAAAAAAATTTCAAAACTCATTGCATGTAGCGACATTATATATAAAAAAGAATTGAATTTTCTTTGATAACGTAATGCTGTTTAAAGTTTGCTCTAAAGACGGTAAGCTTTTTTAAAAAGCTAAACTTGCATTCTATTTTAATCAACAATACAAAAGAAAAGAACACAAATAAATTCATTAGATATTATGGAATATTGCTTTCAACTAGTGGTACTGAAAAATTTAAGCCTGAATTTTATTCATGGCTATTTCTATTGTTTTTTCATTTTCTCGCTTTTTAAGATTTGAAATCTAAGAAATTTGTTAAGTCGTACGTAAAAAAGATCATCAGAAAATAATCTCCCTTGCGCTGAACAATATATCAACCAATGAAATAAATGTAAATTTACACATCATGTATTTTCTACCAATCACAAAGGTTAAAACACTGCTGTGATGTCATTCCTTTGTTCCAGCGGTCTAAAATTTTACCTGTGACAGTCCGATATTAGTGAGCTTCTTAATATCAGACCGTTACCAGTGGTTACAGTACTGATATCCTTCAAAATCGGACTGTCTCAGGTAAATCAACAATGAAATTCAATGACAGTGTTTTAAGTACGATATATGCCTCAAACAGTTCTGTATGAAAAAATATCAGACAGTTCTCGGCCCTAACGGGCCTCGAAACTGTCTGATATTTTTTCATACAGAACTGTTTGAGGCATATATCCATTACAGAGGAAGTGCACAACCCGGAGACAATAAATTATTTCAACTCTTTATACCGTCTTCCAAGGAAGACGGTAATAAAGTTGTGTAGGAAACAACATTGTCATATATCGAGGCGTGTTCAACAGAGCGAGCGCTCGCCAAAATTTGTGTTGCGGGATAGGAAATTTTGGCGAGCGCTCGCTCGCTCTGTTGAACACGCCTCAGGACTTTGTTTTTTATCCTCCTTTTTGAAAGGAAACCGATCCTAGGAAGTGAGGTTAAGTTACTTGATATTAATGGAATAAATAGCACAATAATAGAATGTACACAAATATGTAATTCTAAATACCAGTTAAATAGGATTGCTGTAACAGTTCTGGCACAGAATAACTTTCAGATGCATACACATACAAACTTTGAAACAGATAAAACAAGACAGAGTACTCATTTATATATCTACAAATTATTCAGACAACAGTTGGTCATATTTTTAATAGCACTCAATAAATGCACATTTCTTAATCACATGCATTAGTTGTATTGAATATAGAGTCACTGAAATGACTTTTAATCTTTGCACATACACATCACAATCACATATCACTGAACCAGCATGGATAGGAAATTTTGGTGAGCGCTCGCTCGCTCTGTTGAACACGCCTCAGGACTATGTTTTTTATCCTCCTTTTTGAAAAAGTATATAATTAGTCATCTATGGGTCATCTCTCCATCTTTTTTTAAAAAGCGGCGTTTTTAATGTTGAAATAAGTCATCTTTACATGTTACATGTGGAGAGAAGACCCAGAGACATAAAAATTATTTTAAAACAGCTGTAAATGAGTAGGATTTTGCATCAATTCCGCTGTGTTGCTAACAGTTTTCTACCAATTCTACGTCCAAAAGAAACCAAATAACGGTTATAATTCGAAAAATCTTCAAAATTAATCAATGAAATTTTCACTCTTCTTGTGCGCCCAGATTCCTGCCGAATCTACACCTTAAGCGCCTTCTTTCTTTGATTGTATTCGCCCATTGAAAGTACGGTTTGGTCTATTCAAAATTACTTATGTATTTATCATGAATAAGTAAACCTCTAAACACATTACCTTTATTTTTGTTTGATCTTTCCATTTTTTTTCCTTTTCCTTCTTTTTTTTTTTTTTTTTTTTGGTTGTTTCCTAATTTTTTTTCTCTGTTCTTAATCCTACATGAATTCCAACTCATTTAAAGCTGCAATATTATGCTTCATATTAAATTATGAACTTACTATATTATATACCTATTATATTATGGTGTGTGTATATATATATGTGTGTGTGTGTGTGTGTGTGTGTGTGTGTGTGTGTGTGTGTAATTGAAATATCATTTGTAACTTTGATCCTTGGGGAGAGGACTAGCATAGGCATAGCCTGATGTCCAATCATATCATGTACTTATTTGCATAATAAAATATTTGTTAAATTAAAAATTTCGTTGATTTTTATTTGATTTGAAATTACATCATCTCGGTATCCAGGAACTCATTTTTATTGGCTTTTGTGAATCAAAATTATTTCAAAGCATGTGGAGTGTTTTGGGGAGATTGGCAATCTTATCTATAAGCTGAGCATTTATATATTTCATATTTTTGTTCAAAATTAAACAATACTATTAAAATAAGAATACAGTGTTAATCATCTTAAAACACCCGAGGTTGGTGGGCTTTGACGGGATCGCCTGTGGATATCCGACTACGCATGTTTGTTTCTCATTTATTGTTGATCACAGTAAAGAAAAACTATTTATCTAAATAAACATCCTTTTCGTCAAGGGCATTAGGGGTTTCTTCTAGAAAGTTGAAATTTACCTCGACTTCTTCGTTAGTGTCTTCTATTTTACCTACGACTTTAATTTCAGTACCACCAAATATGAACTTAACCCGGACAGACTTTCTGGATCCGTAATTCAGTTTAGAGAGATCAACTTCAAGAGTTCCTAAATATTTACAACCGTCATCGTCGATAAATTTCGGATTATCTTCGGTTGACGTGTATATATTGAATATGATGCTCTTTTGACCGGGGTGCAAGGGAACATAGGGGCGACCTTCTTGACTCTCCTCCTTCTCTAACACGTCTCCTTTTTGGACATGTTTACTAAATATATCTTCGCAGTACTGTCTACCATTCATGCTTTTTTGTTTAATCAGAGGGTGGCCCTTGTTCTTGTCAAATTCCTCACATGTACATACGCCGTACGTTAATCTCGCGACTCTCACGGCAATTTCATTGGGTTCGTGCCCAAACAGGACCGCCCCTTTCAGAACTGCTAGGCCTGCTTCATTGGGTACAACTACAGCCATGTCTGGAAATGACGACCTGATCTTTCCTTGCAAGAACTGAGATTCTGAGAATCCCCCTACCATAAGAATCGTTTTTGTTCCTTTAACTTTCGAAGACATTAGAAGTTTTCTTACATGGTTAATAATTTCATCGCAAACCTCTGAAAACATGTCTGACAAACGCTTGGAAGATATTCGAAGTTTGTCCAAATTCCAAGTAAAGCCTTCGCCGCAAGAGGCTTCACTTGTCACGATTTGAATATCTTTGTGATGGATTTGTTTACAGTAATTCTTCAACGTCACTGGCATTTTTATTGTAATATTTCGAGACGGGGTTTTCTGTTCTCCTTGTTCATATCCTGGTTCCAAAAACCGCTTTTGTAGTTCGAACTCGCGGTAAATCTCCATCACGTCTAAGGCATGCTCTCTTTGATATGTCTCGAATTCTTTTGGACCAAGAATTTCTGATAAGACTTTGTAAAAGGCTTTGTCTACATATGTACCTCCCCATGGTCCACCGGAGGCGAGTTCAAGCTCTCTTATTCTTCCATCTTTTTGAATTTCGTGTATTGTGATGTCAACAGTTCCCCCTAAAATTACAAAAAAAAGTTATAATGAATATAAAATACCAGGGTATTATACATTTCCTAATCTTACCAATGAAAATGAAAACAAGGACGAACCTCCAGCATCTAAGACCAAATAACGACTTCCTTCCTGAAATACACTGAAGCTTTTTTGGTCTTCGCCCTTCTCCAACGATAAATGTTTACAGTATATAGATGCTGCCTCTGGTTCCAATGCCATCGTTAAGTTTTCACTCGGAATATTTGCCTAAAGAAATATAAAAAGACAAGTATAAAGACGGTATATTAGTAACTATTGCAATTAGCTACGCTATGATGTGTATCAAACTGTTGAGATGTGATTTATTTTGACTCGGTAATCTAAAGATAGAATTTGTGCAGAAGTTTACAGAATTTACAAACCCTTTTTGCGGCTTCTCTCATAAATTGTTTAGCAGGGTCATCCCATATGGCAGGGATAGTAAGCACCCAGTGGATTTTATGCCGATGTATAATTTCCATTCCACGGTTGTTTAAATAGTCCAGCAGGTGCTTTTGCAAGTAGCCAATGGCATGTGCAAACACATCTATTGCAGGAAGTCGCTTATTGTTGATATCACGTATTGTAGTTTTCAGTGTTAGTTTCTGTGCAGAAATAAATGGCATTTCAAGAGCATTTTTCAGCATATCAACCATATGAATAAACAAATGCACCGTACATTGTTCTTAAATAAAGTAAAATATTTTAATACATGTATTATGTTTCATTGTCGACGAATGACAGCAAATGTGCAAGTTTGGGGGATAAAATAAAAGCAATGAATAGTTAAATTCAGCTTTACAAAATTCATTAATCATATTCCAAATAAATTATAAAGTGTGTTTCACTTATTGCCACCTAACTCAATCCCACCCATTTTACACTCTCATTTGGTTTACAAATCAATAACAAAAAATCGCAAAAATACGATATGGTAACAGGTCTGGGCGTTTCAAGAAGAAAGCAAAAAGAAGAAAAAAGAGTCCTGCTCTTATAAATATTAAGTGTATATGTCATTACTAGCATTTGATTTCTCTGGCAATTTATACGATACTAAACCAAAAAAAAAAAAAAAAAACACACACACACACACACATAAAACACCTGATCTGCTACGTTTTTTATCAACATCTGTTTACTAATGTTTACTAATGTTTAAGTTATATCATTATTTACAGTAAAACACGGTTACAGCGAACATGCTCACAACGAATGAATGCTTAAGCAAAATCAGTTTTATTTCCCCTTTATAATTGCAAAAACAAATAACATGTACTTTTATTATACGAATCAAAATTGTTTGTTCTCGGCACTTCGCTGTAGGAGATTTTAATTGTAAATGATATACACGTAAGCTATACTCACGGAATCTCTTATTTCGTTGAAAAGTTCCATTTTAAACCGTCTGAAATAGTAGTAGTTTTCGTGTTCGTTTTTTTCCGCCAGAAGGGTATACTCGGATTCCGCGTCGTATCCAAAGGCCACCAATGCTTTGTCAGAATCCAGCAACACGGACGTGGGGGTCTTAGGGGAAATCATGGTAGCGGACTTCCACGTTGCTGATGAGATGTTCAGTTTGTCCTTTTTGTAGTCATCTGTCATTGAGTAGGCATAGCCCGAGTATGTTGTGCCGAAGTCAATAGCAGCCACCACTTCAAACTCGGGATCTACGTCCATGTTGGTGTTTTCCGAGTCCGACATTGTGTGTTTTTTATCAAATCATGCTGGTCAAATTAAACGTACTTACGATGGCCACTCTGTTCCAATCCACAAGTCTATAATAAGAAATAGTACACATATATGACTAGTAACTATAAATGTATTCTATTATATATTTGTAAACCGTTCATTAATGTCGTCTTTGTACTGCCTGTTGACTATTGCATTGATTATTTATTGATCGACCAAAATTAAACATTCGTTGAGGGCACGGACTTGCACGGACTGACCTCAGGATTATGAAGCAATTTCAGACTTAAATAAAAATTTCAGTCAGTCATTAAATGATTGCTTATCATAAAATGACTATTGAAATTTGCAATTAACAACGTTATATCAAGACACTTTTAATAGCATTTCAATTTTGTTAGTTTTTTTTTCAATCAAGAGACATTAAGACAGTGTACAATTTTTTACTTAAGCTTCATGATCCTGGGGCCAGACTTCCAAGCAGTTGTTGTTACCATGGTAACCTTCATATACAAATGTACACGGAAAATTGACAGTTCCTAATGTGTTACGTTGTAATGGAAATTAACGTACTTTAATTTACTCTCTTTTTTTTTATTGATAATTATTTAAATGATTCAACGGTAGATCAATAAAATGCTTTCTCGGGTGCTTTATACGGGCTATGAAGGTATAGGTATAACGTAAGCATTGAAGAAAAAAATACATAGCCTAACCCAAGTTAGCGGATTAGGCTATGTAGTTTTTTTTCTGCGATGCTAGCTATACCAAGCACCAAAGAAAGCATGATTATATTGTTTTATATGATGCCCTGAATTGATTATTTGGTCCGTGTCATAGATCGGAAGGTTGGGTGAAATTAGGCAGAATAACCAGTGGGTCAGTTTCATTCATGATTGACCCATGAACGTACAGCAAATTATGATTTCTTGCTATTATAATAGGTGTCAACGGAAACTCCGACCAATGCAAACCGAAAGTAGAATTTTCATAACACAATATACAATGAAACTATAATATAAACTTGACAATATCAAACAATACCTATAACAAAAGCTATAATAAATATTACTTACAATAATTTAGAGCTTTCAATCGCTAAACGGCCTTATTATGAAGGCAAGCTACGTGCAAACAGAATCCTACATGCTGAACCAGAGTTATCTTCTCATGTGGGGTACGCGACGGGTTCAAGTATCATAACACAGGCACCTGACTATATATTTCTCTAATAATAAAATATATACCCTCTACCCAACAATACACATAGGTAGAGGGTATATATTTTTTATTATGAGAGAAATATATAATGTCAGGTGCCTGTGTATCATAACTATAGCGATTGTGTATAGCATTGAATGATTTATTTTTGCCGTCAGGTGAGCGCGTTATGATAATTTGTCTGCTCAACTGACGGCAGTTATTGACACCACGACGTCAAAAATAAATCATTCAATGCCTATATTTACATTCCCTCATTGATGAAATCAGTTATTTTATTAAATAAATCGGTATAAATAGCAGATCACGGAGGGAGTAAATTAGAAACAGCAACAATAGCTATTCTCTAAAACCGTTTGTTCTGGTTATCACATAGACTATTGAGATTAGCATTGAAAATATAATCCATGAAAAATAACTCCTAAAATTTTGCTTTAAACAATAGAATTAACTTTAGTGTTGAATAATTGTAAAATATGGTGTTTAAACAACATGTTTGAAATATATCTTTAAACCGATAACATAGAAATCAATGTTTGGGAACTACTTATGTTATATATGTGTTTTAAATTACTTTTGAATTTCAGTATATCATGGTATTTTTAACTTTTGACACTTGCCCTGAGTTTATACATGTATTTGGGTAGTGTTTGGTTTGTGTTGAAATTCTATTTTTGGATCTAAACCTGGTTGGGCAGTATTCTTTTGAAGGGAAGTTTCTCATGTTCTGGGTGGCATTATTTGATTAGACTTTGAAGAAGGAAGGAGGATTTATTTGTAAATAATATCTGTGAAAGTTGGCTGTTCATAAATAGGTTAGTTATTTAAAGGTATATGTGGCGTATTTTTAGTGAATAACAATAATAAGATCTGATTATTTGCTTCATTTCTTTACTTAAAGATAGGACTTTCACACAAATTAAGCTTTATAAGTCAATCGCATAACAAAGATACAAGAAATCAAAAAAATATTTTTTATTTTTTACCGGCACGGTAAAAAATACAAAAGATTTGAATAACCCCGCCTTAAATGGGTCACGTGACATCTATCTTGGTCTATCAACAAGAATGGCGACGACGAGAATGATATGTATACATATATTAAGTTTGACAGATTTGGCAATGAAAGAAAAAAGAGACAGACTGACAAGGATAGGAACAAAGGGAATATTGTCATCGGAGACCATGTAGATTGATGGAACAGGAATTAAAGCCGAATTAAACTTAAGTTTCCATGATGAAGTTGTAGGGGTTTTGCTAAAGTCAGGTTCGTGCTCCATGTGTTCCGTGTCTTTACTTTATAAGTTTTAAACCACAAGTGGATTTTCGTTTAGAGGAATTTTTGAATAAAGAATAAATAAACACTCTCAGTACATGTACATGCATCCCTCATGGAGAGGGGTATTTACTCCGTTTACCGTGTCGATGATGCTAAAATCGTGCTTCGTCTTTATTACACTTAATAAACAATTTATATCGTTCTACATTAATGAATATCGGAATAGTTATGCTTCGAGTATCATCTGATATAAGAATTATTTAATTTAAGACATGAAAAACGTGATTCTTATTTGTAAACAAACTCTTCTTCCATCGTGTTTTCAATGCTAGGTGTTCCCGCACTCATGCGCAGTGGCGTTATAAATGGCGGATTACATTAATATTCATCAGACGTGTAGCAAAGTTTAGAGACAAATAACTAAAGACAGACCATGTTTTATGGGCCTAGAGTTTGTGAAACGTCTAATTATAAGAAGTATGATGTATATTTTTACTCAAACTCATGTCAAAAATTTTACTTCAAATACGCCACATATACCTTTAAGTACATCTCTTTAAAACCTAAAAGGCTAAATTAGTGTTTAATTAACTTTTAAAATAATTATTAAACTTAGTAAATATAATCTTAAATTGTGTTAATTAATTGCTTAAGTATTTAGAGGTTCTATAATTCAAATAAGTAATGTTTTATATTAATACATGTAAAATAGATGTGTTATACTTAAAATTATAACGTTATTGTGTGTATGATAAATGTATGTATTTGTTTTGTGCATAGAAGAGGGTGTGTTCGTCACCATTTGCCAAGAATGCGTGTCTCTGTCCCATCCCTGTCCCCTAAGGATCTATGAGGCAGGTATATATATCTATTTAACAAGTATTATCTATGGAATAAGAACATTTTGACAATCTTATTGAAAAGTTGTATTTTCTAATTATTTATTGGTCTGAACTATGAATTAGGCATTTAATTTATTTGTATCTCTTATAAAATTTTATTTATGTATCTCTTATAAAATTTACAAGATTAAAATTACGTGAAATATATTTATAAAGTGAAATATTCTGAGTTTAATGTATTGAATTCTGAGGAAAAGATTACATGAATTATGTCCCTTTACTTGTATTTTTTGTAGTTGCAAGTCAGATACTTGTTTAAATATTATTTGTGTGACTGATAATATGTGTAAATTTGTTTTATTTAAATTACAGGATTCATAAGATTAAATATATTAGAACCTTAGAAGCTGCGTTGTGATTTATAAACAACAATGCTACACTTATGTAAATTACATGTAAATTCATAGGCAGTGATTCGGTTGTTGCATTTAGAAGCATTTAAAAATCACAGAATTTTTTGGAAAAACACAGTAGATTGTAAATATAATGATATAACAGTCGAAATATTGTTGACTAGATATTTAACAAAATTCTAAAATGCAGGAAAAAATATAGGCATTAAAGAATTGTCGTTCCATAAATCCATAAATTTTGAGCTTTCAATTTGGGTATTTTTCTATATTTTATATAAAGCTCTCCTTCTTAAAGGACATGGTCTCGATTTTGGTTGTGCATTTTTAATGTTGAATCAAAGGATCTATTTCAAATAACAAAAGAATTGACCTATAGGGGAAATGGCTTTCCCCGGAAAAAATCACTTATGAAAATTCTTTTCTTTTTTTTATTATCTATCGAACATATTCCTAAATATTTCGAATTTGCATTTTGAACCTATCCTAATACTCTTGCAATTCTATTATCAATCTTAAAAGTTGGCTAAAACACCATTTACTCACTAAAATGGTATATTTCTGCATGGTTTTTGGCCTAGATATTCTTCAGGACCGGCCTGCCCCATAAAAATCTTAGATATTTTGATAGGTTTTGTTCATAGAATTTTTTAGGGACATCCCGGCCTTGGGGTAGAATTTTGCCAAAAAAAAAAGGACAAAAATTTTGGAAACTGATTTCTATCATAGTGGACTATATTTACATCGTAAAGTGTACGTTATGGATAGTTCAGTAGGTTAAACCGATGGCTGTGTCACACACATGGTGTTTTTTGTGCCCTGGTTCGGTTCGATCTGTGGGCATACTTTTTTTTTTAAAAATTAACGGTATTTATAAATACCGTTTTATTATTTTTTTTTTATGCAGAATTGTGCATTTTGTATATTTAACTTCGATCTTCTTCTTTAAATGCACATTTGCTCTTTGAATTAAAGATTGGAAAAGTATAAACTTAACTACATGTAAAAGCAACCAACCGGAACTATACCTTAGTGTAAGCGCGCTTTGTTTGAGGACAAGAATCAATGTCTCTGTGTTACTCGAGACATGTGCCACGTATAAAAAAACACGCCGAGCAAAAACTATTGCGTTTGCTTTTCAAGAACATCAATAGGAAATGGTACAATTGTTGGAGAAGTACTGCAAAGTAGATGCAGTTCGTTCTTTGCAAAGAACGTGTGCATTGGTGACATTTTATGCGGGAAATGCAGGAGGAAGGTTTATAAATTAGACAAAAATGGGTATGGGTCACCTAGTTAGAGATTTCCGTCCCCTTGCCATCCCGGCATCAGGTACCTTCCCTTATACAAAGGATGCAGCTATTAATACGGAAAAGAGTTCAGTTGAATGTACAGTGAATGATGATAGTGTTCAAACGTCTCGTAAAAATCCTTCTACATCTACAAACATCACTCTCCCTCTTATTTCTGTTGGAAAAACTAAGGCGACGTGCATTATTTGTCGCAAAGAGTCAAAGGGTTTGCGACCTTTGAAATCGCGTCACGCGAGACTTTCGATAGCTGCTAATATGTCCTTGGTTATAAATTAACGCATAAAAAGAACATGTGTAGTATCATAGAAAGTAAACTGAAAATAAAATTTAAAGATAATAAAGTAAAAAAGGGACTATAACTCATACTGCTCGGACAACGACTGTGAAACTTTTTTCCAATCACTATACATTATGAGAACTAGAACCTATAGCTAACAGTTTACTGTGTATGGCCTAATATCAAGAAGTCGAACGGAAATCGATATGCTTTTTTGTGAAGACAGAAACCAATACCGGCCCTATAGGTCAAGTCTTTTGTTATATAAGTGTTCCTTTGAGTGTCAGTCAAAGAGTAACAAGCAGGATATAGAGCTCACAGTTTTTTTACCATGTAATCAAGGCTCGTGCCATGTTTCTCTTTACACTGGTTCAATATACCAGTAAAAGTTCCTTTTACGGCTAAATATTCCTACCTGCTAATTTGTTTTGAACATTAAAAAACAATTCCTAGCGTTTGTCACATTCGTTTTAAATTTTCAAAATGTAAACAAAAACATGATCAGAGCCTTGTTTACGTACATGTAACAAAGAAATGTGAGCTCTGTATCTTGCTTATAACTTGACGACTGACTCTCAAATTTTGATTTAGAAATGATGTACTGTAGCATTGTAAACATTAAAAACGGAAAAATAAATTTGGACCAAATTCGTGACCAGGCCTCTTTAAGGAGATCAATGCAGTCTAAAATGGCCACGACCATCTAGCCCTTTCAAATTAAAAAAAGTCCAGTTTCTGCAAATCTTTCGTATATCATAACATGTACGTCTGTGTATCACTGAGGCGCTAAGCTGCAATGTAAAACTATGTATGACGTATTCAATAAATGTCTCGGCAAAATTATATAATTTAATTCAAACGTAATATAATCTCCAGCTATAAAAATAAATATATATAGTCTGTCCCAAATTATTGCTTCCATCACTTTTTGATGATTCTTAATTATTAATAATAAACATACCTGCCAATGCATTACAACTCAGATCGATAAAAGGAAAAAATCCAAGATTTCTTCATTGATACATCATCTTTTTTTACCCGGAGAATTTCACAGGAACGAAAACAAAGATCGTGCGGAGATTCAGAATGGGAAATGTTTACATCTTTTCTCCATTCGGAAATACTCGGGACCCTCGCACAATTTTTTTAACATTATCATCTGGGGTACTTTTATGTCTTTTGCAATGCAAAATCCCCGTAGACTTTCTATTTTTGGTTGTGTGTTGAAACCTGAAGGGTAGAGGGGGCGTTTCAAAACAGATAATCAGGACTTTTTTCATTCTAGAGAATGGATGTAGTTTGGGAGCAAAGATACTCATGATTATCGAGATATTACACAAAAAGTAGTGGAGAAACTTGGGACAGAGTGTAGCCTAAAATTGGACTTAAAGCCCCCCCCCCCCCCTCAGGAAATTTTCTGGATCCGCGCATGCACGCGCAGGCCACATGGTTGGTGAATAAACCATGACAGTAAACTTCTATAAAGCTTTACTAGATTACTCCATACTTCTGAAGTATAGCACAGACCATGTCTACGAAATCGCTACAAATTTTGGAGATTGTAAAAATAATTCGAAATCATTTTGAAACAATCGCGACAGCGGTAAAATTATTCTTCACGTAATACGTAGTCCTGAGTGATATCACACGATTGTAAACTTTTTTTTATCAATGAGACATGCATGTATAAAGAGAATAACATTTGCCTCGAGAGCTTAAATAACTATGGAAGGGAATTACCGCCAAAATTCTATGTATCTTGCTTTTATTCTTATTATGCTTACTTCTTTATTCTTCAGTACATTTACACTTGCATGTCACTTTATTGTTTTCATATTCATGCTTATCTTATTTCACTTTGATTCTCTTTGATTCTTTATTGTTTTCTTATTTCTATGTTGCAATATTCTCTTCTTATTCGTGTAAATTCTTTCTTCTATCTCTGTTACAAACGTGAATTCAAACGCGCAAACCATAAGGCACTTTCAATAAAGACGAATACAAATTGCATGAATTTAATGCTGCATTATGACGCCAGGCGGCAGTGTGTGCGCTACAATTGCTGCTCCCGAAGATTTATTAAAACGAAACTAACAAATGGCATAAATTTAATAAATTCGTGAAAACATCTCAAATTAAGGGCTTAGTATAGGAATATGAAATACATGTAAATATAGTCAACTTTTAACAAGCCATGATATACGCAGACTCAAAAAGATACGATTTTTTTTTGTAAACATGTACAATGCCTCCGCGCGGTTCTAAAAAAATCATTAGGGGGGGGGGGGTTTCTGAGAGATAATTTTGTATTAATTATTTTATTGGTTAATTAAATAAGTGTGAATTTTTCATTGTGGGTGGATCTGATCTCATTCTAGATCCGCAATGCAATGTACCATATATATATATATATATATATATATATATATATATATATATATATATATATATGCAGTAACAAATTATTTGCAAACTATTTGCATGAACGGTTAATTTTTAGAAAAGGAACATGTCATAAGTACTTGTCGACAGGACTTTATTTCATTTGAGGTGAAAAGAGGTGTACTCTAGTACGTGTGAAAATTATCACTTGCAAGAATCACTATGTACCTCTCGTTAGGCTACAGTACTGTGTATCCCTGATTAAATGCGATGAATTAATATTCTCGTGAAATTCCGGGTTAAAACTTAAGGTAAGGTTTGCGGTTACAGGGAGATAACTCACACATTTTCATTGTGACGTAACACCAACTACCCTTTATTTCAGCTATGACGTCAAAATTTATATGACGTCATAAGTGATTTCAGGTTTTTTTAATTTCGCGGGGTTTTGTAGTTTCAATGAAAGAATAACAGGACACAAGTATTTTATCAATTTCCACAAAAATGAAGTCCGCATCATATGGTGTTGAATAGTGTTTTAGGAACATCAGATTACACATATTCTAAGATACATTTTTCCTGAAATCGGTGGACCTGAAAAGGTTTCAAATAAGATGTTTTCGTTTACATAATGGTAGTCCAAAATTAAGATTTTTGTTGTATTTTATTCTATTTTTAGATAGTTCATTAGAAATTAATTAAAATGAATCATGATATAAATAGTGACATTATTTTCGAACATTTTGAGCATAAATAACCCCCAAAATAGTCACATATAAATTGTACATTTTTTCACTAAATTGTTTACATTTCATCAACGTGAAAATTGAAAATCATGCACTTTGACCTTTTGTAGTTATAAAACGGGACGGGCAATATCATTTGAATTTCATGAGTAAAAAGACTTTAGTGTAGTGAACAAAACGGTATGTAACTTTGATACAATTCCTAAAAAATGCAAGCCGCAAACCTTACCTTAAAACTGCAGGTTTTAAAATCTCACTTATTTTTCTAAAAGTTTTGAACTTGTGATATGAAAAAAAAAGTTTGGTGCACGCGATTTTATATTCTTGCGATTCGGCACAGAACGGTGGAGTCGCAGAAGTAAATATACGTATACGCGGTAAAATTAACGAATCTAAAGTATCAGTGACTTAATTACACAATGAGTAACGAAAACAAACCAGGCAACGAGATTAAAATACGGTATGTGATATGACTGTTTATACGTTTTGGTTTAAAATCTAAATCAAATCTTAATAAAAATTCTTATATAAAGTTCTAAATAAAAATATTTTTTTTCTTCCAAAAAACAAAACATAAATAATGTATGCTTCTTATTTACACAAATTTTCGAAGTGATAAAAATGTGTATGTATCATTCACAGCCATGCTTATTGTAGGTTTGTTTATTTTAATATAAATCATGTACATGTAACTGAATGTCCATGTTTAGATTTGAAGGTGTTTAAGCTATGATACATGTAACTTAGAGACATGAACCTTCATACATGTCTACCTGTCAACTGGTCTTGATCAAATGAAGAGTTGAATTGACCGACTTCCATATCAAGCTTGCGATGATGATAATTATGATACGGGTGCTAATTATGAGAACTGTAAGATTATATCGTCTCATATATATAACTGATGCGCAGACTTAAAATTTTATTTTATTTTGAGGGGGGGGGGGGGTCCAGTCACCCCACCACCCTTGAAAATTCAAACTTTTTAAAATTCACATAGTAAACCTACTGAAAATAGAACTCGACCTACCCCCCACCACCACCCCCTCCCCGGCAAACAAAATTATAAATTATCCCTAAGTACATAAACCTCCCCTCCATTTCTTGATCTGAACATATAAACATTGTAGCGAAATGTCATGGTGCGAAACATCCCACATTATTATTAAGCTAGCTACGTTATTTGGTTTTTTTCGGGGAGCGGCAATTGTAGCGCACACACTGCCGCCTGGCGTCATAATGCAGTATTAAATTCGTGCAACTTGTATTCGTCTTTATTGAAAGTGCCTTATGGTTTGCGCGTTTGAATTCACGTTTGTAACAGAGATAGAAGAAAGAATTTACACGAATAAGAAGAGAATATTGCAACATAGAAATAAGAAAACAATAAAGAATCAAAGAGAATCAAAGTGAAATAAGATTAGCATGAATATGAAAACAATAAAGTGACATGCAAGTGTAAATGTACTGAAGAATAAAGAAGTAAGCATAATAAGAATAAAAGCAAGATACATAGAATTTTGGCGGCAATTCCCTTCCATAATTAACATGTTGAAAATTCATCGCCTTGATTTTACTGTATGGAAAGTGCTAATCGAAAATGCAGTTGATTTGGATCACCGTTTATACTTTTGTCGGGTATCTCGAATTTACTGTCTGCACATTTAGACAAAAATGTAATTTTAAACACTTTTAATATACTTTGATTAAAATTGCATCAAACTATTTGGACAGTACTTTTGTTATTTTTAAAGTTTATTTTATTTTTTCTTTTGTTTTAATTTTTAGTCACTTATGACATGCGTTTATCATCAGTCTGATTGTTAATGTTCGACTATTTATCCATTCACGTGAACTTTGGAAGTTATCAATGAAAGATGTTTATTGCTATATATTCCACGATTATATATCAAGCATTTACAATTATATTTAATCATTGGTATAGGTATATATTTCGTGTAATTCTCAAGACATGCCTTGAGAATTACACGAAATACATGTATATACCTACCCTCGTTTGTGAAAGCTAATTTTTGTTTGCGTAGTAATTTTTTGAAAGCTACCCTTTGTTGTCATGTCGGCTATACTTTTCTCGGGTAGATCTAATGCGTTACGTATTGTGCATTTGATACTCAGCACTAAAAATTATGTAAGAATATCAAATTTTACATACTTTATTCATATAAAGACGTCATTATGCAAATGTCGGTTTCAGGAACAGTATTTTTTTTTCGGAGGGGGGGGGGGCAAACCAAATCAAAGTACTGAATTACTGAAAGATCGGCTCTTTTGATGGGTCTTTATGCATATAGTGTAGTAAAGGCTGGCAATCTCTCTCTCTCTCTCTCTCTCTCTCTCTCTCTCTCTCTCTCTCTCTCTCTCTCTCTCTCTCTCTCCTGTGTTTGTTATAATTTTTAACATCGCACATGTATGCGCAAACCACACTCTATGGCAGATCGTGCAATAACCGCATGCATTTTAGAAACGGGGTGTTTTTACGTTGTTACTTTCTTGACTTTTCTATTATTTATCTACTGTGTTGGATGTAGGGCAGCCGGGGTCTTCATAAAGATGCAGACGATATGCACTCTGCATGAACGACACACATGTGATCGAAACTAATATGGCAACAAAATGCTTTTATAAATTAATGTCATCTTTCATAAGAAAACAGAAAAAAATTACACTCTTCCATAAAGAAGATGGGGGAACAAGATAGCGCAAATGCCCATTTGGTTTAGTCGTAAATACAATTTCAAATTTAATTTTTTTTTTAACTAAATATACTTGATAATGTTATAATACAAGTTTACAAAAGCACAGTTTCTAACTATATTCAGTTTTGAATATTTTAACAAACAATAAGAAAAAAAAAATAAATTCTTAAGTTTTGGTGGTATCGAACCCACAACCTAAAAACCCTAGCTCTATAATGTTACCTACTGTCTGGTGCTCTAACCACTGAGCCATTTCAGTCACAACAATCTCCATCGTTAAATGCTAATATGTGACTTCAACCACGAATTTACGGACTTGTAATATTTTTCTAAAACGTTCAATTGTTGCAATACAAAATGACATTTTTTAAGTATAGTGGGTCATCTCTCCATGTTTTCGTTGATTGGAATCGGTTCGATTTCCTTTAAACCTTATATAGACTATGACAAAAATATGGAGCTCAGACCCACTCTATGAAAGAAACGGCATTGAAGTTATAAAAATGACACTATTTTGGAGGTTTTGACACGCATACGCCAGTTTAAATAAACCTATTCCAATTAATAAATATATTTAAGGGTTATAAATCGATGTAATGGTAAATATACATTGTTTACAATAATTTAGAAAGAAATTATGAGATTTGTTGATATTTCAATTTTATGTTATCTTATCTATCCTCATATAGGCAGTTTACACGCCTTATTCACCCATCTTCTTTATTCGCAAACAAAAGGAAACCAATACATTTGACAAAATAAGGCTCTCTATGAAACTATTTGGTATACCGGAAGCTGTGTTAGCGTGTTGTGTTATTTATAGTTACTTTGAATATTTGCCTGCCTACAGCCAGGACTTTGCTTTCAGTAGAGCCCGGTTAAATATGAATTTTTATAACTATTACAATCAAACAGTTTATGCTGTTCTTATTAGATTCGTAATACTTTTTAACGTAAATAGCGACACGTGATATTGTATGTTCATTTATAAATATTTACATCCACCAAGTATGATTCCTTCTATTTCTTACGGAAATTGGTTGTATATTCATATTCAAACTGACAGGACTGAAATCTACACGTCCCGTTTGTCGATGGTTGAAACTTTCAAGAACCTAAGATAAATCACAGACAACACGAAATAATCATGATAATGTCAAACTCAAGTTCCCATAGAAGACGATTTGGCTGTTTCTTTTGTCTAACATACTGATGTACTTTTACAATAATTTAGTTGATTTTCATAATTTTTACGATTAAGGACAGATGTAAATATATTAAACAATAAAATGCTTTCTTTGTTAAGAGATCAATTTTTTACAAAAATGGCATAACGATATTCAGGAATCGACTAAGGGTGTTATATATAGAATTTTTAAAACAAATTTTGAATGTGAACGCTACTTACTCTTGTTACCCAGTAAATTAAAAAAAATATTAGTTAAGTTTAGAACTACCAATCATCATCTTCCTGTTGAAATAGGAAGGTGGGGTACTGTGTTATTGTATTTTGTGTAATTGTAACAAAATTGGTGATGAATTTCGTGTTATTTTAGAATGCAAGGCATTAAGTAAATTACGAAGTCAGTTTTTAGATACATATTACTGTTCTTCTCCTAACACTAAAAAGTTCTATGAAATCATGTCTTCAAGTAACTATAACACTGTGCCGGATAATTATGCCAGTGCCAAGGTGGCATTTTTGCACCCGCTTAAGATGCAGTTTCGGAAAAATCCATATATACCAAATGATAGACCATTGTCTAGAGAGTATATAACCACTTTTGTTTTTAGTGTGTTTCACCTGACAGGTGAGATATTTACCTTTAAAAATTGATATCCTATAGGAAAATGATAATTCCCATAGGAGAAACGATTCTCCTACAGGAAATATTGATAATCCTATAGGATTATCTAAAAATCCTATAGGAATTATATTTCCTATAGGAGAAAGCTATTTCCTGTAGGAATTTTACTCAGACAGGTAGTTTTCCAATAGGAAATCAAAATCTCCTATCGGATTTTATAAAATCCTATCGGAATTGAAAAATTCCTATAGGAAGTTCTTGTATTCCGATAGGAAATTTCAAATTTCCTATAGGAATACTGTTTTTCCTATGAGAAAAATTATTTTCCTGTAGGAATTTATTTTTGAAAGGTAAATATCTCACCTGACAGGTGAGATACAATAAAAACAAAGGTGGTTGTAAACTCTTTAAGCAATGGTCTATCATGTGGCATATTTGAATTTGTCGATACATGCAGCTTAGACGGGTGCAAAAATGCCACCTTGGCACTGGCATAATTATCCGGCAGAGTGTTCTATATTACATTAAGAAAATTGTGTTTCTTTATTAAAAAAATTAATCAAACTGTTTGTTCACCCCATTTACTTTCTTGACCTTTACAACTTTATTGTATATATGTAAATATGTTATGTTTTCATCATGTACCTCATGTACCATTATATGGTGTTGAGGGAAAATAAACTGAACTGAACTGAACTGAACTTATCACGCATGAATCACCAAAGAAAGCATTTTATTGTTTAATAAAAAAGTAATTGTCCTTAATTAAAATAATTATGATAGTATTAACATTGATACACTGTGTTGTTGAAGTAGAATTGTTGCAATAGGTACATTTGGAAATATTCCTTACATTTTTTAGGATCTTAGTAAGTATAATATAACACTGACTGTTATATACCCAAATCAATCATAACATTTCCACTGAATGCAACTCAATCATAACAAGAGCGTGAATAAAGCATCACAAGACCACCAACAATGAGAAGCCATGAAATCAAATTCTACGATTTCTTACAAGTAGTTGCTTTAACACTTTTTCAACCAATAATGTCTCGCTATTGATTATCAGAGTGAATGTTAAAATCTTCATATCATAAAAATGAATAAAATTTCATTTGTTTTTTGTTTTGTTTTGTTTTTTTACGGATGGGCAAAAAAAGTATAGCAATTGCCAAAAATTGTTGCAAACAAATTATAGCATTAACTCGAACAAATAGTAGCTCCTTTTCTTATAATAACACTGTTCATGAGAGTGTAGGTATGCTTTTTGCGGAAAATTGAGTAACAAGGTTTTCCACAATACCTCAAAACTGACTTTTCTGAAATATTTAGCATTCTTTATCCCCTTTCAAATTCTGCATTTTCAAACATACACAAGAATACCCAAATCAATATAGCTAGTGATCCAAATCAACCACATTCTCGATTAGCACTTTCCATACAGTGGATTTGATTCATGGATTTTATTGCCGATCAGTCGAATATGGTGCCTTATTCAACTTTAACAATTTTTGCATTTCTTGGACAATGGTTATCGAGTGGGTCCTAATTATTCAGGGATCTCACAAAAATTACTCCCTCTTTACAAGTATTACTGTGTTTTCATCAATATTCCTGGGCATCATTTTTCGTGGATTTAAAGAAAATCACAGTTTCAAGGATACGTACATGTAATTTCGTGAAAATACAATGTTATACCGCATGTCATAGAAGTTGCATGACAGTCACTATCAAAGAAGATCTAGAGTTAATGTTAATTGACCCCTTTCCTGTATTAGAAAAAAAGGATTAACTAAACTAACGGTTTTCATCATAATATTTTATTGATGTAATATTTTAAAAAGATTATTTTAAAGAACATGATATCGATGAAAAATGTCATTCTAAATATACAAATACTGTCATGCAAAACAAAACAAAAACACGTCGTCATCATTAACAATATATGAAAAGGAATACATGCATTGTAAGACAATGGCAATGGGACAATAAAATGCTATTAGAACCAATATCCAACTTCCGAATTATATCATTGGATGATGTTAACAAGTTGTTCTTTGCAAGAATAACATTAAAGGAGGAACGTCTCAAAAACCGTTGGTGGATTGAGGTCTTGCATGATCAACATATTTACGGTGTGATATCCATAGGCAAAAAAATGACTTAAAAAAAGAAAAATAATTACATTTTTCCATATATAAAATGGCACTGAAACCATAGCAATGTTGAACAGTGTGCTCTGTTTAATAACAACATTATATAAATAGTGCCTGCTTGGGAGGGTACCAGTTGAAATTGACACCCCGAGAAAATCATTGTCAACCTCCGCTTCGCGTCGGTTGACAATGGTTTTCGAGGGGTGCTAATTTCAACTGGTACCCTCCCAAACAGGCACTATTTATTTTATTATACTGAATGTCTTAATTTTATAGCAAATTTTACTGCTTTTATATAGAAAAGACGTGAGTTCAACGGCAAACCGTACGCGCATAATTTACGCGCATGTAACAATTCGTTCTATCGGCCCGTTGGCAAGTTTGTTGCTAACGCTGAGGGTATGAGAATGGATTGTCAACTGCGTCTAAACTAATCAGATTTCAGTATTTAACATGAAAGTATAATAAAGCAACATAGAGGTAACGGAAAACAACTACACACGTTTTATCAGGCTTCTGAGACTGGTCCCTCTATCTGTATAATGGAGTACAAAACTGCTGAAATAACTCAATCTTAGAAAATACAGATGGGCAATAATTGGTTGGGTTTAATGTACCATAGTAATACAGCAATCATGGCAAAAACCTTGTAACTAACATATGTAATATCACCGACATAATTCATCGTCAATAAAGCAACAAAATTCAAAATTTTCTTTTTTTTTCCTTTTAATCTCAATTTAAAAAAGTAAACACAAAGATATAGTGCATCTAAATTATATAAATTGTACACCCCCCCCCCCTAAGTAAAATTAATAAAATTAATGCATCTAACATTATAACATAAATTAAGAGAAAAGGGAGAAAACGATCAACATATAAAATCATTACCCATTTACAGTTTAATTCTCTTCACAAAAAAAATTCAGATCACTTGGAACATGTGGAACATCACTCAGAAAGACTGTAACACTAATCTGTGTGTAATGGTTTTTGTAGTAAACACAAATGATTTTGTGATATGGACAGAAACATGGTGAATACTAAATAAAAAAGAAAAAACTTTAACATCAACTTGCATCCATTTCAACTGCCATGCCATAACATTCTTCTTCTGCATTTTCAGACCAATCAAACCTGCACTCAGTGCACTCCCCCGTTGTCTTGTCAATACCCTGGACTTTGATTTCTGTTCCTCCGAAGATAAATTTGACATGAACCTTACGTTCAGTGCCATCTGTTGTGTCTGGAATATCTACAGTAAAATTTCCTAACTTCCTGCAGCCTTCTTCATCTACATACTTCGGGTTTTCTTTTGGGGAGGTGTACACATTGAACTGAACTGATTTCTGATCTGGGTAAATTGGGAAGTAAGTTTTTTCCTCTTGGGCCTCATCTAAAACTAAGTCATCACCCTTTGTGACATGTTTACTGAAAACATTTTTCTCATACTTTACCCCCTTGATTACTCTTATACGACTTTGGTCAGGAATTTCTCTTTCATCTTGAATTTTTGATAGTGTATTTACACCGTAAGTTACTTTGGCGACCCTGGAAAGAACTAACTGAGGATCATGTCCAAACAAAACTGCACCTTTCAAAACAGCCAAACCAGCTTCATTTGGAACAATAACATGTTTATTAGGAAAAGCTGTTTTCATTGCTTGTTGCAGAAAGGAGGATTCAGAAAAACCTCCAACCATTAAGATACTATCAATATTGCGTTGCTTTTTTTCCTGTTCTTCAAGTAACTCTTGCACATGGCCTACAATAGAATTACAGATTCCAGAAAACCATTTCTTAATGACCGGCTCCTTGAACTCCAATTTTCCTTTTTTACACGCCAATATCTCAGGGTTATAATTCTTTGGTATCATATTAGCCAATTGATTTGGAATTGTAAAAGAAATTTTTGTGCTTTCAGTGTTAATTTCTCGTTTCTTTAATTCTAAATCTTTACGTAAGTCATTGTAGCCGGCAAGGTCCTCTTTCTTGAATGATTCAAAACTTTCTGCTCCTACAATTTCTTTTATAATATCAAAGAATTTATCATCCACATATGTCCCTCCCCAGGCTCCTCCGCTTGCTTTGTGTAGCTCTTTAATACGGCCACTACTCAAAACTTCATGAATTGTAATATCCACTGTTCCACCTTAAAAAGAAACAAGAAACCAGTGGGTCCAACACTTACCAGAGCAACAATATCAACCTTAAAGTTTATTTCAATTAGCTTACCATGCAATACAAAAACTATTTCTAAATCTTAGAGTTATCATAATCTATGTATTCACTTGTATAGATAAATTACTTGTTCCTGGTGATAAAACCATGACAAACTCACTTTTAATCCCATGAAATCCCACTTTAACACAAAGGGATATATGTATATAGTGGAAAAGTAAGACTTAGATCAAAGTAAGCTCATTTTTGTTTTATTGCCCTGGCCCATAACCAAGAACCGGAAGAGTTAAACATTTTTTAATGAACAAGTCGTATTGGTTTTATTTATCTCAAATAAGCTAAATGTTTATGTAAAGACTTTGAAAGCAAGCAGGTACCATCTTTTTTGAAAAAAGGGGGGGGGGTGGGAAGAGGGGCACACCCAAAACATCTATAAAAAGATTGAAATGTTTTACAGATTAGCTTGTATCCATGATAAATTCATATATTGTAAGTCTGTATTTTTAATTGAATTTTTTTTTCTCAACATAAATTCATTTATTGTAGTCTGTATTTTTCAATGATTTTTTTTCTCAACATACATTCATGTAAAAATGTTGACTCCATTTGTGGCCCCTTTCAGACCATCAATGATCATCATTTAAAAATATTTTGTCAGAAGCATACAGCTCACTCTTATCTAGTTTGATATGTAATGCATACCTCCTGCATCCAAAACGAGATACTGATTGCCCTGACTGAAGAATTGAAATCCTTCATTCTGAAGATGATCATTTAACTTCGCAATTGGCAATCGTTTGCAGTACATCGATGCTGCTTCTGGTTCTAATGCTATGGTCAAACAATCATTTCTTATACCTGCCTATAGTAAAGAAAGCAAACAAGCCACATTTGTAAATTTAAACACTCAAGTGTTGCTTTTTGAGACTCATTGCTAATGACCAAAAAATAAAATTAAATTCTACATGTATCATTTAATTACTCATCTTTTCTTAATATTTGTCTGGATTATGTTAATAATTCCAAAACCATGCGCAATAATTATATAGTTGTTTGTATGGACAGAACTGTAGCTCCAAGGTCCGGCAACCCAAATTTTCTATGGAGCTACAGTTCTGCCCCTTGTAAAACAAGGACACATTTACATATCGTTATCTTTCCAATTGTACAATACAGTAAAATTCTTTACTAGAAATGCCAAGGGACCAGAGGACTTACTTCACTTTACACATGTATATCCAAGTAATGAATTCATAATAATAAGTATAGCCAACTCGTACTATACATGTTTTCTTTCCCAAGACTACCATGTCCCAAGACTGGCATGTTTGGGGGGAAAAAAGGATTGAAAGAAAGAAAAAAATGAAGCAACCATAAAATAAACAGTATTTGATTGAATTTATGAATAACTAAATTATTTAATGATTTCACCTTATTCAAATTCATTATAGGTTTTAAGAGGCTTTTTGTAGAACAGTAAGATTCCATATATCGTATTGAATCTGAGTTTAATACTTGGTGACTCAAATAGAAATAACAACTGTTTTCATAGAAATGCTAGAGAGCTAGTATCAATACATGTAAGAATACAAATTTGATCCTACGGTATATGCCCTGTCAAAGAATTCTCGTCAAGTTGGATACTTTTGAATAATCAATTTTAATGGCTGCTACCAATTTAACCTATAGACATAGCAATTTTGAGTAACCTCAAAACACTAGTGAAAGATCATATCATGAAGATACTGTCTTTGGGAAAAGTTTTCTTGCATCAATTATTCGTCTATTAAAACATAATGCTCATAATTGGGAATAGAAACTCTGGGGTGGATACCATTTAGTTTTTCATTTAAATATTAATATATATTGATGGAAAAGTATATCATTATACAAATCACAAGAATGGAGTTTTGAAATTTTAAAGGTATTAGTATTAAATTTGAAATGTAAAAAAAATAATTTATACAGCGATTGAAAACTCCAGAAAAAAATCACATTCATTGCAATATAGTGGGCTGGTATTTTGTGCATTTGAATTTAATTTAAAAAGGTATTGATGCTCTGAATCAGAATTGGGCTTAATCAATCTAAATTTTTCCTACAAAAAATGCTTAAACCCATAAAATTTTCAGGCAATTCATTGCAGGGGGCCTTCATAATGGCTTGATCATTGAGCTTACTGGGGCTTTTATTGTGGCATCCAGACCCCAGCCAGACCCCAGCCTTCTTTGGCAGGTATATCATTTTCTTCTAGCTACGCCCCTCATATATACTTAAAATAAGATGTAAATTTTGTTATTATTCACCTTTATGGGACTCAAAACAATTTTGTTATCTGTGAATTTGTTGTATATCAGTTTGTAATAACCAGAAATTTTAACAAGGATTTGTTTAAAATTTTGCTCTTCCACTTTTTTTAGCCCCCCCCCCCTCCCAACTTTTTTTGCAAAGATAGACAAAATCATAATGAATGAATCAAACAATCATTTACAACCATTTACAGGGGTGGATTTACAGGGGGGGGGGGTCCTAAAATTGTCAAAATAAAGTTAAATCATACTCCTTTTGGCAAAGAAAATGAACAACTTGTGAGTCTTAATTATCAACTTTTTGGTTGCTTTTTTTATGTACATTTTGATGTAATGAGGATAATTTTCTTTTCCTTACTTGTATTATACACTATTTTAACTATCTTTTACCTTTTTTAAAGCTCTTTTTAGAACTTTGATTTGGGGGGCGGAAAATGCACACCGGTTAATTTTGCATGTCCTCTGTGTGTCTCTAAGGTCCTCTGTGTGTCTCTAAGGTCCTTCACATATTAATACAGTCAAACTTCATTATCTCGAACTAGATGGGACTGTTTAAAAACTTCGAGATATCCGACTATTTGAGATATCGAGTGTAAAATACTTAAAAAATAAGTGGTTGGGACTTACAAATCACTTTGACACATCCATTGTATTCGAGATCGGTGTTCGAGATATAGAAGTTCAACTGTAGTTTATGCCATCTTGAGTAATAAGAATGAGACACCTGACAATTTTGATTAGAAAACCTCACTTGTGACTTTGATTTCTGTAGAGCTTATCAACGGGGACAAATATTTATATACCTTTACTGCAGCATTTCTCATAAAATGCTTTGCACTGTCATCCCAAATCGCTGGAACTGTCAATACCCAACGAATTTCCTCTTTCTCTGTTTCTGTATTTTCTTTTTCACTTAGTTTATACAGAAGATGGTCCTTCATGTATTTTACAGCTGCAGAGAACACATCCATGGCAGGCATCTTTTTTTTCCCACTGATGTCACTTAGCATTGACTTGCTAGTTAGTCGCTGAAAGAATAAATCTGTAAGCTTGTAAGGGTAAAATACTCTAGACATGGACAACGTTATGGTGTTTATGATTTTACTATGTTTGCTATTAAACAATTTTCCACAACATTGGGAATATTAGGAATTGAAAAAAAAATTATTTTTCTCATACCGGTAGTAATCAAAGGCCCGGTTATATTAACAGTTAGTTAGCCCGACTCCTCTGCTAAAAAAACTTCGATATTATGACTTTAAGTAAAAAACTAGACAACATTGAGATGGTGACCATCTCAAAGGGCCCCACTTAAATAATGTACAATAGGATGAAAAGCATTTCAGAGAATTTTGCTTTGACCTTGACCTATAACTTAGATATTTTTCAGAACTTTTCATAGATCTTTTTTCAATCTCATTACCCCTTACATACTGGCATTTTTGTTTAATCTGAGCAAGATTAAGTAAATAGGAAATAATCTACAATCTAAAACTGATTATAAAGAGATCTGCTATGACCGTCACATTGACTTGGTTCAAAGTCACTGAAATTCATTAACCCAAAGGTTCTGTTTAGAGAAGAATGAGCCAAATAGGGCTAAGTGGAGAGTATATATTCTCTTAAAGCTGAACACTGTTCGTAAATAGTCACTTAAGCTGTCATCCAGCCCAGGTTCCAGTATATAAAACCTTCAATTTCGTTACACCCGATTGCACACCTGAAACTCGTGGCCGTAGTGTAGAATTCCTTTCGTGGCCTTTGGACTTTATGCATTTATTTCTTGTTTTATGTGCATATTATGTTTGTAAATAATGCACTGACCTCTTTATTTGATGTTAGTATTCTCCTAGCTTGAAAAAAGTGCAAAAAAATTGATAATTTCATGGTGACCGAGTAACACTACTAGGCAAGATGTACGTCCACACAGGTGAGACCTCTACAGTGAAATATTTTAAACTATTAAGAGGTCTGCGGCTTATAAAGGGGTTGTAGGAATAGCGGTGATTAATGAGAAATATGGTGGACAGTACTTATTTAGGAGTGGTGTTCAGCTTTAAAAAAAAGGATTTTTGTGTGGTCTGATATGATCTTGACACTTGACCTACAAACATCATTCAAGGTTACTGCATACAGTTACGCACCCTGTGGGTGAAGTATGAGCCAGATTGGACCAAATGCAGAGAAGATATTCTCCAGACAAGGATTTTTCATATAAATCTGCTATGACCTTCACATTTGACCTTGAAAATTGGTTCAAGGTCACTGCACACCCTTTACCTAAAAGCTCTGTTTATGTGAAGTTTGAGCCAAATAGGGCCAAGTGGAGAGTATATATATGCTCTGAAAAAAAAAATTTTGTATGGTCCGTTATGACCTTCACCGTTGACCTACAAACTTTATTCAAGGTCACACCCTTTGACAATAGGCACTCTGTGAGTGAAGTATGAGCCAGATTGGACGAAGGGGAGAGAAGATATGCTCCGGAGAAGGATTTTTCATATAATTCTGCTATGGCCTTAACCTTAGACCTAGAAACATGGTTCAAGGTCGCTGCATATCCTTTACCCAAAGGCACTCTGTGGGTGAAGTATGAGCCAGATTGAGCCAATGGGAGAGAAATATGCTCCCAACAAGAGATCTCGGACAGACAGACGGACGGAAGGATCGACAGACTGATCACTATAGGGCGCCCGCAGAGCGGGGCCCTAATTATGCAAAGGATAAAAAAATCAATATTATTAATTATCATTATTAATAAAAAATATATTGGATAAAACTATGAATTTTTATCATAGAAAAATTGATTATATGTGAAATTAAAACCAGCATGAAAGGTACCAACTCAGCAAATGGTGAAATTTAAGATATGGAATTAAAAAAGTTTACAGTATAATTTACTGTGACTAGGGACTTTTTTCAATTTCAATTTTATTATAAATCTTTCCCCTGAACCACATCATTATAAGTACCTTATTTTTTTCATCTTTATTTTGATGATAAAGTTGCATTTTGAATCTTTGGAAATAGTAGAAATCCTCATGTCTGTTGTCATTTGATAACTCTGTGAACTGCTTTTCTGCCTCATATCCAAATGCAACAAGTTCCTTATTATTATCAAACAAAATACTTGTTGGATTTTTTTCTGATATTAAGTCTGAGCTCCATTTGTGAGCCGTAATTCTGAGGGGATCATCATCAAATTCAACTCGTGATGAAAATGCATAACCTGAGTATGTAGTTCCAAAGTCAATGGCTGCTACTAGAATATTTGGGGAACACTGAGGTTTTTCTGAATTTTGATCATCTGTTTGACTTCGTGGATACTTTTCAGCCATATTCCTTTTTGTTTCTAAATAAAGAAATAATTTCAAAATTTAAATTTAATTTTGAATTAAAATACAGTTGAACTTCGATATCTCGAACACTGTTATCTCGAATACAATGGATATATCAAAGTGATTTGTAAGTCCAAACCACTTATTTTTTAACTATTTTATCCTCTATATCTCGAATACACGGATATCTCGAAGTTTTTAAATAGTTCCATCTAGTTCGAGATAACGAAGTTTGACTGTACATGTAATAGGCTATCATAAAATCTATTGTATATTCAAAATATAATTTAACCCCCAACCAACTTAAACATGTTAGGCTGAAGACACAGAAAGAACCATTAACATTTTGGCTCTCGACAGTTTAGCCCATGCAATTTTTTTTATGAATTAATGTACTATGCATGCACAAAATACTGAAAAGTGGTAACATTTTTTACAAGGACTTAGCTGACATGCAAAGTACAATCTATGTCAGGTGTTCCAAAGTGGAATACGCACAAGATATTTTTTAAGTCGGTACCGGACACCTCATCAAAAGACTACTCATCGAATGCAACAACTCATCAAAAGTCAAATAATCGAAAGTAAAACTCACTGACGCGAAATGTCAATGAAAGACAACTCGTGGATGACGACAACTCATCGATATTAATTGAAATAAAAATAAAAATGTTTGAACAATAAAAAAAAATGTTTTTCAAGTTATTGTCTTCATTCTATTCTCAGTCACGATATGACTGAGGGAGGTAGCGATTTTACCTTTATTCCTTCGTGTATCACACCCTGATATTTATAAGTTCCACACATCACTGAAAGGTGAACAAGCACAAACCGAAATGATCATCAGTGCCCTAGTCCGAGGCCAGGAACCTCATGGGCCGCAGAAAAAAGAAATTACAGAAAACAAAAAGATTTACTCGATCGTTTCAACATTTAGAGAACGGGTCGTGAATGGCAATTATTTACCATACCTTGATGGGCTAGCACACAATATAAGGTATTAATGTAAATGTTAATCAGTGCGAATACAATTAAATTTTTTTTTTTTTTTTAATTTTTTTTTTTGTGAATATTTTATTGGCTCAACAATTTTGGTACAAATATTTTTAGAACACAATTCAAAACGTTTCACAATAGAATAAATGATAAATGACATTGAAACAGATCAATATATGAGTACCTTGGACATGGAGCTAAAATATTGACATGGATCTAAAATATACATGCATCTTAGTTTTAACATAGTAGAAAGCATTAATCAGCAAACTTCAAACAATCAAGACAATCCATATAATACTAAAAGACCACAGTTTATAAGTTAATTAATATTGGCTGCCATAATTCATAAAAAATGTGCATTTGATTCTTTGAACTAAGAGATAATTTTCTTTCGCATGAAGTTTGTTTCTTAGAAAATTTTTAAAAGCAATGAACTCAATTTGTTTGCCAGGAGATTTTTAATGAATTAGATGTATAAAGCATTTTCCAAGTAAAATACAATAATTTAGTGGAACATTTTTTACTTTGTAGATACCTGGAATATGACATCTTGCATGGTTAAGTGATTGACATTTTCTATATGTTGTTGCCACCAATATATTAGATCTTTCCAGAAAATTTGTATGCTTCTACATTGGAAATATCTATGATGTATAGTGTCAATTTCATTACAGTTGTCTGTGTTACAGTTCGGACTTGGAATCAATTTCATATTAAAAAGCGACTTGTTATGTACTATGATTCTATGTAATATTTTGAGCTGAAGAGATTGTGCGTTAGTTTGTGTGCAACACTGAAACGGTAAATTAAATATCTTTTTATAATCAGAGACTGGAATTTCTACTTCAAATATTTCTGACCATTTTTAGATACAGAGAGTAATTTCCTTGCAACTGTTAATTAAAATCCAATATGCATCTTTACATTTTTTAAAATTTTTGATACCTATTAGTTTTTGTGTTTTACTTTTCACTTTTAGTGTCTACTTTTTTACTTTTATTTTCACTTTCGATAAGTTTCGATGAGTTTCGATGAGTATCGATGTGTTGTTGTATCCATGAGTTGTCAATTCCATGACTTGTTGTATCGAGGAGCTGTCTATTCTTTGAGTTGTCGCATCGATGAATTTTTTCGATGAGTTGTCTTTCGATGAGTTGTCATAGACCCTTAATCTTAAGTGAACTGTGCACATGGTTTAAAAAGGTGGTAGCTTCAAAATAGTTTCAACAATTTTTTTTGACTGACCTTTGTGCAATTCAATCTTTGTAGGTGGAGTTAAGACATTACCCCTTGTGGCTTGAACAAGACTTGAACAAGAGAGAGAAGGGAGAAAAAGAGTTAATGAGGTATTCAGATGAACAAATCATCATGCAGATGACCATATCATGATGATGATGAACAAATCATCATAAAGATGAACAAATCATCATGCAGATGAACAAGTGCATTGCGAACAGTCAGTAGAGTTGGATTTATTTGACCTCAAAGATGCATGCAAATGTAACTTCTAATGTAGTTTAATTTGTACAGATAAAACACGCAACTTATTCTATTTTTTGGCATTTTTGATAATTGTTGTTTTGTCTGATGTCATAGGTAACATTTCCCGTATTTTTTAGTTGGCTTGGGTGTGTCATTGTGTGTCATTTTGTGTAACATGTGTTTTAAGTTTACTCATGCCAGATGACAATTAATTAGCGAGGGTCAGTCTGCTCTGCTTATTATCCCCTATTAGTCAATATGAATATTATTGTTCTGAGTTGACTTAGCTTTAATTTCGAGTGATTATCATGAGTACTAGCTAGCTGGCTCCAGGATCATGAAGCAATTTTAGACTTAAGTCAAAGATTGTTTACTAGCTGTCTTAAAATTTCTTGATGGAAAACACTGACAAAATTCAAATGCTATTAAAAGTGTCTTGATATAAATTTGGTAATTACAAATTTTCAATGGTCATAGTATGATAAACAATAATTTTATAACTGACTGAAATTTTGACTTAAGTCTGAAATTGCTTCATAATTCTAAAGCCTGTTCCTCACTTTTATTTATTATCACTTAGATTATAAATACAGTTAGGAATTTATTTAAACCAGTCAGACACTTTTGGCCACTACCTCATGTTGCTTATGTCTTCATACTGACTATCTAGTTGACTGTCCACCAGTCAGTCAGTAGACTAAGCAACATTGAGATAAATTTGATTCTGACTCATTTGGCATTTCAAGAAATAATTATTTTTATCCTGTTCTATTTGACGTTTGTTCTATTTGATTATTGTTGATAATTCACAATTAATTCAAATCACTTAATGAATAAATTGTGAAAACTGCCTTCGATCAGGGACGTATATACTAGTATATACGTCCCTGCTTCGAGTTATAGCTCAATGCATATTTAACTTAGAGGTCAATTTAAGCCAAATAACTAAAGGCTGACCCCCTGTTTCTTGGGTTGGGCCTATACGAGTTAGATCCCCTTATCCTATGGTGCCCTTTCCCCACGGTGACAGATGTGGTTGAGAATCCGGGTATGCATAGTTGATTCATGCTATAGCTATAGTCAATAGACAGAACAGTCGAGATTTTGAATCTTTGTACGATTTGTTTTCGTTCCTGTGAAATTCTCCGGGTATAAATAGATGTTGTATCAATTAAGAAATCTTGAATTTTTTCCCTTTTTTGAAATCGTATTTCATTGACAAGTATGTCTATTTTAATTCAAAATCATCAAAAAGTAATGGAAGTAATAAATTGGGACATACTATAGTGAATATTAGTGAATGACATCAGAAAAAAAATCTATCGTACTGTAGTGTTTTGAAGACACTCTCGTCCTTGTGTAAAAAAAAAACGCGTTAAACTCTGTGTCAGCCAAGGTGCAAGCACAAGGGCTTGTGTAAAAAAAAAAAGAAAACATCGTTAAAAAATGGGGTACCTTGTGGGTAACTTTTCCTCCGATGTAACGGGAGTTGCTAAAACGCGGAACGGAAAACGGAACGGAAAGCGGAACGGAACGGAAAACGGAAAATCTTATCTAATGTTATTTACTTGATAGATTTGTTAATCAGGTTAAAAACGATAAACTTTATGTAATTTTTTTATTTTTTTTTAAAGATTAGCAATATATGAGATTATTTATTTAAGAATAATTTATTTCCTCAAAATTAACAGTACATGCATTGACCACTATACTATGTCCCAAAATATCCTCGAATCGCATTTTGCTGAAAAACTCGATATTTATATATACCTCAGGGTTCAAGCAATGTTCTTTCAGACGCATGAAAAATTCTCATGATTTCTTCTTTAAAACGTCCTTTCTTTATAAGCTCATCAGGTTTCAATACACGGCTAAAAATAAAGAAGTCTACGGGGTTTTGCATATCACCAGACCATGAAATTGTGTGAGGTCTTTTGAGTGACTTCCGAATGGAGAAAAGATGTCAACGTTTCCCATTATAAATCTCCGTAAGAAATCTGTTTTCGATCCTGTGAATTTTTCCGATTAAAAATGATAATGTGTCAATAAAGTTTTTCTTGAATATTTCCCGTTTCATCTATATCAATGGCATCTTTTACATGTATGAGTATTTTTTTTTTAAATCGTCCAAATGTCAAATGTGCTGCATAAATATTTTGGGATCGACAGACTATATAGTCCTTTTTATAATCTGAAAATCAAACCAGGCAACGTCTAGAGCTCTCTATTCGGATCATATGTACATGTATAGAGCTGCATGAATGAACAACTGCCAAGTAATGCAAACGTAAACACAATACTGCATTGCTACCGTAGTTTCACTAAGTACCGGGTATTTTAAAAGTGGAAGATGTAGACAACAAACGCCTATATTAGAGGTAAAATAAAACATAACATGAAATCCACAACGTTATTGGTCCAATAAAATGAACCTATTTTTTTTTTTTGGTAAAATGATATTTACAATAGCGGGACATGTTTGCAAATAGATGACGCAGCAAGACTTCGTAAAGTCATGATCATGAATGTCGTCAGTCATTCGGTTTTTTTTTATCTAAATGATACTGTATCGTCTATATGATTTGAGATCGTATAGAACACCGAAAATTCTATGTTGATGTTAGTATATACATCATATTTGAAATATAAAAATACTCATAAAACGCATGAAAAACTTTCACTAACTGCGTTACGCTGTTATACCAGCAATGCCTTATAAGAAAAATAAGTAAAACGTTATAGCTAATTTACTCTTTTGATATTTCACAATTCGTATATATTTGATTTTTTCCGTTTCTACTCAACTAAACTGGTACTGTACCAGTTATCGGCTAAGACCAGTTATCGGCTAAACTGAAAATTCTGGTTTATAGCATGCGACTATTCGAGATTTTTTAATGCAGTCCTCTGTTTTGAATAAAGAAAAGTAAATCTGCTTGCAAACTTTCTCAAATATGTATGTAACATGATCTTAAACGATCATTGTTTACCGCTGATTTACATCTTTGCACTTTCAGCAGTAGGGGAAGTGACGTAATTAAGTTAAAAATATAATATAACCCCTTTGTGATACATTATCATACCTCTTCTTTGATTAGACATATAATATCACTACAAATAACATGTAGAAACAAAAGGAATTCACTAAATTCTGAGAAATTCATAGCGCAGTTGAACGCGTAGTTGCACAAAAGTCTATGATTTTGAGTATTACCGAATGATAACAAACGAATAATTTTACGAGTTTTGTTTATGTATCACAACCCCTACGACCTTTAGTCTGATCCCAAAAGAGACATAATTTAAAATACATTTTGTAGAATAACAAATTAACATGTACAGGGATTTTTCTATGTTATTATCGAGAAGCCGATAACTGGTACAGTAACTCGTTAAAACTCGGCAAATTCGGGGCGTGCTAAAAAGCACACAAACAATTAAATGTTTTGGGTTGTCACTAATGATTTAACCTAACAGCTGCATAAACAAGGAGTTCGCCATTTAAAGTATGTCAAGTTTTATATAAAAATATCAAGAAATAAGGAAATATGAAAAGAAAATGTTAAATTTTAGCAGATAACTGGTACAGTGCCAGAAGTCAATATTGAATGCAATGCTATATTTGTCATTATTTGATAGACAGTCATAAGAATATCAATAAGACAGCCACATGTTAATCATCATTCATTGGAAATGAATAAATGATACAAAGTAAATCGTTTCTGGCCAGTCTATACCCTTTAAAAGCAATAAACGTGATAATGATATTTTCCAATTTCCGTTCCGTTCCGTTTCCGTTCCGCGTTTTAGCAACACCCCGGGCGATGTAACGATGTTTGTTTTTTTTTACACAAGCTCTGCAAGCACCGAACAGACCCCCCCCTTTTTTTTTAAAACAGGGCAAAAAAGTTACGAACAAGAAATGTTTAAGATTTTTTCCAAATAAATACTCTATGTGCAAAAACATTTTTTTTAAATAAACAGATACAGTGAGGTTGCCTTTAACGAATCACTAAGTAAATTCCCGTTGATAGTGCGTAACCAAGCCAGAGTTAAATTCATAATACAACATTGTTTTATTGTACCATGCTTGACTTATAACATCATATATTTCTTTCCCGACAACCACTGATTAAATAAGAATTATAGCTGTACTTTGATGAACGATGTTTTCTCCTTTAGCGGATCATGTTCTCCATTACCGAATCACGTGACATACAGCTGATTATTTTTTGTTAGGGACAGTGTCGAAATTTTTTTTTATTTTTGATATGCTTTAAAAAGCATAAACAAGAAAAACAGAAAGGCTAATAATTTTTATTTTGAGTGAAGTGTTCATTTTATTGAACCCGACAATTGATGAAAAAAAGAATAACAATGAATTCAATGGTAACAACGTATATCATGACTACATGAGTTGTAAACTGTATTAAAAATCAATTAGTTTCATTACAAGTCATCAATATTGTTAATTTTATGAGATACATGAACATCTTTTCACGCAATTACAAAGAAAGATGCATGTAAATGGATAAAAAAAAAAACCCGACAGACGAGGGTTTTCCCAAAATTGCATTGACAAGTGACGTACGTTATTCAGTTAAACAGAAAGATGAAGTTTGTGTCACAACGGGTTTAAGTTATTTGCATTGAAATTATGTGTCGATATTAATTACATACTGTATGAGATTAAGTTTTCATGTTCTACATCATAGATTTGACATGCGGCGCAATGACAATATCAAAAAATTTGAGAAGATATAGATATAGAAAAGAATATCGCGAGGAAAACAACTCTTCGAGTAAAAAAAAAAAAAAAAGAATTTAAATTTATGCATTGTTTTTTATGTACCCAATAAAAAAATTAGCCATGACGCATTTTATAAAGATTTTTTTTTCGCACAATGTACGTGAAAAAAGATGAAGTTGAATTTGAAGTAAATGGCGACTTCAGCGTTGATTGAGGCGGCGCAACGGTAACTAATTTTAAAAAATTGTCGAGATCTAGAAACAGATCCTAATTATAAGGCGATTTTAAAGTAAACAAAATACATAAAATCGCATAGAAATGCATTTAATGATTATATAGTTAAGCAACCAAAAAAAAAAAAAAAATTTAAAAAAAACCAGACCAGTATTGACATCCAGCGAAAAAAGACACCCCCACCGATAGAATTGGAAGAAAAATGCTGAACGACACATTGCGGGAAGACAGACGTTTTGAATCGGCGATCGTTGGTACTTTTCAAATATTTTAAATTTTTAAAAAAAAATCTAGAAATGTATAGTGACTGTCCAAGCTGGGTATGTTCAAGGAAAATAATAATTTCCATGACATGTACATGTATGGAATCGGCGATTGTGTACTTATATTACGAAATATTTTTAAAACAAAATTAAAAAATGTATATACATTTTCACTTAGGTGAATCTGCAAGCTGGGAACGTGTTCAAGGAAAATAATATTTTTGGAAAATAAACGTATTAAATGTTATCGAATACGATGTGAAGGTTTTAGCAACGACTTAAAGACGTCGATCGCGCATTCCGCCGCCTGACAAAATTTGTTGTGACATTATTCATTTTCTCAAGAGATAAATAAAGCACAGATTTAAATTTTTCGGCATTGTTTACAAAGCATAGAAGTGCAATGAAATTGCAGTCAACAGATATGCTATTCTGGGACAACCCACGTACTAGGGGTAACTAACTTTGTTTATTATTTAATCATGATTTGAACAATGACAGCACCCTCTTTTTATTTAAAAAAAATATTTCAGTTCGTTTAACAAATTAAAAGGAAAAAAGGAATTATTTTAATTTAACACTGCAAGGTCTAACGTTACATTGTATGTTTTCAAATCAGTAAAAACAGGGAATTGGGGAAACCAAAATACGGTTTTAATTATGAAACGAATGAAAAATGTTCTAGAAAATGGGAATGAAGTGTATTTTTAACATTCATTACTGTTGTGTGTGGGTTTTTTTGGAACAGGTGTGCAAATAATCGCAGGCGAATGAATAAATTTTGACATGATCCCTCCATGATCCCCACATCTCAGTGATTCGTTATTGGAACCCTAACTACCCACAACTTTATAGCTAATATAATTATTCTCTGATTAAGAAATTGTTTGCCGCTTTCAGTGCTTGTAGACAGATAATTTTATTAAACATCTGTACCAAATATGCTTACATACAATGTACCGTTCACATCAGAGCTCAACCGAAAAGTGGAAGTAGTCAGCTGCACGCACGCTTTTAGTCTGCGTCTTCAAAAAGCTTGTTCATGTTTGTTTAAAAATTACGACATAAAACAAGATAAATTTTAATAATTTCATAATTAATAATTAAAACAAGAATAACTCTACATGACAGGATAGGTTAAGCTAAGTATTGGACCTTGATCAGAAAAATACAGAATTGTTTATCTGAAAGTGATTCGCTAAAGGGGACGATTCGTTAAAGGCAACCTCACTGTAACATTGAGAAACATGCAAACCGAAAGTAGACTTAAAAATTATCTTGTAAACTTACTTGAACACGCTGTATAATTCTAAATTTAGCTTTTCAATGTAGCTCCGTATTGTAGGCCTATGTCAGTATTGTAATCATGATATCTACGCTCTTCAGGATCATTGGAAAACCATTTGGGACTTCCCAGCTCTAGTCTCGTTCAACCTCATACAAAAGTTCGACTGTCTCCGTTTACTTACGTACGTTGAGCGGAAATTGCCGAGTAGTTACGATGTGCCCACAGTATAAACACGTATAATAAATACAGTATTTTAGTCAATTTTACCCCAGAAACAAGTACCGGTAGGCCTACCTGTGGTTGTGGCGCAACAAAGAAAAAATAATTGTATTGTATTGTGTATATATGTTGGTGGTGGGAATTTGTTTTGAACATATTCTATTGCATGTCATAATGTCAATGCCAGCACGTATGTCAATGTCATCATGTAATATGCGTATATATCCATTATGGCATTGCAATGCATGTAATGTATACGCCATGATTAAACTACTACTTCATAATCATGATTTCAATAAAGTTCTTTAAGGTTTGAACATTTTTTTAACAACTTTGATTTGAGTACATGTAAATTAATACAACTATTGTCAACACAAAAATGTATAAGAATTGTGCAATATTAAGGTAAATATAATAGGGATGGCAATTGCTAAATGACATTTTCATACATCGCCTAGAGCTTTAAGTTGTATATCAAAAACAATATGATCTTTTAGAACATCAGTTCGAGAGAAAAAAAAAACACACTCTAATGCTTATTTTTTAGTTGATAATAAGTTAATGGTTTTTATGTAACCTTGTTTTAAATACTGCAGTAGAGAAATTATTATTGTTTGGCCATCTCGTTTTGTTTTGGGTTTTTTTCAATATCACAGCGTATTTTTTTTTCCCGTTCTTATACCATGTATACGTTTACTCCAAGTTGCTACATGTAAATATCATGTTTTGGAAGGAGAGATGAGGGGTAGGGAAATCAATTAAATGATGTACTGGAAATTGACCCCCACTCACACCCCCGTTCTCAAATACGGTAAATGAGAATCACTAGTGTTTACAAATCATCACACAATCAACAGTTTAGAAATTCAATTCGTGGAAAGAAAAAATGTAATATTTTTTATATTTTCTGTAGAAAATCAATAAACTTTTTATGATTTACTGATAATCAATTGATTTGCTTAAATTATAACCTAACATGATGTATTTTGGTGCATAATTTAATAAATTATGAGATCATGCATCATGGTGTTAAATTTTGGCTGTTAAATTTTTGGACCTTGTGAGCTGAAGCTCACTGTAGGAAAACAAACGGGCAAAGGTATAAATATTTTGGTCTCTATAGTAAGTTTATAAATTGTTTTAACTATTAAAATTAAAAAATGTTTGGTTTGACACGGATTTCTAAACACTGGAGTTACCTTAACGCACTTTTAAAAAAAAATTTAAAGTGCGCGTTTTTAACGCACTTATTGAAAATATTGTTCAAAGTGCGTAATTTTTTCAAAGTGCGTTGCCACAAGGGTGGGGTCTTTTATTATGTTAAAGTCAACTAGTGGTGCTCATTTGTCAGTTCAGTATATACCTATATATGTTTTGTTTAAACATCTACTACCTTGTATGTGTACATTTTAGATATTTACCAACTTCAAAAATTGCAGAGTTTTGATGTTTTCAGTATTAATTGTGACAAAAGAAGATTGTTGTACAGAAAATATATATGCGTGTTCATTTTCATTCATTGCATATTCTTACCCAATCTAATTAAAATTAGAACTTCCATCCGCTCCCCGGTTTTCGATATGTCGCTAATTAAAATTAGAACTTCCATCCGCTCCTCGGTTTTCGATATGTCGCGCGACATATCGAAAACCGGGGAGCGGATGGAAGTTCTAATTTTAATTAGATTAATTCTAACCTTGTAAATTATTAAACATTAATGGAATCATGTTGTTAATTAAAATTCAATCTAAATTACATTTCTTTTAATAATTTGTACTAGATAGAGATCATTGATAAACATGAGCAAGGATTTTATAATCTATGGAAAATGTTGTAAAATATTCTTTCATTTGAAATTTAGAAATCACAGGTTTAAGACTTTCTTTACATGCATGTATATCTAATATTTTAGACTTTCTGTACAACTAGTATTGTGGAAGAAATTGTGACTTCTAGAGAAAATTGCAAAAGTAAAAGTTGATGAAGTAACTGGAAAATTCACAGCTTTAAAAGTTGCAGTGGTTTTTAATGGCATTTAATTCAGCACCACAGTGATTCCAGACATTACCTTAAATGGCTTAAAAGTGGAATACTAAAATATTTGGAATGGACAGGAGATTGTCCTATACAACAAGATCAGTAAGTTACATAGGTTGGTAATTAGTGGTAAATGTAATAATTTCATTCATTTGAAAGTCCCTCAACAATGATATTTGGATGACCAGTTTTGTATAAATTTTAGATAAAGTATATGGCGAAAATCTTTAATCTTTTAAAGATTCATGTGCCCTGTCATGAAATAGCTACGGCAAATAGTGTAGTAAAACGTTTGCCTATAAGATTTTCTCCTTTTGAAGGGTTTTAGGATCACCCAAGTCTCTAGGTGTAAGTTTAACACACTGAAATTCAATTCGATATCTACACTCCCTGGAACAATGAGTTAACAGAAATTAAATCTTTAGAAAACCTCTGCTACTGGGCAACATAATAAAACAAATGTTTGGCTATGATTAGCAAGGAAGCTTAAACCAAAATAGTTAAATGATCAAGGGTTCTGTTGTAGGTGCGGGGCTTTATTGGGCATATACATGTACAGTAGCAAATTTACATGTACATTATTTTTTTTTAAAATAGACGAAGCAAGCGGGTTAGAACATATGAATTGAAAAATCAAAATTGCAAAATCGTCTTTCTCAAATCACTCCTTAGTGGCAGTTTTAATGTGGCATGAGATATTGATTTTAATGAATGTACTTCATATTAAAAAATTAACACAGTTTTGAAATTTTTAAAATGAGAAAATTTAATAATTTCAGAAAAGACTGAGAAACGGGAAATATTGTAAAAGCCAGAAGATCACAAATTGCAGTTCATATGTATCACATTAACAAATTGGGCCTTTTAGTTTAACATCAAAATTGTGAAAGAAAACACATACCGGTACAAGATAACGCTGGGGGTTTTAGCTAACCTGAGCTGAAAACTCATGAGCTATTCTGATCATTTTTTTTGTTCCGCGTCCTTTTGTCTGTCTGTAAACTTTTTACATTTTCGACTTCGTCTCCAGAACCACAGTGCCAATTTAATCAAACTTGGCACAGTCATCCTTAAGTAAAGGAGATTCGAGTTTGTTATAATAAAGGGTCACACCCTGCAAGTTTGGTGAAGTTAGGACCAGTAATAACTAAGATATAATTTTTAGCATCTTTGATAATGGAAATCAGGCTCTGCATCTCAAGCTATCTCTGCGATTCATTTATATTATAGTTAAATCAACTATGCAAGTTTGAAATAGTACTACTGAGTATTATCTATTAAACATGTGCCTGTTAAAAAAAACTAAAAGATCATCCAGCATCCAAAAACCTATGGCTCAGATTCAGCATTCATGCCTGTCAGGTGCATATGTATCATAAGACGCATCATCCATGCAAGTTTCGTTTAGTTATGACCAGTAATAACTAAGATATAATCATCAGAGGGCACCTGCTCCAAAAATTTTAACCAGCTCTAAAAACCTTAACCTCCTCCAGCATCCGAAACCTATGGCTCAGATTTAGCATTCATGCCTGTCAGGTGCATCAGTATCATAAGACGCACCATCCATGCAAGTTTGGTGAAGTTAGGACCAGTATTAACTTAGAAATTGCTATCAAAGGGCACCTGCACCATAAACTTAAACCTGCTCCAAAAACCTTAACCTCCTCCAGCATCTGAAATTCATGGCCCAGATTCTGCATCCAAGTCTTTCAAGTCCATTAGAATAAGGGGTCCAGATACATCATCCATGCAAGTTTGGTGAAGATAGGACAAGTAATAACTTAGATACAGGACCTGCAACAAAAACTTTAACCAGGTCCGGACGGCGACGCCGAAGCCGTGGGTATAGCATAAGCTCTCCCCGACTTTGTCTCGGTGAGCTAAAAATAATTCGAAATTATTGTGAAACAATCACGACAGCGGTAAAATTATTAATAACGAAACTATATAAAACGTAGCCCTGGTGATATCACACAGTTCTAAACTTTTTTTTTAAAAATCAATTAAAATAAATATATACATACATATATAAAGATAAAAACATTTGCCTCGAGAGGTAGAAAAAGATGTGAAGAATTCCTCGCTTTGATTAGATTATAAATCATGGATCTCATTGCCAATCAGTCGAATATGGCGCCTAACATATCCAAGTCCTTATATAAACTATTTTTGCATTTTTTAGACAATGGTTATCGCGTGGGTCCCAATTATTCATGGATTTCACGAAAATAAATTATCTACTACCTCCTTACATACAGGTATAACTGTGGTTTCATCAACATTCGTGGGTATTATTTTTCATGGACAATCACAGTTTCAAGAATACGCAATATTTACATTTTTCAGTGTCTTTGCCTGTGATAACACTACGTATCGATTTTGTACTACACAGTCAATAACTTCAAATGATGTATAATTGGGGCGCCAGCGGGGTTTGCTTATTTATATTTAACATTTAATCATACAATGGCTGAAAATTATATAAACATAAGTAATAAGGAATCATTCTTTGAATATTATGAGGTGATTATTTTGGTCAGGGCGTCATCAAATCTATCATAAAGCCGTTCGGGCTTTATTGGATTTGATCACGCCCCGACCGAAATTATCACTTCATAATACTCAAAGAATGATTCCTTATTCCTTAAATAAATTTCGTAAACTACAATGTTTCATCGCAGGTAGTAGAAGCTTAGAAAAAAGGAATAACTAAACTAACGGTCTTCATCATCACATTTTATTATAATATTTTAAAAAAAAATAATTCAATGAACATTATATTGATTTACAGTGTCATTCTTTGAATGTGAAACAAACAAAATTAAAAAAACGTCTCATCTTTTTCAATATATAAAAAGGAATGCGTGCATTGTAAGACAATGGCAATGGGACAATAAAATGCAATTAAAATCTTTAAAGGTAAAATATTCAACTGCAGAAATATATCATTGGATGATGTTCACAAATTGTTCTTTGCAAGACATATGTTTAAAGTAGGAACGACTCATTTACTGTTAGTGAATTGGGGTCTTGCATGATCAACGTATTTACAGTGTGACATCCTTAGACAAACAAATGATTTGTAAAAAAAGAACTATTTAATTTTCAAATATACAAATGGCACTGAAACTATAGCACTGTTGAACAGTGCACTCTGATTAACAACATAGCTAAAAAAAAACACACACACACACATAGTACTTTTAAGACATGTAGGCACACTGTTTTTTTATCAAGCTTGACTGCTTCAGAGACCAAAACCACTGAAGAAACAAAATCTTAGAGAATACAGATGGGCAATAATAGGTTGGGTTTTATGTATATCTATACAGCAAAAAACTTGTAACTAAAATATATAATAACACCGATATAATACATTGTCAATAAAGCAACATAATTCAAAATTTAGTTGTCTTTTTAAAATTTTCATGTTAAAAAAACATACACAATATTATAGTGCATCATAATTATATAAATTGTGCACCTTCCCAGTAAACTGGGATAAAGTGACCAACCATTATAGGAAAAACCATTACAATAAGATTAGTGTTATAGCATTTCTGAGTGATGGTCCATGTGAGCTGATTTTTTGTTGTGAAGATAATTATAACTGTATATGTTAAATAGGTAACTGTAAATATGATTTTATATCTCCATTCTTTTCCCCCTCAATTTTTTGTAGTAAATACAAATGATTTTTAAGTAAAAATGAAATAGCTTTCTCATTGACTTTCATTCATCTCAACTGCCATACCATAACATTCTTCTTCTGAATTTTCAGACCACTCAAATGTGCACTCGGTGACTTTATTCGTTTTCTCGTCAACAGCTTCAACTTTGATTTCTGTTCCTCCGAAGATAAATTTGACATGAACCTTACGTTCAGTGCCATCTGTTGTGTCTGGAATATCTACAGTAAAACTTCCTAACTTCCTGCAGCCTTCTTCATCTACATACTTCGGGTTTTCTTTTGGGGAGGTGTACACATTGAACTGAACTGATTTCTGCTCTGGGTATATTGGGAAGTAAGTTTTTTCCTCTTGGGCCTCATCTAAAACTAACTCATCACCCTTTGTGACATGTTTACTGAAAACATCTTTTGCATACTCTACCCCCTTGATTACTACTATACGATTGTTTGGAACGTCTCTTTTATCTTGAATTTTTGATAGTGTATTTACACCATAGGTTACTTTAGCAACCCTAGAAACAATTACCTGGGGATTATGTCCAAACAAAACTGCACCTTTCAACACAGCCAAACCAGCTTTATCTGGAACAACAATGGGTATATTTGAAAAAAATTTCACCATTGTTTCATGCAAAAAAGGGGATTCAGAAAAGCCTCCAACCATTAAAATAGTTTCAATATTGTGTTTCTCTAATAAACCTGTAACATGTTTTACAATGGAATCACAGACAGTTGAAAACCACTCTTTTATCAATGATTCATTAAACTCCAATTTATCTCTTTTACATCTTAAAACACCTGCAAATTTTGACTTTGAAATCAATTCCTCAAAACTACATTCCTTTGATGACTTGCATCTCTGTTTTAAGGTAGTATGAGTGTGAGATCAAAGTAATGGAAACCAAATGATTTTGATATCAGTGGATACACATATGTTTAAACAATGCTTGAGTATAAAATAAACAAAAAGAGTGTAGCCGTTTGCCCCTAGTGGTTGTCCAACTAAGGGAGGTAACTCCGTGTTACGTTTTCCTTAAAAATATACCCCGTATATAAATTTTAATATTTAAGTGAAAGATGACACAAAATTTTCAAAATATCAATTTTTATTAAACATTTAGCATCTGCTTGACAATATAAAACAATAAAAAAAATTATAACAAACTGTTCGCTTCGCTTGCGGCGCCACCTATGATGTCCAATTTGTCACAGCAATTACCATAAATTTTGGATATTAATCAAATTGTAAAGCACAGACAGAGTAATAGAAACAGAAAAAGCAACTTATATTCATAAAATATAACAACAATCAATCACTGTGTCCAAATTTCAGAAAAAAGAGTGGAGCCATTTTCAAAATATTCAGCCCGAATTTTCTCTAAACAGCTTTTCTTTACAAAATGTTAATCATTCTCTACAACTGCTCTAAATTTCTTTCAATTATAATCAAATAAAAAAATGGAAATGAACAAGATACCATATTTCATGAACTATATATTACCTTAACAAATATCACTTATAATATAAAAAAATTAACATGGTTAATGTTTCATATTATGTCCTCACAATGCTATCTATATTGTCCATTGACTCACATTGAAATATGAGACATGTGAATCGTTATCAGATATTTTTCAAAACACAGAGTAATGGAAATAAAAAAAACAATGTACTTTTCATAAAGTATGACAACAATTCATCAATGTGTTTAAATTTAAGAAAAAAGAGTGGACCAATTTTCAAAATATTCAGCCCGAATTTCCTCTGAACAACTTTTCTCTACAAAATGTTCACCATTCTCTACGACTGCTCTAAATTAAATTCAATAAAAAATGGAAATTGAACAAGAAAGTATATTACATCAACTATATATTATCTGAACAAATATCATTTGTAACATAAAAAATTAACATGGTTAGTGTTTCATATATAATGTCGATCCTCACAATAATATGCCATCTCTATCGTCCATTGACTCACAATGAAATACATGAGAAATGTGAATTGTAATCACATTTTTTCAACATACAGAGTAATGAAAATGAAAATAGCATGTTATTTAACAAATGATCAATGTGTCCCAATTTCAGAAAAATGAGTGGAGCCAGTTTGAAAATTTTCAGTCCAAATTTCCTCTAAACAACTTTTCTTTGCAAAAATTTCTATTTATGATTTACAGTAAAATAACTCCAGTCACATTAAAATATTCTAAATTAAACTTATATGTATTGAAATTGAACATGATTCAAATTTTATAAAATATAAGCAATATAACAATTATTTGAAAAAATAATAGGCAGACTGTTAATTAAAGCCAACACCTGACTTGATTCATGGAAGAGTGTCTCAAAAACCATGAACTGTGTTACAATTTTTTTTAATAATTCCACAAGACAGAGATGGATAAAAAAGCTACAAAAAAAATCCAAACAGCTTGTAAGACCTGTACTAATGTTCACTGCTTTTAGTTCTTTGTCTTTGTGGTATATTTTCTTGTCCTTTGTCCTAATTCCAGTTATTTCTCTTTCTTTTGGATGAACTGGAATCTTTGGCAGTATGAACTGGTTGGAGTAGTTTTCTCCATTGATGGAAGAAATCTGCAGTATATGTGATGTTCTGGCTGAAAAACAGTAAAATGTTTTACACTTTGCTAAACTCGATGAGATGGTTTATTAATTATATATGACAAATATATTACTCCTGTGCCAACTACAAATATATATATTAAATATATATATATAATAAAGCAAAGGAATACATATGAAAGCCCTATCACTAACCATTTAAAATTATGCACTAGGCTTAAATTTTCCTCGACATAAAAATGTTTTGACTATCACAAGGAGTACAAGTTTGTAAATGACAGCCCTGGTAAAAGTTTTTCAAACGTAGACCAAACTGAAAGGTCATGGCCGGAGGGGCAAAATGATTTGTACCAATACCTAAACCAGTTGCTTTCAAGTCAAAGATAATTTCTGTTGCATTGGTCATTGTTCATAATTGTGCATTTGGAGTTTCCATAAGAGCTGGTATTTTTCTATATGATGATCGAGGCTCCTCTAAAGCACATCAAGACACATATGAAGTTCCTTTCCTAAAGCTGTTTGTAGATGTATTCTGTTGCCTGTGAAAAAAAAGATATTTAAAGAACACATGCAAATATCCCCCATGCTGGTTCTTTATTTAATAAATACATGTAGTATATAATACCACATGCTATCGAGTAATTATAATTTTTAACATTTTTAACTGAAAATCAAAACAGGTTATCTAATTATAAATACTCATTAAAAAAAAACTTATGACACATCTTCACTGTTCTCTCATCATATTGACAGACACTTACCATATACAGTAGTACATTGTTAATTGTTTTCACACCACAACCATGACATGACTTATTTATATGCACATTTCTATTCCTTATCAATCCTCACCATGTATAAATAAAAATATTAAAAGGAATTTATCTGGAATAAAATTACTAATAAAAATCTAAGTTGCAATGCAAGTTTAAGTTTGATTGTCAATTAAAGTTTAACATTTGACTTGTGTACCAGTTTTGCACTGCACTGCATGCCCATGGTGGTGTCACACATGGAGTATTGACATGCTTTTGTTTGAAGTTTTCTATACACAATTTGAAGTAGTATTCTGAATCAAATTCATTCACTTTTACAGACGTTTTCCAAAACAAAATATCTCCTATTCATACCTGGGTATGAACGTATTAGTGTATGAGTTGATTGCTAGTGTCAACCACATTTGAGGGGGAAAGATGCATGTACTGTACTGTAGCTGAACGAAGACAACAGTTTATCATTATTTATCTTGGTTGCCAATAAGATCACCTGATGTTTATCAATCTTGCACAAATATTGATTAATTCAATAAAATATCTCTAAACTTGCTTTCGCATACATTGCAGATTAGTTTCCTTGCAATCCCCGAGCAGTTTGTTTACAAATGTCAGGTTGTATGTACTTTCTATTTCACAACGGGGAATAACTCTAACCGAAAGAAAAAATAAATCAACAAAGCAACACGAATCACTTAATCGCTCAACATATCTTGAAATTGAAAAAGCTGATTCCTTGATAATATATGAATTCCAACAACATTTGTATTATGACTAGATACATGGCACACATGCACATGGTCTGGTATCGACTAGGGATGTGTATAATTTGGAGCCTCCTAGAAAGAATAATCTTACCGTGACCAGGCTACGCTCAGGTCACAGTAAGAATTCATCCCATATACTTGCAATGTAGCAGCCGCGAAGCGGATCTGCTTCGCGTCGATTTTAAGTCTGTTAAAAATAATCTGCAGGGGAAAAACACATTTTTATACATTACAAACCTTTTTGAACATGCATATGTAGTTAAATCCACATAATATCCATTTAATTAGTCGTACTAAGGCATTTTGTTAAAAAAAACACGTTTGAATTGCCTGCCATTTTGTAGGAAATCGTACTCGGAATGTCTCGGATTTTATCGTAAACATGGCGACCGTAAACAGCGAATTTTCAAATGTGATGTAACAAATGGTAGTGATTTCGTTACAAAAACAGTTTATGAGGTAAAATGGGATTATAAAAGAGCAACATTGTATGTATTTGAGACCAATCATATGAAAATTTAAGCGAGATATAGCGCGATATATTTTTTTTATTTGCTACGAAGCGAGTATATGGGACGAATTCTATCGTTAAACCGGGTCCGTAGGACATCTGTCATTTTAACGATAGAACATTCTATCTAGGAGCCTCCGTGATCGTTGATGCCGACATTGATGAACTATAATATGACTTACCGGGTTTTTTAAAATACAGATGACACCGCATCCACCTCAGACTGTGTCAAAATTTCTGTCTGCGGATAACAGAGCCGCCCTTGGCACGTGTAATGGTCGGTCGTGACAGTCGTCTGTCAGTTCGGGAAGTTGCGCGCTGTAGTTACTATGTAAATCGGAAACGAGTCAGTTGTCGTAAAACAAACAAGCCGTACTCGATGACAATGCATGTATTTTAGTTCTTATTTTTTATCGAAAATTTTATGCTCTAAAGATAAATGCACATCATAATTAATCATTTAATGTTTTAAATACACTGCAAATGACGTTGCATTGAATGCAACATTCATTCCGCTTTGTGTTAAAAATCCTCACACTCATACTACCTTAATTGAGGAGGAATTATAAAGGAAACTTCGGTGCTTGTAGTGGAAATATCCCGCTTTTTTATTTCTAAATTCTGTCGTAATTCAATGTAATCAGAAAGACATTCTAATTTGTATTTTTCAAGCTCATTTTTCCCTATAATTTCCTCGAGGATTTCAAAGAATTTATCATCCACATATGTCCCTCCCCATGCTCCACCGCTGGCTTTGTGTAACTCTTTAACGCATTTATTTTCCAGAACCTTATGAATAGCAATATCCACTGTTCCACCTAAAACAAAGAAACATAATCTGATTATTAAACCTTTCTGTTTCTTAAATGTTTTATAGACAAGAGGCCCAGGGGCCACATCGCTCACCTGAGCAACAATAACCATAACTCTGATCAAATCAGCATTACAGTATCAAATTTAAAATAACTTGACAATTTAGTATAGTAGATTTTAAACAAAAAGTTAAAAAAAATCTTCCTATTTTTATCCACATATTTTTAAAGTTAAAATTCAAGCCCCTTTTGTTGTTTTAGTATTTTTGAGAAGAATTTTCTCTATTCTTATTAAAATATCCCCCTTTTTGTGGCCCTAACCTTCTTCAGGGAACCATGATTTGATCAAACTTTTATCTGCACAACTTGTGCTTTCACACAAGTTTCAACTTTTTGGGCTGAATACTTTTGCAGAAGAATTTTAGAGGTTTTTCTCTATATATATTCCTATGTAAAAAAAATTTAGCCCCCCCCCCCCATTGTGGCCCAACCCTATCATCCGGGATCATGATTTCAACAAACTTGATTCTAAACTACCTGAGGATGCTTCCCAGAAGTTACAGCTTTTCTAGCTAACTGTTTTTTGAGAAAATTTTAAAACTATTTTCTCTATATAATCCTCAGTTAAATTCATTCCCTCTTCATGGCCCCACCCTACCCGGTGGGACCATGATTTGTACAAACTTGAATGTACACTAACTGAGGATGCTTCCACACAAGTCACAGCTTGTCTGGCCAATTGGTTTTTACGAAGAAGAATTTAAAGATTTTTTCTCTGTAATTTCCTATGTAAAAATTCACCCCACCCCCACACCCCATTGTGGCCCCATCCTACCCCTGGGGATTATGATTTGAACAAACTGAAATCTACACTACATGAGAATGTTTCCAAACAAGTTTCAGATTTTCTAGCCAAATGGTTTTTTTTAAAAGATGATCTCTATAAATTCATCCCCCCCATTTTGGCCCCACCCTACCCCGGGGACCATGATTTGAACAAACTTGAATCAACAGAACCTGAGAATGTTTCCAAACAAGTGTCAGCTTTTCTGGCCAAATGGTTTATGAGAAGAAGATTTTTTAAGATTTTCTCAATATAATCCTTTGTTAAAATTCATCCCCCATTGTGGCCCCACCCTACCTCCGGGAGACCATGATTTGAACAAACTTGAATCTACACTACCCGAGGATGCTTTCACACAAGTTTCAGCTTTTCTGGCCAAATGGTTTATGAGAAGAAGATTTTTAAAGATTTTCTAAACATAATCCTTTGTAAAAAATTCATCTCCTGTTGTGGCCCCACCCTACCTCCGGGGACCATGATTTGAACAAACTTGAATCTACACTACCCAAGGATGTTTCCAAACAAGTTTCAGCTTTTCTGGCCAAATACTGTAAACGTACTATATTTAGCGTGTACGATATTTCGCGGAATATGTTTTTTTTCAACAATTAGTTAGCGTGGATATGATTTAGCATATTTCTGAATGTACCCATTTATCTACTCATATATTTTACATTTGGCATTGAACTTGATTTAGCGGACGCCGTTTTTCAAAAACCGCTAAATAGAATACGCAGCCAATTGTAGTACGTTTACAGTAGTTTTTGAGAAGAGGATTTTTAAAGATTTTCTCTATATAATCCTATGTAAAAATTTGTTCCCTTACTGTGGCCCCACCCTTCCCCAGGGACCATGATTTGAACAAACTTATACCTACACTGCTTGAAGATACTTTCAGAAAAGTTTCAGCTTTATGGCCAAATGGTGTTTTAGAATAAGATTTTTTAAAAATACCAACAAACTTTCAATAATTCTAAATTATCTCCCCTTTTAAGAGGGTGTGGCCCTTCATTTGAGCAATTTGAATTCCCTTCACCCAAAGTTTGGTTGAAATTAACTCAGTGATTCTGGAGAAGAAGATGAAAATGTGAAAAGTTTATGACAAAGACAACAATGCCAATGACAGACAACAGACAAATTTTTATCAGAAAAGTTCACTTGAGCTTTCGGCTCATGTGATCTAAAAATCAATTGTAAGGTAATATGAAATAAGAGGTCAACAGGCCTTAACCCTCCCCTGAGTACTATAGCCCATAAACAGACCTGTCAAAGGAAATCTCATATATTCATCAATTTAAGTTTAATTCTGGAGCAAAAAAGAATAAAGTATGGTAAAAACCTGACCCCCTCCCTACCTGAAATATTGCAAAAAGGACTATGATCAGTATAATTTAGTGAAAAACTTCTAGATAATAAAAGAATGCATGACCTATTCACTTATACCTAACTTGTAAAATTTATATAGTTACTGGAACAGGGGTTCAAGTCCTAGGGCAGGGCTTATATGTTCACATTGTGAAAATTTATTTTCTTTGGAATCTGTACTATCACAATCTTGGGGGATAAAGTAATGCCTTGTTATTATATTCATAATTTTCTGATGATAAATTCTAACATTCACTACCCAGGCCATGGATGTTTCCAAACAAGTTTCAGCTTTTCTGGCCAAATACTGTAAATGTACTATATTTAGCGTGTACGATATTTCGCGGAATATGTTTTTTTTCAACAATTAGTTAGCGTGGATATGATTTAGCATATTTCTGAATGTACCCATTTATCTACTCATATATTTTACATTTGGCATTGAACTTAATTTAGCGGACGCCGTTTTTCAAAAACCGCTAAATAGAATACGCAGCCAATTGTAGTACGTTTACAGTAGTTTTTGAGAAGAGGATTTTTAAAGATTTTCTCTATATAATCCTATGTAAAAATTTGTTCCCCTACTGTGGCCCCACCCTTCCCCAGGGACCATGATTTGAACAAACTTATATCTACACTGCTTGAAGATACTTTCAGAAAAGTTTCAGCTTTATGGCCAAATGGTGTTTTAGAATAAGATTTTTTAAAAATACCAACAAACTTTCAATAATTCTAAATTATCTCCCCTTTTAAGAGGGTGTGGCCCTTCATTTGAGCAATTTGAATTCCCTTCACCCAAAGTTTGGTTGAAATTAACTCAGTGATTCTGGAGAAGAAGATGAAAATGTGAAAAGTTTATGACAAAGACAACAATGCCAATGACAGACAACAGACAAATTTTTATCAGAAAAGTTCACTTGAGCTTTCGGCTCATGTGATCTAAAAATCAATTGTAAGGTAATATGAAATAAGAGGTCAACAGGCCTTATCCCTCCCCTGAGTACTATAGCCCATAAAAAGACCTGTCAAAGGAAATCTCATATATTCATCAATTTAAGTTTAATTCTGGAGCAAAAAAGAATAAAGTATGGTAAAAACCTGACCCCCTCCCTACCTGAAATATTGCAAAAAGGACTATGATCAGTATAATTTAGTGAAAAACTTCTAGATAATAAAAGAATGCATGACCTATTCACTTATACCTAACTTGTAAAATTTATATAGTTACTGGAACAGGGGTTCAAGTCCTAGGGCAGGGCTTATATGTTCACATTGTGAAAATTTATTTTCTTTGGAATCTGTACTATCACAATCTTGGGGGATAAAGTAATGCCTTGTTATTATATTCATAATTTTCTGATGATAAATTCTAACATTCACTACCCAGGCCATGGAGCAGAAATTGGGTGGGGGAAAGGGGGGTGGGGGTGGAGTGATAAATATGACCATATTTTGAACATGTATTTTTAATTAGGGTAATTTCTGTATGTCATCCATTAACAATTTTAACTTCATCTTGAAAACTACATGGTAAATTGTCACTTGGCAAATATTGAATTAAATGCATGTTTTAATTTAGGAAATCTACTTTAATATCCTGTACATTGTATACTTGTAAAAATGAGCTGTATGCATTTTGAGTTTATTATAAATGAAACTGTGAATATATTTATTTATAAAAGATTGACCATTAAAGGCCTGCAGTTCTCTTATAAACAAAAGTTTACAATTTTTGGCCCCGGGAACTAAGGTACATGTATAGATAATCTGAGATTCCTCTGACTCTTGAAACCCCCCAACCCCCTCCTTTTTCATGAATGAATGTTTTTCAAACATCCAATGATAAAAGTGGAGTAACAGTCAGAGGAGTCTCAGATTAGGGTTTAGACACTTAAAATGCAAACATGAGACTCTAACATCACAGGCACCTGACGTTATATATTTTCTCATAATAAAAATAAATACCTTATATCTAATAATACACAAGTTACCCATCGCCGCCATCTTGGATTTATTTCAAACTGTCACATCAGCTGGAAGTTTTGCTTAAAACTCACTGGTAAAATTACTTTGTGATCCTCTCCGTCTCCCGATCGGTCATTCAACATCTAAGTTTACAACCAATTCAACCAAAACGGTGCATTGTGTATTATCAGATATAGGGTATTTATTTTTATTATGAGAAAAATATATATGGTCAGGTGCATGTGTCTGACATGTCAATATAAGGGCTGTGGTACTCGTGTGACTGTCAAGGCCTGTGGGCCTCTTGTTTAATATCCAGTCAGTTTCTATTCAGTATCAGCAGAAGTAATAAGAGGTTCATGGGCCACATCACTCACCTGAGCAACAATAACCACAATAAAATCAGCTTTATGGAGTCATATACAAAATATATGGACAATGTAGTAAATAAATCTGAATTAAAGGATTTTCAAATATTTCTCCAAATATTCATATGTAAAACCTAGAGCCCCCTTTGTTACCGGATGATTTTATAGTCATATCACATACTGAGTATTGCAGTTCTCTGTTTTATGTAAATGTAAACCTACATCAAACTTTGAACCTCTTGTAGGGTCCAAGGATTGCCCTGGGGGCCATGTCTAAACAATTTAGAATTAACAATATGTCAAAATGCTTGCATATAAGTATACTTGTAATACCATATATTAATGTTTTGAGAATAATTAAAAATTTTCTAGGTAACAAGTCAACCCCCAATGGTTGCCACACCCTATCCCTGGGGATCATAATTTGAACAAACTTAAATCAACACTACCTGAAGATGCTTCCATACAAGTTACAGCTTTCTTGGCTGATTGGTTTTTGAGATTTTCTAAATTTTTCTCTATATATTCCTATGTAAAAATTTGAACCACAATTGTGATCCTATTCTACCCTTAGGGAACATGATTTGAACAAATTGAATCTACACTACCTGAGAATGCTTCCACACAAGTTTGAGCTTTTCAGGCCACCTAGTTTTTGAGAGTAAGATTTTTGAAAGATACCAACAAATTTTCAGGAATTCCTTTGAAAGAGGGTGTGGTCCTTTGTTTTAACAAACTTGAATCCCCTTTACCAAAGGATGCTTTGTGCCAAGTTTGGTTTATATTTGCCCAGTGGTTCTGGAGAAGAAGTTGAAAATGTAAAAAGTTTACAGAGAGACAGACGGACACTGGACAGAAATTGATCAGGCCTCGCCGTCACCAAAGTTTTTAAATCCCTCAACTCAGTCCTCAACTTGTCATAAAATTCGCGCTTGTCACCATCATCACCTAAGGTAAAAGAAATTATGAAGACACCCAAAACTGTTAATAAAATGTTTGTATTTTACCTTTCCAAAAAATCCAAGTAAATATTAATATGTAATGTGTTGATTTTGAACACATTCTCGAGAAAAACAAGAGGAAGCGATATTGAATAAAAACTATATATTATGAAGAGTATTAAAAGTGGAAAAATTTAAAGTAAAGGGCAAAAACATCGTACGTATGTGTATTGTTTATTTTTAATCGCAATAAAGAATTTGGTCTGGCTAGTAGATATTGAGGTAGGGCAAGTAAATTTTGCCTAGCCACTTGCCCAAGGGCAAGTGCTTAAAAATTTGTATTTGTCAGCCCCTGAAAGGCCTTGAAGTTCTAAAAAATGACACTATTTGGAGGTTTTGATATATATATGTACGACTGTTTGAGTCAACATATTCCAAGTATTGAACATATTTAAAGGTTAACAATCGATGATATGTTAAATATATATTCTTTTGAATAATTTTTTTATTAAATATCAGATTTATACAGATATATATCAGATATTACAATTTTTTCAGTATCTTATCCATACGTGTATAGGCATTTTAGACACCTTATCCACCCATCTATTGGTCATGTAGTTTTAAGAAGAAGTTAAAAATGTTCAATTGTGTAAACAGATAGCCATGCTATGACCTTGAATTAATATCATTACATATTGGTCACTATGATACTTGTGTATACTTTTATATATGGCACTCTAATATTGCACGCAAGTGATGCGTCATATTAAGGCGGGATACCCAAAGACTGCATCCCAATACTCTTTGTCATAAATGAGGTTAATTAATTTTGGCACAGTAAAATACAAACTGAAACTAGTGGGTATTGTTTTTTTACAAAAAAAACAAATGTCTCCCCTTCTCCCCCAGGTTTGTAATATGGGGCAAATTTAATAAGTGAAAAAGAATGATGTCAGGTATATGTTATATATCATCCATATATGATACAAGTCATTATTGTAAGGATTTTTTTCCTGATGACTGACCCTAAGATCCAAATAAGTCAAGGTCAAAAAGTTTGGTATGGTTCAATTTTTCGCTAGATCATCAAACTTTGTTTTAAGTTTAAAATCACTGTCAAAGAATTTAGAAGTTATGGTCTGGAAAAAAAATTGATTTTTTTCTTAATTTGACCTTGAGTTAGTAAAAGGGTCAAGGTAAAAAATTTACAGTAGTATGTCTCATGGTATTTTAGTTCTTTGTTTACAGTTTGAAATCCTTCTATCAAAGTAAATTAAAAAAAGACAAGAATATTTTTTTTTCTAATTAGACCTGAAAAAAAATATTAGGCCAAGGTAAAAAATTTTGGTAGGTTCTAGCTAGGTTACTTACTATCTATCTGTGATAAAAATTTAAAGTTTTTATGTTGAATGAATCTCATGTTATGATTTGTACAATATTTTTTAGAAAATGAATGACCTTGAAACACAAGATTAGTAAAGGTCACAAATTATGGTGATGTGCACTCTTACTCAATACCATTTATCTATGTTTTAAGTTTGAAGTCTTAATGTCAAAGGGTATTTAAGTTACGACCCAGACAAAAGTAAAGACAAGGTCAAGGTCAAATATAAAACAAAAGTACACCTCAGTGTATTATTATTGTTCTTTGTTTAAAGTTTGAAGTCCTTCTATCAAAGTATATTCAAGAGATGAACAATGACTTTTTTTCTAAATTGACCTTGAAAAAAATATAATGTCAAGGTCAAAAATTCTGGAAGGGTTCAGCTAGGTTATATACCATCTATCTATGATACAAGTTAAAAGTCTCTATGTTGAAGGAGTCTTGTGTTATGGTCTGGACACTGTTTTTCATAAAACGCTTGACCTTGAAGGTCAAAATAGGTCAAGGTAAAAAATTATGGTGACGTGCACTCTTACTCAATACCATCTATCTATGTTTTAAGTTTGAAGTCTTAATGTCAAAGGGTATTTAAGTTACGACCCAGACAAAATTTTATTATTTTTTTCTTAATTTGACATTGAGTAAAGACAAGGTCAAGGTCAAATATAAAACAATAGTACACCTCAGTGTATTATTATTGTTCTTTGTTTAAAGTTTGAAGTCCTTCTGTCAAAGTACATTCAAGAGATGAACAATGACGTTTTTTCTAAACTGACCTTGAAAAAAAATATTAGGTCAAGGTCAAAGATTTTGGTGGGGACTAGCTACGTTATATACCATATATCTATGATACAAGTTAAAAGTCTCTATGTTGAAGGAGTCTTGTGTTATGGTCTGGACACTGTTTTTCATAAAACGCTTGACCTTGAAGGTCAAAATAGGTCAAGGTCAAAAATTTTGGTGGCGTGCACTCCTTCTCAATACCATCTACCTATGTTCCAAGTTTGAAGTCTTAATGTCAAAGGGTATTTAAGTTACGGCCTGGACAAATTTGGATGAAGAAGAAGAAGAATAAGAAGAATAAGAAAGTCGACAAAAACAATATGTCTCCCCTTTGAAAGGGGAGACATAAATATATAAAGAAGTTGTCAACAAATTGTCATATTTGGCGATCCTGTGTCTGTAATGAAGGCCCTCATACTGCAAGTTAGTCTTGTATTGCTTGTTCCATCTATTTAACCTTTGTAACCTTAAAGCCATGTATGAATGAATGTATTATGAGTAAGCTATGCATCATACCCAGGTGGGGGACGCCGAGACTCAGGACTCGGAGACTAAAATCCTGCATCTATACTCTTTGATACTAGACAGTTTTGACAGTTTTGTTACTTTATTTATTTAGAAATAATATATAACTCTGGAATTTTAACACTAAATGTTCACTCATGATCATCGTAGATGGGCCGGACTGGTCAGAACTGTCAATCATAAGTAAAATGTTATATATACTCATGTAAAATGATGTTAAACGTATTCTGTATTCTTTGATTTGAGCTGCTCTTAATGGTTGTAATATCTACTATACGATCACGCTGATTAATAAACAACTTGATAATAAACTACTTGGAAACCAACAATTGGACTTGGTGATTACTCAAGAGGAAGGCTTACAATTGTTAACACAAGATGCACGATGACGGACAAAAACCAATTGCAATAGGTCAAATGAGTGACTACCATTCTACCAAAGAAAGAAATCTATAACAACCAAATAAATGTCTAAACAATATTTTCATACACTGTATTATGGTTCACATTAATATTCAAAATCATTAGGTTCGTTCTTTTTAAATATGTAGAGACACCTTCTGTCCTATCTAAACATTTAGTTTTGTTTTGATAAATAATGCATTACCTCCTGCATCCAGTATGAGGTACTGACTGCCTGGCCTGAAGATTTCAAATCCCACACTTTTGCCAGTAAGCCATACTAAAGGTATTCCCTTGCAGTACATGGATGCTGCCTCTGGTTCAAACGCTATGGTCAGACACCCACTTCTAATTTCAGCCTACAATGAAGAGCAAAAAAGACAAACTTTAGTAAGACAAAGTCAAACAATATACTATATTCTGTTGGACACAATAAGTTCTGCTTTTCATAAAAACTGCTTTGTTGGGAGTTCAATTTAAAATGTGGTCAACAGGTCAACATAAAAGAAGGGGGGGGGAGGGGGTTAAATAGAGTTACATCTCCTGAAAATTTATTATCAATATATGATTTCTGATGTTTCATTGTTTTTTAACACTACAACATTTATAAGAAATATCAAACAGCATTTTCTCCAGGTGTATTTCTTTATAAAAATGATATTAAGTGCATTGGTTAAAACAAAATTTCATCTGTTAATGAAAGTAATTGTTTACTCTATATAAATTTTGTATATAATGTACAATGTATATTGACTGTTTGGTAATTCCATGGTGCCATTGGTGGATGCACAGGTCTCCAGCTCTTGTTATGCCAATAACTCAACTGAACTTGATGTTTTACCAAAATATGAATATTCTGATGAATTCATATATAAAGTACCGGTAGTTGTAATATGTATGCAATTGTGTAGTCCTTTTAAGTTTTAGACATGTACAGCATTTTACACATTTTCTGTTCATCATTAGTGCCATCATATCATTCACATACTTTGTTTTTTATTTTTCTGTATGTACATGTAGTCTGTCCGAAGTTAATGTACTGTCACATTTGGACAATTTTTAATAATATACACATACATGTGAAAGAAAAAAAACTGAAATGGAGGAAAGGGAAAATATTCAACATATTTTCATTGACACATTATCATTTTTTTACTCAGAAGAATTTGCAGGATTGAAAATATATTTCTTATGGAGATTTATAATGGAAAATGTTGACATCTTTTCTACATTCAGAAGTCACTCAAGATACCTCACAAATCTTTCAACGTTATCATCGGGGTACTTCCATTGTCTGTTGCAATGCAAAATCCCTGTAGATATCATATTTTTTTAGCCATGTATTGAAACCTTATGTGAGAGTTGGCATTTCAAAAGAGAAATCTTGAAATTTGTTCATACTTTTGAATGAACATTGTTTGAACCCTGAGGTGTTTATATACAGGTATATCGAGTTATTAAGCAAAATGTGAATTGACGATATCTTGGGACAGTGTATAGTTTATTATTTATGTAATTAATACCTGGTATTAAACCTGGTCTGTAGGCATCTTTCATTAATTAGATCTTGACCTAAAGAAATTCTAACAGAAACAGACTTCTACTGGTAAGTACCTTTTCTGCAGCAATTCTCATGAACTGTTTTGCACTGTCATCCCAAATAGCTGGAACTGTCAATACCCAACGAATACTTTCCGCTTTCTCTGCATTCTCATCGTTTTGTTCTTTAAGCTCCTTTAGAAGGCAGTCCTTCATGTACTTTATAGCTGCAGAAAACACATCAATGGCAGGCATCTCATCTCCTTTGATGTCGCGTATCATTGACTCTTTTGACAGCTTCTGAAAAAGATGTACAAGCAATAAACCATATTGGAAAAATGGACTTGTGACTTGTTGTCTTTTTATTTATTCCTTACATCTTTTTCCTTATAAACATCACTCATTACCTTTTTTCTCCTATCTTCTTTTTCACTAAAAAGATTCATTTTGAATCTTTGGAAATAGTAATAATCCTGGTGTTTGTTTTCTTCCGTTAATTCTGTGAATCGCTTTTCTGCTTCATATCCAAATGCTATCAGTTCCTTATTTTTATTGAACAAAGCACATGTTGGAGTTTTGTGTGATATTAAACTTTGACTCCATTTGTGTGCCTTAATATTGAGAGGATCATTATCAAAATCAACTCGTGATGAATATGCATAACCTGAGTATGCAGTTCCAAAGTCAATGGCTGCTACTAGAATATTTGGGGAACACTGAGGTTTTTCTGAATTTTGATCATCTGTTTGACTTCGTGGATACTTTTCGGCCATATTCCTTTTTGTTTCTAAATAAAGAAATAATTTCAAAATTTAAATTTAATTTTGAATTAAAATAATAGGCTATCATAAAATATATTGTATATTCAAAATTTAATTTAACCCCCGACCAACTTATACATGTTAGGCTGAAGACACAGAAAGGACCATTAACATTTTGGCACTCGACAGTTTAGCCCATGCAATTTTTTTTATGAATTAATGTACTATGCATGCACAAAATACTGAAAAGTAGTAACAATTTTTACAATGACTAAGCTGACATGCAAAGTACAATCTATGTCAGGTGTTCCAAAGTGAGATATGCACAAGATATTTCTTAAGTGAACTGTGCACATGGTTTTAAAAGGTGGTAGCTCCAAAAAGTTTCAACAAATTGTTTTGACTGACCTTTGTCCAATTCAATCTTAGTAGGCGGAGTTAAGGGGGATGTGCGGCCATCTTTTACATTTGCATGAGCATAAGAATGTAAACATTTCTTGAACTGGCTTGTTTATGCCCGAAACTGACCAAAACTTTTGCCAAAAGATAAAAAACCAATGAATATGAGATTCTACATGTTGTTTTGTATGCAAATTATGCATACAAGAACAGGGCAATACCTTTTTAATCACTCAGAACAGCTGTAGAACTGCGCAGCTACAGACCTATGTTGAAAATTTAAAAATCTGAAAAAATCTGAAGGGGGTTCATTGGTGTTCTCTCTACAACCATTTGTTTAGAAAAAGGTTGAATTTTGCACATAAATGTAGCAACTTTTTTTTTTTATCAGTCAATGGTACATGTATTTATTTTTAGAACAAGAAAATTTCAGGCTATACTTAGAACTCCCGTGTCTAAGGAGGCACATTGATGTCATATTTTCATCATAAAAATAAATGTCAATGCAAAACAATCTGGACTGAATGTGACAGACATCTCTATACCAGTTCCAATTGTTTTGTTTTAGTTCTATGAGTATAAATTAAATTAAATTCTTTTTAGAAGAAGGACAGGGGTCCAAAATATTAATTGCCTTAAAGAAAAACTATACATATATTTTTCAATGAAAATATAACTCTAATGTACCTCCATAGACACAGACAAAAATATTTCGTGCAAATTGACGGTTTTTGAGACTCATTTTAAGAGTGGGGTACCCTCTTTTGAGACAAAGTTACAACTTAACCCCCTTCCTCGCAGTAACGCACTTTAACGCATATACTGTTACCCCACAATCACGCAATTTGACGCAAATACCTTTTCCCCGCAATCACGCACTTTAACGCACTTTTCGTCGTTGGCTGTTACGGCTCCGATAACACGTAATTTATTGGGTTTTTTTTAATCAAAATATATTGATGATATCATAATAAAAGATTAATGTAATAAAGTTATATCATAAGATTTCGGAATCTTTAGCAAATAATATTCTTTTTTTAATTTTTGAAATGTCCTAGTTGCCTGATTAGTTCGTGAACTTCGTGTTACAAAAGTTTTGATGACGGCGAGTGAAGTTGATTATTTTAACGTAACCGATGGTAAAGGATTATTCATACAGCTACCTTAAAACAGCTGGTTTCTCAAATGATGTCTGCTTTAGCCACAGTGGGCGTTTCTTTAATTTGACCACTCCCCTCCCAATTCACAACGTACGGCAAATGCGAAAAATTCCTTCAGATGCTTCTCGACAAAGATTTTTTAAAGAATATATAAATACAGATGATATAAACATAACCATTCTACTGAAATACCACTGAGAAAACGTGTGGTTTTAAAAGGTTTTACATTTTTATTTTCGATTCGAATCGGCTCACAGTAAAGTAATCAAAGTACTGAAGTACTGAAAGCTGGACTCTTTTGATGTGTTTTATGCATATGGTGCAGTAAAGACTAACAAAATCTCGCTCTTCCTCCCTCTCATTTCTCTTTCTCTATCTCTCTCTCATATGCTTTTAATTTCGGCAAAGCTCTGGATAGTGACTAAATTTTGAAAGCGGCTATTATCGAAGAAATATATCTGTTTAATAGAAAAAAATCAACTGTGATTTGCACTTTGAAACAAGCATTTCTTCGATGTGCAGCCGAATACTAATGCTTTGTAAAGTAGTTCATGGAAATTCATGCGCATTGTAAGTGTTGAAAGGGCATACTATAAGTCATGTTTTTAAAACACGTAATTGATAAGAAACAAAAAAATACTCCTCGATAAATTTATTCGCAATAAACCCCCCAAAAACAATACATTTCACAAAACATGGCTGTCTGTGGAACTGTTTGGTATAGCGGAAGCTTTTACTTTGACGCTGTTCGGTTTTTTGTTTATTTTTTTAAGCTGTGCTATTTATAGTAACATTGGCGATTTGGATGCCTACAGCCAGGACTCTGCTTTCAGCAGAGCCTGGCTAAAAATGAAGAAAAGTGGTTGTTTTGTTTATTTTTAGGCGTTACTTATAAAACTAGCAGGTATGGTTCCTACGCATTGCAGAAAGAAGCGGTATGTATATGACTAGTTCATGGACAAATGTAATTTTACTCAGAATAACGACACAATTATCAAGAAAGTATTACAATATTTTAATATAGAGTATAATAATGTATAAAAATCAGAGCAATGTACATTTTTGTATTGAAGTTATCATTATATATTCATTGTCTTGATTTGAAATTTCATGACAAAGATTTAGATATACAATATGTATATATAAACCCATTCAAAATGACAAAAATGCGATTGTCCACAAACTTTTTGGACAACCCTCATACATGTTAATAATAGACGAATACATGTACTTTACAATGAACTTAAATTAGTCTATAAAATCAAAAAGTGAAAAATCAATATTCTTGACAAAATTTGATTTATTTTTTAAATCATTACTTTTCAAACTGTATCTATAATCATTATTGATGATATGTTTCGGGTTATTTCAGAAATAATAATGAATAAAGAATGTTTTCAGATGGAAAGAAACTGACAATTATTAACAAATGTTAGAGTTACTTAGTAGTAGTTAGCAACAAAATATAATTATTGGATATCAGTTAATCAGAGATTTGGAAATTATTCAATCATAAAATAAAAACAATAAGTATTTTACATGAAGTACAAAAAATAGTCGCGCTTTTCTTGTCGATCGTGGAAACTTTTAAGCGTGCACAATTTCATTTAAAAAACCAACTCGCCGCAGTCTGTACCTCTGATTTTTTTTAGAACGGGAGTCACAGACCTGTAGCTAAAATCGACAGACCCTATTCACCCCCCCTCCCCCCCCGGTGCTTTAATTAAGTCTACAATACTGTAATACCGTTTTTAATTTTTTTGCATGGAATGTTACCTACTATTCAGTTTTAAATTGATATTTTGATAATAATTTGGTTGTGTCTTCAGTTTTCCAATGTGTAGACTTAAAGGAAAAAAATATGCCAGAGGAAAGACAAGTAAACAATACTGAGTGTCTCGATATGTCCTTTAACTTCATTTTCAATACATTATATTGGTATTTCTTTTCTTAACAAGAGGCCCATGGGGCCACATCGCTCACCTGAGCAACAATGGCTTTATATGGGTGTTCAAAGGATATATTAACTTCCAATTTCCTTTATTTTAGTTCTGCCCCCCCCCCCCCCCCCCCACTTTATAAAGCGATCAAAATATGAGAGCATATAGGTAGATTTTCTTCTTCATTTTCTTACTAGTTATTGTATTTTATTTTAAAAAATCCTATATGTGAAAGAAGGAAATTTTACCTTAATGCGTTCAAATTAAAAAAACATTCAAAAATTTAATTGGTCTTCTGCATTATAAACGATTGTTTACTTGGCGTGAACTCGTAGGATGTTTTATATAACCTTACTCACTTGATCGATGAATACACTCGAATGAAAAAAAGTGCCATGTGATATGTTAAAGAGCTATTATAATCAATGCATAGGCGTCGGAATGGGGTGGGTGGGGGGTAAGCCCCCCCCCCCCCCACTTTTTTTGCAAAGTTAGACATAGCCATACAAAAAATCTTTTTTTTTTGCTTGTCAAGATGTCTGATAAGGTCTAGACTACCCCCCCCCCCCCCCCCCATTTTCAATTTGCTTCCGACACCACTGCAATGTATTGACAGGATTTTACTAAGGCCCACCCATTATTTTCATCTTTATTCAAAAACAACAAATGGCTACAAACCGATATGATTTTCTGTAATATTTTTTTAAGAGTTATAATACATTTATTCCCGTAACAGTAATGTAAACTATGGAAACTGTTTTAAAGCAATCATTTATATTTGTGTCTGAAAACCATCAAAGTTGGTGTATATTTCATATAATTCATCGTATTAGGAGGGGGCCCAAGAAAGTAGTTGCAGCAAATTTTCTGTTTAGTGAGACATTTCTAGTGATCAATCAAAATTTCAGCGTCAATCGTAAAATTATAAGCAAGATACAGAGCTCGTAATTCTGCTAGGTTTGAGTCAATTTTTTTGTTCACAAGAGTTTATTACATTCAACTTAAGATTTTTAAACTTGGTATTTCCTATTCAGCATTTAAAATGAAGAATAACAAAAGAAGAAATAAGAACAAAAGCATGGCCTCAGCTCTGTGAGCAAACAGAAAATCTGTATCTTGCTTATAATTCGAAAGAAAGTAAATAAAAAATTGTAAACAATTAACAGAAGAAACGTTCACTACAACAAAGAAAGATCACAATTTATTTTTCATCGTATATATACCTTTATATTTCTAGCAGCGAAAACAATCTGAAAATGCTGAGCATCTTAACAAAACACGTTGCATTAATCAACCATTACGTAGAGATCGTACCGAATTACCATTGAAATGTATAGTATTTTATAATATGTTGTAAGTGCATCAGATTTAGCTCAGTTTGCGCAGATAAACAATCAGCTGTCTGATTTACCAAAGTCTATATTTGATTTGATACGTAAAAATTCCAAAATACAGGCGATAGTTCCCCTCAAGTAACGAAAATGACACGAGAATCAAAACAAGGTAATACCAATGTCACAAGTTAAAATGTCAACGCATTGAAATATTTAACCTCAATTTACTTTACAAAATCGGCACAAATCGATGTTGCATGTTTCAAATATTCTCTTCGCACGTAAAGTTTTGCACAACCAGCAAATTCATCTTTGTCAGTTTAACCCCTAGCTAGGCCCCTCTGTCACGCGTTCATCATGGCTGCTTCGAACAATTACTTCCGTTTTCGAGGTATGGAATACCGAACCCGAAGTTATAAACTGATTGACAGCTATTATTTCTTTATTATAACTTACGTTAATTACTCAAATTTGAAACTGAATTAGCTCATAATTTTTGCAATTTATATTTTCCTTTCCATAAGGATTATGTTTGCTAAATTACGTTGAATTTCACTCAGTAGTTTTTGAGAAGAAAATTTTTTAAAATGCACCCCCCTTTTTTACAGTTTCGAGGTTTTTTCCGCTTTGAATATAATCTGGTCTTTTATTTTTGCAATTTATATTCACCTTCTTATAAGGATGCTTTGTGCCAAATTTGGTTGAATTTGGTCAAGTGGTTTTAGAGAAGAAGTTCAAAATGTAAAAAGTTTACAGACGGACAGACGGACAGACAGACGGACGGACGGACGGACGGACGGACGGACGGACGGACGGACGGACGGACAGACGGACGACGGACAACGGGTGATCAGAAAAGCTCACTTGAGCTTTCAGCTCAGGTGAGCTAAAAAACATCAGACGGCATTTTACTTAACAGTTGATCACACTGTCGTGTATCCGAGCCGGTAGCGACATGTTTGGATAACGTGAAAATGGCACATCCATTACAAAAACAATGAGTGTTGTGTTCTTTTTTCTATCGACAATAAGGTAAATATTAATTAAAATATCGTAATAGTCATTCGTATTTTTCTTAAGGTTTTGCAGATGAAAAAAGTGTGTTATTTTTGTTCATCGTAAATAAAAACGACTTATTTGTAGGAATATCAATCGTTAACGTGTCATTTAAACGCAAAAAACAAAATCTATTTCGAGATTATGTAGATTATATAACACATACTAAAAATCTGAAGCAGCCAAAATTAATTTTAAACATTACACTTACCAAACGAAATCATTTCAATATCTTTTTAATACACTAATATGTATAAAAATAGCAATAACTTCATGCACATGCTAAATAAGTAGTACGGTTTGGATAAATAAATTATTCCGGTTTGGATGCAAAAATATAAATTGTGCAAATGGTTTGAATAATTCAAAGATATAGCATTTGTGATATTTTAGACAACAAGAGGCCAAATGGCCTTAACCGTCACCTGAGTAGCATAACCCATACACAAACTTGTCAAGGAGTCTCATATATGCATTTAGTTAAGTTTTATTCTGGAATAGAAAAATTTTTAATTTGTAATGACGACCACCTCCCTGCCTGAAATCTTTCAAAAACAACTATTAAACCTATAATTTTAGCGAAAAACTTAAAAGATCATAAAAGAATGCATGACCTGATATTGAAAAGGTGCAAGACTCTGATCGAAAATAATTTAATAATAATAACAAGGTGGCTATTATTCATGTTTTATCTAAAACAACCTCCCATCCCCCCGGGGCAGACAGAAACTCTCCCTATGGGCATGTAAACAAACGAAAAAAAACCCAGCTTTATCGATAAAAGCCATCATGAGTTACTCACTTCTCCTGTTCCAGTTTTTGAATATTCAACATTCGTTGAGAATCACCATCTGGCATATATACCAAAATCATTTTACCTTTATATATCAGTGATTTTAGTTAGCCAATTATTACTTTACTATTAACAAGTCTATTTGTTTATTTTGAAAGTTCAAAAACTGTTTTTGTTTCAAATGATAAAAAGCCTTGCATAACTCTTTTGATCATACAACTTCTTTATAATTACATTATATTCAACGATTAATTACTACATATGAACAAGCAAAGGAAGATAACTCCATTTGGAAGAAGCAAGGGAAAACAAGATGTAATTATAATCGGGGTGATTCTAAAGTCTCCCAAACGAACGAGGCTATCATATAGAGTAGGGATGACCCACAAAGTTTCATGTGGTTCCCAGGGGTCCTTAACTATATATCAGGTGAACTAACATAAACAAGGAACAAGAATATATATGGTTTAGGGGTGGGGATATTAACCGTTTTCAAGATATTCAGGCACTACCTGTTTGAGAGGGGTCAGGACCATCCCTAGGGCCCATGACCTACATACCATTTGAAGCCCCTTGACACAAGGAACAAGAATATATATGGTTTAGGGGTGGGGATCTCAACCGTTTTCAAGATATTCGGGCACTACCTGTTTGAGGGGGTCAGGACCACCCCAAGTTCCATGACCTACATACCATATGATGCCCCTTGACACAAGGAACAAGAATATATATGGTTTAGGGGTGGGGATATTAACCGTTTTCAAGATATTCGGGCACTACCTGTTTGAGGGGGGTCAGGACCATCCCTGGGGCCCATGATTTACATACCATTTGAAGCCCCTTGACACAAGGAACAAGAATATATATGGTTTAGGGGTGGGGATCTCAACCGTTTTCAAGATATTCGGGCACTACCTGTTTGAGGGGGTCAGGACCACCCCAAGTTCCATGACCTACATACCATATGATGCCCCTTGACACAAGGAACAAGAATATATATAGTTTAGGGGTGGGGATCTCAACCGTTTTCAAGTTATTTGTGCACTTCCTGTTTGAGGGGGGTCAGGACCATCCCCGGGGCCCATGACCTACATACCATATGATGCCCCTTGACACAAGGAACAAGAATATATATGGTTTAGGGGTGGGGATATTAATCGTTTTCAAGATATTCGGGCACTACCTGTTTGAGGGGGGTCAGGACCATCCCTGGGGCCCATGACCTACATACCATTTGAAGCCCCTTGACACAAGGAACAAGAATATATATGGTTTAGGGGTGGGGATCTCAACCGTTTTCAAGATATTCAGGCACTACCTGTTTGAGGGGGTCAGGACCACCCCAAGTTCCATGACCTACATACCATATGATGCCCCTTGACACAAGGAACAAGAATATATATAGTTTAGGGGTGGGGATCTCAACCGTTTTCAAGTTATTTGTGCACTTCCTGTTTGAGGGGGGTCAGGACCATCCCCGGGGCCCATGACCTACATACCATATGATGCCCCTTGACACAAGGAACAAGAATATATATGGTTTAGGGGTGGGGTTCTTAACCGTTTTCAAGATATTTGGGCTCTTCCTGTTTGAGGGGGGTCAGGAACCACCCCTGAGGCCCATGACCTACATACCATTTGATGGCCCTTAACACAAGGAACAAGAATATATATGGTTTAGGGGTGGGGATTTTAACCGTTTTCAAGATATTTGGGCCCTTCCTGTGCCATATTGGCCCCACCCTAGTGCCTAAACACCTGTCCAAGCGATCATAAATTTCACAATTTAGGTAGAAGACTTCATGTTCATCATATCCAGGCCTTTAGTTTTTCACAAATATATATGGGAGTAGAGAAGAAGATTTTCTAAGATTTAATACATTTTTCCTATATGGCCATATTGGCCCCACCCTAGAGCCTGAACCCCTGACCCAGAGACCATAAATTTCACAATTTTGTTAGAGGGCTTCATGGACATCATAACCATGCATTTAGTTTTTAACAAATATATATGGGAGTAGAGAAGAAGATTTTCTAAGATTTAATACATTTTTACTATATGACCATATTGGCCCCACCCTAGAGCCTGAACCCCTGACCCAGGGGCCATGAATTTCACAATTTTGGTAGAGGGCTTCATGGACATCATATCCATGCATTTAGTTTTAAACAAATATCTATGGGAGTAGAGAAGAAGATTTTCTAAGATTTAATACATTTTTACTATATGGCCATATTGGCCCCACCCTAGAGCCTGAACCCCTGACCCAGGGGCCATGAATTTCACAATTTTGGTAGAGAGCTTCATGGACATCATAACCATGTATTTAGTTTTTAGCAAATATCTATGGGAGTAGAGAAGAAGATTTTCTAAGATTTAATACATTTTTACTATATGGCCATATTGGCCCCACCCTAGAGCCTGAACCCTTGACCCAGGGGCCATGAATTTCACAATTTTGGTAGAGGGCTTCATGGACATCATAACCATGCAATCAGTTTTTTCCTCACATGTGTGGGAGTAGAGAAGAAGATTTTTGAAAATTTGGCTGTTTTTTGCATATTTGGCCCCACCTGTGGCACCCTGGTGGTGGTAGAGCCACCAATTTCACAATTTACATTCCTCTTACCATAAAGATGCTTCACACCAAAAATGGGAACAATTGGCCTTGTAGTTTTTAAGAAGAAGTTAAAAATGTAAATTGTTAACGCACGATGCACGACGCACGTCGCATGACGCACGACGCACGACGACGGACGAAAACAGATAGCAATAGGTCACCTGAGTTTACTCAGGTGACCTAAAAATGGAGCAGTTTACATTTTATCGGAGTGCAACCGAATATACAATCATCTTTTAAAAAGATAGTGGGCCATTCAATTACACAGAATGCAAAAGATGTAAATTAAAACTCAGGTCCAAAGAACTTAATATATAGACGGGGAATAACATCTAAAAGAATACTTTCTTTAATTTTAAATTATAAAGAAAATATGAGTTAAAACTTGAGGAACACAAGAAAACTATATAAAACAATGTAAAAAAAAAAAAAAAAAAAAAAAGCAATACATCATATAAAGACCTAACTACTACTTTTTGGCAAGCGACTGTATGTTATTCTAAAATGATATAATCGTGAAGTAAGTTGAACGGAGAACGTGCCAGGTAAGAAAAAAATACTATGAAAGTGAGCATCGTTTACATGTATATTCAATGCAAAGCCTGTACATCGCTGAACGAAGAAAATTCTACGATTATTTCACTCCCAATGATATAATGTAAAGTACCATAGATGTCTGCTAAGTCATATTTATCATATTGTTAGAAATAGTTGGTCCAAAAAATTAAGTGATGACGAGACCTGAGAAAACGTCGCCAGTTTGCGAACTCATCTATGGCCAACTTCTGTATATGTACATTTATTTAAGGAAAAGGGAATCATTCTTTGAGTATTATTAGGTGATAATTTTGGTCGGGGCGTGGTCAAATCCAATAAATCCCGAAGGGCTTTATGATAGATTTGATCACGCCCCGACCGAAATTATCACCTCAAAACATTCAAAGAATGATTCCTTATTAGTTATATTTACATATTTTTCAGCAATTGTACAATTAAGTATTTAAATATAAATACGCAAACCTCGCTTTGAATTTATTGGACTGTATATTACAAAATCGATACGTAGTGTTATCACAGGCAAAGACACTAAAAATGTAAATATTTAATTATAATTCTCACCAGAAAATCAAAAGGATTAATATATATGTATATTACTGATTAAGAACTTTTGTTGATTTCTTCAATTAACATTTAACAAACTGAAATAATAAAATTGATTACACAATATACCGGTATTTTACATTGCTCTGATTTCATCCAATGTATATTGCTATTCTGTTCATAATTTAGTGCGTGTAAAATAAAAATAAAAAAATTAACACGTTTGTTAAAATTAATTTCCAATATTTAGTTCTTTTTTTACTGCAATGACAAAACATCGAAGTTAATGCTTACGAAGAGGACATATGCACTTAAGTACAGTGCATGTGTAGAAAGTGAACGAATAATATAATTTACAACAACGACATTATAATTTTGTTAATTGAAACAGTAAAATGCTTTCTTTGGTGACTTATGTGGTAAATGAAGGTGGCAATATAGCAGAAAAAGTACATAGCCCGCGTTAGTATTTAACATGAAAGTAAATTAGTTAAAAATTTGCCAAAGCGCGGTTGTTAGACTGTAAGTTGCAAATCTAAAAAGTTGTTCGGGAACGTTTCAATTCATAATTTTAAAAAATACACAAGTATGATGTTTGGTAAATTAAATACTACATGTATGTAACTATGAAAAGTGATTTTTTTTCTCCATTTTCATGAAACCCATGCTAAGATACCAATAAAAATATCCCCGTTATCACGGTTTGTTCTGTGCAGTGTATCTATATAGTATACCGTTTCAATTTTAATAGAGAAAAAATATTGTTTCATTAACCATTAGATGATTTTACAGACTTTTTAAAGTTGGTATAGATCTGTATTTGATTTTTTCCCAACATCGTTTAAAGCCAATAACGTTAGAATCATAAGTTGATCGAAACTGTCATAATCACATGTTTATTTTAGTGTCGGTAAAGATTTTAGTAAGGCTGATTCTTTCTAAATTAATATCGATGGAATGATTATACAACAGACTTAATTAACATATCTGTAAAACAGTCTGTATATAATTTTTATATGCCAAGTTATTTGGAGTGTGTATTGTGTAAAATTGAAATTCAAACTAAGGAATATATAGATTATTAAATTTGTTGACTTAAATGCACACGTCTTTCAACGGGTATGTTTATTTCGTTAAACAATGTTACTTCAAATGTCTATCACATGACGATCTCCATTGAAAGCATGCTTTGCAGTGAGGGCATGTATATCGCACAGTAGCAATGCTATATACCCTTCGCGAGGGGATAATTAAAAGAACTGTTTTTAGATATTAACCACATCCAAACCGTATCAGATGCGTATCCAAACCGTTCCTATTTGGAAAAACAAGGTCATCCAAACATGTTCCGTTGTTCAAAATTAATCGACATAATCAGCTTATTTACCTAATTTTCACATAAACTTCGTAAAAATATAAAGTATTAATATGCTTTTAAATAGATTGGACGATATTTTTAGTGTAAAAATAAACAATGTAAGCCTTAAATAACACGAAAACTTATCAAGAAACAAGCGGTGCCGCCATTTTCACTTTATCCAAACACGTCACTACCCGCGCGGATACACGACAGTGGATCAGTAACTGATCAGGACGTTTTAATAAGGACACAACCAGTGATTGAATTTATAGTACTTAAATTTTGAATAACGGCTTTAATTTTATACATAGAAAGTACTATTGTACTGCAGTTCTATAGGTTGACATTTTTTAAAAAAACTAGAGGTACTGTGAGCAAGCTCACAATTGATACCCCCCGCTAAGAAAAAAATCATAACTCAAGTAGTTTGCTATTATAGGAAATGATGGATGCTATCTATTTAACAATCCATTTCCTTAATTATATAACAACTGCTCTATTTTTTGAAATTGCTTATGCTAATATGAGTACACAAACCAATTTCTATTCTTTAAATTCCATTTTATTTCAACTTAACTGTTAATGCATGAAGACTTTGTATTTTGGAGAGGGTTTATATAAAGCCTGTTGCCTAATCCATTTGATTATACTCAATAAAATATGTTTTAATTAAATTAATGCATGAAGACATTTGTATCCTTATGATAACAAACATGACTGGTATCAAGCGATAAGGTGTCATAACAGTATTTCACTGAAGGTTCACGTCAAAACATGGCTGAGGCAAAATAATTCCCGAATTTTCCTTTGAATTTGAGGCGTTTCCGCACGTGACAGGAGCTGATTTTTTTATGAGATGAAGAACAATGTGTAAGAGGTCTAACTATCCCAGTTTTGTAATAATGCGAGGTCATTTGAATTTTTGATGCGTGTTGTTTACGGAGGGGGGTGAAAAGGCCCGGGCTTGATTTTCAAGCACATGTGTAACTTGGAGGTAAACAAAGTGTCACACCTTGCTGGATGCACGTGTGTATTTTGCTAGAAAATTGTAAATGAAGCGTTGTTTAAAAAGATGTTAAGAGGATTTTTTCCAGAAGTTCGTTTTGAATTTTTAATCTGTATCCAAAGTTGTGCAATTTTGGAAAGAATATATAGTAAAATTTTCAGAGGGGCAGGAAGCGATGAGAATTCACCTTCCATAAGCAAGCTTTGTGTAAAATTTTACCTTCTAATCATTTCCATTCAAAAAAGACATGACACATATAAGAATTAAGTATTCTTAAACAATGACTTTAAACTTGCCCAAATGACCTTGGGTCAAGGTCATGACATACCTTCAGGTCATAGGCAATCTTTGTGTGAAGTAAGAATTTCCAATCTTTCTCCAAAAGAAGGAAATGGACCGGACACGAATTTTGCACTTTTTTCTGCCAGTGACCTTGACCTTGCCCGAATGACCTTGGGACAAGGTCATGACACACCCTAAGGTCATAAGCAATCTATGTGTGAAGTAGGAACTTCCAATGTCTCTCCATAAGAAAGATATGGACCGGACACGAATTTTGCACAGACAGACGGACGGACGGACAAGGTGATTCCTATATACCCCCCCCCCCCAAACTTCGTTTGCCGGGGGTATAATAATTTTTATAGATTGAATTTATTTGATAGCTTATGATTACCTTATTATTTATAAGATATATTTGTTTGATTGTAAAGTCATTAGCTGGGATACTCATTATGTGTACATATTTTTTAAACTCTTAGTAAAATGTCTGCATAAAATACAGTAAGGCTGCAAATGGCGAGTTACACCAGGCTCATCGTAAGTATTTCCAAAAAAATTATGAAATCATTATATATGTATAATCATATGGGATCAATGCATTGAACACCTTGACGCGGAAGAAATCCAACAGTCCTTTTTGTCTTGATATGGAATCGTTGGCTTGGATGTGTCATGGTGTGTCATTTTGTGTAACCTATATTCAATTTAATTAGCAGAGCAGACTGACCCTCGCTAATTAACTGTCATCTGGCATAAGTAAACTTAAAACACAAAATGACACACAATGACAGATGCATAGTAGACTTCAACAGAAGTGTGTTCAAGTTCATAGCTGCTATGTAGGACTTTGTAGCAGCTATGCTGTTGAATGATAATTAAGCTAACCTAGCCTCTACATAGATACTGATAGCCCAAAGGACTATATTTGGTATGGTCAAAATCTGCCCCCAATTTTAATCAATTTTTGAATAGCATTGAATAAAAATCAAATCTTCATAAATCATTATACAGAGGATGCACTATCACTTTAATCTTAATTTTAGTCATCATGCATTACTCATTCACTGTTTATCTATGATGTCACCTAAATTAGCTTATACTGGCAATTATGCAAACAAATGAAAATATTGTCATTTTTTCTTTTTATTTGGCATTCAGAAGTATAGATCGCAGGTCTGCTTTAGTATGATTTTAACATGTTTTTTGTTCATATAATTATACACATCATACTAAACAAGAGGCCCAGGGGCCACATTGCTCATCTGAGCAACAATAGTCTTAACTCTGATCAAATTAGCATAACAGTATCAAAATTAAAATATCTTGACAACAAAGTATAGTAGATCTTGCTCAATTTTTTTCTTAAATCTACCGATTTATATCCACATATTTTTATGGTAAATACCAAGCCCCTTTTATTGTTGTACCTGTAAGAAGTTTTTTCTCTTTTCCTATATATATAACCCCCCCCCAAAAAAAAAAAAAACTTTGTGGCCCCACTTTTCTCTAGAGAATCATGGTTTGATCAAACTTTAATCTGCACAACCAGTGCTTTAACACAAGTTACTGCTTTTTGGACTGAAAACTTTCCCAGAATATGTTTAAAGATTTTCTCTATATATTCCGATGTAAAAATTCATCCTCCTCCTCCCCCCCCCCCCCCCCAATTGTGGCCTCACCTACCCCCGGGGACCACGATAAATTAAACAAACTTGAATCTACACTATTTTAGAATGCCTCCACACAAGTTTGAGCTTTTCTGACCTAATAGATTTTAAGAAGAAGATTTTAAAGATTTTCTCTATATATTCCTATGTAAAAATCCATGCCCCCCCCCCCATTGTGGCCCTGCCCTACCCCTGGGGACCATGATTTCAACAAACTTGAATCTTTACTTTAGTCTATTTGAGAATGCCTCCACACAAGTTTTAGCTTTTCTGGCCTTATAGCTTTTGAGAAGAAGATTTTTAAAGATTTTCTCAATATAGTACTATGTAAAAATTCATCCCCCGTTGTGGCCCCACCCTACCCCTGGGAACCATGATTTGAACAAACTTGAATCTACACTACCTGAAGATGCTTCCATACAAGTTACAGCTTTTCTGGCCCAATAGTGTTTGAGAAGAAGATTTTTGAAAAAAACAAACTTTCAATAATTCAAAATTATCTCCCATTTAAAGAGTGTGTGGCCCTTTATTTGAACAAACTTGAATCCCCTTCACCCAGTGATGCTTTGTGCCAAGTTTGGTTGAAATCTGCCCAGCGGTTCTGGAGAAGAAGATGAAAATGTGAAAAGTTTACAACGACAACGCCAATGACGACAGACAATGGACAAAATTTGATCAGAAAGCTCACTTGAGCTTTCAGCTCAGGTAAGCTAAAAATGGTATTTGAGCAAGCCTGCACTTACTGTTTACTGCCCCACCCTAACCCCCAAGGACCATTATTTAAACAAACTTGAATCTATAATATAGACTGAGGATGCTTCCGCTCAAATTGGAGCTTTTCCGGCCTAATAGTTTTTGAGAAGAAGATTTTTATAGATTTTCTCTATATATACCTGTGTAAAAATACATCCTTCATTGTTGCCCCACCCTACCCCCGGGGACCATGATTTAATCAAATTTGAATCTACACTATCTGAGGATGCTTCCACTACAATTTGAGCTTTTCTAGTCTAATAGTTTTTGAGAAGAAGATTTTTAAAGATTTTCTCTATATATACCTATGTAAAAATTCATCCCCCATTGTGACCCCACCCTACCCCCAGGGATCATGATTTGAACAAACTTGAATATACACTATCTGAGGATGCTTCCACTCCAATTTGAGCTTTTCTGGCCTAATAGTTTTTGAGAAGAAGATTTTTTAAGGTTTTCTCTATATATTCCTATGTAAAAATTCCTCCCCCCATTGTGGCCCCACCCTACCCCCGGGGACCATGATTTGAACAAACTTGAATCTACACTACCTGAGGATGCTTCCATACAAGTTACAGAATTTCTGGCCTAATAGTTTTTGAGAAGAAGATTTTTGAAAAATACCTACAAATTTTAAATAATTCTAAATTATCTCCCCTTTAAAGAGGGTGTGGCCCTTCATTTGAACAAACTTGAATCCCCTTTACCAAGTGATGCTTTGTGCCAAGTTTGGTTGAAATCTGCCCAGTGGTTCTGGAGAAGAAGATGAAAATGTGAAAAGTTTACAACGACAACGCCGACGCCAACGCCAACGACGACAGACAACAGACAAATTTTGATCAGAAAAGTTCACTTGAGCTTTCAGCTCAGGTGAGCTAATTATCATTTATTTTCAATTACTTTTCAATAAAATTTCATCCTATTTACGAGCTTTTTTTTCTAATGTAGCATATACCGTATAATATAGCCCTAAAAGATATTTAAAGTGAACATTATTTTTGCCTTTTTCATGGCAACTTACTACTGCTCCGTGTTTATCAATGTTCAAATGAGACTAATGATGGGATTGATAAGTCTTTAGTTGAATATTTCTATTTTAAGGAAGTAATAACTTGGGACATACTATAGTAAATATTAGTGAATGAGAGCAGAAAAAAATCAGTAGACTGTACTGTAGTGTTTTGAAGACACTCTCGTCCTTTTGTAAAAAAAACGTGATAAACTCTGTGTCAGCCAAGGTGCAAGCACAGAGGCTTGTGTAAAAAAGAAAACATCGTTAAAAAGGGGGGAACCTCGGGGGTTGTTTTTCCTCCGATGTACCCACTTTTTTAACGATGTTTTTTTTTCTACACAAGCCCCTGTGGTGCAAGCACTGACCAGACTTCCCTTTTCTTAAACAAGACAAAAAAAGTTACGAATAAGAATTGCTTAAGATTTTTGCCAAATAAATAATCTATGGGCAAAAACATTTTTTTTTAAATAAACAGATAACATTGAGAAACATGCAAACCGAAAGTAGACTTAAAAATTATATTGTAAACTTACTTGAACACGCTGTGTAATTTAAAGACTTTTCAATAAAACTCCATATAGTAGGCCTATGTCACTATTGTAATAACATGATATCAACGCTCTTCGGGATTATTGGCAAACTGTTTGGAACTTCCCATCAAGTTGATCAACTGACTCAATCGGAGTCAATGCGCCAATCGTAACTACTCGGCCATTTCCGTAAACGCAAAGTCGTGATCCGAACGTCAAAGTTCGGTTGCAATCGGCAATCCTCGGCTGATTCCGCTACGCTCCATACAAACGATGATGTCGAGTGCGCGAGACATCCGAGTAGTTCCGAGTGAGTTCGGTTGTCTCCGTTTAACGTACGTTGAGGGGAAATTGCCGAGTAGTTACGAATTTTAGTTACCCGTTAATGTATATCTTATATATGTAAATGAGTTGTATATGGCTGGTGACCAATAAAAAATACAATAATCGTAAAATTATATAAATATAAGTAATAACATGGGCGTCGGAATCGCGGCCGGGGGAAGGTGGGGTAATAGCCCCCCCCCCTTTTTTATTTGCAAAGTTATACATAACCTTAACCAAAGACTTTTTTTTTGCTTGTCAAGGTTTTTGATAAGTCTAGCCCCCTTTCATTTTGCTTCCGACGCCACTGAATAAGGAATAATTCTTTGAATATTGTGAGGTGATTAATTTGGGTCGGTGCGTGATCAAATCAATCATAATTAAAGCCCGTCGGGCTTTATTGAATTTGACCACGCTCCGACCCAAATTACTACCCCAGAATACATCTTTGCTAGCCAATTGTCCGATTCGGACACTTGGCTAGCGAATATGACTAATATGGAGGGTAAACCAGACCTGTAAACTTGTAAATTCAATTAATATGCAATCGTGATGGTGTTTAAGTCTGGGTATGAATGTATGTGATTCTGATAGTGTAAGCTGTAAAACTCGAGCATAAACTCTTTAAAGGTATATGTGGCGTATTTGGAGTAAAATTTTTGACATGAGTTTGAGTAAAAATATACATCATACTTCTTATAATTAGACGTTTCACAAACTCTAGGCCCATAAAACATGTTCTGTCTTTAGTTATTGCCTGACGTCAGGCATATCTAAGGTTTAAAAGTTACAACATCCGAAACAGTGCAGTCAACAATGGAAGCTAGCAATATCATTTTTCATTGAAAAAAAGATTTATCAATGCATATTAATAATGTGACGACCTTCAAATTCGCAATTAACGAAAACGTTATAAAGGATGTAACAATTAAGCAATAGTGAGCAAGTGATTAAAGCAAAAACGAGGTTCACTGTGCACGTGTGTAATTCGGGCTGACTATTATTAGTTAGGATGAAACTTCAATTGCGCTTGCGTAAATTGGAAATCTGTGAAGAAATTAGACAGTTCCTGTTAGAAATATTCGAAGACGTTATGAAACCGGTCAGTTTCTAGGTCAAACTGCGCATCAATGTATTGGAAGACTGTCATTGGGAATCTTCTGCAGCCACAGTCCGGAGTCCGCGTATATCTTCCCAACTCTCTTAGTGAGATTGAAAAGTAAATATATTGGAAGTAGTTTGCCACCAAACCATAAAAATCAGAGAGCTATGTCAACAAAATTACAACTATAAGTATTAAGTAGGTGTGCAGTCATACATTGCATGTAACCGCTACATGCATGTCTCGTCACCTACATGTACAGCCATAAAAATAAGGCTGCAAACTAAATGTGCACCCGCATATTATTATATTGTTCTGGAAACTATTTACCTAGTATTTTAAAAGATTGTGTATTCACTTTTGCCCTAAAAGTAAAATTCCGCTGGCTGACTTTCTCAGTTAGCTTTTAAAAAAAGCTAACCTTGTCATGCTTAAAAATAGATAGCACTGTTTGAACTGTTGAAGGGGAAGGGGTGTCATCACAACAAGTTATTACCTAACGAGGCAATTAAAGGCCGGCACATTGATATTATTTTTTTTTTTTGTTTAACAGAGAAACAAAATTGTTGTATTGGATGTAAAAAGCAGCATTGAGCAAGTTCACTGTACACGTGTGCAATCCAATAGAAAGGCCCCTACATTTGAACGGTGAATGAGGGTGGGGGGGGTAGCAATTTTTTACAAGTTGTACCTAATGATTATAATATTACACGGTAGAATGTAAACTATAATTGTGTTCGGTTATCATTTCTAAACAAAATTGCCAGTTTGTATTAAAGTATTTACTAAGTATTGTTACGTTAGCTTAATATTCATTAGAGAAACGAAGCGGGCATGGTCGTTTACTGTGCTTTGAGGGATTGCATTCATTGTAAAGGGGGTGTAACTTCCGTGTTTTACTCAATGTAAATAATAAGTGCATAGTTATTGATTGATTCTTGCTAAACTAAAGTAAAATTAATATATAACAAGTAAAAGTGTTACTTAACAAATGCCAAAAAGAGTTCTATTGACTCCACAGATACGGGTATTATGGAATGCACCCAAAGGAGGCACAGGATTAATTCTACTCCGCGCCATATTGTCAAAATCTTAGGAGCAGTCCATAATTTTACGCGCCACTACAGTGGAATAATCCATGATGGGAAGCTAAGCATTATTCTAACAACTGTATTGTGTTCGTAATTAAGTTTTAATTGCTATATTTTTATTTTGTTGGCGGCAAATAAAGTTTTAAGAGAAAATTACATGTACGCAAAATATTTTAGGTTTAAAATAAATAATATGTAAAATTCATTTAAAGTAACCCCCCCCCCCCCCTTAGTAAAGAAAATTTGAAACAGTCCAACTTTAGAGACGCGCATTTGGAAAACTGCGAGAAGAACGAACTACAAATCAAAGACAGATTAAAATTCATAGAACCAAGTTCTTGCAATGAAATACATTTGTTTAGTCAGGCAAGCTTTTTGGAAAGCTATTACTTGTTTGTCTCTAAACTTTGCTACACGTCTGATGAATATTAATGTAATCCGCCATTTATAACGCCACTGCGCATTGAAAACAAGATGGAAGAAGAGTTTGTTTACAAATTAGAATAACGTTTTTCATGTCTTAAATTAAATAATTCTTATATCAGATGACACTCGAAGCATTATTATTCCGATATTCATTAATGTAGAACGACATAAATTGTTTATTATACTCTGTCCCGGGTTTTTGCTTCCACCACTCGTTTTGCTTGATATTTCGATAATCATAAATACCTTTGTGCTCAAAATACGTTCATCCACTACCAGATTATCTGTTTTGAAACGCCCCCTCTACCGCTTAGGTAGCAAGGGACAGTTTCGGATAAAGTACCCGGTCAATATTTTTGTAAAATTGAGAGTTGCTGTACTTGAAGGCTTATGAGTGTTGCTAAAATTCATGAAACTATTTTTAATGATTATCATTAGTTAGAGGGATGTCTCTTGTTGAAATTGACATGCAATATGTAGGCCCCATATGTTTGGTACATGAGAATCAGAAGTAAAATGCGAAACCGCGGCTATGACTGTTGTGTTGACTTTACACAGTGAAATTGCAAGTGACAGACGGGAGGTAAAATAACACGAAAAATAGGTGGATGGGACATTGTAAACTATACACCGGTAAGTTTCTGACATGTGATGGTGCAACATGCACACGGTACGGAAGGTCAACCCTTTGCAGGGAATTAGCTGGGGGAGGTCTAAAAAGCTGAAAAATCATGAAAAAGTAGCAAAATATGAAAGGGTCAAAATCTCATAAAATCCAGTATGTAGAAAATTTTACAGGTTTTGACTAGTAATTTTCTTCAGAAATTAGTGATTGGCCCTATGACAAGTGAATTAAAGGTATTTGTGCTGAATGGGAACTGAGGAAATTCTAGTTACAGAGTTCCGAAGACACACATCCCCTGGCTACAATGAATTGTACCAAAAAAACTGTCACGTGCCACCTTAAGGTTTCAATACACATCCCAAAATAGAAAGTCTACGAGGATTTTGCATTGCATCAGCCATTAATAAGCCCGGATGATGATGTTGAAAAATTGCGCGAGGTGTCCCGAGAACTTCCGAATGGAGAAATGATATAAACATTTCCCATTATAAATCGCAGTAAGAAATTTGTTTTCGTTCCTGTAAACTTTTATGAGTGAAAAAGGATAATTTGTCAATGAAGATATCTTGGATATTTTACATTTCATCGATTTCAACCGTACTTCTTTCACAGGTATGTGTATTTTTATTAAAAATCATCAAAAAGTGATGGAAGCAATAACTTGGGACAGACTATAAGTGTAATAAAGACGAAGCACGATTACCCCTCTCCACGAGGGATGCATGTACTGAGAGTGTTTATTTATTCTTTATTCAAAAATTCCTCTAAACGAAAATCCACTTGTGGTTTAAAACTTATAAAGTAAATGAGACACGGGACACATGGAGCACGAACCTGACTAGCAAAACCCCTACAACTTCATCATGGAAACTTAAGTTTAATTCGGCTTTAATTCCTGTTCCATCAATCTACATGGTCTCCGATGACAATCTTCCCTTTGTTCCTATCCTTGTCAGTCTGTCTCTTTTTTCTTTCATTGCCAAATCTGTCAAACTTAACGGTATACCTATCATACTCGTCGTCGCCATTCTTGTTGATAGTCCAAGATGGATGTCACGTGACCCATTCAAGGCGGGGTTATTCAAATCTTTTGTATTTTTTACCGTGCCGGTAACAAATTAAAAAAATTTTTTTTGATTTCTTGTATCTTTGTAATGCGATTGACTTATAAAGCGTAATTTGTGTGAAAGTCCTATCTTTAAGTAAAGAAATGAAGCAAATAATCAGATCTTATTATCGTTATTCACTAAAAATACGCCACATATACCTTTAATTTCACGACAGTTAACCTTATCTTTGGATTTTTTTTTATAAATGAGAGAGGGTGGCGCTACTCATGTCTCATCTAAATCAAAATCTTAAAACTACTGTTTTCAGATAGTTAGTTTTTCTTATCGATAACTCACTTTTTTAATTAATCAGCAGGCCGACCCCCTCCCCCGTGAATTTTTTCTTCTTCGTGGGTGGGGGTTGGGGCTCTTGTCTCAACATTGTGATAGCGATATGGATACTTTTGGTGATATTTTCTTTATTCAGCCGAACTCTACGTATACTTACACGATTTGTTACATGTATTTTAAGACTATAGAAATACGTGTATACATTTAAACAGAGCATAAATTATTTAAAATTTTCCAGATCTAAGACATCTGATGCAGATTGAATTCTTCACTCCGCATCTTTTCTGGATTCTCTTGATATAATGGACACCGAGCCTAAAATTTATTGTTCGAAAAATCGTACTTCCTAAAAAATATTGTTATCCAGAAATAATATGATAATATGTAATAATTTTTTTTGTTCATTCTGTGCCCATTCCGGCGATTACGGCAGGCCTTTTCCTGTAGCTATATGTGACGTCACTGTTTCCACATATGGTCATGTCAAAATTCGACAAAATTGTTGACTTCACATTTGTCGATTTGTAACATGTCAAATGTCATGCGCGGATCCAGAAAATTTTTCCAGGGGGGTCCGAAGGGTAATTGTGTTTTCCAGGGGGGGTCCGAGGCATATTTGCGATAATTTTACTATGTAAATTTAATAAATTTTCATTTTCCAGGGGGGGGGGGGGGTCGGGCCCCCCCGCCCCCCCCCCCCCCCTCTAGATCCGCGCATGAATGTGCTATTTCAGAAAACAGAGATATAAATGCAGAGACTACCAATGGAAAATGTGTATTATAGTGACAGGTTACATGTAAATAACAAACAGCATTTTAAAGTTGCAAATGTGCATCTGTGGGAAGAATTACATTGAAGGTCTGCGGAGTCAACTTTAGAGTGTTTATGTCCGAGTTTTATAGATTACACGATCAGAATTACACATATTCATACTAAGGCTCACAACTGTCTTGTATATATGTAAAGACACCTACGTAGCATCGGGAGGGGGGTGATATTAAAGTAGTATATAACACGTAGTACTTATAGTACTTCTAGAAACCATTCCATTCTTATTTTGTTACAACAAGCAAAGTTCGTGGGAACGAATTTTATTTCGTGGCCACGATTTTTATTTCGTGGGAACGAAATTTATTTCGTGGCCACGACTTTTATTTCGTGGGAACGACTTTTATTTCGTGGCCACGACTTTTATTTCGTGGGAACGAAATTTTTTTTCGTGGCCACGACTATTATTTCGTGGGAACGACTTTTATCTCGTGGCCACGACTTTTATTTCGTGGGAACGACTTTTATTTCGTGGCCACGAATTTAAAAAAAATATCTCAAGCATATGTCCTATGGCAAACACCGTAGGAATCTTTAATTTTATCTTTTCTATATATATGATTTATTGCATCCTGATTTTAATGTGAAAATTGACGTCTCTGGGAAATTCAATACGATTTTCTAATAAATATTTGTTAATTAAAAAAGTTGCGTAAATAACTGTCAATTAAAGTTGAAGAAAAAGCTATCATTTTTCGTTTATATTTGATATGCGATTCTCTAATTTTCAGGAAGAACATACATATCTTTCAAAGAGGTTTCAATAGCAAACATTAGGTTACGATTACTAACAGTCTTCTACATCTAATTTAACTAATATATGATTGGTAATTTTCTTCCATAACACACAAAGATATATAAAAATTCAGAAACATGTTATTTTACGTACCTTCACAATTCATTGGCAATTTTATAGCCGTGTTTTTCAAATTCATTAATTGATAGAGAATATTTTTTTTAATTTAAGTAATTAGAACTTAAGCAACTTTCGGAAATACGTAGAAATGCATGCAATTTGTATTTTTTAGATATGTATACTCGTTCTAGAGAATAGCGGAAGAGTTATGAGAAACTTCTCGGGAAATTTATTGCCTAGTAAAGGTTTTGTTGTCTACTCAAATGATATTAAAGAAGGAATTATATTGGTACGACTTTTTCTCAACTTTTTTCTCAGCAGAAATTATTCATGTAAAATTTTGAAATATCATGGAATTGGCAACCCCCCCCCCCACACACACACACACACTTTTTGGATGTACATAAGTGAAAGTTAAAAATAAGGAATTCAACAGTGATATTGAAGTTACAAGGAATACTACGCCCCCCCCCCCCTCAACTGATTAAGATTTTCATGATTTTGAGAATTTTAAGAATCCCCCCCCCCCTTTTTTGTAATTTTTACTTGTCAAGATTTTTTTGATGACTTGCCCCTCCCTTTCAAAAGTGACACTTTTGTCCATTGTCTGTCGTTGTTCTTGTTCTTGTTGTCATTGTCGTCGGAAACTTTTCATGTTTTCGCCTTCTTCTCAAGAACTACTGAGTTAATTTTAACCAAACTTCAAGTTTATTCAAAGAAAGGACCGGCCATGTTCCTTTAAAAGGAGAAACAATTTAGAATTTTGTTGGTATCCCCTAACAACCTTCTTCTCAAAAATCCTATGGCTAGAGAAGCTGTAACTTGTGTGGAAGCATTCTTAGGTAGTGTATACTCAAGTTTGTTCAAATCATGACCCCCGGGGTTAGGGTTGGACCACAATTAGGGTCGAACATTTATATGAGAATATATAGAGAAAAATCTTCTCAAAAACCAATCGGTCAGATAAGCTGTGACTTATATGGAAACATCCTCAGGTAGTAGTAGTGTAGATTTACGTTTGTCCAAACCATGACCCCCGGGGGAGGGTGATACCACAATGAATTTTTACATAACAATATATAGATAAAAATCTGAAAAATCTTTTTCTCATAAAAAAAAATTGGCCAGACAAGTTATAGTTTTGTGGAAGCATCCTCGGGTAGTGTAGATTCAAGTTTGTTCAAATTATGATCCTCTAGGGTAGGAAGGGACCACAATGGGGGAGGGGGTGTCAAATTTTTACACATGAATACATATAGAGAAAAATCATTTAAAATCTTCTTCTTAAAACCGATTGGAAAGACAAACTGTAACTTGTGTGGAAGCATGGCCCATGAAAATATTTTATCAAAGCTTCACAAGGTGGTCGCTTCATACTGAATCATACTACATCATCATATGAAGGTCACTAAGACTCTTAGTAAAATATAAAGAAATTCTTTGTAGTATAATCTATACACAAATCCACTGTGTACAAAACAACCATGGACAAGATTCAAGATAAAAAAAAAGTAAGCCCTTTCTTTACAAGTACGATGTATTTCTATTTCCTAAGATATTACAGGCAATGAAAATTGTAAATGTTTCTTAAGTACAGTTCTATTTACAGAGTTGTGTGCGTAGCCATGTAAACAGTGTTTGTGCACATAGCAGTAATATACGATTGATTGCATCCATACACGTTTTCAAATTGGGAGATTTTAACTTTTTGTTTCAATTGTCTCAACAACAGAAAATAAGAAAGAACATCCATGGAAGTTTTGTCTTAATTTAATAGACACAATGTTTGCATGTGTTTTTATGCATTTTATTAGAGCTAGAAAATATAAGATTGGAACATGTTTCATACCCTTGTAATTTGCAGAAAGAACATGAAGTCATTGAGAATTCCTCAAATGCTTGCCCTGTGAGGCAGTCAAGGAACAAAACTGTGAATTAATACTCTCTGTTGGATGAGTAGGAGGATAGATGTTCAGACTCTGATCTGGAAGAAGACTTGGAAAAATGGTTCAATGTAGTTCAAGACAGCTCAGCATCATCTACTGCAAAGTATAAAATTACTGTAATTCAATTGGGAGATAACAATGATACATGATATGTAATAGTTTACCATTTTACAGGGAGGGAATACTCAATATCTGTCTATCTTTGTCAGATTTGCAAATCAATCAGTGAGCAATTTTAAATTCTGACAAAATCCCCCCCCCCCCCCACACACACACACACGCACAAAATGAACGCCAAAGATCATGAAAATGATGTAAAGGATTTTAGTAACCTGTCAGAGTTAAGAGACACTGGACAGCCTGTTAGATAGATCAGACCTGTATGCTAAATAGAAGGACCAAGAAGAGGCAGATAAATCACAGAATCAAAGGACCAAAGGTATTGGTTGCCCAGTCAATTTATTGCCTACCTTTTTAATGTACTTATTTTCTATTGTAATTAATCAATGTGTATATTATGTTTAAAGGGAGGTTTAATCTGTGACTCTTCTGCTATCCCTGAACTGTATCAAGGTTCCTTACAGGCAAGGAACCCAGGAAACAACAGAAGCCCAAAGACATGCCTCCGGTGTTATTAGTGATAGATGAGGAAGTTTGATGATGAAAAAACAAGACTTAACCATATTGTGTTCAGATCAAATAGTTGAGACTTTAAAATGACTCTGCGTGCGTGAGACAATGCAATATTTCATGTCTCTGGTCAGTGACTGGAGGATGGGGGTCTTTTATTATGTTAAATCCAACTAGTGGTGCTCATTTTGTTTTAATGTGCATGTATATTTTAATCAATTAGATTCCACCACCATGTAATAATATAAGTGATGAAAGTAGAATACATATACTGTGGAATCATTTAATTTCGTGGTGGTCAATTTTCGTGGATTGTGGGTTTTTTGCTTATTCGTGAAATGTAATTTAGTCGTTTATTGTTCATTAAAATATCAAACTACTCTTTTGTGTTTTTTCTTTAATTAATAGTTTTAACTTGATGGTGTCCATCAATAAATATTTGAGCAAAGGTTTCGTGAATAAGAGAAGATTATGTTGTTTTTGACTGGGACTAGATTATTTCTGTGTATGTAATCACTAATAGAAAAGCTGAACGGGAGGACTATATATGACAAGAGCCTAAAATGGTCCTCTAAAATTAACATTATTGTAACCCCATCCCCCAACCCCCGCTCCAAAGGAGATCGAGGGTATACTGTTTTACCCTTCTGTATGTCCATAAAAAAATTTGTCGCATTTTTCTCAATAACTATTGATCGCAAATGCTTGAAATATGAACACACTCTTTCTTTAGATATTACACTGGTCTTTTTGTGTTTGACACTTTTTAAAACGATGCTACGTGCCTGGCACGCCATATGCTGGGATTTATTTTTGTACCAATCAGACGCCAACTTCTGGTTTAATGACAGCTTCGCTTATTTTTGGCCAACATTTTCAAACAAATTTTCGTCAGAGATTTCTGAGCAACAAAATCATCGCAGATGATTGAATTTTTATCACACTCTTTGTATAGGCATCATGCAAAATGTTGTGATTTATTTTTTTATTTAATTCGATGTAAACTTCTCGTTAAATGTTAACTTATTTGATTTTGTATATTAAATTCATATTAACTGTAATTCTTTGTTTTTGTTTTGTTTTGTTGGGTTTTTTTGTTTGTTTTTTTGTTTTTTTTTTGTTTTTTTTGCTTTTTTCTGTAATTTTCATATTAATTCAAATGTTTTCAAGTTATTATATAATAGCAAAAAAGTATGTTTTCGTATCCCACATAAATCACAAACAAGAGCATTTTATTGTTTATGTAGACTAGAAAACCCTCTACCAAAATTGTAAATTTAGTGTCCCCGGGGTAAGAGTTTTACAAAAGACGAATAGGGCCACATAAAAAAATATTTTTATCTCGTAATTACGAGAAAAGATCTCGGTATTACGAGTTAATTATCTCGTTATTACGAGTTAATTATCTCGTAATTATGAGAAAAGATCTTGTTATTTCGGGTTAATTATCTCGCTATTGCGAGAAAAGATCTCGTTATTACGAGTTAATTAACTCGTTATTACGAGAAAAGATCTCGTCATTACGAGAAAAGATCTATATAAAATGATGCATTTCATTGTTCTACATGTACTGCCTGAGTCTTTTTATGTAAAATGAATGAACATATATTAAGAAATTCATTAAATTAGTTAAAAGTAAAAATTCAAAAGAAGCAGCAAAGCAGATTGATTAATAAATTAATTGACTAATAGTTCTCTGTAACTAATGGAATTGTGTTTTTATGACTAGGACTACTTGGTATTTACTTCGGAGTCGTGTTGTAATATACGTTGAAAATTCATATAAGATAAAATATCCGATTATTTTATGTAGAAATCATTAAATTATGATCGTTGTTATTTAGAAATAATAAAAATTGAATAAACGTTTCTGGAAAAAATCCAAAATAAACTGAAAGACTTAACCAATCGACTTGGAAGCTAGGATTCTGGTAAACGAGGAACCCTTATTGTGTATGTATTTTTTCACAATAATAAATCAAATAACAACTGTTATGTATTTTATTATAACAGTATATTTTCTCGTAATAACGAGATAATCAACTCGTAATAACGAGATAATTATCTCGAAATTACGAGATCTTTTCTCGTAATTACGAGATATTTTCTCGTAATTACGAGATCTTTTCTCGTAATAACGAGATTATTAACTCGTAATACCGAGATCTTTTCTCGTAATTACGAGATAAAAATATTTTTATATGTGGCCCTATTCGTCTTTCGTAGAGTTTTGACTCCAGCGCGGGAATAAAATGGTCATTTAGTGTTATGTAGATGTGAATGTATTTTTAAAAATAGCAAAAAACTTCTTATGTTTCAAGATATTTCATTATTGAAAACATATATACACTTTTGAACTCTTATTTTCTTAAAAGATTTTCACAAAACTAACAGATTTTATAGCCCTTGTTGCAAGATTTCGGGGTGGTAAGGGATCATTTCTACATTTAAGAATTTTTGACTCCAGAATGAAGCTTCATTAAATGCATGAGATTATATTAATGAAATATGAGAATCCTCGACAGTTAAGTGTATGAGCCATGGCTCTCATGTCACCATTAAGGTGTGTGGGCCCCTTGTTCTGTTGATGTCTCCATCTACAGAAGAAAAATTCAGTAAATCGTTATCTTTTTTTATTTGGACACATGAGAGTGCATGCTAGAAGTGTGTCGGCTGGAGAATAATCACGTTCTTGTTCGTTGTATTCCAGCACCAGTCCAACTTTTTTGGATATCAGTACCGAGATGTTATGTGAACTAAATACTGTAAACCAACCAAATATTCAAGACGACTTTATTTCGCGAATAACCCGAGATAAACTGGGTTGCGCCGACTAAATTTCGCTATCAAGCCTTATCTACAACCGTGTTTTTATTACACCTTTAGCACCCCCTACGAATTGGTTCGGAATGTTCTCTTTATCGTTGCTAAGTATGTAATAAATCCAGAGGTGCTCGAATGAAAGTTCACAAGAGTTCCGCGAGATTTGTAAAGTTCCTGTGGAATTTAGAGCGGAGGTATAAATTTTCGGATAATATTCTCAAAATATGTAAGTTCTGTCGTTTTTCATATCATACCCTACTTTGGTTTATGTTAAAACATGAAATCTATTAAGATATGAATGTCTTACTTCATCATCTAGCGGTTATTTAAACTAAACGATGATATTAAAAAAAGAGTTATCGTTCGCGTTTAAATTTGAAAATGTAAACATTGGGTTGCTTGATAAAATCATAACCATTTTTATGCTTTTGGTGTGCAATAACATGGTTTAAAAAAAGAAAAAAAAGAATGGATGTCTGTTTTGTATAAAAACTTAGTACATCGAGCCATTTTTAAGGTGGCTCTATACACCCACAGTTTATTCCAAGTTTGAATAGAAGACCACAAAACATATACTTATCAAATATTAAAATGATGATAGTGATAATATAGGTATTTTTAAAGAATTTGTTAATGTTTTTTCATGTTTTTGTAAAATAATTTTTAAATAGTTAAATATTAACAAATTGAAAGATATTTGTTTGTCAAATGATGGATATTTCCTTCAGACACATAAAACGAAATATAACACTACATAACATTCAAAAATATTATAAATGCAAATTTTTGAGTATTTCTCCAAAAGATATAATTTTCATATCTTCTTACTCTGTTGACAAATCATCTGAAAAAGCTGCTTGATGTTATAAGAAAATATATTTTAATAAATGTGACATAAAAAATTTAATGAAAATCATTACAAATAAACACAAAAAAATTTTAAAATTTTATTTGGTATGAAAGTTCCTCAGGTAGGAGTTATCTTTCCTAAGTCCCAAGGCTCAAACACCTTGGGGACTTTTCATTTTCTTAGTTGAAGCAAATTTCTTAAATATTGTTTTGGAATGATAAATACATATATATTTCATTATAGGCCTTTATAAGTTAATATATTCACTGTAATGTAAAATTAAGTCAAATAAATAAAGGGGAAAATTAATTTATAGGATTTATGTATCCCAACCTGAGAGAAATATATCTACATAATATGATATGATATAATATAATTTAATATGATATGAATGATTATTTTTAAATAATACGGTATTTACAAGTGTAATTGTATTTAAAAACATCGTACTTTAAATAATGATTTTTTCAATTATCAAAATAAATTTATTCAAAGAGGTATAGCGTCTTTTCCCATTATTTCGCCTACACTGTGTCTGGACGGAAAGTACCTGTTACTAAATATAGCTTCAGGTACCTGTCGCATTATGATTTTCGAAACATAGATACTGCTTTTGTAGTGGTGTCTGTACCAACTGATTTGTCATAAATTCGGGACACCTGCATCGAGAAATGAATATATAGAACTCTGTGTTTAATGTCAGTTGGTATTCTGAACCGTGATAACTTCCAGCAAAATGCAATGAATCTAAGTTTACAGTTGTATATAGAATACGTGTAGAGTGTTATTGAAGAGATCTGTTTATATTGGGTGTGCTCAGTCATACTCAAGCTGAATTAAATAAGACTAGATGATAACCCGCGCTCAACACTTAACAAATGAATGACATAATGCAATAATGTTGAATCATATTTTTTCCCGTATATATTGTGTCCGAATTATTTCTTTATAGTTTTCTTAACCTATTCTTTAAAATTGAAATAAAAAACTGCATAGCTGGATATTTAGAAAATGGATGAAAAATTTAAACTGAATTGGATGATATATACATGAACTTCGCCTTAATTCTGAGTTGAAAATGATTACAATGATTTTTTTAAACCATTGAGTGGGTATTTAGGAGGTCATATGTCTAAATTTTGTTCTTTAGGTCAAATTTCACAAATATTTTTATCCCTGTCCCAAATGTGAAGTTCAGATAAAAGACTGTTTAGAAAAAAAAATTGGGTAGGGTAATTGATGACAAAATTAATGTATAAAGTTCACTACCAATCTGTCGTGATATTAAAATGTATAAAACTAAAAAAAGAACCCGCTAGTGTATGCAAATTTATTTGCATTTTTTAAAACCAAACTTGTCATTTTCAAAGAATCTCGCTCTACACTTTCCGCCATAGTGTAAATTAGTAAAACCGCGTTCCTGGGCACCCCGTTCTGGGAAAAAATTCTTTCGATCAAAACTAAAATCGGATCAAATTTTTCCAATTCATTTATTAACTTTTTTGTTTTAACCAAAAATGTCCCATTCAAGGTATGAATATCTACCCGCGATGCATGATGAACCCGTCCTACACTTTTCGCCAAGACGTTAATTAGTCAAACCGCGTTCTTGGTTACCTCGTTCTGGAAAGTTCTATTCCATTCTTTCGCTAGAGGTCGCGCTTCGCTAGCTTCTATCTATCAAAACTAAAATCACTCACTCAAGAAACGAATTGCCTTGTTTCATTTATTCAACATTTGTCCAATCTTACTTCTATGTGTAATCCAGGGAAGATCCTAATAAATATATTCACTGTTTACGTAATCATTCAATATTATTTCATTGCAGGCATATATTTTGATGCAAACGATCCCTGTCTTGGATCCGCCAAAGCGTGTCCACCATTTACTCTCAGTTTTGCTATTTCGGGCTTGTTTATCGAAAATGAAAGTAGGTTTTTTATTAATTAGTCAGCCCACGGGCTGACTAATTATGTTAGGATGAAACTTCAATTGCGCTTGCGTAAATTGGAATTCTGGGAAAGAATTAGACAGTTCGTGTTAGAGAAATTCGAAGAAGTTATGAAACTGGTCAGTTTCTAGGTCAAACTGCGCATCGATGTATTGGAAGACTGTCAATGGGAATCGTCTGCAGCCACAATCCGGAGTCCCCGTATATCTTCCCTTCTCTCTTAATGAGATTGGAAAGTAAATATATTGGTAGTGGTTTGCGACGAGACCACTATGTTTGCAAAGTAACAACTTTAAGTATTAATTGTGCAGTCATACATTGTTGTACACCGCTACACGCTTATCTCCTCACCTACACGTACAGCCATACAAATAAGGGTGCAAACTAAATGTGCACCCGCATATCTACATGTATTTTTGTTCTGAAAATTATTAGCTTGTGTTTTAATAGATTGCGTATTCACTTTTGACCTAAAATTAAAATTCCGCTGGCTGACTTTCTTAGCTTTTTAAAAAAGCTAACCTTGTTTCACAATAATAACTTATCAGTTAAAATTCAATTATACCTTACGGACATCATCACGGATGTGTTGAAATACCAAAGGTGTAAGCAAGTACTCTGGTGCAGGCATTTTGTAGTTTATTTGCAAAATGCCTTAATTTATAAGTATAAATAATTTAAAGAGAAAAAAACCTCCAGCCGATTAGTTACATGTAATTTAAACTATTCTTATCATGCTTCAATAGTTAAAAATGTGAAAAAATAGTTACTCTCTGGTGGAATCGATCCAGCGATTACAAAATCAAAAAGACCTCCGCGTTACCACTAGGCCACACTTTCATTGCAAGTCTTTTAGGTATATATCGCTATATACATGATTGTATTAGAAAAGTCACTAATTGAAATAATTCTCTAATTTTCAGTACGAACACTTAATATTGAATAATATTGAAAATGTCTGATATTTGCAAAAGTGCTATATTTTAGTCGAAATCGTATAAGTGCGCTATATACCGCTTTAACAAAATTTTCAAAAGAGCGGTTCCCATACAACTCGCCTCAGTTTAAATCAGCCAGTACCAGAAATACATGCTTTCAGATTTACTTTTTTGCGTACTGCGTCATCAAAAAGTGGTGTATAGAGCCACCTTAAGTAACATTCTGCATAAAATAGTATAGTCTGTTTCACCATTGATGCTATTACAAGGTCAGGCGCGGATCGAAAATAAATCCTATGGGGGATCGCTTCTAAGCATGTTAATTGTTGCAACAGCAAAAAAAACCTATATTTTCTATTGTCACATTTATTTCTAGAACTCATTTTATCCACCAATTAATGAATATAAAGTTTAAAATCAATAAACGTCTAGATTTTATATTTGAATACTAGTACCTAGATTCTGGGAAATAGGCTATAAACACGAGGCACGGTTTTTACTGCGAAACTGAAAGGGTCAAAGAAAACCATGTGGTCTTAATTAATTTAAATGACAATAACATTCTCAGGGGTGTATAGGGCATGGACCGATTTGCGTTTACAGTTGATATACAGTATTTATGCCAAATATAGCTTTGCATGAACAAACATCATCTTTACTTTCTTTTTTGAAAACTTGCAAGCGTCCAATTTGGGACTTCATGTCATTATATTAGATTGATATCAGGTAGTTTGAGGTCGTAAGGTGTTCTTCAAATCATAGAATTTCAATTACGAGACTTGTATTAAAACATTAAACTGCATTGGTTTATAAATTGCTGATTCAACTTAAAGAGGTTCGCTCCTTAGGTTTTGGGTAGCAATTTTGGGTCACCTCTAGTCTGAAAATTCTGCATCACATATTAATTCTAGTAGTATATTTATATTTAACAATGCCAAAAAAAAACTATATTGAATAAAAAATTTTTTAAGTATATTTTTACAGAGTTTAGTAAGGAACTATGTTTTGTGGCGGAATGTTTTCAAGAAGGAAATGAATAATTTTCATAACTCGCTAGTTTTAGAGTACTGTTTCTTTAGCTTTCTAATTTTCAGCGCAGACATAACTTCTAGATAGTGTGTGTAATACGATATATTCATGATGTTCTAAAAAACATATTTAAACAATTTTTTTATATTTCTATCGATATATTTTTGAATATTTAGCTTATATTTCATAAAAGTTAAGAAAAAATTATCTCCAATTTTGGCCTAAAATTAGCCTATTTCATGCTATATCTCAAATTTTTGAGATGTGACCCCTACTTGTTTTACTTTTAAATGAGACATTAAATGTATGTCTATTTGTATGCAAAGTTTTGGAAAGATGACATTACTCTAATTTTTTATATTTGCGTTATAATTTGATAACTCCAAAATTTTGTAACATCTGTTGTTGTATTCATTATGTACTGACATTTAAAGCCACCAGTAAAGCAAGAATTTTTAAACTTTGACTTGGATTTTACTTTTATAGTCACTACATGTGTTCAACTTCATACTATATTAAAATCATAACTAAATAATAGTTCAAACTATAAATATTTGTTTGATCTCTTCAAATTATCAATTTCTATGTCAAGTTTTAGTTAGCAAAAAATTCAGGAAAATTGTCATTTCTGTTTGTGGCCCTATATTTCCAAAAAATGGCATGTGTCATGGGTCAAAAATAAAATAAATGAACATTTTAGGTCCCCATCTTTATATCCAAGTGGTTTTCGGATGATTGACATTACTATTATTTCAGGTGCCAACCTCCCTAAAGCTGAACACCGCTCGTAAATAGGGACCGTCACACAGGTACATGTACCTGGTATATAAACCCTTCGATTTCGTTACACCCGATTGCACGCCTGAAACTCGTGGCCGACTTTAGTATTCCTTTCGTCGTCTTTGGATTTTATGCATTTATTTCTTAAACTATGTGCATATTCTGTTTGTAAATAATGAATTAACTAATTTATTGGATGTTAGTATTCTCTTATCTTGAAAAAAGTGCGTAAAATTTGATAATTTCATCGCGACCGAGTAACACGGCGAGGCAAGATGTAACGTCCACACAGGTGAGACCTCTACAGCGAAGTACTTTGAACTATTTAGAGGTCTGCTCCTTATATAAGGGTTGTAGGGACAGCAGTGATGAAAGAGAAATATGGCGGACAGTGCCTATTTACGAGCGGTGTTCAGCTTTAAACATTGGCGACTGAGGCTGAGATTGTGAAGTATATGAACATTCGTATATTAAGTGTTTACTCAGAGTTATATTAAGTTATCTAATATCAGACTGCCAAATATGAATTGTTAGACTGTGAGAACAAAGGGGAAAAAATCTAAAAGAAAAATAATATTGGAAAATTTTATTAAAATCATATATAGGCGAAGATACCCCTCTCTCTCTCTCTCTCTCTCTCTCTCTCTCTGTTTATTATTGATCAATGATTAATGTACATGTAAACTATCTTTATACAAATTTTAAAAATGTTTATGTCCTCTCCAGACTTACTTTTAAAACTTTGAGTAAGTAGGTTGGAAGAGGGAAAACAGTATCTTTTTTTTTTGGTAAAAAGTTAAATTATCACACTGTTTGATATCAATATATTGATATTGGTAGATGAACAAGGATATTAGATTTGGATACTATGGTTGATTTCCGAGGAAATTGAAGGTAGCTGAAGTCTCTGCATTGTTACTCATATTAACTGCTTTTACGCGAAGTTCTGTGCCTCCAAAAATCATGTAGATAAACACACCTCTTTTCTTTCCTTTCACTGGTTCAGGGAGGTCAACACTTAAAGTTCCAAGGTACTGACACCCTGGATCCGTCACGTATTTTGGAAAATCCTCTTCTTCTGACAAATATAAGTCAAAGTCCATTACCATTTGGTCATCACGATTAGGTTCATACTCTCTTCTAGATTGTATTTCGTTAAAAACTAATTTGGAACCTTTTCTTACGTGAACGTCAAATACATCCTTGCAATATTTGTTGTCTTTCTTTTCATTTTTATGAATTGTGTGATCAAATTTTTCAAATGACGCAATACCATATGAATATTTTGCCACCCTCTCTGAAATTATATTAGGATTATGTCCAAACAAAACTGCACCCTTTAACACGGCCAATCCAGCTTCATTGGGCACTACAACTCTGTGGTCGGGGAATTCTTCCTTGATACGTTTTTGCAGAATTGGAGACTCGGAAAAACCACCAACCATTAATATTGTATCTATTTTATGGTATTTTAGTTTTTCTAATAACAGATCCCTAACGTGGTCAACAATGCCAACGCACGCTAAAGAAAAGAAATTTTTAAAGAACGCTGGTGTGATTCGCAGTTTGTCTCCCTCCCACCTCATGCTTTTGTTATAGATAGAATTTTTAATTGCTTCTTTTAATTTCCGATCTTTCCGATCCTCATAGAATCCAGAGAGCATTCCTGGCATTCTCATTGTGACCATCGTTTGATTTTCAGATAATGGCGTCCTCTTTTTCATTTCAAAGTCTCGGAAAAGTTCAATATATTCCCCGGTATACTTTAAACGGAATTCTTCCATGAAATCGTCACCAACAACCTCCATTAGAATCTGTTTGTAGTCGTTGTCCACACGGGTTCCTCCCCAGTCCCCGCCGCTTGCCTTCTCCAGCTCCTTCAAATTGTTGTCGTTTGTGACTTCGTGTACAGTGATATCTACAGTCCCACCTAAAACAAATTAAAAACAGATATGCGTTTTTGTTGATAATAATTCATTACAAAATGAGAAGATACATATCACACGCGGTTTCAATTTCTTGAACACAAATTACCTCCTGCATCAAGGACCAAGTATTTTTTGCCTGATTCAAAAACACCCAGAGCACCCACTCCTTCCAGTTTGGATAGTGGTAGTCGGCTACAGTATATGGAAGCTGCCTCAGGCTCCAAGGCCAACATGAGCTTGTCTCTCAAAATTCCAGCCTAAAATGGTAAAAAAAATAATATGATTTGAAGCTATACATGGATTTATATGAGATAGCTGAAAAAATGAATACTTCGAGCTAGAAAAGAAAGTTGGCTTCAAGACCAACATAAGTTTGTCTCAAACTTCCAGACTAAAATTGATTAAAAATAACCAGAGATTTATTACATAAAGCAATACTTGGATTAAGAGGAGCAAGATGAACAAAGTATATACCTTCTGTGCTGCTTCAGTCATGAACTGCTTGGCTGGATCTGACCACATGGCAGGAACTGTCAGCACCCACTTAATGTCCGTCGGTTTCACTCCTATACCTTTCTTATCCACCATGTTTACCATCAGATCTCGGAAGTACTTGATTGAGAGACTAAATATGTCGAAGGCCAACATTTCTTTTTTCTCCGTTATGTCTTGGATCAATGTTTTCATTGTTAGTCTCTGTGTAAAGAAAATTTGATGTTAAAACATAAGTGACATTTTCATTGATTTATAATGATGTGGTCATTTGATTTCTTCTACAGTTCAGACGCAATGTTTAAATAAATAGATTTGCAACAAATTAAAAAAAAACCATGTACTTCTTTTCTTAGGGTATTGTACAGCAACATTTTGAATCGTCGGCAGTAGAAATAATCAGCATGCTCTTCATCTTCTGCGTACTCGGCATATTTAGACTCAGCTTCATATCCAAATGCCACGAATTTTCTCTTGCTGTCCAGAAGAATGGTTGTTGGGGTCTTGTAAGAAATCTGTACAGATGACGGGGCATTCCAGTCTGGGACAGTGATTCTCATTGGATCGTCCCGATACTCACGTTTTAATGAGTAGGCAATACCAGAGAAGGTAGTCCCAAAGTCAATAGCGCAGACTAAGGAATAGTGGTCCGACGATATAGCCATTTTGATATATTCCACTAATTCTATAGTAATAAATAAACATTATAAATAGTTTAAGCTGTCATGATTTTAAATATAAAATGTAATGACATACACAAATGACAAATATGCTTGGACTTGTAGCCAATTTCTCTTCAAAACTAGAACCTAATGGTAATAATGATTAAATGATATCGTTACCAAAAGATTAGATATAAAAGAACCTGTTTATCCTATTTGGCAATTTTATTTATCAACGTTTAGATTTGTAGTTAATGGATTAAAATTTTATAGATAATTACCTGTGAAAATGGTAGAGATTTTTAAAACGAAAGTTGAGGCATCCGGTTCAGTGTGCGCATTACAGGTAATACCTGTCAGTATAATTCAGGGGTTTAAATAACCTTTGCAGATAGGGCTTTGATATCAATTGAAGGAAAAAAAACACCAAACAAACGATCAACTATAAACTATGCATAAATCACTTTTCAAACTCACCAGAAAAAATATCAGCAAATTATTTTACTTCCATACTGGTACAACTTTTTTGCCCATTCTTAAACAGGTCGGGTACACTACCTTATATGGAAAGCATTATTTAACATGTGACAATAGTTACGTCAAAAAGGTTCTCCAATCCAGTGAATGAGTCGCAAAGCATGACGGTCTACAACGTCTTTACTTTTCAACACATACACGTGGTTTATGGCTGTTGTATACACAATATTTAATTGCTTGCCGGAAAATTCGTACAACTTGATTTTTACTTTAGAAGGTAAAAAAGGAAAGATTACGTACCGTAGACATTGTTCCATGCTCACATTGAAAAATACTGTTGTTTTAATTTATCAATTGTTGCTTCAAAGATCGATCTGAGTATCAATAGACTGGCATACATTCGCATACAAGTACAAGCAAATTTTGATAAGGAAAAACTGCATAATTGTTTATTGGTGACTTAATTATTGTACACCATTAATAAATGCAGGTAATTGTACATTTTTAACATACATAAATAACCACGATAGTAGAAATGCACAAATATACAAATACAGAAGTACAAGTTATGTATCGTGTAGTATTTTGTACACTAAGCAATCTGATGAGTGTCCCTGAAGAAACTTCAAAATTCTACTAATATATGTTTTCCCAAACCCAGTGTATCACGTGAAAAACGTACTCACTGCTTCTAATATATTAGGGCGTATACATCTCTTTTGAACCTTGACAATGATGTATTTAGATAGGTTGATATAAGGCCTCATAGGCAATATTTTTCAAATGTGAGCATAGAAATGAAAGATCAGACATGATTTTCCATATTTATTTCATTAATTATGAAAAATAATTAAAAATGAGTTTCCAAAGAACAATTCAAAATGGTGTATATTTTCAATACGCTTTGTATACACTGAAACTTGTATTAGCCCACAATGCCTTGCAACTCATTCATCTGATTGGTTTGGCAATAAAAGTAAACAGATGGCTAATTTTGTATGCAAATTTATGCCGACGTCACAAAATCTAGTGGTCTCGACCTGTTAAAAATGTGTATTCTTCAGACACTAATGTATAAAGATATTTATCTTTAAAAGTAGTGCATACAATTAGCGTGGATCTAAAAAAAATTATCATTTGGGATATCTTTAGAGGCAATTGGGTCTTGGGACCGTCTTGAGACACTAGAGTAAATCCAAAGCAAACCTATAGATTCCAATTTTTCAGAGTAAATTAGCACACTATAACATTATTGTGAGAAAAAAAAACAACTTATTATGTAAGGAAGAACTACCGGGATGTTTTCAGTTTGTTTGATTATGTGAAACTGTAATCAATTTTATTTTAGGTATGAAAGATTTTTTTCATTTATACGCATCATGGCCATGATTTCGTAAAGATATAAACTATATCAAGAAAACAAAACCTACTTAGAAACTGGTTTATTGAATACATATACTTGTTTACGATAAACTGCAGAACAGTGAATCTTTGGAAAACGTTGTGTACACGGAAAACCGTGCTATGTATTCATCGTTTATACAGCATTTACGGGCTTGCCAAATTTATCTTCTCATATCAAATAACTTCAAATAATATCTTACATTCCTGAGACGAATCATATTTTATGCTGTAAACTTCCTTGTCTTTTTTTAAAGTTACCTTCATCATGTTCAACATCGAAAAATAAGGATTATTTCAAATAAATTACCACATTTTCAATCGAATGTCGAATTGAAATCTTTTTCACAAAAAACCCCAACACCAGGAAAGTCATTTTTCTTTTTTGATTAGTTTGTTGCATTATTCCAACGATTATCAAATATTCGGGACATTTTCTTTAAAGAGAACTTTATTTCAAATAACCGTAATATCTAGTAGTTCAGTTCAGTTTATTTTGCTCAAAACAGTAAAATGGTACATGAAGTACATGAATAAGAATAACATTTGTACGTATGTACAATATCATTGTGAAGGTCAAAAAAGTAAATGGAATGAACAAACTTTTAGGTGGGGGGGGGGGGTGTTCAGTGTATTGAACACTTAGATGTTTTGAACTGCAATATGTTGTTCAGTTTTTTATTTACTAAGAAATGGCAGCTTTCAATATTTTCATAGAAAGATTAATGAAATGATTCATGTATGTAAATCATGCCAATTACTCCGTAAGGATATTATGAAATCACAAACAGGAATGTAAAAGAATGGTATATAAGTTAATTGTAATAAGCACTGTATTTCTCAGCTTCATATTGCATGTATCATAATCAGTTGTTCCAATATCATAAAATTCGAATTCTTTGATGAAAGAACATTTTATACATTTTTGTCCACATGAATTTTTCCATTCTAAGTTAAATATGTGTAGAATGGCAAAATCACTAGAATATATATGCATCATACAAATGTATATCATTAATTATCAAGGTTTGTCACCAAGGAAATTAAATTCTGCGCGCGCAGTCTCATTTGTACGAACGTTTCTGGCACTAACGGTGATCTCTGTTCCCCCAAACTGAAGTTTTGCTTCAAATTCACGCTCTAACCCGCCAGTCGTGTTGGATATGTCCATTTCTAAAGTTCCAAGGAGATTACACCCGGGTTCATCGGTGTACATCGGGTTCGCGGCATCAGATGTGTACACAGGAAATGCAATAGCGGTTTGGTCGGCTTTTACCGGATAATATGAATGCGTCCCTTGTTCCTCGTTAAAATATAAAATATTTCCTGCCTGAACGTGCTTGCTGAATATATTCTGACATCTACCATCTATTGTTCTTCTTGTAGAGTCGTGTTTCTTCGGATCAAAACGTTCCGAACATTCTATTCCATATGTGAACTTCGCTACTCTAGAGGCAACAACGCTTGGATCATGTCCGAACAACACGGCGCCTTTCAGAACAGCTAGCCCTGCTTCATGCGGAACCACCACTCGGCATTCTGGGAAGGCTGCTCTGACTGCATCTTGTAGTATTGCCGATTCGGAAAAACCGCCAACCATTAAAATTATTTTAGTTCCTTTCACCTCTGGTTCAGACAATACTTTTTTGACGTGTTGGACTATTTTTTCACAGGATGGATTGAAAAAGTTATTGAACACCTCTCTGTCTATTCTTATTTTGTCTCCAGCCCATTTAAGTGATTTTGCATATCCAGTGCTTTTGCTTTTGTCTGCAATGTCCATACCTATTTCCTCGTTGTATTTTTCCAAGAATGTAGGTGAAATTTTTAAAGTGACTTTATCTGTTTGTGATTTTTCACGTTTCTTTATTTCGAAATCCCTAAACAAATCGATGTAGTCGGCAGTGTTAGTGTGACAATATCTGTCCATGAACTCCTCTCCGACTATGTCAACAAGCATATGTTTGAAGGTCTTGTCCACCATTACCCCGCCCCAGTCTCCCCCACTGGCTCGACTCAGTTCGTGGAGTTTCCCTCCAGATTTCACCTCGTGAACAGTCATGTCGATGGTTCCACCTTTTCATATAAAATTAGTATAATTACTTAAAATAAAACGATATACATGGTGTTTCATAATAAATGCCAAAGTTTGAAATCAATATTCAGATTTTTTTTATGTATTTATAAGCATAACATACATATATCAATGAAAATGAGCAAATTCTATTCTTTCATTCCATGAATATGGAAAAGGAAATAAATTGTATATGTCACTGAAGTTTTACACATTAAGTGGCGTACCTATTTTTAAATTTCTAGATTTTGATTCTACATGTACAAACCAAAAAACCAATTAAACACTTTGGATTTCTTGTAATTCAAGAGTTAATGAAAAAAAGATGACACAAGACGTTAAAGGTGTTTTTGATGAGGGAAATGGTTTAGCTGGACATTTATGTAGTAGCTAATAACGGAATTAAAACGACTCATCACACGCATGTGATAGAAAAAGACTTCACTTCTTTTATGAGGTGGGACAAATTGTCTTAGCAAATCAACATAAATTTCTGCTAAGCTTGCTTGGGAAATGCAAAAAAGAAAAGAACGGTATTTTACTGACTGTTTTCATAAATATGGCAATTTCAAGATGAACTTGATATATTTTTTTTATACAACAATAAATGTTGCTACCACCTTGACTGGATAGAAATTCCTACACTAAAATCGGTGTGGTTACATCTTTGTAAGACTGTACTTATTTATTACAAATAGGGCAAAATAAAATATGAAGATCTAAAACTATTCTTCATTTAACTCGATCAATATGGCGTCAATATTTGTAAACTTGTCTGTTTTTTTCCTTCAGTTACTGAAAACTTCTTATATTGAAACAGTATAAAAGATAGCTTCTTTATCTGTTAAATGTCAATAAAATGTTTATCAGAAAGAAATTAAATTTTTATGTTTTAAAACAATTAAAATATAACATATACAATGTACATGTATTATGAACATCCAGACTTATAAATGTATATTAATTTACAAAACCCATGCACTTTAACTTTAAACTGTAAATTACGTTATACTTTAAATAATAAATATTGTTTTATTTTAACCTCCTGCGTCCAAGACAAGATATTTCTGTCCAAGAGAAAACACGCTAATGTTATCTGATCCACCCTCAAACTTCTCCACCGGTAACTCCTTGCAGAAGATGGACGCTGCTTCCGGTTCCAACGCGATCACTAGTTGGTTGCTGTCTATTCCTGCCTGGAAAAGAGACATGATTTTTTTAAAATGTCCATCTTTCAAAAAGATGAATGCATGCAAATTTAGCTGAAAAATGACTTTTATTTATCATGATAATTTGTGTTTTGAAGTTTATACCTGCCATGTATTTTAATTTTATAAACGTAAATTAACATTTAAACCCTTCCCCCTATTTGAACACAAAAAGATTTGCAATTCAATGCTCTTTTGTATGTATTTAATAGACAAGTGAGACAAATACAATTTACAGAGGTTATTGATATGCAGATTTATTTTTAAAAATGATGTAATAAAAGACATCAAATACATGTAACTGTAAAGTTACCTTTTCAGCAGCTCTTCTCATAAACTGTTTCGCTGGATCATCCCAAATTGCTGGAACAGTCAGCACCCAATTTATATCGGTGTCCTTTATTGTAGTACCCTGGTTTGTGTTTTCCTTTAACAAGTGATCTTTCAGGTATTTGATGGCATGAGCGAAGATATCTACAGCAGGTAGTTCTTTTCCAGTGATATCTTTAACCTGTGTTTTGGTAGAGAGTCTCTGAAAGGAAAATTACATAATAAATATATCATTAAGAAATCAAACAAGTTTTGAAAATTCAGCCATTGTATTTGCTTCAGGAATGATAAAACCATACTTCTTTTCCATTTCGCAGTTTATCGTACAGAATCATCTTAAATCTTCGGAAATAGTAAAATTTGTGAGCCTTTTCTTCTTCTGCAAGCTCCAAATATTGTGCTTCAGCATCATAACCAAAAGCTACGAAATTTTGTTTGTCGTCTAAAAGCACGGTAGTAGGGGCCTTGTGAGATATGAGAGTCGTACAAGTACTGCTCGATTTCCAGTGAGGACAGAGGATCTCCTTTGGGCTGTGCCTCGTGGAATAAGCATAACCAGAATAAGTTGTTCCAAAGTCGATTGCACATTTAAACAAACTGTTCTCAGACTTATAGTTGGTGTCTGTCGCGACAACTGGTCTGTTATCGTCTGTTGCGATGACTGGTCTGTTGTCATCATTTGCAATTACTGGTCTGTTGTTGTCAGAAACAACAACTGGTCTGTTGTTGTCAGACACAGCTACTGGCCTGTTGTTGTCAGACACAGCTACTGGCCTGTTGTCGAGGGCAACAACTGGTCTGTTGTTTTTCCTGTTCTGTTTCGACATTATGGTATATTAATTTATCACCTTAGTTTCAATGAATGATCTGGAACATGTAAAGACAAATGTATAGAGTATGATATTTTTCGACACGATCACTTGTAATCAGCATTTTGTCATACGAGAGCTATTTGTACCTCAGAGTTTCCATGTTCATCATGATCTTACTTTCGTTTTGAAATTTGTCTCGAAATAACAAGATAAAACAGTTTCGTAAAGTATTTGTTGCTTCAAATCAGATGATTGAATACAATAAATTAGAAAGAATGCTACTTACAGAAAAATCTACTTATTGGAAGTGTTTTTGAGACATGACCAACGAAGGACTATCATGTACCTGGTTGTCACAAACTAAAAATAGCTACCTGGTTTACGGTGTGCGCGCGACTTGAAGTTACACATTGGCTAATAGATAAACGCCATACAGAGGTATTTATATTTTACAGCGTACTCAAGCTTCGAAAAAAAAATATGATAAACTTCTTTGGACGTTATCTGTCATGTTAATAGTCCTTTTATTTTATTGCAACAAAGGTGATAACTGCTCCAAATTTATTGAGGTCACGTATGACCTTATTCTTTCCAACCTACTTTAGAAGCTTGTTACATTCAATGTATATCCACATTTTTATTCTTTATATATATATATATATATATATATATATATATATATATATATACACACACACACACACACACACACACACACACACACACACTAAGTATATAGGATTATTTTTGAATATTGGAAGATGGAAAAATGGTAAGTTTATTTAGGCCGTACAATAAATCATGTCTACAATTTAAGTTATGTGTGTCTAAGATTAAAATCTGCTTTTGCAACATTATAAATGTTCATATTTAAAAACTGTAATGAAAACATTATTAAAAGAAAGTTGTTAAGAAAACCGCTGATCATTTTCTAAATGGGTTACTTTAAAAAAATATTACTTATTTGTTAATCCTGCCTTCAAAGAAAGCTTCATATGTTGCATGTCTTCATATCTTTAAGATGTTTGCACATATAAAACAGATATCAATTTAAAATATCGTTCGAGTCTTTGAAAATTAATAAACGCACATTAATAAACGCACAAGTGTGATATAACAGATGAGCCTCTACCCTTTGTAAACAGTTTTATTGGTCATATCTTTTAAATGCATGCCTTCTAAAGACATTCAGTTGCTGCGTCATATTAATTACTATTCCGAGTTCGAATACAGCGGGGTTTTTTGTTTCAACTTTTTGTGAATAGCGAAAAATTGAACGTTTTACTGTCATTTTTAAGTCGAACGCATGCTAGAATTTTATTCTATAAGAAATATTAAAGTTTATGCTTGTATGCAAAAAATTTCATAAAGATATTGAGTACCATTAACAAACTGGGTTGCTTTTGAAAATTAAATAATATGTATTTTACACACATATTTATTTGCATATTAGAAATTTTACAAAAGGAAATCCAATGCAGAAAAATTTATTGGTTTGTGCGTCAACATCATACTTTTTATTTACTTGAAAATAAATGTTTTTCAGGTGCGTAAATTTTATGAATGGAATACAAAATGTTGATTATGAAAAGATGAAATTACATTTCACATTTGTTTACTTTGGTTATTATAATATATTCGTACGATCCAAAACACAAACAAGATATGCACTGGACCAAAAAAAATCACGGTTCATCGCCAAGGAAATTAATTTCTGCGCTCGCAGTCTCCTTCGTACGAACGTTTCTGGCACTAACAGTGATCTCTGTTCCCCCAAACTTTAGTTTTGCTTCAAATTCACGCTCCAATCCGCCAGTAATGTCGGGTATGTCCATTTTCAAGGTTCCCAAAAGCTCACATCCAGAATCATCTGTGTATTTTGGGTTTGGTGCTTTTGACGTATAAACCGGAAATGAAATGGCTCTTTGGTCGGCATAAATTGGGTGATATACATGTTTCCCCTGCTCTTCGTTCAGATAAAGAACATCACCTGCCTGAACGTGCTTGCTGAATATACCATAAACTCTCTCGTTTCCATCTCTTTTGTCCTTCATTTTTCTTTTAGAGTCGTGTCTCTTCGGATCAAACAGTTCTGAACATCCTATTCCATACGTGAATTTCGCTACTCTAGAGGCAACAACGCTTGGATCATGTCCAAACAACACGGCGCCTTTCAGAACAGCTAGCCCTGCTTCATGTGGAACCACCACTCGGCATTCTGGGAAGGCTTCTCTAACAGCATCTTGTAGTATTGCCGATTCAGAAAAGCCACCAACCATTAAAATTATTTTTGTTCCTTTCACTTTTTGATCAGATAGTACTTTCTTTACATGATTAACAATTTTGTCACATGATGGTTTGAAGAAACTCTTAAACAAGTCTTGGCTCATTCGCATTTTGTCTCCGTACCATTTCAATGTTTTTGCATAACAAGTCTCTTTGGTTGTTACTGAAATGTTTTTCTCAGTTTCTTCCTTATAGTTGTCTATAAATGTTGGTGAAATTTTCAAAGTGACTTTTTCCGTTTGTGATTTTTCACGTTTCTTTATTTCAAAATCTCTAAACAAATCTATGTAATCCGCCGTGTTAGAATGACAATATTCGTCCATGAACTCCTTTCCAACTATGTCAACAAGCATCTGTTTAAATTTCTTGTCCACCATAACACCGCCCCAGTCTCCCCCACTGGCTCGACTCAGTTCGTGAAGTTTCCCTCCAGATTTCACCTCGTGAACAGTCATGTCGATGGTTCCACCTTTGCAGCAAATTCAAAATCATTATGATTAATGAATATTAATCAAACTTTGTATAAGTTTAAAGGAAACAAGCTTAAGAAGAATTGGAAACAGTGTAGTTCAAATAATACATGTAATTTAATGTCACGTTGGCATTTTTGCAACCGCTCAAGGCGCAGTTTCCAAAAGGTTTGTAAAATATAGACCACTTTTATCTTGTATCTTTTGTGTATCTTGCATGACAGGCGATATATTTACTCTGAAAATTTATATCCCATTGAAAAATATCATTGAAAAATATTTATTCCTCTATGCGAAATAAGTTTCCTATAGAATATACATGTACCGTTTAGAAGAAAATCCTATGAGTGAGATTAATAAAAGTATTTTCTACTGGAATTAGATTCGATCCTATAGTTTTCCCATACGAAATTTGATTTCCCTACTCAAACATTAAAACTATATGATGTATTTTTTTTTATTATATAAAAATTAAAATGCCAACAGCAAGCGATTTAACTGCGGTGGGAAGTTCAACACATCCTACAGTGTATAGGCAAAATCACAATTCTGCAAGACTTTTTTCCGTTAGGAGTTTTTGTAATGAAGGTTAATACCGGTATCTCTCATGTGTCTTCAAGAAAAGTAACATATATCATCAACAAAAGTGGTCATAACTCTTTAAGCAATTGTCTACCAAATCATGCAAAGGATACGTTTCAGGAGGTGATCAAATACGGTCGGGGGTGATCAAATGCAATAAAGCATGAAGAGCTTGATAGATTTGATCGTTTGAACAGCTCATAATATTCCAAGAATGATTTCTTATTACTTTTATTTCTATATTATTTTCACCAATTGTTCAATTATATACGAAATTATTGACAATTTCACGTTAGTTCAATTTCGTTTAATCATGCAAACCCCGCTTGCGCCCCACAATACGTCATCTGCAATGTATCGGACTATAGGTTACATATTTAATTCTAACCTCCTGCGTCCAAGACAAGATATCTCTGTCCAGTGGAAAACACGCTTATGTTATCTGATCCACCATCAAACTTTTCCACCGGTAACTTCTGGCAAAAGATGGACGCTGCTTCCGGTTCCAATGCGATCACTAGTCGGTTGCTGTCTAATCCAGCCTTGAACAACCAAAATTAATCTTTACAAGTTTATCTTTTAAAAAGATTGGTGAGCTAGCGCTGTAGCCATCATAAAACATAGAAGTACATGTAGATATCTAATCCATTGGTTTAATTTTCTGAATCGATTATTATTATCTGGAGGGCATAGTGGTGCACTGAAATTGTGTTGGGGGTGGGGTGGGAGTCTCAATTCAGAATGGATAATCTAGAGTGGGTTTCACATCGGCAATGTCATAACTCAGTAACAGTGCTATAATCATTCTGTAGATACTGTAATTTCAATTTTGAGGAGATCTGTAGAAATTTTTGTTTTGTAGCAATCGTATCTTCTCGGGCCTTTCCGGCAATCTCGGAATATATATCGTTGTTTTCCGAGCTTAACGGAAAGACCCAGGAAGGAAGTTAAGAAAAGATAACTATTTATTATAATTTTAAAAATATCTTGGCATAAACTACTGTTACCTTTTGGCATTTATGTTGAACAACAAAACACAAAACTTAAGATGATATGTAGATGATAAAACAAAATTCTCATGGTACAGTCTATCTACAGAAGTATTCCCAGAATGCCCTACTGTGAAGTCGAGCATGCGTATTCCAGTAAAAAAGACTAGCGTACAATGTAGTTGCTAGCGCTCTCGAGCTGCCATTGTCAACCGATGCGAAGCGGAGGTTGACAATGGATTTCTCGGGATGTCAATTCAACTGTTACCCTCCCAAAAAGGCACTATTTATTTTATTATACTGAATGTCTTAATTTTAGAGAAAATTTTACTGCTTTTATATAGAAATGACGTGAATTCTACGTCGAACCGTACGCGCATTATTTACGTGCATGTAACAATTCGTTTTGTTGCCAGTTGCCAAAGTGTGTTGCTAACGCTGAGGGTAATAGTGCGTCTAAACCAATCAAATTTCAGTATGTAACATGAAAGTGTAATAAAAAACATTATAAGTCTAACAATAATTGTCCCGTTGGTGAACACCCTACTTCTAAATTGGCCACCATGCATTCTCAAAATAGGGGAACTATTATGAACAACTGAAAAAACATTCAAAGATAACAAAATAGAAATAAGAGAATTAAACCTTTTCCGCAGCTCTTCTCATAAACTGTTTCGCCGGATCGTCCCAAATGGCCGGAACAGTCAGCACCCAATGAATGTCTGAGTCTTCTATAAAGGTACCTCGATTTTTATGTTCATTTATCATGTGATCTTTCAGATATTTGATGGCATGAGAAAAAATATCCACCGCAAGTAATTCTTTTCCAAAGATATCTGCAACTGTTGTTTTGGTAGAAAGTCTCTGAAAATAAATTTTAAAAATTATCAAAAAATAATAAAAACTCATACGGAAGTGTATATACAGAATATTAGTAAACTGTGTAAAATCATACTTCTTTTTCATTTCGCAGTTTATCGTACAGAATCATCTTAAATCTCCGGAAATAGTAAAAGTTATTGGCCTCTTCTTTTTCTGCATGCTCCAAATAGTGGGCTTCAGCATCATAACCAAAGGCTACGAAATTCTGCTTTGCGTCTAAAAGCACGGTAGTTGGAGCTTTGTGAGAGATGAGAGTGGTACAAGTACTGGCTGAATTCCAATTTGGACAGAATATATCCCCAACATCTTGCCTCGTGGAAGATGCGTAACCGGAATATGTCGTTCCAAAGTCGATAGCACATACAAACAACTTCAAATCTGGGCGACTGTCAGACACGGCAACTGGCCTGTTGTTTTCTCTAGGTCGTGTCCCTGGTTTCTTCGACATATTGAAACTGTCGTTTATATAACTTCATCTCACAATATCAAAGCAAGAGCTGGAAAGCAACAAAAGGAACTTGGATATTTGTGTACATAAGAATCACGTTACCAATTATTATGTCATCTATAGAGAGCTTATTTTCTTTAGCTGTAACATACTTCAACTATTAATTTACTTTCGTTTTGAAAAACACATTTGAACAGGTGTTGTTAAATTATTTAAATATTATATGTTTAACTAAATAGAGGCGAGACAACAGATGAATCTACTTACTAAGAAATCAACGCCCTTTCATTATTTCTTTCATCCCCGGGAGATAGAATATATGTTAAGCTTGTCTTGCACCTTTTCGTCACAAACTTAAAATAGTTGTACCTTTATTTACTTTCGTTTTGAAAAAATACCTTTTAGATAGTAAACATAGCACCCGTTTAATTAAATCATTGGCGACACAACAGGCCAATATACTGACAACACAATCTACGCCTTATAGTTGTTTCTTTCTTTTAAAAACTGTAATTTAGTTGAAGAAATTACATTTACCAAACTAGTATTTAAATGTACTATGATTATCGATAACATGGTTTATTACGCTATATGCACTAGTCTAATATTCTTTGTGTTTTAGCGTAAACTTGTTTCGTTTTAACTTACAAAGTACGGGGTAAAAATAATGCAGTATACAGTGGCATAAAGATATATCAGGAAATGCGTGTTTTGCAATGATTGCTACCTTCACATGCGCGGATCTAGAGGGGGGGTCGGGGGGGTCCCGACCCCCCCCTGGAAAACGAAAATTTATTAAATTTACATAGTAAAATTATCGAAAATATGCCTCGGACCCCCCCCCCCCGGCAAACACAATTATCCTTCGGACCCCCCCCCCCTGGAAAAATTTTCTGGATCCGCGCATGCTTCATACTCCATAAATTAATCACCAAAGTAGCATTTGTTATATTAACACATCTTTTTTCTTTCATCCAGATAAAGTGAGTTATTGGTATTAATTGTGTGTCAGTACATTATACAATGAAGAAACAGCCAATTCTTCCATAGTTGAAGGTTACTACAACTAGGAAGTCTGACGTCAGTCGTGTTCTCAATGTAGCCCAATAAAGTTTCGTTTAATCGCAAAATAATCCACGCATAAGCCATATTCAACTTTGAAAGTTTAGGATAAAACAGAATTTAACAACGTAATTGATATTTATATAAAGAATTTGAAAAAGTGGTCAATTATGAACTAAAGACAGCAATTAAAGCGTTTTAAGGCAGTTTTTTTTTTAATTAAAAAAAAAGCGTACATTCATATGCATTCTTTTAAACGGGTTATATCTTGATTTGGAGAAGGGGGGTATAGTAGCTGTATAGATACAATCAAACTTCTCGAGAAATAATAAAATATGAGTGGATGTAAAAAAAAAAAAAATGCTCGAATCTTCTAAGCTAGTCTCTGTATGGTGTAACTTTGGACATTCTTTGTGCGGACCAATCAGAATCGTTTTTAGCTCTGCAATCCTTGGGAGTCATAGAGAACACAGCTTGTGTGGGGGTGGGTTCTAATTCTACATAGAAATACATTAAAAAAATCTGTAGAAAATTGAGGCTATATCTTGTACAATTATTGTGGATGCAAGCTAACTTGAAATTTTCAAATTAAAGTTCAAATATACATGTACCTTAAACCAGATAAAAGTCAGATAGAGAGAAGCCACAATTGGAGATGAGGTAATTAATTTTTCTTTATTTATTTATTTATCTATTTTGTTGTTGAATAATTTGGACTATATATTTGAGTTTACAAAGACGTATACTTACAAAGTCACAGAAGTGCTTTTGAGAGAGAGAGAGAGAGAGAGAGAGAGAGAGAGAGAGAGAGAGAGAGAGAGAGAGAGATTTGGTTCCATCTGCTCCAACGAGTAATTAACTTTTCATTATCACCATTTTTATGAAGAAAAAAAATATTGGGAGCCGATTGTTAAGTAAATTTGATACGAGTTTCGAAGTAGGAAAAAATTCATTTGCGAGTCTTTGTAACAGTGCTTTTTGTATCGAATTTCATTTTGTAAAACTTCGCAAATCATAAGTCAAAAAAGTTATGGCGAGGGTAAGCAGCTTGTAGGCGTTTCCGTAAAAATCCACAAACATAAGAACTAGGAGAAAATTTGTTGTTTGTTTTGTTCGCCAATAAATCAACAATATCCGAGAATCTGGAGGATTCTTGTCTAATCGCAGTGAAGTTTACTGTATTGAAATCCACAGTATTATAGGCCCACACTTCACCTTGATTTCACTATACTGAAAGTGCCATTTTTTACTTCTAATTTCTGATATTTAAGAGCGGTAATATTTAAGAGCGGTAATTGACAACTGAAACTTGAAGATACATAATATGATCCAATACCAAAATCATTTACATCCATCTGGATGGTCCTTGCACATCATTCAGTATTTTCTCCTTCCAAGAGTTATATTCCTTTAGTAAAGTGGTCAGATTTACTAAAACATTTATTCTACATTTTTTACTTGTTTTTTACGCGAAATGATTCAAAATTGAATTAAATTTTTATGCATATAATTTATTATCATTCATAATTGAAAATTCAATACACCATTTACATGTGTACATCCCAGCATACAACAAAACAAATGAATAAGGCATGTGTATAGCACTTCATCTTACAACAGACACATTTAAAAAATAATAAAAATTTAAAAAACCATACACGTGTATATAAGAACAAATAAAAAGAGTTCATTGTGTATTTTGTCTTGTTACTTGTATCGAACACTACACACCATTACATATAAAAGTTGACATATTTCACTGCAATTAAAATTAAGCATATACTATAATTATTCTATCACCTTAGCTGCATAAATGTACATGTAGATAGGCTAATAATACGGGAATTTGGATAATTTTTGAAAAGAAAAAATATATATTAAAAAAAATTAGGAAAGTTTGACAATCATAATAAATTTTAATTAACAACTTTAGCATCAAACGTTTTCCCTGTTCTTGCTGTTCTTCCCACATGTTTAATGGCACATGGTGCATTTTTTGCAGTTCAGATAAATACATTCGGAACTTATTAAGAAGAAAATATAATTATTATTTTTTTTTGGGGGGGGGGGGGGGGGGTAACCAAGAAATGGAGTAAGATGGGTAGCCAGGTTTGAATTTTGTAAATGAAAAACATAGCAATCATAATCAGTATGATAATAGCTGCGTTCAAACACAAACTGTTTATATATATTGTCCCACACCAATGTAGAAAAATATGGCAACCAAATGCAAAACAAATATAGTCTGGTTTTGGCGAAAAAAAGACAATAGGCACATGTACATGTAAAAACATTCACAATACATTGTGTATTATGCAACTTTGTGTAATTAATGGGATGAGTCTACATTTATATCACTCTGACATAATTAATTTTATAATTCAGTAACATACAGTTCACATTATAAATAACTAACACAAGATATGAATTCATTTACTATGGCCATAAAATGACTTATTAGTGACTTTGTATTAATGTCAGCGATATCAATATCTTTGAATCAAATCATAGACAAGCATACAACAGAGTCAACTTTCCTCTGTCTAACATTATTTCAAATGAGTTGAAACATTCATACAACCATGAACATGAATTATTGGTAATCGCTGTTTATCTTGGAATGCAAAATATTTCAAATCTGAGTCACATGATCATCAGATATAAACAGCTTCTATGAATATCTGACATCTTACAATACTAACTATACAATACAGCAATCTACATTCTACATTATGTTCTTATAAGCATACATTTATAAATGCATATATGCATAAACATATAAAACATCACAGAGACAAAGCCACATCCATCAATTAAGGCACACTGACAATAAAAACAAATACCAAACTAGGTTTGAAACATTATAACATACCACACAACAATTTACACAAAACAACCAGTGGAATGCAGACTAGTAAATTATCAATGCAAGACTTAAATACAACAAAACAGAGTGGACTTTGTGGTGTTAATATCATGAGGTATCTCTTGTTTTTGTTTTTTCTGGCCGCCAATATCGTGTGACAATAATCTAATTACTAATATGCGTAAACTTTTATGGTTAAAATATCTGGATTTCAATATCACTTATAATATCAACATTACTTAAAATATCATTTCTAGATTAAATCAGAATTTGATTGTTGCATCAGAAAATATAATTTTTGAGCTGATCTATGAGTATTAATACATTTTTTATGAAAGATCTGTTGATAGCAGGCCTATATTTGTGCTACACTTCTGTGAAGTCCCCATTAGTGTCAATTTTCACCACAACCTTGCGGGGCCCCGAAGAGACCACCGTCATCGTACTGTCTGGGGTGGGTGGGGGCGAGGAATCCTTCCTCTTTTTTCGGATAATGAAAACCAGCAGTATAAGAGTTAGACACAGTAACACTGCTATTCCTACGAGTATTGGAATGAGTGAGGACCTCTCTCCTCCCTTGTCCTCAGAAACCTCGGATATTCCTGCTGTGGTGTCTTCTTCTTGATGCTCCTCGGTAAGGACAATTCTAATCATGTTTGTGCCCTTTCCAGCCACACCCAATGCCTGCATGACATCTGGAGACCTCCTCTGTCTCTTTTGCCATGGGAAGGATGCGTCCTCACCGGGCAAGGAATGATACGGTACAACCCTGTCGCCTATGGAATTTGGTGAGAGTAAATTGTAAATGACGTGGATGAACCAAAGTCTGTCTGGGTCACTCTATAATAAAAAAAACCCAAAACACCTATATAATCAGTACTAGATTTTAGATCAATTAAAAGTATGTACAGTAATTGAACAATTCTGACCTCAAACAATGGCTCTGTATCAATGACAAAGCCATCAGCCCCAGGTTGCTTTATCAACGTCAGGGCACCTTCATCTTCAGCCAGTTTAGCCGTCAAAGGAACTCCATTCAAATCTCTGTCAACTGTAAAAGGAGCCAGGCGGTCCTGAAAAAAAACCCGGTAAAATATGAACATGTTCTCCTCTATTAAATCTACAGGGCACAGGTACAATGAATATTAGCTGCATTTGGATACTTACAATAACTTTAACCTGGTATTCTAAATTTTCTGACTTGGACAGACAGCCATATTGCCCATTTTGAGGGTCGTATGTTGGAATGTGTCCATCCTTGCCCGAGCACAGAAACACCTTCTCCAGGGAGATCTTCATATGATCTCCCATCGTCTCCACTGCATTCATGTCTATACGCCCATAAATTTTCTCCCCTTCAAGAACATTGAAAATACTTGCAATCAGTAAATATTACCTGTGAGTCAGTTTCAAAAACTGGTGCCTTTAAATTAAAACAAATCAAAAAATTAATTAGTTGTAAATATATCACTTAATGAACTTTTTTATTTTGAAATTTGTGAGGTCTTTTTTGTAAGATCTTTATCTAGCATTCAAATTTTCTTCTGACAATAGTCAACTGCATATTGTATAATTATATTTATAAATAATGATTTATTTTGAAAGTACCAGGAGCAAAAGAGGATACAAGTTTATGTCCGTATTTCAATGGTTTCTCTGAGATCCACTGGTCTCTTTTCCTCGTCAGGCTAATGTCTGTATTGAGTGTGTACTCGGCAGGTACGGGGTCACTGATTTGTTGGAACTGGATGGGGAGAGAGAAAGATATTGGGGACTCAGGATGGCAGGGAGTGTCCAAGGTGTATGCCTCGTACACAGGTGTGAGACAGGGAATCAGTGTGATGTTGTATACACCTGTATAGTCGTCAAACTGTTAAAAAAAAGAAAGTCATTTACAGTATTCATAATGGCACAATATCATATTGCTCTAACGGCAAGGCGTGTGTGAATAGAAAATTCGGACCAGTTGCACATTCATTCAACGGATTTTTTTGGCGTCAGTAAATCGGACCAGTAATGCATTGTTTTAATCATCCCAGTAGTTCCCTGTAATCATGGCAATTTTTATCACTTCACACTCTCACGAGAATCAGCAAGACAATAAAAAACAATAACGATGTATACGACATACAGTCAGTTACCTCTAAACTTCACCTCAGTACACTCTCAATCCAAAAAAAAATAATAATCGAGTGACGTCACAAAGGTTTGCACATTGATCCGATAGATTTTTTCGGCGTCAGTAAATTTGGACCCACAATTCATAGTACCAATGGTTTCCAAGTCCTCACGTTCTCGCGAGAATCAAAGTAAAATTTTTGAGAAGCATATTCGATGTGTAATTTTAAGAACATCATGCTTTTTAAGTAAATAAAACAGTATACTTCCCTTACTTTTATTTTTCAGGGGAGTTTTAAAGAGTCAGACGACACATAAACGTGAACTTTGACGTCACAATAAGGGGAAATTACTCTAACTGAAGTTATTGTAAATCTGCTGAAATTACCAAAATCCTCTCAAAATCTTGCAAAGCTAAATAATGAGGACATTTCTTCAGATATAGGAAACAGTTGTAACTTGCACTCATTTGGATGAATGCTCACATTTATTTCATTCACTATAATTACGGTAATTTCCAGGAACGTACACGTAGCATCAGGTTTTTTAGCTCACCTGAGCTGAAAGCTCAAGTGAGCTTTTCTGATCAAAATTTGTCCGTTGTCTGTCGTCGTTGGCGTTGTCGGCGTCGGCGTTGGCGTTGTAAACTTTTCACATTTTCATCTTCTTCTCCAGAACCACTGGGCAGATTTCAACCAAACTTGGCACAAAGCATAACTGGGTGAAGGGGATTCAAGTTTGTTCAAATGAAGGGTCACGCCCTCTTTAAAGGGGAGATAATTTAGAATTATTAAAAAATTGTAGGAATGTTTCAAAAATCTTCTTCTCAAAAATTATTAGGCCAGAAAAGCTGTAACTTGTATGGAAGCATCCTCAGGTAGTGTAGATTCAAATTTGTTTAAATCATGGTCCCCAGGGGTAGGGTGGGGCCACAATGGGGGGATGAATTTTTACATAGGAATATATAGAGAAAATCTTAAAAAATCTTCTTCTCAAAAACTATTAGGCCAGAAAAGCTCAAATTGGAGTGGAAGCATTCTCAGATAGTGAAGATTCAAGTTTGTTTCAATCATGCTCCCCGGGGTAAGGATGGGGCCCCAATGGGGGGGGGGATGAATTTTTACATAGGAATATATAGAGAAAATCTTTAAAAATCTTCTTCTATAAAACTATTAGGCCAGGAAAGCTGTAACTTGTATGGAAGCATCCTCAGGTAGTGTAGATTCAAGTTTGTTCAAATCATGGTCCCCGGGGGTAGGGTGGGGCCACAATGGGGGGATGAATTTTTACATAGGAATATATAGAGAAAATCTTAAAAAATCTTCTTCTCAAAAACTATTAGGCCAGAAAAGCTCATATTGGAGTGGAAGCATTCTCAGATAGTGAAGATTCAAGTTTGTTCCAATCATGCTCCCAGGGGTTAGGATGGGGCCCCAATGGGGGGGGATGAATTTTTACATAGGAATATATAGAGAAAATCTTTAAAAATCTTCTTCTCAAAAACTATTAGGCCAGGAAAGCTGTAACTTGTATGGATGCATCCTAAGGTAGTGTAGATTCAAGTTTGTTCAAATCATGGTCCCCGGAAGTAGGGTGGGGCCACAATGGGGGGGGGGGTGAATTTTTACATAGGAATATATAGAGAAAATCTTTTTTTTAAAATCTTCTCAAAAATGCTCCAATCTGAGTGGAAGCATCCTCAGATAGTGCAGATTCAGGTTTGTTTAAATCATGGTCCCCTGGGATAGCGTGGGGCCACAAAGTGGGGGGGGGGGGGTATATAGGAATAGAGAAAAATCTTCTTACAGATACAACAAAAGGGGCTTGGTATTTACCATAAAAATATGTGGATAAAAATCGGCAGATGTTTTAAATATTTTTAGCAAGATCTACAGTACTTAGTTGTCAAGATATTTTGATTTTGTTACTGTTATGATAATTTGATCAGAGTTAAGGCTATTGTTGCTCAGGTGAGCGATGTGGCCCCTGGGCCTCTTGTTTAAAAGGGGGTGGGGGTGGATGACAGCCTAAGAAAAAATCTTTACAAGCAAAAAGAAAAAAAAGATAATTCTGAAAATTCTAATCCTTCAGCTCTTTAGCAGTTCAATGGTTTCTTGTTTTTCACTTCCATTTATTACATGCTCCCAATCCCAAGTGTGGGGGGGGGGGGGCAACTCCATGTTCCTTTAATATGATAAGCAAATATAAGCGTAAATTAAAAAAAAATTAAAAATTAATAAGAAAAAATGCCGACTGCAAAAAAGGGGATGATTTGACGTTACAATTACTTTAAAAGAGGAGATACAGTGCAATGAACATTTATTATATATTAAAATCTTTATTATTCAACAACATTGTATCTGAGATTAAACTATTGTTCTACTTATAAATAAATAAATAACAAATCTTATAACATATGAAATCTTATAAACTATGGATAATGGAAATTTACTGAAAAATAGGTATGTTTTATTTTATTTTGCAATCAAATTTATTTACGTTGTTAATTTTATTTTTATTGATTTATCATAATTCATTGTTTGATCACATGCTGCGCTCGCCCCAACGGTCGCACCGTAAAACATATTAATTTTGTAAGGAATCATTCTTTGAGTATTATGAGGTGATAACTTTGGTTGGGACGTGATCATATCCAATAAAGCCCAAAGGGCTTTCTGATAGAATTGATCATGCCCCGTCCGAAATTATCACCTCAAAATATTCAAAGAATGATTCCTTATTACTTATATTGATATAATTTTCAGCCATTGTATGATTAAATGTTTAAATATTTTAAAAGCAAACCCCGCTGGCGCCCCATTTGAAGTCATCTGAAGTTATTGGACTGTATAGTACAAAATCGATATGTAGTGTTATCACAGGCAAAGACACTGAAAAATGTAAATACATGTATAAGTATTTACTTACTGCAGTATCTGACTCAAATTGCCAGTGTTGTTCTGGCTGACTGAATGTGGAGTCTCCCCCCAGGAGTTGGAGGGATAAACCTAGCCCTGGGCGGTCAGGAGATGTCACAGACGAGGAGGCAAGACCTGAAATAACACAAATACATGTATAACGCAAAATTCATACATAGATGTCAATTGAAAACTAGAACTGTCCTTATGGGACTAATACCCCCGCAAGGCTAATTTCAAATGGGACAAATAATAGAATTGTACAATAAAGGTTTGCGACACATAAATAAAAAAAAATTCTAGAATTGTAAAAAACTAAATTAGTTAACAAAGAAAAATTAAAATCAAAATTTTCAAAACTTCACTGTAAATACATATGTATAATAGTAATACATTTACAAATTTATGTACATGTATCTGGTGATATTTTTTTTATTTCATTGTTTTAAAGAAAAACCAACAAAGTGACAATAACCCCTCCCTTTGCAGTAAATGAAAATAGCCAAGCAATGCTCTTCTGTTGATAACACTTTGAATATCTTTCTAATCAGAGTCTTGACAGATGCAATTAGTTGTTTCAAATTTTCCTCACTTTCTCCTATGGTACAATGCAACTCCATATCAGAAAATTGATCCCATGGGACTATGATTTTCTTTGATGAGCTTGTTAAATTGGATAAAACCCAGAACATTATCATAATTAGCATACGATGTAAAACATGAAAAAAAGAAAATTTAATATTACAAACAATTTTAAAATTGCCAAAACACTACAATCATATCCGTAATTTTGAATTTCATTTAAATTAATTAATTAATGAAGGGTCACTTCATCAATTTACTTGACTAATAAATTTAAACAGCTTCTAAAAATAGCTAACTTCTTTATTAATAATGATATTATTTATTTCATTATAATGATAGAAACTTTTGGTTTACATGAAGCAGTATTAAAATAACCCCATAACCACCGCCCGTTTTACAGATTATCAATTTTCCCTAAACCCAAGCTCCATCTAAACCATGGCTCTGATAATGGCCCCCTTGGGACAACTGAATTCAGCCACACTTGTCTTTGATGTTCTTATAATTAGCTCCTAAGAATTTATCAATGACAAACAAAAACGTTGCATTGTCAGTTGATAGAATACTTATAAAAAATAAATTAAGTTAAGAAATAAAGACAAAAAACCTCCATCTGGATGTATTAATATAAATATATTTTAGAGTGTTTACTATTAATTAATTAATAAAGTCTGTAAGGATTACCTCCCTTACTTTTCAACATCAGTGTATAATATATAGAATAAGGAAAATGAAAACTGTCATAAAATCATTAAATCTTGTCTGATCTTAAAAAAAAATTGCAGGTGCACATCTCCAGATGGTGTTCAACATATGTACAAATTTTCAGACTGTTCCATGCAGTAGTAAAAAATTCTATAGGGGGGACAAAGTTGCGTCTACAGACAGACGGACAGACAGACAGACGGACAGGGTGAAACCAATATACCCCCCTAAACTTCGTTTGCGGGGGTATAATTAAAACCTGCAACTAAATCTCTTTTAAATTGACACAATGAAACATGATATGAGTACCGGTCCATTCTCAAATTGTGAAAACTCAGCACACTGAAGAAAAGATATATTCATTATTTTAAAATCATAATTCTGATTGAGAACTCGGTATATGGTGATACATTAGGACTGTCCTTTATTGATTCCATTTGTGTAAAAAAAATTCTGAACTCGTAAACTGTTTACTAAGAATTATATTTAAGTTAAATTCATGATGTCATATTTCAAAACTAAGGGCATTTGGATCAAAATGAAAATTTTGAGAAAACTTCGAAGAACAACAGTAAATTGATTATGATTATTTTAAGGGGGCCATTTTAGACCCTTATCAGATACAGTCCTTTGCCATAATAGGAATGGATACCTTGAAAGGTGGAATACTGCATAACAAATTTTCCATTAAAATGAGCTCTGGTAGTAAAAGACACATGAAGCCTGCCATCTTTGAGAACTCTCATTGCTGATGGATACAGATTTCCTGAATATGCAAAGAAGAAATATTTAATGAATGCATACATGTAATACATATCAAACAATTTTTTGATACAATTAATCTAAAATATTTGGAGTGTCTTATTTCAGACATCTTAAAATAATGAAAAGTAAACAACATATAAATGTACCTTTAAGGTCTGCTTTTGAAGGGGACACAATGCCATTTCTCCACATGATGCCTGTGTTGTACACGAAGGTGAGGGGTAGGTTTATTTGGTGATCCTGGTGGAACCACGCCCCTGGGACAGAGGGAGAATACCGCACATAGGACACAAACAGCCTTACATCCAGAGTAATGGCAGACATCGTGGAGGAGATGGACTGAAATGCCAGGAAATATATCATTGTTCATTGGTCAATTTGTGAGGAGGGCATACACAGGGAAACATTTTTATAGCAAAATGCCAGAAAAAAGAATTTTGGGTTCTTACAGTAAAGAATTTGGAGGCATGAAACTTACTTCACCGTAAGCATGAATTCATTGTAAGCATGTTCAATGTGTGTTTTACTTTATTTGATTTTATTATGCAACACATACCTGTCCATCAGACCTGATGTGACCTCCACACTTGGACAAGAGTTCTGACATGTCAAAGTAGCCTGTGATGTCCCAAACACAGGACTCTAGGTCCAAATTCCTGTCAAATATTATTCAAGCAAATTGATAAAGTAAATTTTTTATTTTCATGTAATGAGCATTTTCTGAACAATATTTCCTTGTTTGATTTATCATAGAGCAGTAATTAGAGCAGTCAATTCATTTGTTTTAGTCACCTATAAAATCTCAGGGCGCGGGCTGTACGTAGTTCTACGTCATGTTGATATGGCTCAGAATCTCTTGGCGTGTTCCTGTGGTGTGTGGCATTAGAGGTGAACCCTCCCTGGTGTTCTGTGGCATCCAGTAGATTAGAACATTGATGCTGAGCCACCCTCAGGCTGCTGGGGGTCAGGATGTAGTCAAAGTTGGATGGCTGGTATGTGGAGACCACTGGTAAGAGCCCATCATTGTGAGGAATAGTGACAGATATCTTTACTTTGTTGGAGTGGTCTTTGCTTTTAGGTCCTTAAAATATAAAAATTTTACATTCATAGAACCATTTATTTTCCTCAACAGTCTGATCAACAAACTAAAAAAATTCTTTAATCAATTATTTCAGACACTAAAATTTGATTTTAAAAATATGGTTTAAAAATTTAAATAGACATCAAGAAAAAGTTATATAGTGGCCTGAATTAATAAACATTAAATGTACAACATATAGTTTCATTGAACCTTGGTATCTGATGGTTGCTTGGTAGGGATTGTTCCCAAAAACTCCATTTTCCTTAGGCATGCAGATTCCACTTTCAGAATCAATAGTAACTGGTTCACTGTCCACTTCCTTGCCTGGGTGACCCTGGGAGTTGAAGGCGCGGGCAATACATTGTACTCTGCTGCCTGTAAGAGAGAGTCAACAATTTTCAAAAATCATTTTCAAATAGCTACTCTTTATGTGACTACTAAATCTTAAATTGCATTTACAACTTTTCTTAAAATCAATTAACCACTGTACCAAGACTACAGGAAATCAAAATATATCACTTGCATAACTTATCAAAATTTGTAATGTTATGAATTCTTATTTCTCTCCTCCATATTACCTGCAGTAAAGTATATGCTGTCCAGAGTAATCCCAGTTGAGGATGCAAAGAAGGTGGTAGATTTAATGTCTTCCAGTGGATAGGTCACTCCACTTTTGTGTGTTGGAGCAGCTACTTTCCAACGGAACCGTGTGGCATCATCATTAATTCCAAGAGTTCTGCAGATTTGAGACAAATCTGCATACTTAGGATGCTTTGGATTACATGCCTAGTAGATAAAAGAAGAAAATTTCAAATTAAGGTGTTTAAAGGGTGAGAGTTGGGACAGCAACAGCTTTTCTGCTGGAATCATTAGATTTTCATAGCTTTAATTTGAATCAATAAAATACTTTTCTTACACTAAAGATTTTCACTAAAGATTTTAATACATTAAAATACACAAACTTATCCAGGTATAAATTTTAAAAATCAATTAAGTGCATGTATATGATTAAATCAGTACTGCCTACCGTGACACAGATGACAGGGTATCCATTGATGGGATTGTTCTCGGTTGTGGCGGCTTGGTCATAGTCACGGAGTGACACCACGAGTGGCTTAAGTGGAAACACCACATCTGCCAGGCGGTTCTTCTCCTCTATCACCACCTGAGCTCTGTCATTACGCTGTAAAATTGGGCAAAACTTTCATAAATTTAATGTTTTATTACTACCTAAGTTCTGTCATATTAATGTCAAAAAATGTAAAACTTCAATAATGTTTAATGCTATATTACTTCAGCTTACTGTAACTGCAAAACACTACAATACTGATTTAATCTCAATTTATCCAAATATATTCCATCTTCTAATAATAGAAAAAATATCATATTGATGAGAAATAAGGATGGTCAAAATATAATTATTTATAGAGGTTTCTTACTATGTTTCTCTAAATCAAAACCTCACTTTAAAACATATTACCTTAACTTCTGCTATTAGATTTCTGTCTTGTCCAAGATGAACAGTAAAAACTTCACTTATCTCCCTTGCAGTATCATACAGAATAGAAATCTCCACGTGTATGGTAGTCATACCAGGATTAAACAACAACTCTATAAAAACAAAACCAAACAAGTTTATAAATCCATCTTCTGTGTAATATCATGAAATTAAAAACAATCAATTAAAATTCATAATTCCGTCTTCTGAGTAATACCGGTACATGTATGTATCATGACATTAAAAAAAATTAATTGAAATTAATAAATCCATTATCTGTGTAATACTATAAGATTGAAAACAATGAATTAAAATTAAATAAATCCATTTTCTGTGTAATACTATAGGATTAAAAACAGTCAATTAAAATTCATAAACCCATCTTCTGTGTTATATTACAGGATTGAGATCAATGAATGAAGAGTTGGGTATGGTCTTTACCGTTAGCGATCGGATCATAATCAGTCCCACTGACAGCGGAACCATCCTTGGTGTGGAACAGAACCCTGGATACACCAGAGGTGTCCCCGAGCCTTAACACTGGAATCAACACCTTGGACACATCCCCGGGAAGCAGGGGCTCGTTAACAAAGTATCTTGGCCGAGAAAATTTGATAATAGGTTCTACAAGAAAAAAATGCTTCAGATTTTCACAAGGTGAAAATTTCATACTATGTTTTTCTTAGTTTAAGAATAAGATCTTTGTAGTGCATTATTGGTTTTATCAATTTGTATTAATTGTCACTGTATAAAATTTTGAAAACCAATGGAAAGATTAGATGAGTATCTTACTGTCTGAATCATCATTAATCCTGACTAATGTTGAGTTCATTCCTCCAACTTTAGCTAATCCAGCTGCCTGGCTCTCTGGATTACCCAGCACAAGCCTAAATACCTCTGGATTTGGCTCGTAAGTGTTGTCATTCACAATATACACTCGGCATCTCTTCTCTTTCTCACCTGTAACAACACAATAGGAATGTAATTCTGAGAGCTGAACAGCAATCCAATCCAAACAATGGTTGTTACTCCGCACAAATACAAGAATGCTGTCAAGTATTTCAATTATATAACTGAATTTCCTTTTTCTTAATTTACACTGATGTCTAAGAGTTACAAAGACCATTTGATGATTCTGGTTAATCATAATGAAATGATTTGTAACGATATTAAATTTTTGCCAGAAATGAATTTGTAAAGATATATTTTTTTTTTAATTTAATCTGCAGAATATCAAAATTGACGTCAATAAAAATGTCAACCTGGTTCAAAATAGATTCTTGAGCTGTCACTGTCCATTCTTTCAATGAAATCCTGAGTGACCTTGGCTGTGGACTGTCTGGTGTAGCATCTGATGCTAGAGTCATGAGTTAGATCCCCTGATCTCACAATAAGAGCCTCAACAAAACCCTTCTCCTCATTCACAAAGTACTCCTGGTCCTCAAACTCCATGGAAGGAACTGACAAAATTAATAATCATGGGTTTGCATTAAATTGTAAATTCAAAATCTTTTAGTTATGAAAGAAAATATAATCAGAGAACTTCAGTATTTTTCCCCACATCCATGGAATATACATGTACTCTTTACCATTTTAAAATGAAAACAAATGAGAGAATAAATACAGTGGCACTTCATCATTTCCAATAGATTCTATTGGTTTACATTAGATGACAGGTGTATAATAAATACATAACCCCTACCATCTGATACACTGTCGTTGATGTAAACCATGGCTCTGTCTGGTGACCCCAGTAACCCTCCAATTGTAGACTTCAACACAATCTGGAAGTGCTCGACCCCCTCAAGATGGGGTCGGCCCAGGTCATCCAGGATCTGGATTGATATTGTGTTTATTGTAACACCCGGAGCGAAGTCCAAGATTTTATTGACTGCAATATAGTCCAGACCAACTGAAATAAATAAAATGCATATTTTTACAAATCAATGCGCTTATTATTGTTCACAGTCCTAATAAAAAATCAGAAAACTTGAACACATCTTTCAAAGGTTTAAAATCTGAATTATTCTTTCTTTTGGAGTTGTGTTTACAACCAAACTTTGAAATCTTTTATCGGGTCAGATGTTTAATCTCTGGGTTTTTTTTTTTTAATTTCCCACAGCTTTACTGTCCGACTGTTTTCCTGTCAGACTCCAAGTTGGTCAGTTAGCACCATGGTATGAACTTCTCACCTACTGTGTAACATACAACTGTCGGCCAGTCTATCTCCCTCTTCATGATAACCATCTCCCAATTTGATACATTTCAACCCAATTAACTCTTTTTTATTCTTCAATACAATTCAAGCTTAGCTGCTGACCTTGAGCGGATTTGGGATTGGTCATGCGTGAGCGAATGGTCACGCTAGATGGTTTGGAGAGGTCTGTCCCGGTTCTCCGGATCCCCACCTCTAGCTGCTGCTCACTCTCATCAACCACGTACTCTGATCTCTCAAATGAAAACTGAGGCTCTGAAATAAGATAGAAAAATTCATCAAGATAATGCTTTAAAATTCATTTAAAATAAATCAATCTAGAACATAATTATTTCTCAATAAAGAAAGGGAGGCTTGACTGTATTTATCTGCAATGTAACAAAATTATAATGTACATGTTTTCACATATTTTATTAATTTGAAGACCATAATCAATATATTTGTGACACTCATTAGTTTTTCAAACCATATGACTAACCATGTTTTAGTAAGTGGCAATTAGTTTTTCTTGCTCATATTATGTTCATTAAAATTGTATGAAAGGGTGGAAATTGAAAGTATTTCCTCTCGATAAGCTTTGAATTTGCACGTAAACATATTTCTAACACAGTTTCAAGTACCAAGGAAAAAAAAAAGCAAGCACAAATAGAAAGAACAGTTCAGGCTGGATGAAGTGGTAGTTACATAATATAAGTACATTTCTTCACCTAGCTCCTAATGACATTTGAATGCTAGTGTTACCAATTAAATGCAAGATTTTTTCTTCCATTTTCTCTTCCCTTGTAATTAGGTTTTGTGTTCTTGTTTTTTTTTTCTAACAAGACTGACAAAGATATCAAACATTTCATCTCTACGTTCTCTTGTCATACAAAAATCTCTTCATCCGGAGAGAGATGAAATAAAAGTTCTCCTGCGTTATCTAAGGTCAAATTAAACAAGGGAGAAAACTGCGACTGATCCCGATAAATCCCAGAAGCAGACGACAGTTCTCTCAGTGAATTGTCAGCTGCTCGTCTCTCACACAAATTACCATCACAGCTGCAGACTGATGGCTCCCAGCCATTGTCACAGATAACCTCTATCTCAATTCTTATTTTCTATCATTTTCTTGGATAAACTTTTTACCAACTTGCCATTCACATCAATTTTTTTTATTTGAAACCATTGTAGCTAATCGCTGCCCCCGAACAGCAGGGCGCAAATAAATTTTTGTCTGCAAGCAGTTCTTTTATTATACTAATAAATAATTTTTTTCAATTCTATGACCGTAAGAGCAAAAAATATAATATCAGAACTGTCTTAATTACCTCAACATGAAATGACTCCTCTCTAAGATTTTCAACATACACCAACTTTATGATTTTTAAAACAATTATGAGAATAATTTTTCAAATTTTATCTTGATGCTTTACAGCAGTTGACTCATGCCTCCACATAAGTAAGCAATTTTAAAAAGTCATAAAAATATGCTTTAAGTAATACAATACCCGTTAAAAGTCACAACTGTGGGAGATAAATATTTCTTATCTTTATATATTTTGAGTTTTCTATTTCATGTTGCCAATACATTAAGCAATTCAAAAGATAATTTCACTGGTTTGCACTTGAAGAAATATTCTTTAATTGCGGAATACAGCCCTAACCACTAAGACTTCTCCTCCATGAGCACTGAGCCAAGAAAATTTATGGAACTGGGTTCTGATCTGCTTGTCAAGACTACTTCATTTCAAAAAGCAGCAAACAGCAGTTATAACACTAGAAAAAGAAAAGTCAGGAATTCAGCAGAGATAGCTTTGTCAATTCTGCCTGACAAGCTTTTCTGTTTTCCTCTCTAACAACAGACAATGCTCAACCAGGCCATCCCACATTGTGAATACAACAAAAACAAAGGATAAAAAGAATATTGGAAAAACATATGTATCTTCTCTTTGGGTATTTTCTCCCCTCTCTATTATATATACAAGATCTGTGCAATTCTTACAAAAATATACAAGAAAACAGAATCAAAAAAGCTGTCCTTGGAATCACACAAGAAGCAATTCATTTTCTGTTTAAATGAATAACTTTTCCCACCTCAGGTGGTCATAACATTTGTTTAACAGAGTTCTTCTCTGCGGTTTATCAAGTCCTGAATCACACAGAGAGGTGAGAGGGGGAGCAGCAGATGGGATATGTGATTTCTGGATCCCCCCATCAATCTGACACCTTGATTCTCTCCACTGTTTGCACTATCTCATCTCTTCTCTGCCCATGACTGACCACACACTAATAAATGGTTATCTTGTCCCCTCACAACCTGAAGCCTTTATCTATGGCAGTTGGCATTCAGGGTTAATAAGAAATTAATTTCCAATGATAAAATATCAAATCCTTCCAAAAAATCGGATAATTTGCATGGGGAAATTTTTCATATGCAGGTGTTAGAAGATATTTCAGAAATAATTATGGGCTAAAAATATCTCTCTTAACCTTAATATTTTTTGGAAAAAAAAAATATCCACCCTTTTCCCTGTAGTGCTACTCGGCTAAATTAATGTCAAGTTGGAGCCCACGATCCATGCATATCATTTATCTAAAGTAGTATAATCCATGAATATCCCTTATCCAAAGTAATGAAACTGACAAGCCCATTCAAATGGGACCATTATAATTGTCTAAACAATACAGTAGATGCTGTGTCATTTAATTAGTGCTATATGAAGTGTTGGGTTGAGTGCATATGCAGCACAGATGTTATTACACTCAGGGGCATTATTTAATGTATCCAAATCAGCTAAACAGGTCAGGACATTTATCAAAACATCTTGGGGGGTTTCCTGCAATTTAGCCAAACCTTGTAATAAATATGATGAGTAATATAATCTTTAATCTCTCCTTCCCTGCCTCTCATTTTCTTTCTCTCTCTTCTATTTCTCTCTTTTTATTACATACATCTCTCTTTAATATTTTTTGTTGTGGAATAAAATTTGAAAATTTGCAATCTATACTGAGAAATTCACCTGATTTTAAAACTTGGCTTCAACTCAGGCATTTTGCGTGATTACACTGTCATTTTTTTGAGTATCAGATTCTATGTCAAGCTAAAAATATTTCTCTTTGATAGATTTTTTTACTTTCTCTTAATCCTTTCCAAAAGAGAGATAAGGAGAGAGAAGGAATAAACAAAACCAAAGCATGACATTACCCGTATAATTCAATAATTACTTTATCGTTTTACAATCCTCAAGATCAAGCTCACTGAAAAACTGCAACAACACAGATAAAATTCTTTCTACAGTTATTTAACATTTGAAAAATATGGGACAAAAAAACATGTGTCATGGATTTAAAGGAAATCAACTGGGGCATGAAAAATGGTCCCAACCCATTTTCTGACACACAGCAGACCTCATTTAACAAATTGCAAGAAAACTGCATTTAATACTCGTAAAAAGATTCTTCTTTAAAAAAAAACAAAGATTCAAACAAATTGCAATCTTAACACAAAAATTAATTACCATCTTTGGAATCTGCTTCTATGAAGATAACGGTTTCATTTTTAGTTCCAATCAGTCCACCCATGACGTCTGTCAAAACAACCTTGAAACTTTCCTCTGCCTCATAAAGAGAATCATCAATGATGGTCACCCTGCAGAGTCTGTCTCGTTCCTGGGGACCAAACCTGACAACGCTGCGCTGATCAAAGGGTCGGCTGAAGAAGTCCGACCCAGACAGAATATGCCCTGGTGGTGATCCCACTGCTGTACCTTCATAAAGTGAACACAAAATAAGACTTTTTCCTTTGTTTAAACCAATCATTAATCAGACTATTTGATCCAAGGAGGCTATGTGGTAAACAAATTGCCCACAGAATTCACATACCCGTATTAAATGATTTTCAATATAATTCTTCTAGATATAAAATATCATTATTAAAGAATAAATATTTTGTTTGCTTTCAATTTCAATGAAATTAGTTTATTTCACTTCATTTTTATACACAGCTTTTTTCCCCCAAAAACGTCTGAAAAGTCAGAAAAGGTCACGACCATCCAGCTTTCTGATTAAGTTAACAAGCACATATAATTTTCAGAGCCTTCTATTACATACCCTCAAAGGATTTCTTAAAAGAGGAATAATATTGCATCAATTAAATTTATTGACTAGAGAGTGTAAGTGGTGCTATTTCTGTTCCTACCTGAAACAGTTCCACAAATGACTGTGAGTTCATTTCGTAAATCGCCTGATGCCCGGCGAACAGGAACAAAGATTTCTCCAATGTTTTCAGCAACGCGTCTCTCTTGCCACATCAATTCCACCACTGGTTCTTTAATAAAATATAAACTTTCTGTACAGGGTCATTTTATTTGGGAAATAAAAATTGAATTTAACAATATAATTCAATTAATGAATTACTGATACACATATATAATTTCTTAGCTATTGTGGTCATTTGAAGTTTATTAAAAATTTGAATGCAATGATTAAATGTGGAGGACATTGGAACCAATACATGTATTGCATAAATTTACCATCTTCTGGGTCGGTAATGAAGAAGTTGGAAATGAATGGGTACTCTAAAATACCCAAAACAGGGTCACTTAGTCTCAGCTGAAAATCTTCTGTCCCCTCATATCGATTGTCATTCACAATGTGAAGAGTCCATGTCTTTAATGTTTGGCCTGAAATGATATTAGTTAAATGCATGACTTTGAATGGATAATTCACCATTTTCTGATGAATGCAGGATAAAAATACAAATTGTTAATGGATGCGTGGCGCCTTTCAGCTTCTAACTCGTATGAAATTGCATGGATTACTCATGCATTACTTCATGATTAATAATAGCAGAACAGATTTTTCTCAGTTTATCTGTAGTATAAATTGACACCTACTTTCTGATAATTTAAGTAAAAATATTCTTAATGAAGAAGTCTAAAAGATAAACTTTATTTCATAGAGAGGAAACTGAAACTTTGGCCCAAGGCAACAGTGTAATGAAGCATCAGTCTGGTGGTAATGTTTCTCTGTGGCTTTGCATCAACCAAAGCTCATGTTTTCCTTACCTACTCCTAAATATTTACAATAAAATTGGATACAAGGCAATCAAATGTTTCATTGCATTCCCTGAATGAAGCAGCTGTTTTCACAGACCAGAATGACACAACTGGTCTCGTTGGCATGCATGTTAATTAGTTGACTGAATCATCTCACCCATTTACCCCATTCCTTATTGATTCATTCACTCACTTTTTCCACTCTGGGCAACATAACACACCTTTGTGTGTGTGTGCCCGTGCTTAAAGCAATCACATCATGTCAACCCCTGCCAGAATAAGCAGCTGCTCATTTCTGATAATTCAGCAATTGGCAGTTGGCAACCGATCTTATTGTAATGCATAGTCCCTGCTCTTGATGATTTAATTTGATAACTGCCCAGACAATTGAGATTGCAGGTTCCTATTTGTTTCTGGGTTCTTGAGATCAAAGGAGCAGTAATTACTGGCACTAAATCTATGACCCTGTGATCAATGTCAGTCATCAACTTTGTCTGCAAGTTGTTGGCATCCAGGATGAATACAGTGAGCATAAAATTAGGATGAATTAATTTTTGATAAAGCATACCTGGGTTAAATTGAATTTGAGGATTAAACCATTTATGCGTATCAACTCCGACTTTGGCGCTTCCATTAACTGCAATTATTGCTGAAAATAAAAAAAAATCAATGAGTACAATCACCAGCATTCAAAATGAACCATTTATTTCAAGATGACACATTAAGGGTGAAATACAGCATTTTTTGTGTAATGAAACTGAAAATTTCTTTCCTAGGCTTGCGAAAAAAATTTCAAAGACAGGAAATTATGTTTGTGATGGGCTTCTGCTTAATCAACTTCTCAAGGAATAAGAGAAAGCTTTTCAATTAAATAGAGAGTGGGGTATTTGCATAGTGTGACGTACTGACAAAGACTGTCTCCTGGAGATACCCCCTCCTCTGTAATTCTATTACCAAGGTGTCCGTTTCATTCACTTCCTGTCTGTCCGCAGTAAATGATATGAAGCACCAAGTAAGATGGAAAGGCTGGTTTGGTAAAACATTTCCTCCTGAAACAAGACATTTAAAACACATTGATATATCATTTGTTTGCAAACAAACCTATAAAAAAAAATCCAAAGAGAGTTTTCAATACTGAAATTTTTAAGCACTTATAGCAAACTTTTCTTCACATTTCTGGGGAACAATTAAAGGTTCTTGGTTTGATTAAATCTATTTAATTTTAGTAAAACTGTATAATCCGAAAAAATACTTTTTTTTTTTTTAACCAGAATTTACTCATCTGCTCTGATCCAATTATGAAGAGAATATTAGAAAAAATTTATAAATTGATTGGACACACTTTATGCATCCTTTTATATAGGGGTATGTCAGATATGGCTGGTTCAATCACACACTGTCTGTTTTTGTTATACAAAGCTGCCACAAAAACCAGGTTCTGTGTGACTGCATATCAGATACAAATTATTGTAGCCAGATTCTACATACATCACATTTCACTGTGATGTATTGTTCGATATTGCTGATACTCTGGACATTTATTTTGTATTTCTTGCCGATTGTTCATCTGTTCTCGATGTTGGCTGCAGTCCATTTGTCTGGATCTACCTAACCCCACATGTTTTCTATTTTCACGTGTCTCCACATATCTGCAGGTGCATCTCAATGTGCATTGACATAAAAATGTCTCATAATTAAAATACATGTCGTGCATCTCAATGCAAAATAACATAAAAATGTCTCACAATTGCAATACACGTGCATTTCAATGATATTAAAAACACATAAAAATCTGTCATAATTGAAACGAGTTTCAAACAGAATTCCAAAGAGCATGTACTACATGGCATAAATTCTTGACTCTAGCAATGTCAACCAAAAATTGTTCGCATTGAATTACCTATTTTCCATTGATGCTTAATTTTTAAAAAATGAGACACTAATTCATATAAATGCTTTCCAGATGGACTTATAGCCAACGAAATCATAACATTTATCCATCTGAAATTATGCATGGACATTAGAAGAAACAAGAATTCACAAAAACTCATCAAAATACTGGGTGTTGTATGAACATTACAGTAATTAAGCTCAGCATAGACAAATTTCCTACTATCAAGGGTGATAGTTATGTAACCGAGAGGAAAATTAATTCCTAAGATTATTTAAGATTAGATGACTATTTCACAAAATAAATGGAAAGCAGGAAAATTAATTCCCTAACTCAAAACTTTGGGAATTAAGTATGATAAGAAAATGCACTAAAAAATTTTTCTGATGAATAGTACGATGCTTTTTACTTTTCTGTAGTGTGTTCAAATGGAAAATTACTCTCTTTTATCTCTAAAACATTTCTAGATTTGACAGTATATACATGATTATTATTTCTTCTACCACATCATATAAACACTCTCAACCTGCATTTATTCAGATAAAGAAACATCATGAACCATTTCCATTCCTACAAATGAACACTTCAAAGCACTACATAAATCTTCCAAATTTCATTAATGCATTCCATAGTCCAATAAACCCCTTTCTTGTCCTTGATCATCAAAACCTTGTATAATTTCATATTTCATTTCTAATTCATTTCCACTCCCATCCTAAATGATCATAAAGATGTTTTCAAACAGCCAGTGAAATTACGGGAAGATCCAAACTATTCAACAACACCCTGGTCACTGACATTCACCTAATGTGTAAGCAATTACCTCCCCTTGTCGTAGTTAATTACTTTGTGGCAGTGACACACTTTTTTATCTAAGTAACTGTCATTTTAGATTAACTGAGGTAGACTTCTTTACCCCTGTATCTCTTAGTCACTTCAAAGCTACATAAATATTTACTTGCTCACCCCTTGGCATAGAGTACAAATTCAGTCAGAATTCATTTCATAATGTTCCCTAGTGTTGAGGGGTTATGATTGAGATGCAATTTCCAGTATATACAAAATAACCACAGGTCCACTTCAGATACAAGGATCCATTAAAATGTTATTAACTTGTATACATTGTACAGTCACTCTAAGAAGTATTTTTTTTATCATTTTTGACAGTTAGCAAACTTGACAGCAAACTTCAGAGTATGTTTTCCCATTTCCCTCCATCTTATGATTATAATCTCACGAATGATATAAAGTCAGTGACTAAAGATGCATTGCTCTTATTTTATCAAATCTTTTTAATATATATTACCTCGAGGAAACGTAAAAATAAACAATATTTTAAATAAAAAACTGAGAAGATGAAAAGTAACTCTGAAATTTCAATGAAGATTACACCTTGGGGATGTTGACAGACGTTTGTGATGGTTGATAAAAGCCCTCAAATATTGACGACAGGTAGGTAGAAAGATAGATCAGCAACTTCAAACAGCCCCTGTAATCCAATGACAGACAAACCCGATAAAATTATCTCCAGTGGTCCTATCTTAGTAATCCGGTTTTTTATCTGTTACAAGAAAGCTTGTTACTGGTATAGATACATGTATAAATTATTGATTGAAAATATTCTTCAAGAATGTTCCCCCGAAATGAGTCAGCATTAACAACTCATGGAATTGTCTGATCTATTGCACTGATTTTCTTCTTTTAAAACATTTTAACTACTACATGTCACTTAAGTGTAATAAAAAAGTGCTGGCACCCTGCAGTTGCCAAAAGACCCCCAAAGAACATTAAACAAAATTCAAAAAGTGCATTAGAAGTTTGGATGCACTCCATGTATTTATTGCAACAAAACTGAATGGAAAAAAATACCCACTGAAGAAGAAAAAATATTTAGCAATGAACACCAACATAGAGATAGACATCGCCTAATTGAAATTCAATGACCAAAAAGTTTTGGTTCTGATAAAATCTCAAAACAAGCCACTAATAGCACAATCAATGTAGATCTTGAATGTTTTGTGTAACGTCAGACCAAGGGAATCATGTGCAATAGAGAACAGCTCTAACACAATACTATAAACTAGGGCATCAGTTAAACTTCAATCACCACTGTACACCTTATTGTAAAATTTTGAACAGCAGTGTGGTGTGACAGATTTAAAGTTTAAGTAAGATATGCATGTGCACATACATTCTTCATACATATTTAAGTTTAGGTATGGAAAACACTGTATATTTTTGCCATAGCTGTCATAAATGAAATAATTTTCTAGCATAAAAAAATGAAAGCACACATATAGATATATACATGTACCTGTACATAAAACTTGGTGAGATTTCATTCTTCTCTACCTATATTTAACATCACCTGGTTTGACTCTCATTAACTTAATTAATTCCAGTGGGATTAAGTGGGATTATTTGCAGGGAATATCATAGGATCTCAATGGATTTCAACTTTCTGTTCACTTTTGATATCTATGGAGAGAATCATTGCCCTCCATATATCTTTATCTTTTATGAGTTTTACACCAAGTGAAGAACAAACATTAGTATTATTAAACTTCATTACCTGCTGTTGCAAAACCTTAAATATTGCATAACCTATGTTGACACACACCAGTATAGAAGAACTTTTCATTCAACATTTGTACTGATATAAGCAAACGGAATTATTTGGTACTTCCAGCAAATCATACTAAGATGTGACATACAATATAAATAATTCTGTATCAATAATCAATGGCCCGTCAAACAATCTAAACCAAATTTTTAGTATGATATCTAGATAAATTGACACCTCTTCTTCTCTCTAAAGGTGTTTTTATTTCTGTGATTTCTTTAGATTATTGTAAGAGTAGACTATACCTTTATCTCGGAGCTTGAAAAAGAACGCATCATCAGTGGCATTGGAGGTTGCATTTCGCAGGTAGTAGATACGACCATCGTTTATGTCTTCTGTAAAAACAAATCAATATTCCAATATTACGTGTGCATTCTTTTTCAACAACTTCAATTTAAAAATCTGCAATTTCATCTTCACTTCTATCAGTTATTTTCACTCAGTATTACAACAATCTATGCTCTGCCCACACTCTGTTTAAATATTTGCTATTCAAAAATACTCTTAAGAGTTCAAACAATATTTATTAATAATATCTAGAATTAAAAATTCCAGATTTCTATTTTGAAATGCCCTCTCTCTTGTCAAAATAAAACTATAGATGCATCTAAAATTTAATAATTGTACAAATGAGGAATTGAGTAAGGTGTTAGAGAACTTCAGGCCTCGCCATCATCAAAATTTTTAAATCACTCAACTTAGTCCTGAACTCAAATCCTTAAAGAAAGTGCATAAATTTGAGGTCAACACTCAGACTTGAGGCTGAGTATTGACTTGAGGAAAGTTGGTGACGGCAGGGCCAAAAAGGATTAAAGATGTCTGTTTTTTCCATTATAAATTCTTGTTATTACAAGTTTTGTCAATTTCTTCAGGCAAATAAGGGGGGAGGGCAATACGTCAATGAAAAATATTTTGTCAGTTGTTGTCAATTGGTAGGCATTTGTATCTATCATGAAGATCCACAAAAAATGAAGGAAATAAAATCCTTGGACAGAGTATATCTAGGCTATAAAATTTTCATACTCCCAAACTGTGTAAAACATAATATGGCTTATATCTTAATTCTTTTAACATTTATAATACCATTAGTTACAATCTGTACATCAATTTAAAACTTGCAACTTTTCATGGTCATGTCATTACCAATTCAAATTACATAATCAAAGGTCGTAAGATTATCATTACATCTACGCAGTAGATTTGAAAAATTTCAACATAATCATGTATGGGGATCAGTCAATCAGATACATAAATGTGAAAAGTGGCATGTAAAAATGGCAAAATACAACACCAATCTCCTCTCAAAATTCAATAAATTTTAGATATGATACTGGTTTTGAACTTTCTCAACTCCACTGCACATTAAATCATAAATGCGTAACCACCCTTACTGTAAGAAACTTGTCAAATTTCAAACTGATAATTATTGCTCTTTTCCCTACATCTGCAATCAGTCATCTGGGTACAAGAAATAAAGCTCCAATGATTAGAAATAGAAAAATTCATCTATTACAGCACTACAGTGCACTAATGGTTTATGCAGAGAAGAAAAACACATTTCAAATACGTATCCGAAATGCACTGAAATCTACAAAATTTAAAAGTGATTGTGACAAAGGTACGTATGGATTTGCCACGGATTAGATATCTTTCACAGTTTTTAGCATCATGTTTTGTCACAATCTTGAATTCATCAACTGTAACAGATTTGGTAATGCATTGAAAGTTGGCGCATCATACAATACCTCTTTATTGCCATATCACGTAACTCGGATACAGTTTGTCATATTTCAAATTCTCTGACAGCAAATATTTTTTCGTGAATCTTTTTTAGCTTATTAAAAGGTTACAATCAACCTTCTGTTATACCCAGAATAAAGAATGCAAAAAACATCTTCCAAGTTATTAAGAAATTCCGAAACAGAGGGAAAGTTTTTCTTTAATAATTCATTCTAACAAGTAACTTACGGACAAAAACTTGTCTAACAATCAGAGATATTCCTGTAAAAATTTGCGGAAACAGATGACATTGAGGTCGCTGGGGACTGAATCAAGCATCTGTAATCTACATACATTGTAGAAACAGCAAGACACGAATACAAGAGGTACATTAACCCGATATTCAGTCAGTGCGTATTTATTCAGGGACATCCACACAAAACACAGAAAAGACTGAGGATAGAAGAGTAAAGCACCACAGTGCATTAACCATATATATTATTTACAATACTATTTACAATAACATTTATGTAATCACATAATGTATTGCAAATTGGCAGAAGAAATGACTGCATCCAAGTATTCCTGGAGGGATCAAAGCATCTCTTTCTAAACATAGCTCTCACATCTAGGGGAAAAACGCAAGTGATACAATAGTCTACCATCTGCTCTTAGCTCTGTGAAAAGTGTTATAAAATTAAACCACAGAACACTTCTTTATGTCTTTTAAAGAGTATTCTAACACTTTAAATGTTAAAATTCTATGTCTTTTTAAGAGTTTTGTAACACTTTAGATGTTCATATTTCCAAGATTTTTTCTCTCCCGAAAATGTATTCACTTTTAAATATTGGATTTTATCGACTAGCATTTTCCAGGCATTTGCAACAAGAAATGTATCGGAGATAACATAATCCCTGTAGATATTTTTAGATTAATCTGGCAGCTTTACCATCTATTTCACTCACACAGTACATTGATGCAATGTTTTAGTTCATGGAAAATGAAATCAAATTCCATGCAGACAGAAAACTTTGGTAGAGATTTTCAATTTCAAATTTATTTGAAAAATTTGTTATTTGTTGAGGCACATGAAAAAGAAGGGATGACTGTAATTTCTGAGTCCACTTTGCATATAATGCGTTAATATTAAGAATTTACTCTAGTAAAATAAAACAAATTCAACTTCATGCCTTTAATATTTCTGTTGTTATACATTTGTTCTGTTTGGATGTAACCCAAAAAGATGTTTCAAAAATTCCAAAAAGAGAAAAAAATAATTCTAAAAATTAAGTGTCTTCGGACCCCCCCCCCCCCCCACCTAAATTTTTTGAAAATACATGTATATGTATTTACCAAAGTTGTATTTCTGATGTAAATTCACACCAATTTAACTGACGCCAGTATGACTTCTTATGGGGTCTGCTTTAGTGCACTGTACAGCATTATCACTCACTATTACACTTTGCTGCAAGTCGTATGTATAGTGCTGCAAGAATATGGGTGTTCTAATAAATAAAAAATAGGGGGAATAGTTACATGTGTAGCTATTAAACTGCAGTAGCCCAATAATCTTAATAATTATCCAGGACACGCAGTGCTCTACAGTCAGAAAATCTCTCACTTATCAACTGTACTGAGTGATTTCTTTGCGAAGTATTTAAAAAGTTTTGATAAAAGGCAGGTTCACCCTGAAAGTGAAAGATTGCAAATTCTAGTAGTCTTGGAGAGAAATGGAAGGTCATGAATCAATTGTAGAAACACTGGAGAAAATCTCTTTTTTTTTGCCTTCACTGTGGGAAAGCTTATTCAAAACCCTTCCTTAAATAATCAAGCACTTCACAATGAATATACTGTTGGTAAACCACTAGAGACATAGTTAAAACAATGGCTAAACTCAAAGGAGCTTGTAAAAAGATCTATGGATACTCTTTACTCTAATCTGATCATTATATAATGTAGCAGAAAAGTTTTATTATAAATGACATCCCTGTCTAAAATTGTTGTAATCTTATTTATTTTTCTCAAACTTAAAACAAAGTCAAGTACCGGTAATTCAAGTTTTGTGAAGTAATTATTTATAATCAATGCAAGGCAAAACTTTCAATTTAAGGAATAAATTTTAAAAAATAACATATTTGAGGTTCTTGAGCACTATTGATAAGTAACATTAAGTTTGCAATAACAATAACGAAAACTCTGTAATTACAAATGGAGAAAATGGATGAACAATATGCATTACAAGAGTGTCAAGATAAGAAATATTTCGCAAAACACACTCAGACAGAATACGTTTTTCAAGTAAATGGATAAATGTTACGCTGCAATCTGCTTTAAATGAACTTTATCATTGTTTGTTCACATAGATAATACTCTCTCCACAAACAATTTGTGATGAAGATAAGCATAATTAATTGTCATGATACCGAAACTACTGCTCTTGATTTATCTCCATCCCTCATTCTTGTTTTTCCCCTCTAGATTTCCAAACTAGGAGATTGATTCAGTATTTGACATACTTAAAATTCACACAAAATAGATTGATGCTGGATCGAGCTTAATGTACCTAATGACACCAATGTAAATGAAAATTGGCGACAGATTAAGGAATTAGGCAAATTACTGGCCAATCTTGATACACTGACCTTTGGGCATTGAAAATTGTTGAGGTCATCATCCATTATACTTATTATGTCCATGATTAAGTTTTGATGGTCTACCTGATGTGTATGTAGGGTCTGTGTTATACAGCTAAACCATACAAGGACTATGAAAAAACTTTGCACTATCCAAGGATTATGAAATTGAGGTTAAACTATAGACTAAAATAGCAGTCAGATTATTTAAAAGAAACTTGACTTCTTTTTTTTTTAATTTTGAATAGTGTATTAAATTATTACACTATAAAGGTAGATATAGAAGTAAGAGACAAGATCTAATGACTTAATTAACATCCTCTACCATCTGCAAAACGAAATCTTGTGAATCCCGATTTAAATTCAGTTTATAATTAAGTTTCTTCTGCACCATTATTATTTATTTTCTTTTGTTTATATATTCATAAAAGGAAAAATTAAAAATTTCAATTGCAAATGATACAAAGTACCATATAGAATATATAATTTTTATTTAATTATTGATGTTGAATGATATAAACCATCATATCTAGCCAAGGGTTTACGGTCCCTTCCTCCTCTCTAAGGAGCAGATCATAAACCCTTGGGTCACAAAGATGAATATAAACTTGTCAGGAGTTTGAATATCTACATTCACATATTATTACTGCCTTGACTTGCATAAAGACCAAGTCACACATTGACAATTTAAGCCATGAAAATCCATCACCAAAATTGGACAAAAATTGGACATGGCAAATCTTTACAGGTACATGTATGACTATTATTTTCAGAATCATCTCTATTAGTATCATTTTGCTTCATGTCAATAACATACTAAGGTTCTATCAGGGACAGAGTATGATCACTGAAGGTTTGGAAAAGTTCGGAAGAGGTAGATCTGGGGATCTTAGCGATCATATCAAGCCCTGCAATCACAACATTGCTGAAATTGGTCAAGATTTAATGACATCAAAGAAATTGAGTATCCCCATTCCAAGGTTGCAAAAATAGGCATACTTTTTTGACTCAGTGCTCCATCAATATGGACCCAATGCGGCATGAATGGTCAATATAAACTGAATTTTGCAAGCAAACTCTTGTTCTACACAGCTCCATAACTTCTTTGTTGTAAGATTTAAATGATGAGACAATGAAATTGAATATGATGATAAATAATGAAAAATGAAGTGCAGAGAATAATGCAGGTATACAATCTTGGAACAATTATAGAATATATGAAAGGTGAATAACATTATCATTACAGCAAGAAAACTTTACAGATCATGCAATTTCTAATCTTATATTATAGGCCTATTGATCTTGTACACCGGTAGTTTTTTTGGTATGTTAAGAAATCTACATAGATTTACCTTGAGTCCATGAGCTTATGGCTTCACTGCCCATCTCCATGTTGATGAGATGCCCATGGTCAGGAAGAACAGTCAGAAGAAAAGTTAAACTGTCTGCCGAGCTGTCCCTGTCTTCTGCCTGTAGTACCTTGCTAGTGATCTTTGCCCCTATTCTTCCATCGGGCAGGTAACTCAGGAAGGTAATTCCTTTATTTATGGACACATTTGGAATTCCATTGTCCACAGGGACGACCTCAATGGTCAGAGTCTGAGGAAGTCTGGTCGGGATGGACATGTCCGACAGGATGTAAAAATCTACATTGGTGTTATCTGTAATGGTGAAAGAGAACTCATCTTTGGTCGTCTCAGTTCCGTCATGCTGATAAGTAATAAGGTTTCTCACAATGTCATCATAGGTAAAGGTATTCACAGTCTGGGAGAAGTTTTTCAAAATATTGCCATGTAGTGGAACCTGTGTGATGTAAAATGTGATTTTTTGGTTTGGTGTGTCCAAATCTTCAACCCGTAGCTCGAATGGGGTAATGATTTTATATCCTCCTTCTTGAATCCTGAGATTATTGCAGAATAGCACTGGCTTCTTGTTGTCAACATCCGTGATTGCTATTCTAAAAGTTCGCATAACAGGGTTCCTCCCATCTGTCACTTCAAACTGGAAACCATCCATTTTGATTTCTGAATTTGAATTGTGCACATATCGGATCTTGCTCCCAGCCAGGTCAAGTTGAGTAAATGTCAGTATGGGAATCCCTGGTCTGTCGGTAGATTCAAGAATACCGTGGACGGGAGCTTGAGTGACAGTAAACTTAAGGTCTTCATCCGGAGAGTTGATGTCGGTGCCACCTATCATGTCTGTGGTCAAGGTCACAAAGCCCCCCTCAGGTAACTGCACCCCTCGGCTTATAACCTGCGGATAAATAATGTCCAACTCTGCAATGGTCACGTAAAAGTAACGGTCCACGATTGGGTTCAAGCCATCTGTTACATCTAGCTTAATGATGTCTTGTCCACTTTTACTGCTAGTGTGGACATACCAGATCCTATTGTTGTCAATGTCAAACTGGGTAAAATTCATGTGCAGGGTTAAATTTCTCACAACCCCATCATGTCCTCTCTTCATAACATATCCATATCTGGGATAGCCTCTTATTATGAATGTGATTTTTGAATCCTCTGAATCAATGTCTTCTGCTCTCAAATGATTATTAGTGATAAGTTTTCTCCCTCCTACTACCTCAATATCCAGTCCATTGTTTACAGATAATCTGGGTGTTTCATCATCTATGGGTAAAATCATTATAGGAATGGTACGGGTGATGTTAAACTTGCCATCAGTCAGGATAAATTCAAAGGAATCTCTAAGCGTTTCAGAATCATCATGTTTATACATAATAGTGGAAGACTTAGCTATGTCAGTTTCACTAAAACTTGACACCGGAAAAATGCCTGCAATGGTCCTTTGTTGTATGATCTGACCATGATGAGGTGGCCTTGAAATGATATAAGTCAAGGACCCTTTGGGATCATCTTTGTCCACAGCTTTTAGAATAGGGGTATCAATTTTCAACTCCATGCCTTCCATGACAATGAACTCCCTGATATATACCTCAGGTTCTTCATCATTCTCTGGATACACAGCTATTGGGAAGCGTTCAATGGGAGACTGGTTAATTCCATCGTTGCAATAAAATCGAAATTCATCCCTTCTGATTTCAACACCTTTATGAACACTTTGGACATAGTTTATGTTTCCTAGCCTCAGATCCTCAACATAAAAGGCAGATATTGGGATTCCTTGTTGCGACTTCTCTGATCCTGCAGCAGGCGACATATTTTCCAAATAACCATACGACGGTTGATTTGTAATAATGCACTGTAGAAAATTGTATGAAGTATCCTCATCCATTGCATCCAAATGACGTGGTAATATTGGGGATTTCTCACCTTCATTGACACCATATTGGGCCCCTAAAACTATGCTTGGGGATTTATCATTGACTGGTAAAATTTGGATTTGAACTTGAACAGTCTTAACATTATTATTTTGGACTTCTAATTCCTTAGAACTGTCAATCAAAGCAAGCTCAAAACTATCATTTGCAGACTCCATTCCTATTTCTCTACTTGTATGTCGATAGAAAACACTTTTATCCATCAAGTTCTTTTGTGTAAAAGTAGTTACTGGTTGGTTGTTCAGCACAATTCTACCTAGTTTTGGTCGAGATTTGATGGTGAAAGTCAGATCCAGATCATTTGTATCTGGATCTGTTGCTTTGATTTCTTTGTTCCATTCAGCACTGCTTCCACCTTCATTTATCTGAACACTGACAAAAAGGACATCTGATTGGTTTCCTACAAAGGTTGGGGGTTCATCATCCACAGGGTCAATTTTGATTGGAATTGCTACAGGTACATGATGAATACCATCTGTAACATACACATAAAAACTGTCTTCTGTGGCTTCACTCCCTGAATTTTTATAAATGATGTTTCCACTCATAATATCACTCAGTGTGAGATTGTCATTTTGAATTAAGCGTTGCTGGAATTTTTTTAGAATTCCGTGTTTTGGTAATCGGGTGATAATGACTTTTAGCAAAGAGTTATCAGTGTCTGGATCATTTATATTAAGTACATTTTGATTGATGGCAAATTCTTCATTTTCTAAAACTCTAAAACCTCTGCTTTTAACTCTTGGGGGCTTATTGTCCACAGGGTAGATGGTTATTACAAATCGTTCATTATTCAGAGCATTTTCATGCATATCTTCCACTGTGAAATAAAAGAATATAATTCTTTTTGAAATTCCTGACTCTATGATGGGAGGCATATAACAAATTTTCAAGTGGTTTATTTGGGATTGCGTAAAACTGTTGATCACTGTTGAAGGGGTATCACACAGTACTAATTCTCCTGCTGGTATTTGGGCATTTTGATCCGTATCAAATGGCTGTCGAATTATCCTATATCTGAGATTCCGATCCTCGGTACTCTCATCCGTGTACCTAAGATTCTTTTTCTTAATCACTGTCATTTGAAATTCGTTAACATCAAGCTGAAGTGTAGTTGCCTCTGCTAGTCGTGGAGGAGTATCATCGACAGGCCAAATTTTCACCAAGAACGTGTACTCTTGTGACTGGTTTGGAGGGTCCATTCTATCAGACAATATCAATCTAATTTTGTCTACTATTGTCTTTGTCATTCCAGGCCCAAAATGTTCATAAAATATTTTGCCATCAACTATATCTTGCTGTGTAAATTCATCAACAAATTGTTGGTATACTCCATTGATGTATTGCCATTTTGACAGATCTGAAGGCGTTCCAAACTGTCGTTTAAGAAATCTGCCAACTTTGGAATATGGAGGTTGTAATAGGTAGAGAATTTTAGCATCTTCACTGTCAATATCTGTAGCCCCCAAAACAAATCTATTAACTTCAACAATATCCCCCTTCTTAATTTCAAGTCCAATATTTCTATTTAAGATTGGGGGTTCATCATCAACTGGATATATTGTTACAGGAAATAAGAATTCTACATCATGTGTCCCGTCAGTCATTCTGAAAATGATATTATCACTATAGGTATCAGTGCCATCATGTTTATAAAACACTGTCCCATCCTTGAGGTCTCTGGGAGTAAAATACTCTCTGTTTCTAGGAATCTGCAGATGACCATGCCTTACTCCATCTACTACAAAAACTTTCACTTCACTCAAATTATTTTCATCAGAAATCTGCAGATTTTCTGAGTGAAGAAGCTGTCTAGACTGACCTTCAAACATTTGTATCCCTTTGTTAATAGTGACAATGGGTGACAGCGTATTCATTGGTTTTACAGCAATTAGGAGAGTAAAAGGCGCAGACTTCATCCCTTCCCCATCAATTACTTGCAATTCAATTTGGAATGACCTTATTTGGTCAGAGTCAGTTTTGGGTGGTTTGTAAGCAATTTTCAAATCAAAAATGTCTTTTTGGTAGAATGATCTCAGTGGTTGATTTCTATCATTTGTGCTGACTAATTCACCTTGATCAGGTCCTAGGGGCTTAGTAACATTGAAAATCAATTGATCAGCGGGCGTTTCCTGATCCTCAGCTGCTAAAATTTTGGAGGAAATTGATGTCATTATAAACTGATCAATAGTATTACCCTGACTTACGTCCATGACTAGAAGGGCATTAAAGCTTGGTCTGGGCCTTGTATTTTGAAGACCTGATTCAATAATTACTGGCTTTTGAAAATATTCCTCCTGCATCACATCACCATCTGTGTCCATAATTTGTACCACTAACGGAATGAAATCTCTGTTTGGTGAACTAGCAAATGCAAAAAGTTTGTACATTATGTTGAGTTGTAAAAATTTATCACAGTTCATAACGGTTAACTCTGAAGTGTCATTAGCAATATATCCATTCCGAGGTAATCCAGTTTCAAGGGATACGAGCATCAGCTTGCAGTGTTGATTGTCTTTGTCGTAGGAGAAAACTGTGTTGTTGTTGGATAAACCATCACTGTACTCTGACAAATTTCTCACATAAAGTGGAGTATTTTTGGTCACTATTTTATATTGCACATCTTCAATTCGAACATTAAATACAAACGGAATGATAAGGGTTTGATTGGAAGATTCATAATGAATCATTAAATGAAGATAATCTTCTGGGGGTTCTTTGGCTCCATAATGAATGTAGTAAACTGAATTTTCAGGAAAGGAACAAGGAAATTCTTTTGGCATTAAAATCCCTGGTCTCTGAGACAAAAGATCACTTTGCAAAACTGTCACCCTACATTTGTCAGAGTTACTCACATTTACTTGCAAGTCATTTTGAGGACTCACAAAAACACGGCGACCAAAAGGGACATTCACACCTGCGTTTTTCACTAATATATTTTTTTCTGTTAATGTCCCTTGACAGTTTTGCACACTAATCAACAAAAGGATTGGGTAAAATACCCAGTAGTGAAGTCTGGTCAACGGCTCGCATTCTCTCTGTCCTCGAGTGACCGCTCGAACTACGGTTGACATCGCGTTCCGCACATCAATCCAAGATGCACTGTTTACATATCACGCGCCGCTAGTCGAATACGCGTGCACGGATGAGTATGTAAACAAATCGCCACATGCAGTCTCTTGACTCCTCCTCACAACTCAGCCCATCGCTCAATCTGATTTGTTGACATCTGCGCATGAATATCCGGCTAACACATTAATACATTAGCATTTAAATTGTTAAAATATCTAAGGTGACTATATTTGTGGTGAAAAATGAGAAGAATACTTTCAATTTTCATATTTTCTAGATTACAAAAGAATTTGAGACATACGATTTTTTCTTAAATGAACATAAATTGATTTTTGGTTTATATCTTGCGTAATGTTTGTGAAAAGTCTTTTGAACTCGAACCCGATATTCAATTGAAACCGCGGGAAAAGCAGAACTGGAGAAACCTACATGAAAAGAAGTAAATGAGTATACTCTTGTTTTCTAGAAAATTAGAAAATAGGCCTTGATGTGGATATTTAAGGGGAAGCAGAGACATAAATAATATAATGTTATTTATGTCTATGGGGGAAGCGATTCAATCACATGATACAGTACCAATGAATAATCTATGTATGGTGAAGAAAATAATTTGAGATGTCACATTATTTTTTTTTTATATATATATATTGGTCATTTCAATCATTATTTGTATATTAACTTGTTTATAAGACGGCGGTATATAGACGAAATTTTTACAATAGAATATTAATGAAATGATAAGTAATTGAAGTAGTCAATTGTTATATTTTCCAGAAAAATAAATGGTACAAAATTTTACCATTTTCTCGAGCCACAACCCAGAGACAGAGACCGCATTAGAGAGACTCAGAGGATTGTTCATTGTGGTCATGACTATCAGCGGTGATAATTTACCAACGATGCGATGAGAAGAATAAGAACGGTACAGTTAAATTAAAGAACCACATTTTTTTTTTTTACAATTATTTGGCTCAAACTGCTGCTAAATATTGTCCTTTAAATGTTTGGTTACATTACTGTACATTGTATAACATAATTAACTCAAATGTCACATTAGATATTTTCAGCATTGGCATCACAACAAGAATGATAACTCTTAAAATGACTTGTATGTATTGTAATCACTAATGATTGAACAAAGGTTATCCCCCATTTGTAGACTGTTATGCTGTTTGACAACCTGTTTGTCCCATATTCTCACAAAATTATTCAAATGACCCATTTTATTTCATTTATATACTGGTAACTATCATTTAAGATATTAAATCTTTTTGGAAGGGGTGGGACTTCTTTTGTAAAATTATGCAAGCTAGTATCAATTTAATTACAATGAATAATACTCATAGGTCATTCAAATAGTCAATCCATAGTTTCCAAAAAAAAAATGCATGGTACAAACTGTACCATTTTCCAAGCAACAATCCCAAAATTAAGCTAGACTACACAGCTGAAGAACCATGTATGATTAAAATCAACATTTCTGTAGAATCTTTGAAATCCAGTCAATCCGTACTCAAACAAAACCGTCCCGTTCAATCCGTCCCCTATATTCTGGCTTATCCGTCCCCAAAATTTCGTCAAACTGTCCCATCGTATAATTATATAGGCAATGCAAATCCGCCCCTTAGTTTTGGTCAAACCATCACCAACTTTGGTCAAACCGTCCTCCTGGTATAATGTTAACTTACACATTATTTTTGTCGATCCGTCCCCATATGCTTTGGTCAATCCGTCCCCCGGATTAGTTTTTAGACGGTGGCTATAAATAGCCACTGTCTATTGCTATCGTCCTGGCCGGAAGGGTATTTCTCACGGGGACCCTAGCGGATAAGGAACGATAACTCTGTTAAGTATGCAGAGTTACTGGCGATGTTTTACCGATTGTCGATTTCAGTTTGAGAACTAATTTACATCTTATCAGATATTTTAAGCATAATATCTGCTAATTATTTTGTACATACATTTAAATAATTTATGAAATTGTGTTTTATTTTTAATGAGCAGTTTCCCTGTCTGCTTACGCGGTATTGATAACTTATGCACCAACTGCCAGCTGTGAAGTTTAACTCAGTATCAGGACTCCAAAAATTATATCACTGCGATAATTGACCAAGAGTTCTCACAATTATGGTGTCTTTTTTTTTATGGTGTAAACAATTGTCAGAAACACACTATTTAAACGGGTTTGCCATTTCTTTTTTCAGCAATTATGCTTCATCGATAAATTCATGATCAATCATTTTCAACGCACCAATTTAAGTTGAGGCAGTATTTATTTTGTTGTAGCTTATTCCAAAGAATTCACAACATATACTGACAATGAATATTAAATAAATTACATTTTATTGAACTTCAACCGATCAATGGCACACTTTCTTCTACAAGTGTGCATGTGTTTTCAAACATACAAAAAACTTGAAATTTACTATACAAACATGTTCAATTTTGGACTGATCTGTGATCAACCTTATTTTATAACCCTCTCAGTCTGTAGAATCATTAATTTTATTACATGCACCTCAATATTCATCAGACAATAATTACTACTGATGTTGACGCTCTACAATGACTTTCTCTCAAACACGCTAATCGACCTCGGATTATAAAACTCACGTGCAAATCGAGTCGCCGTTTCACACACAGTTTTATATGTATATAAACACACCACACTTCGTCATTTTACGGACCTGGTGACGATGTTTCAAAAATTTTCAGTACAGATTTGTTGTAAGGAAATAAGGAATCGAAGATATATGCTGTAAAACGTCTTATGGATTTCACGGCGTGTAAACCCGTGAATCTCCATTTTGCAGCAATTAAGCGCTAGCTTTTTGTGAGGAAAAACAATCGGTTCAACTCATGCGATATTCCATATACATGTATGGTACATTGTTAAAGGTAATGTAAAATATATTTGTTCCTTAAACAGTTTCTGACGATTTTCTTCACAGTAAACTGAAAAACGTAATACGATGAGCGAGGTACAATCTGTGACTTTTCTCCATATGCGCCCGTCCTTGCTTTTTTTTTTTTTTTTTTTTAAACTGTAACATGTACGTAAACATCGCCCCGTTTGTTCTCAAATAAACTCTGTAATTTTTAACTCGCGAGTACATCTTTATTATGCGCTTTCTTCAGCATTTGTTTCCGTGTGTTAGCATCATGTTCTCAACATGCATTTTTAAATGGGCGGGTCTATATAAATGCGTCAATCGGAATCTTGTTGCAAATCGCAGTTGAAACTCAACGCAATGCTAGAATGTGCTTCATAGATGACTGTAGTATTCTACTGAGCTACTAAACTGTAGCTTTTCGGAAATATTGTCGAGATTTGCGAACCCTAGATCTATTGTCTAGTACATGCAACGAATAAAATGAAATTTATAGATGTACGGCTCAGAAAAACGTGCGTTCAACTTGGATTTTGTTTGTTTTGTGTTTTAAAAACTGATTTATCCTGTTAAAACATTAGATTTCATTTTACCACTACTGTTTTATTCGTGACCTGGAGAAATTGAAAAGATCCCTGAAAACATTATTTATCTCTTTGCTCATTTTGCTTAAATCTGGTGCGGAATAGTTTACCCATACTGCCATTAGTTTTATGGGATGGGGAAAAGGTCAAGCATCACACGGCTTTGGAAATAAACATGTATAATTATAAACAGTTTTATTCAGGGTCCATATCGTTTGAGTCCTTTTTTGATAAAGAAGACATACCTTTGTACACAAATAATCTAGAGGTCATAGGTCAAACTTTATGATGAAAACTCCTCTACTTGTACGCTCTTATTATATTATGGACATGTCCCAACATGTCCCATTAACAGTATTATTTTACTGCAAAAAATCCAATCGGATGCAAGTTTGAAGACCTTGTAAAATTATACATATTAGTGCAAAACTCCTGACATTACACAGAGTTTTTAAAAATGAAAATATAAAAAAGATTCTTCAAAATCTCGCATATTAAATGCAAGATTAAACAAATATGTGATTTCCAAACAAAGGAACTGATTATGACCTTATGTAAAGCAAATGTTTTGGTGAATAATCAATAAATATTTGTTATATTTATACTAGAAAAGTTAAATGTAGCAAGTAAATTATGCGTTAATTTTAAAGTGTACTGAGAAGCAATAAAATAATGATACATGTGACTATCCCGAATTCATTCAAATGATTTGAATTAATCTACAGCTAAATACAATAGAACAAATGTACTTTAAAACGTTGATTAATGAAACTGCCGCGACTGAATATTGTATGATTTTTCTTTTCAAATTTTCATTCACTTTTGTTGAGAGCTAATGGAAATAAACCACTCGAAGTCGAAGATAAAATATTGATTGACTCTGTGGTTTCATGATGACGTGCATTCCAAAAGCATTTTCCAGTTTTATCAAACATGTTCTTGTAAACTCATTACGTTTTCTATACACCTACATGTATTAATTGGATGTGAAGACAAATTAAAGTAAGTGTGTTGGCCCACGAGACTGCAACTTTTTCCCTGTGAAGAAATTGAGGGAAAATGCAGTCGAGAGGGAAAATAAACATACTACATGTATGCCCAAATAGTTAGTAAAAACCTGACAAGTATTTTATCATACCAAAGCCTTATTTGTTCTCGTTACTTTGAAAAATCTATAATATCTTTAAAGCACAATAGTCCAATCCTCACTTTTCAAAAGTTGTTCCCCTTTGCGGGGTCAACCCAAAGGTCGAAAGGAAAAAAACCCCACAAATGTCCCTTCTTTATACAATCAAATATTTGGGCGTATTGTGATGAAATCGCTTTGAATTTTATTTATTCATTCACTATGTGGTGGCAACCCACATATTGAATGAGGCATTCTGGGGCAAACAAAATAAATACCAAAAACGGATTTTAATGTCAAACGATATAAATACAAATATATATATGCAAACTTCTATACTACAAAGGCTACTGTAATAAATCTACGGGTTTTCCCCCGAAGACGACGGCCAAGAGACATAGCTTTTGTAAAGTGTGAATTGAGATTACACAACTACGATTTCCACATAACTATCCATTTAGGAAACTCACGACCAGTTGTGCATGTAAGCGTTAAGCATTAGTACATGTATGCGATACTGGCCGCGGGTTTTCGACGACAATAATTATCGTACATGTAATATGCCACATACAAACGACGCCACCGTCTAACAGTACTTTCAGTACTTTGATTTTGTTTGTTTTTATTAAATGAATTTATTTTTAAATGGCTAAATATACACGTAACGTATTTCTTGCACACAGTACAGGAAGTCATTTTGACAATGAGGTGGAACATAAAATTGCTTCTCAATATATACCTTTTCAAATTAAAAATCACTGAAACTTTATTGGTTAAATCTTTTTCGACCAATAAGATTCTAATCATCTTAGGGCTTCTTAAATGTCATGTTGGTAATTTTGTATTTACATCCACCCAGTAAATTAAAAATTTACAACATGACAATACCCAGGGACGTATAGTATGTCTCTGCAATACCTTGACTTGACGTGTATACGGTGAATATTTTCATATCCAAATTTACGACACCCGATAGTCTCTCGTAGTTATATATTCCTACCTGTTGTGTTGACAATTAGCGTCACCTGTGGTCTGCACAGTCTTTATTAGTGTGTGAAAACTATGACCACACTTGGTATTTAGTGATTATTATGAATGTGGCCCCGTCTCTTTGAAAATTAGAAGAATTTTATTAAAAAATAAACAAATATAATTAAATATACTCTCTTCTATATTCAAGGTATATTATACATTGATTATGAAACACAATTCGTATTTTGTCAAAATTTGGAATACAGAGACAGTAAAAAACAAAACACTACACTGATATTAAAAAAGAAACAAATATTCTACGTGAATCTCATATTATTCTAATTTAGTTATGGAACCATACTTGCCAACTGACCCGATTTCATCGGGTCACACCCGATTTTTCAACCCTTCACCCGATTATTTTTTATGACCCGGCGGGTCATGCTTTTCACCCGATTTTTGTCGAACAACCCGAAAATCTCCCGATTTCCGGATTTGGTTCGTAAATTACCTTGCGCGGTTGACTTCCAGTTATGAACCCAAGCTGAGCTTGGATTTACGTAAACAATGCCGATGGCTATAACAGGAAAATGTTTAGTTAATTATAAGGTGAGAGTTAATTATTATTGTGAGTTGTTTTGACAAACCGAGGGTTTAAATCATTAAGTGCTATGGCTTCCAATAGGCAGAGGTCATTATCAGGGCAAGCGGAATCAAAACCAACAAAAAGAAAACGATATCTTTGTACCTATTAACATATCTGGGAAAAGAAATTCCCATGGGTAAAACAAAGTAATCAAGGGAAAAACGAGGCTTTTTGTTTCCTATGTAATGCGCATTTGAATATTGGATCTGGTTCAAAAAAATGATCTAACTAAACATTCTAAAACGCTAAGTCTTGTAAAATATGCTCCTCCACAAAAGTCTTTCAAGTCACTTGAAAATTTTATGCCATCGTTTTCAGGGTTCAAAAGCAAGGTTGATGTAGCAGAAACTCTTTTTTGCAAATTTTTTAGCTGAACACAACATATCATTTTCTGTGTCAGATCACTTTACAAAATTCAAAATCAGCAAAAGTTTGTTACAATGCTTCTTTGCGATAAAATAATACACATACATTTTTCTTTTGTATAAACATCATAATACACATATATATTTCTGTTGTATATACCTTTGAAATGCAATGGTAAATATGTCGTGAATGTCGTTACGCGCTATGACCAGATTTTTTACTTTCCAAATCTGGTCATGACCAGATTTTCACATGTTGGAGGTTGGCAAGTATGTATGGAACACATTCAATTTAATTTTAAATGGTTTTAGGGACGGGTTTAAATAAATGGAATATAAACACATTATATATGTGAAAAAGAAAATGAAAGCAAAACCTTGGGGACGGACTGACCAAACCTGGAGACGGATTGACCAAACTTGGGAGCAGATAACGAACAAAAAACTTGGGGGCGGATTGACCAAACTTTGGGGACGGATAAGCCAAAAACCAAGGGACGGATTGACCGGGACGGTTTTATTTGGGAACGGATTGACTGGCACCCGAATCTTTTACGCAAAATGTCTTTTTCAACCAATCATTTTTACTTTTATTTGCATTCAGTGGCAGTAACCTTTTCATTTATTCTATCCCTTATCTGACAAAGACAACACTGCAATTTTTTCAGAAGTTTTCCCTTTGTAATTGAAAATAAATGGCAATCATTTTGATTATGTGAAATCAGATCTTCAATTGGCTCTTTCTTTTGTTATTACATTGTATCAGTAAATAATGCTGACAGCAATTAGGGCTGGGTATTGGAGGGAAATTTTGTATTGCGATATATTCCGATATTTTAAAATGTATAGCGATATGTATTGCAATATTTTTTTTTAATCAAAATTTTATTTTTTTTAATGTGAATAGATTGTAATTGATAGATTTATATACATAATTCATTTGCTCTATAATTCTGTATAAAATAAAAGAATAAAACATTGCTGGAGTTAATTAAAAAACCGTTTTAAAAAAACCCTTGAAACATTAGACGATTTATCACCTAGTAAGACTAGACCCAAGTAGTCAGTTAATTAGGTACATTTAGTAAAATGCATTTTAGGCAGTCCACTGGTCTGGTGGAAGAATAAAATAAAACAATTGTGCAACAATAAATGAATTTACAGTTTGGATAAGAAATGAATGTTTTGACTGATTGTATCAACCTGCAGGGACCCACGACAAAGTTACAACTTCAACAGGGCCTACTTCAAATTCTTTATTAAGAATATCAGCATATCAACATGTTTTGGCTTTAGGGAAGCTCTTTGAGCAGTCATAATATCAAAATCTCCAACTTTCCTTTTGTGTTTGGAATGATTACAAATGCATCAGTCATTTTTAATTCAAATCAGAATTTTGAAATCCCGAGCCCGTAACGAAATTCCGAGCCCAATCAATTAACCTAGTATACCTGTATTGAAAAAATGTATCGTGATACGATATTTTTTGTCCACGTACCGCAATACACCCGAATACCGGTATTATTGCGCAGCCCTAAATAATGTGTACTGTATACAGGGTATATAGTGTGAAATTTAATAAAAATTAACTATTGAAGTAAGGTTCTATATTTAAAAGAATTTGGACAGGCAAATTTTATATACATCAAATCACCTTTAATATAAGAAATTATACAGTGTGTTTGCCCAGTTGTGCATCCAGGCTACTTTCTGCGAGAAAAAATAACGTTTGAATTTTACATATACATGTAGTATATTAATAATTTTATCATGTGGAATTCATTTTTGAGAGGAAACTTTTGATAATGATAATTGAGTAACATTCTTGCTAAAGCTTAATTCATTAGACATTGAATAAAGAATTGATTTTTATTCTTTTTATTTCATCTTCTCAAACTCAACAACCTGGATGAGAAAGAGAAAGGGTCAAAACCAACATTAGGTTGTACGTACGTGTTGCATACTACACACATAATTCACATATGCTGTATTTTTTACTAAATTATCATAACTTTATAGAAATGATAATTCTGATTTTAATATCTTTTGTTTAATAGAAATAATTAAAAGCTAAAATGACTGTTGGATGATGAATGACTTTAAATAAATTTATGAAATTAAAAATGACACTTTTATTGGTGATGTTTTAAAGATTGTCTTTGAAACAAGATTTTATCTGTAATTCAGTAAAACCACTTTTAGAGTAACTTTAAAGCCATGAGAGAAATTAACGTGATAAACAGATACACTTTCTTAGTCTGTATAAATAGTTAGAAGTAATCTTTTTCATAGGCTATTATTAAAATCAGGCAGTTCAAATTCGTGTGTGAGAAATCAAGTGATAAAGTGCTAATCATAGATTAATGTATTTTTAATGGTCAACTGGTGACTGGAAGGCTTTTGTTTACTGTGGTGTGTACGCACCTCTCCCACTCCATATGGTATCTTCCCTATAAAGCCTGGAGGATATCTTTCAGAGATCTTCTGATAAAATATTGAAGGGTCTGAGAGTTTGTTCATTCTAGAGGTAGCCATGGCCTAGCTGATATATTTTAGTGACTCATATTAGCTGGCATGCTGTGAAATAAGGAACAATTGTTTCTCTCTCTCTCTCTCATTCTCTCATTCTCTCGATAAATTTACATAGAAAAAAGTTATATCCCCTTTTTAACCAATTTAACTCTAAAAAGAAAGTTATGATGTCTGACACTATTAAGTCTGAAAATAGCTCCTTCTATGGAAATATTTAATTTCTATTTTAATTTGATTTCCTGAGACTGACTTTTATGACTTGTGTTTGGTTTTTAGCTCACCTGAGCTGAAAGCTCAAGTGAGCTTTTCTGATCAAAATTTGTCCGTTGTCTGTCGTCGTTGGCGTTGGCGTTGTTGTCGTTGTAAAATTTTCACATTTTCATCTTCTTCTCCAGAACCACTGGGCAGATTTCAACCAAACTTGGCACAAAGCATCACTGGGTAAAGGGGATTCAAGTTTGTTCAAATGAAGGGCCACACCCTCTTTAAAGGGGAGATAATTTAGAATTATTTAAAATTTGTAGGTATTTTTCAAAAATCTTCTTCTCAAAAACTATTAGGCCAGAAATTCTATAACTTGTATGGAAGCATCCTCAGGTAGTGTAGATTCAAGTTTGTTCAAATCATGGTCCCCGGGGGTAGGGTGGGTCCACAATGGGGGGATAAATTTTTACATAGGAATATATAGAGAAAATCTTTAAAAATCTTCTTCTCAAAAACTATTAGGCCAGAAAAGCTCAAATTTGAGTGGAAGCATCCTCAGATAGTGTAGATTCAAGTTTGTTTAAATCATGGTCCCCGGGGGTAGGGTGGGGCCACAATGGGGGGATGAATTTTTACATAATATATACAGTCAAAACTGCCAAAGCGGTCACCCCTATTAAGCAGTCACCTTTCGTATGCGGTCATTTTATTTCCTCCCGATGAAAAATCCTATATAATTGCACTCTTAAGAGCGGTCACCTGTCTAACGCGGTCAGCGGTCATCGTATTTTGATCCGAAACTGTACAGTTGACATGCATTAGGCGGCCATTTTGATCGGTCACATGATTTACACCCGGGGATTTTAAACATGGCTTCCGAATGTCGGTAATAAATGTTAACAATAATTATACGCCTGAGGCGAGAGAAACCAAATTAATCGATGTATTTATAATACATAACTGGCAGATCAGATACGAAAGGGAATCAAGTGAATTGTTCAAACATGTATTAACAATGTTTGTTTTATAAACATGAACGAAATAGGTGTAAAAAATGTCCGTGGCGAGGCAAGAGAAAATTGCTCGATTTATTACCGTCCGGTAATATGATTTTGAGTTCAGATACGGCCGGTTAAAAATAAATTGTTCATTTGTATTAACAGTGTTTGTTTTCTAAATATACGGTACTCATGAAAATAGTTAGTGTTATTATTGTGAAAATGTCAGCGACAAGGCTTTACCACGTAATGACTTTTTTCAATAATTTAAAAAACTAGAGCCGAGCTCGTTGCAAGCAACGAGAAGGTCTTCCGTTACAGCTTCAAGTCGAGACAATCTGATTAAAATCATATCCTTGATCCCCTCCTTGTTTTTCTATTTTCGCTACAAGAGGATCTGAAGAAACCCCTCTTGAGATCACCCCCTGTTGAACGTTTGTTTATAAATATACATGAGTTATTCTAGCAATCAGAGCAAGTGTTAGAAACGGTAATTTCGGGTTACAAACAAAAATGGAGTTGTACGACGAAATGATGCCACATGTTCGTGAATCTTTCGGTATCAGCAAGTAAGAGATGGAGCATAAGTTGATATTAGACGCCCTTAGGGAATCTAAAGAATGTATTGGCATAACTTCCAAATCATGTTACTGAGGAATGGAACCGACGATTTCATTGGTCAAAGCAAAGTTCCCCAGGAGGTGACCTCAAGTGTTGTTTCTTCAAATCATCGTATAGCGACTATAGAAATTTTAATCAGATTGCAAGTCAAGAAAGGATTGTCATTCAGTCTTGATAAAACCACCCCTCTTCTTCTTACACTTGTCAGGGTATGACAGTTATTGATAGGAGGTCATCTTCACACTACCTTAACTTCTGACCAATCAGGGCTTTAGAAAATCAATTTGAACTCTTCAAAAGGAGATAGAAAAATTAATTCATGCCTATTTTCTATATATTACTGCAACCTCCAGACTGCATAGTATTGAAGAGTTACACTTCTCATAAAACAGATAAAGGCATGTCTGTAATAAGCGAGGGGTATATATTTAGATTGTATGCAAATTTAAAGGTCATAGAAAGGTGATACCTATCCGACCCTGTTGAGTGTAAGGAGAAAAGAGTGGGCTGTCATTAAACTGGATTGTCAATATGATAATAGTAAATTCAGAAAACGAGGCTCACTTTCAAAGTATTATTTTCCTACCAGACAAACTCTCCTTTTAACTCATTTCACGGTTATATCAATTTATGATAACTTAAAACACATTTCTTATATGTACATGTATTTAATTATTCCAACCAGAAACTCAATAATTACGTTTACATGTATGTACAACTGATGACAGGATTCAAACTACTGGTATGCCTATATCATAGTGTAAAATCACAAAATCCACTGCGCTGATACTTGGAAAAAGTGTTTTGTTTCATAAACATTTTGATTCTCTATATTCATACTTAAACCTCTACCGCTAAAACATGGAATAGTTTATGTAAAGTGCAGTGTTAAAAGAACACCAATTGTGCCTTCTCCCATCTGAGGGTGCGCTATTAGTATACGAGACTGAGGTGCTCAGTGGTAGGGATAACTATCCGTATAATGTTTGGCCATACAGGCCTCAGTATTGTTAGTATATTTATCTGAAATCTTCACAAGCAAGTAAAAGAAATTCATAAATCTTCAAAATCATAATCCGCGGCAGTGGTAGGGGTTGTGAGGCATCTCTAACTTCATTTTTTTCAAATAGGATTTTGTTTTGAATATCCCAATATTTTTTTTTTGCCTTGAGCGCTCATCTAGAAAGTGTGTGGGGGTGGGGGTGTCAATACCCTAAAATTTAATTTTCTAAATGTAAATTTCAGAAAATGTTGGCAGGGGTGGGGGCAGAACTCCAACTGAATCAAAAATCCTTTTTGTCACTTTTGTGTGACAGGAAGAGAGACCTCTGGTTTACAATTATTTCTATCATGTCACATATACATGTTTTAGTTATAATATTTTGGAATTTTTTAAAGATACAATGTCATTTATTTGATAAAAATCATATATTTATGCATACATGTATTAACATGTGACGTGTGAACCTAAAAGTAATCAATTTTGTTCAGTTTTTTACTTGAGTAACAGAAAGGCATAAACCAGCGTTTTGTTCAGAGCACTGTGTACATTGTATATTTAAACCAAACCAAAAGAGATGGTGTGACGTCAAAACAATTTGTTTTTGTTTTTTAAACAAAAGAGTTCTACATAATGTAAACCTCCAGAAAATACGATTTCTCTAACTTTAAAATTTACAACACATGCGCGGATCCAGAAAATTTTTCCAGGGGGGATCCGAATTGAACGTGGGGGGGGGGGCTACACTATTCATCAGAAATGTTGACAAGCAAAAATAAAAAAAAATAAAATAAAAACTTATTTCCCAAGGGGGGGGGGGGTAACGTAGTATGACTATAACTTGAAAAATTGTACCTGTCAAAATTTTTTTCTCCCATATTCATGATATGCCTAATCCGATTCATGATATGCCTATTCCGTGGGGGAGGGGGGGTGCGAATATGCTTATAACTGCATTTTTTTCAATATCACTCTTAATATTTCCGCTTCCGACGCCTTTCCAAAACATATTTGTGTTTTCCGGGGGGGGGGGTCCGAGTCGTATTTGCGATAATTTCACTAGGTAAATTTAATAACTTCTCATTTTTCAGGGGGGGGGGGGGGTCCGGACCCCCCGCCCCCCTCTAGATCCGCGCATGCAACAATTAATAAAATCCGTTTAACAACACATATCTATACCATTTAATTGTAACTTTGAGAAGTGCATACATTTTTGGGAGGCAACTGTGTCGCTAGTCTGTAAGTCAAGTGAATTATGTCCTAAGGTCTTTTAAAGAAATAAGAAACTGTCAACACTTGCAGTACTCTGATGATTTCTATGGCGACCGACTGCATTGAATAACGTATTTCATAACTTCTAAACGTGAGAACAAATAATTATTATTTAAAATCTTGGACTTAAAACTTTTAACTTATATTCAACAATTGACCACTACAGTGATAGCTCACTTCCAAGTGTATTTTAATTACATAACAATTGATGATCTGCATCCATAAATTACCTATGGCTATCTGTGTCCAGGGTTTTGTGCACTTAAAGGCCGAGGGTTTTAACCGGTCAGTTTACCTTAGGTAAGTTCAGGTGGGGGTGGAGCCTATATTGAAAGAGGTGTGAAACCCCGAGGGAAACACGCTCGCTTGTGTATACATGTCTATATACACGGAGTATTAAAGTGCTCTCAAAAGAGTTTTTCCGTTTATTTAAAAAGAATATCGTATTTACATGTATATGTACTTATAAAACAAATTGCTCTTCGTTGAAATGAATATAAACGCATGAAAAACCGCGTGCGACATGTGCAAAATCTTTCGTTTGATTGAACAAGTTTCTGTCGGGATTAACTGAGAATATATCCTGATGTTTTGTGAATTATACAATCACCCCACCGTACTCAAATACTAATGCTACTTTGCAACCAATGCTTGTAAATCTTTTCCGATCAGCTGCTAAATAAAAGTGCACAATAATTCTACCAGCTGCGCATGCACCAGAACTGTCTGTACTTGTTTCTCTTCCGGTTTCAGCTCGTGAAATTTCTCAAAGAAATGTGATAACTAACGATATTCATCGTGAACGCAATATTTGATTTCATTTAATTATTTATTCTCAATTATTCACAAACATCTTTATTGATAAACGACGTCTTTCATGGATACATGATCGCCACCAAATGATTTTGACAGACTATAGGTGATCAGCGCATTTAATGTGGTACATAACCAAGTACCAGTAAATTTTTAATTCATATCTTTTAATATTTCTTTTGTTTAAAGTGCTAAAAGATAGCGATTTATCGTCACGGTTTGCATCAAATCAAAAGAAAAAAGTTTATTACACCGTCGTCGCGAGCGCTGGGCATGGGGCCTCGATTTAGTTGATTAACAAGGGTTACACTGACCAGGTAAATTTGAAGGCGGTGCTTATTTTTCGGTCGCACGGGGTGATTGAATTAACACGCAGACTGGCCGAATAAACACACAGATGGCAAAGTGAAACACATTAATATTAGGAAGAACGTTAACAAATAAGGAGTCACCAAAAATTGATTTTCGACACATATTAATTTTCGATTTTTGTGCGCCAATTTTTCAAATTCAGATCGAGCACTGGGGGGCGGGGGGGGGGGGGGGCGGAGCAGCACAGAGATGACTTTGTTTTTAAACTTCCTAGAACGCTTCGAAAATTAATGATTTTTTTTTACTATGTCAACCCTCTTAAAATTTGGTACAACTCTATTTAATTTTTGTGTTGGTCGAATATTAATTCTTACACCAGTATATATACATATATCAATGTGCATATATGACTCGTTGGCCAGGCAAAGTTTGAATATTGTCTTAAAAGTGTTAAAGTCTGTAAAAAGTCTAAGCAATAATTAACGGAAATGATCATGAGTAACTACAGTCGATTCATCGTCGGACCCCACGGGTTTTCCATCAGTTACAGTGCTTGAAATCAGTGTAACGGATAGAAAACCCGTGGGTTCCGACGATGCAGTATATTAATCTTACATGTAAGTTAAACACATATCAATTTTACATATGCCGGTAAATATCTCGGAATTTCATTATATTTAATCTTTTATTTATACAATCGGCCTTGCATATTTAGAATCGAATTGATAGATTACTTTTATTCAATTAATGAGAGGTTTTTATAAGATTTTTCGCCCTAACGTTTAAATCAACGCTAAATCAACTGAATAAGGGAGATAAATTCATCTTTCATCTAAAACCAATATAAATGAAAATAAAATAAACAAATAGTTTTGTGTTCGTACAAAATATCAATAAACATACAGGTGTGATAAGGTACATGTAGATGTCCCCTCGCGCGCGATCTTCTCGGCCATGTGCGAGCGTGCGAGGGATGATCATCATTTAAAGGGGTAATCTTTGTGGTTTTTTGTTGTTGATCTAAAACATTATTAGTACAGTTCTTGTACAAACCCACCATTGATTTATGTCTGACGATGTTTTGGATTAGGAATAATATCGGATTTTATAATTTTCAGAATGACTTCTTAACTTACATTTTAAATAAAACATCAATAACTTAAAATTAAAACAGTTCCTGTATTTGCGGCTATATAAACTCAAAACAAGTACATGAAAGACGCGAATCTGGTGTATTAGATAACCGCTGACCGCTTGGTAGTGCACCCGCGGCCGAGGAGCCCGCGGCCGATCTCCTCGGCCGCGGGCGAGGAATAGGTTACGTAAAGTTACAACACACACAGCTCAGAACCCAGGAAGATTTGAAATGTTTGCAGTATAATAATGACTAAAATCTACCAAATAGAAGTTGTTTTTTTTTTTACTTAAAACCCACAATTGATCTATGCCTGATATTACTTCCGATTGAGAATGACATTTCTTTTATTAATTTACAGAACGTTTTCTTAATTGACACTCTATCATTTAATTCAATTTGAGAAGAATAAACGTCTATGTGTGATCAAAATTAAAACAATTCTTGTTTTCGGCTAAATGAACTCATAAATTGAAAGACGTGACTCCGGTGTATTAGATAACCGCTGACCGCTAGGTAGTCCAGCCGCGACCATGGCGACCGACTTTCTCGGCCGCAAGCGAGGGATAACTTACGTAATGGTTCACACACACAGCTCTGATTCCAGATATATTTTAAATGCACGCAGCATGATAACTAAAATGTATCACATAGATTTATTTTTTCCGGTAGTTTGTGTGATTTACTAGAAAAGAAAAAGAATGTTTATATTTTCTGTTTCTCGTTTTTTTTTAGGATTGTGCAGAATTTACGAAGATGACTTAAACTCCTCACATAAAAGCATGTATCCTAAAAAAATTATGTTTTTCTTATGAATTAAAGCCTCCTTTTTAAACAGGCATACTGTCTGTCGTAACTTAATGTCAGTTGTACGCACAATGACTTTCGTTAACTTGCCAAATAAACACAGGTACATGTTAACATGTAAAGCTTTTAACACTCATACTACACAACTCACCAACAAAATAACATTGTAACGACATTTATAGGATCTCAACAAACAACTTTTCTATCGACAGCTATATCAAAATCCTAGCCGTTTTTTAGTTATTTAGCAAAAACTTTCAAGGGCCCTTGGCCCTTAATTTAAGGGGCCAGCCCTTTTTTATTGGTGTCAAATGAAAGTCCTTGACATTCTGCACAACTTTCATTCTACATGTCTTAACAAAATATTTTTCGTTTAAAAGATACAAAGGAAAATATGTCTAAATTTTCGCACTTTTTGGAACCCTGTTTTTTGACCCCCTACCTTTTTCTAAATAAAGAAAGTAATCCAAAAACAAAAACCGATGTGCAAAACTTCAATGTCTCTGTTATTCAAATTCGTTGGATTCCCATTCCCTGCTATCATAGTCTCGGAGCCTTTGTCTGGAAACGAAAGGCCCTAAATTTTTTAAAAAGGGGAATAACTCGTTAACGGAAGAGGATTTTTAAAATTTATGAAATGGTTTAGATAGTGTTTTGTAAAGTCTATAAGCCCTGAAAATTTGAGCAAAAACCGTTCAGAAATGAGCAAGATATGAAGCCTCAAAGTTCGCGTCTAGGAAGAAAAAAAAAAAAAAGAAAAATAAGAATAATCTTAATCTGCACAATAATATAAAGGTCTTCCGTTGGAAACGGAAGACCTTAAAAATCGAACCATTGCATGCACAATGCATTGTTATGAAGTTGTACTTATTTATAAATAAAATAGATACTATAAAAAACACCAAATCAATTACTTTATCTATCATTTTGATACATCGTGCTAAATATTAAGTATATAATTAAAATAAAATCCAATAATTGTTTTAATAAGGTATAAAATTTTAGCAAATCATAAGCCTCTATTCAAAGGTCACCTCTGTTAAGAGGTCACTTTGGGTGCCTCCCGCAGGTGACTGCTTAATACAAGTTTGACTGTATAGAAAAAAATCTTTAAAAATCTTGTTCTCAAAAACTATTGGGCCAGAAATGCTCCAATTTGAGCGGAAGCATCCTCAGATAGTGTAGATTCAAGTTTATTTAAATCATGGTCCCCGGGGGTAGGTTGGGGCCACAATGGGGGATGAATTTTTACATAGGAATATAAAGAGAAAATCTTAAAAAATCTTCTTCTCAAAAATTATTAGACCAGAAAAGCTCAAATTGGAGTGAAAGCATTCTCAGATAGTGTAGATTCAAGTTTGTTTACATCATGGTCCCCGGGGGTAGGGTGGGGCCACAATGGGGGGATGAATTTTTACATAGGAATATATAGAGAAAATCTTTAAAAATATTCTGGGAAAGTTTTCAGTCCAAAAAGTAGTAACTTGTGTGAAAGCACAGGTTGTGCAGATTAAAGTTTGATCAAACCATGAATCCCTAGAGAAAAGTGTGGCCACAAAGAGAGGGGGGGGGTATATAGGAATAGAGAAAAATCTTCTTACAGGTACAACAACAAAAGGGGCTATGTATTTACCATAAAAATATGTGGATAAAAATCGGCAGATGTTTTAAATTTTTTGAGCAAGATCTACTGTACTTAGTTGTCAAGATATTTTGATTTTGATACTGTAATGCTAATTTGATCAGGGTTAAGGCTATTGTTCCTCAAGTGAGCGATGTGGCCCCAGTGCCTCTTAATTGTTAAAAGTTCTGTGAAGACTCAACACCAATGATGTTTAATTGCATGGAAATAACTAAGCATGAATTTATCTTTGAATCTGCATTAAATTAAGGTGGCATAACACACCTAGAAAAAGTCACTCAAATTATTGTAAATTATTTGATTATGAAAGATATGATAATAAATAATCTGTATTATGTCAAATAAGTGAAAAATTTGCAGTTTAGGGATAAAAAATGATTATCTAAAATATTCAATTCAGTAAGTAACAACAAAAACCCCAGCGACATTCGAACTTGGGATGTACGGATCACAAGCCCAACACTTTATCCACTCGGCTATGGAGTAAGTTACCTATTGCTGTTGATAAAATCCTTACACAAAATGTTGTTTCGATCAGAGGTCAGCCATTTTGTGATGATGTGTTATTCCACCTTAATATTGTGTGTGACAGTGTCATTTATTATGGGCGAACTACAGTTATTTTTTCTCACGTATTTTTCTTGCTGAACTTGTAATTCTTGTTTTCGTTTAGCAAGAATCATGTATAGGGTTAAATTTCAAATTAAAGCTTTGAACATTAATCATTCATATAAAGTCATCATGGCCCAAGAAGTGAACTCTGTAAAAAGGGAAGAACAAGAAAATCCGGTTTGATAAGAGACTATTATAGCTTTGATGTAATGAAAGTATTGTGCAAAATATTAATAATAATATTGAGTCACTGAATGCTTTGCCCAGATAGTATACATGAATAGATATTTAATAAGAAAGTAGTGAACATTAATGTTTACCTCTTGTTTTAAATAAGTAATTGTATTGAAAGAAAGAAATGTAAAGTGAAATGCAATACTAACTAATCAGTTAACAAATTTAAAACAAATCCAAATTAATTAAATAAAAAATGTTTTCTAATCTAATAAATTAGCATTTGTATTATATTTGTGAATGAAGCAAGAATGTATGAATGAGATTTAGCCATCAAGAAAAGGTGACATCAAATAATAATGTAAATTAATGATAATTCATTATAATGCTACTGTTGTCTTAAAAAATTTCAAATTAATATATATATATATATATATATATATATATATATATATATATATATATATATATATATATATATATATATATATATATATATATATGATGTTTCATTTTAGATACATCTGTAAGAAGCATTTTGTTTCTGTTGAACAAATAGTGCAAAAAAATGGTAACAATTAATGCATGAGATTTTCCTGTTTTAATTAGAGTGTAATATGTATTAAAAGTCAGATGATATTCTTCTCTTACTGGCAGGATCTAGAGAAATCAGTCATGCATAGCTGTTGAAGATTTACTGGCCATTGGCCTACATAATGGTCACAGGTAAATGAATCGACCATTTAACCAGTAGCATCAAAGTCCTGTCCATGTTTACTCCAGCTTTGTTTATGTGTTTACTGCAGGCACTGTGATTTTTATTTTCTACAGGAGAGATTCCCATGTGTGTTGTTTCCTAATTAATTGCCAGGTAAGATTCTTGAATTTTGTGCACTTAATCTTTTTAGTTGCTGTTGTATATATTTATTAAGTAGCTTGAAGATGTCAGTTGCAAAGTTGATAGTAGACTATGCAGTGTATTGAAAGAAGTTATTAAGTTGGGGATTAGTCATACTAGGGTTCAATAAAAAGGGGTATGTGACTTTAAGGACCAGATAGGGTATAAACAAGAGCATCCATATATGTGAGTCAGAGAAATGTATTTGTACATTTCTAAGATGATTATTAGATGTTTGTCTGTTGAGAACATGAGTAATAGATCAGATTAGATAATTAAAAAAAACCAGACAAACCAAACAAACAGATTATTTGATAGTACGTTATTTGCCTACCAAACTCTGAATTTTCAATTTATTTTCTTTCAGAGGCAAGTTTTTTTAAAATTATGAGAATTAAATGAAAGAATTAATACTGTAGAAGCATCAGTTATTGCATGAAGCTGCATTGCAAATCTGAAACTATCAATGGCTTTGCTATATTTAAATAGGTCTAAAAAAAAAAAAAAAAAAAAAAAATGGTTTGTTTCTGCTTTCCTGACTGACCTTAGCTTTTACCTCCCGACTCAAAACTTTAAAGAATTTTTTATGAAAAAATGGTTTGTTTCCGATTTTATCCGATTGTGAAAAATTTTGGTCACAAAAACGCTTGTAGCAGTTACTCTTTTCAAAATGCCTGTATGTTTCCATGTGTTGTAGATATTAATAATGCTCTCATCGCTGGCAGAGGAAGTATCTGATATATAATATCATTTTTGTGTTTTCTTTAGACCAGCTTAATAGTCAGGAATGATATTATCAATAAAAGTATTTCTCATTTTATACCATTCAGCAGTGTCAGTATCTATCCGGCATGTGTGGATACTGCAAGATTAAAGGGGAAAAAAATATTGAAATTTTTTTTTAAAAATTGCGACCGACCCTACTTTTTTTCAGCATTAAAGCAGAAACAAACCATTATTTTTCTTTTTAGGCCATATCAATAATCAGCCATTTAGAATAGTGTGTCCTTTAAAAGATTGAATATGTGTTTAATCACTTTAATAACATATTTTAATTCAAACAACATGAGAATGTTTTCTGCAAAAGTGTGAAATTTAAAAATTCTATACACGAGAATTGAATTAAATAAAGCTAAACTGTCATAATACAGTACAATGTTTAACAAACACTGACAGGTGTAACAGTAAGTACCGGTATATTTTACTGTTTCTATCCTCAAACATGATGATGTATCTAAAGGATCCTTGTTACCTTGTTGTGCATGTTAATCTGCTTATGAAGCACTTTTGATGTCAGATGAAATCTATCTGGTAGTGTTCGGGAAAATTGTGATCATACATTTTTAGAGAAATTATACATGTACTAAACTGAGGACAAAGTCAGTATACACAACAGATGAAATGGTTTTTTTTAAATGATTCATTACGCAGACAGTGGCAATTTATCAATTTGATGTCATCATTTGATAAGCCTGGGACACTTGTTCAGAAGTAGATCACAAATTGTGTTACACAACACATTCAGAAGAAGGCCTGTATGATTTTATTCTCTGATTCTGATCATTGTTTGATTGCCCAGGGCTGTATAATGGATAGTGTTAATTTTTATCCTGGACAAGATCTCTTATAGAAATTCCTGGGTGCTATAGGCGAGATATGTCAGGAGCCAGTTGTGCTTGTTTATGAGGGATTTCTGATTTTATTTGTGTAAAATTTCTCACAGATTTTGTATGTAAGTATTTTTTTTATATTCCAAATCTGATATTTTGTTTAAAAATTACTTTTTATCCCCACAAAAGAATTATCTTAAAATTATGAACAAGGGGGTAGGGGGACCTGTCATTCTTCATCCTCAGTTTTCTCCTTTTGAAAGCATTTAGGGTTGTGATTATGAATATGAAATAATTAATGAGAGTAATATCAAATGATTGTTATTCTTTATAATCAACGATCCAATGCAAGATTTATTTAACACGTAAAAATCTCTACATATTTTTGTAAACATGTATAAAAATTTTTTTAGCTTTACTACAGCTTCATTTACTGGAGGAGGGGTGTGTGTGACAAATTACCAAAACATGTCGGGCTTAATCCAAAGCATGTAACAATTTTGTGAATCGCCAAAGCTCATAACATTGTATGAGTATGTCTTTACATTAATTATAACCTGCAGACAAAGGCAAGCCAGGTCAGGTACAGCAAAACTATTATGTCTGACACCTAGCTGTCTCCTGTACCTGAATTCACCGGACAACATGCTGTCTTCTTCAAATTATATGCTTCTCTTTTTCAAGTTAAATTCAGTTCAATGTCTCAGTTAGCTGTAAATTGTTTTCATGAGTAATTATTTCAAATATAAGAAACTTATGAAAATAGGAATATATATTTATTCCTATATTTTACTGTTCGAGAAAATAAGAACATATATATCAAAAGGTGAAAAATGAATCGAATTTACCTGAGAGTGGTATAATTAATGTGTCTGAATACTCCTCACAAATTGGTTCCAAGCTGGGACAGGAATCCTGTTAAAATACCATTATTTTGCTGGTACATCTGCACTAAGAGGGACCAGTGCTACCGATAATAGGGTTTTGTCATTTATAGGAGTCCTTTTGAAATATTTGTTATCATTTGTTCATGGTCGTGTTAGGGTTAATGTTTTGCCAGCATTGATTGTGTCTTGATGCATGGTTTTGGGTTTTATTTTTACAGTTGAACTTCGATATCTCGAACACCGATATCTCGAATACAATGGATATGTCGATGTGATTTGTAAGTCCCAATCACTAATTTTTAGCTCACCTGAGCTGAAAGCTCAAGTGAGCTTTTCTGATCACATTTTGTCTGTCGTCCGTCTGTCTGTCTGTCTGTCCGTCTGTCTGTCCGTCTGTCTGTCTGTCTGTCCGTAAACTTTTCACATTTTCAACATCTTCTCAAGAACCACTAAGCCGATTTCAACCAAACTTGGCACAAAGCACCCTTAGGCAAAGGGGATTCAAAGTTGTGAAAATGAAGGACCACGCTCTTTTTAAAGGGGAGATAATTGGCAATTATTGGAAAATTTTGAGAAATTTTCAAAAATCTTCTTCTCAAGAACCATTTGGCCAGGAAAGCTGAAACTTATGTGGAAGCATCCTCAGCTAGTGTAGATTCAAAATTGTGAAAATCATGATCCCCGGGGGTAGGGTGGTGCCACAATGGGGGGTCAAATTTTTACATAGGAATATATAGAGTAAATCTTTAAAAATCTTCTTCTCAGAAACTAATCAGCCAGGAAAGCTGAATCTTATGTGGAAGCATTCTCAGCTAGTGTAGAATCAAAGTTGTGAAAATCATGACCCCCGGGGATGGGGAGGGGCCACAATGGGGGGTTGAATTTTTACATAGGAATATATAGAGTAAATCTTTAAAAATCTTCTTCTCAGAAACTAATCAGCCAGGAAAGCTGAAACTTATGTGGAAGCATCCTAAGCTAGTGTCGATTCAAAATTGTGAAAATCATGATCCCCGGGGGTAGGGTGGTGCCACAATGGGGGGTCAAATTTTTACATAGGAATATATAGAGTAAATCTTTAAAAATCTTCTTCTCAGAAACTAATCAGCCAGGAAAGCTGAAACTTATGTGGAAGCATCCTCAGCTAGTGAAGAATCAAAGTTGTGAAAATCATGACCCCCGGGGGTGGGATGGGGCCACAATGGGGGTTGAATTTTTACATAGGAATATATAGAGTAAATCTTTAAAAATCTTCTTCTCAAAAACTAATCAGCCAGGAAAGCTGAAACTTATGTGGAAGCATCCTCAGCTAGTGAAGAATCAAAGTTGTGAAAATCATGACCCCAGTGAGTAGGGTGGTGCCACAATGGGGGGTCAAATTTTTACATAGGAATATATAGAGTAAATCTTTAAAAATCTTCTTCTCAGAAAATAATCAGCAAGGAAAGCTGAAACTTTTGTGGAAGCATCCTCAGCTAGTGTAGAATCAAAGTTGTGAAAATCATGACCCCCGGGGGTTGGATGGGGCCACAATAAGGGTTGAATTTTTACATAGGAATATATAGAGTAAATCTTTTAAAATCTTCTTCTCAGAAACTAAACAGCCAGGAAAGCTGAAACTTATGTGGAAGCACCCTCAGCTAGTGTAGAATCAAAGTTTGTTCAAATCATGACCCCTGGGAGTAGGGTGGTGCCACAATGGGGGGGGGGTCAAATTTTTACATAGGAATATATAGAGTAAAACTTAAGAAATCTTCTTCTCAGAAACTAATCAGCCAGGAAAGCTGAAACTTATGTGGAAGCATCCTCACCTAGTGTAGATTCAAAGTTTTGAAAAGCATGACCCCCGGGTGTAGGGTGGTGCCACAATGGGGGGGGGGTCAAATTTTTACATAGGAATTTATAGAGTAAATCTTTAAAAATCTTCTCAGAAACTAATCAGCCAGGAAAGCTGAAACTTATGTGGAAGCACCCTCAGCTAGTGTAGAATCAAGATGTGAAAATCATGACCCCAGGGGGTAGGGTGGGGTCACAATGGGGATCAAATTTTTACATTGGAATATATAGAGTAAATCTTTAAAATCTCTAAAACTAAGTAGCTAGGAAAGGTGAAACTTATGTGGAAGTATCCTCAGGTAAGGACTAGGTAGATTTAAGTTTGTTCAAATCATGATCCCCGGGGGTAGGATGGGGTCACAACGGGGAGGGGGGAGGGAGACAAATTTTTGACATAGGAATATATGGAGAAAAATCTTCTACAAAACCATTTGTCTAGAAAATTTGTAACTTTAGTAAAAGCAACCTTGGGTAGTGTAGATTCAAATTCGTTAAAATAAAAATCTTGAGGAGTAGGGTGGGGCCACATTCAGGATCCAATTTTACAAAGGAAAACATTTTTAATTCACAAAAACTGAAATGTTATAATATATATGGTTTTACTTATATGCAAACATTTTGCCAATTTGTGATTCTTTAAAATTGTTAAGACTTTTGCCCCTGGACGATTCTTGGGCCTCACAAGGGGTTCAGAGTTTGATGTAGGTTTATATCCCATGTATAAACAATTGTCTAGGATCTTGTTGAGAACTGCGATGCTCAACATGTGATATGAATATAATATCATCCTGTCAAAAAAGGGACTTGATTATAAACATAAGAATATCTACATGTATTACTACATTGTCCAGATATTTTGTATTATGTCGATCTCCATTAAGCTGATTTTATCATGCCTATTGTTGCTCAGGTGAGCGATGTGGCCCATGGGCCTCTTGTTTAAGTATTTTACCCTGGATATCTCAAATACTCGGATATCTCGAAGTTTTTAAACAGTCCTATCTAGTTCGAGATAATGAAGTTTGACTGTATCATTGAAATATGTTGGTTTATAGAAAATATTTTTTATTCTTTATAGATTTTTAGATCTAAGAGATTTCCAAACTCCACAGAAAACCATGTGGAGAAAAGTGGTTTGGTGGAGTTTTCTTCTTGGGTCAATTTCTACTGTGCAAGGTAAGTGCATTATTTATTTTGTTGATCATCTCAGCTGCCTCTGATTCCTTTGGATTATAACTGTGTAGGAAATAAGTTGATCAGAAAGAGGAGGAAGGAAAATATATAGCGTGCATCCAATTAAATCTGCTTATTTGTGTTGTGGAGACAGTCTTAATAAAATTAATTATTATATAAAATCTGAATACTCTGATTTTAGTACCATATTTGGTTTACTCTCTGACTCAATCTGAGCAACCAGTCTGTAAGGGTCTTGATGCAGGTCAAAGGATGGAAAAACAACCAGTGATAATTACCAATCGTTCTTAGTTTTGTTTTAACCCATTTATCTATACCCCACTCTGCAAAAGGGGCTACCAGGACCTAAATCAATCATATTTAAAGTCAAGGTAGAAAAAACGTTCTTCAACAAAATAAACTCGAGGTTCATTTTAGCCTATGATCTGAAGGCATGAGGAGGTATATTTTTCGTGTAGATTATACTTTTGTAATTGTAAGAAACATATGCTGTTTGATTACAAATTATTTATTAGGATCATTTTGTTGTCTCAAAGACAATGTCACATATATTTTTTTCTTGGGCCCCATTGCATGTTCTTAAATTTATGTTAAAACTCCTTTGCCTTAAGAATACTGATAAATTCGAGTTCATATGTACCACAATATTTGTACTAAAAATTCAAGGTGTTGTTTTAACAATTAGCAGCAATTCTGCACAATTTTAAATTCACATATTCTACTTTGAATTGATAATAAGAAGAATCACCTTTTAACTTAAAAATGCAAATTAATGTATTGTTTACAGGCATTTGTGCTCTCTGAAAAATAATCTTTTTCTGTTTTTTTTTTGTATGTTCCTTCATGCATCATAAATAATGCATTCATAATGACAAATGAAATAATTTTTTCTCATTTAAACAGGGTGCTCCTTGTAGTGACAGGCTATTCTCCATCTTCATCAATCATAATTGCTTGAAAGTGTTGAACTTGATAAACAAACTACTCATGATATGACCTCAAAGGTCATAATTACCACCTTACAAATCATTAGATAAATGTATTGACATTTTTAAAAGCCATAGTTTAGGTTTGCTTTGTGTATACCTTATACTTCTATAAAAGCATGTCCATTCTGGCTGTCTTATTTTGGGCTACACTTTCCCCACCTTAACCTTCTCTTGATACCAAGAGGTCAAGGGTTCAACCAAGGTGAAACTAAATCATGTCAGTAGTTTCTACACATTTCATAATTGTAGCCTTTTGGGTTAAGTTGCTTATCAATAGATGGATATGTTAAGGTATGGCATTGTGCATTTGTTCATATGTTGTAGGCAAGATTAAAGGTAGAGAAATCAAATTATAGTACATAGACTGCTTATTGGAAGAGCAAGAACTCTACAATTTTCAAGGGCAAAAGCCTAGCTCTAACTTAAATTGAAATTCCTGGTCTTTAAACCATATAGACAATACAGGCTTGGATAGGACCATACTTGATGCACAGATGTTTATGGCGACAGAATGAATTCATTTTGCGTCAATGTCAAAGGTCAAGGTCATGCTACAGTAGTCAGAAATTCCTAGTCTAGAAACCTTGTAGGCAAGATACAGACTATGCTGAGTTAGGCTGGTCATACTTTTACTTGGTACACCGGTTGCTTATGACAATAAGATAAACCCTATTAAATTATTTAGCATAGGTTAGAGTTTAAAGGTGAAGGTCTTAAGACTTTGTTATTTCCCTTTGACAGAAACAAAAAGATTGCTCGCACACTAGATCATTCCATATCTGAATGACAATATGATTTCAGATGTCTGGTAATATCTTGCTCCTAGGCTTACTGTTATAAAATTCTGTTGATAAATCTAGATAAAAATAAAACTTATCTTATTCATGCGCCTTACCCTTAGGGAATATCATGAAAAGCAGTCTCTGTTTTGCATGTACAGATACCAGCCAGTACTTTTATACAAATAAAAGTCTATTAATACTATTACTATAAATTTACCATAATCTTTGATAATTCAGTATATGCCTGTATCAAAAACGATTTTTGGACCAAAATGTAATTATTCCATCTGATCCATTTGAAAAACTTGCCATATAAGAGTAAGGTTTTACTGATTGTTAGTATTATAACATTGTTCAACTTGAATATTTTATGATCAAAATATTCTAAGGAAATTTACAAAATGCTTAGCAATTTTTGATATAAGGCCACCTTAAAAAAAAAAAATTTGTTTCCCACTTGCACTAGATCTCCCAACTCAGTGATTACATTAATGAAAGCAACCTATTGTTAAAGGGACTTGGACACGATTTTAGATAAAAATTTTATTTTTTATTTTTTATATAAAAAATGCTGTACTTGCACATTTTGAATGATTGACCATAATTTGAATTTTAGAATTTAAGTTATAAGAGAGATACAGAGGTAATTAAGACTTCATTGTTATGTAAATTAACAAAGCTCGAGTCTTATATTTGTTTACAAATAATATAAAGTATGGAATTACCTTTTTTTGACAAAATAACTCTTGGAAAACAATTCAAAGTGTTTATAAAATATATCGATAGAAGAAAGCAACATTTGATTGAAACTTATACCAATAAAACACTTATGTAAACAATAACAAGGCTTGAGCTTTTGTTTACAAAACAATTAAAGAATTCCGAACTCTGTATCTTGCTTATAACTCAATAATATCTGACTTAAAAATTTTGACAAAGCATTAAAAATACCCATATTAGCCATTCTAAACGTAAAAAATGGAAAAATAAAATTTAAAATTTTGAACTCAAATCGTGTCCAAGTCCCTTTAACTGCTAATGCAAGACTTTAATATTATATTCATGCTGTATAAATCTGTTAATTTACAGCTAACACACTGTGTCCCAGTGGAAACCCTTTTATTGTCAAAAAGTGCTCAAATGATAGCGCATGTTCCATTGTGTCGGAATATTGTCACCAGGGCACCTGCTGTCCCAAAGATCATGTTAATACAGGTAAATTAACTATTTGTAAAGACTTTCACCAGTAATAAAACGTAAATGAACCAGGTACAGAGCAAAAGGAGGCCAGTTTTTAATCAGTTTGCCTTACTTTCTCATGAGAACACACATTTAGTAGCCAGTCTGTATTGTGTTTTTGTCAGGTAATAACCAGTACAGTACTGTGTTTTTGTCAGGTAATAACCAGTAGTACATCACTGTGTTTTTGTTTGGTAATAACCAGTACTTGTATTTAAATTTAAAAGTGCACTTATTAACTTGCTCTGTTTTGTAAAATAATTTGAATTCAAATATTGCAAAAATAACTTATCAGAATAGTTTTTTTTTTTTTAAAGTAGCCAATTAGTATAAGAAAATATGTGTGTCTGTCTGTCTGTGTGCAGTGACCTTGAACCAATTTTTTAAGTCAAATAAATGTCATGGTCTTGGCATTTCGTTGACTCTGTTATCCTTCCTCTTGGCTGTATATGCAATATACGCGTATACTTTTCGTATAGAAAATTGTGCATTGATCTTGAATTAAATCTTTTAAACGAGGTCCTTGGAGAGGGTCAACATCTCAATAATGTTTAGTTTATGCAAGTATGGTAAAGTTAATGTCAAATTGAAGTTATTTTCTTTATTGGATTATCTGCTTTAATAACTCAATTTTTATCAAATACATTATATAATTTAGTGCCTGTTTGGGTGGGTAACAGTTGAAATTGACACCCTGAGAAAACCATTAATTGTCAACCAACGCGAAGCGGAGGTTGACAATGGTTTTCGAGGTGTGTCAATTTCAACTGTTACCCTCCCAAACAGGCATTATTTATTTATTATACTGAATGTCTTAATTTTAGAGATAATTTTACTGCTTTTATTTAAGGAATCATTCTTTGAGTATTATGAGGTGATAATTTCGGTTGGGGCGTGGTCAAATCCAATAAAGCCCGAAGTGCTTTATGATAGATTTGACCACGCTCCGACCAAAATTATCACCTCATAATATTCAAAGAATGATTCCTTATTACTTATATTTATATTATTTCCAATTTGTACACTTTAAAACAACATTATTTTAAAACCACTATTTTTTATGTAGCACATGCTCTGTATTACTATGCGGCGCAGCCAATACTGTTTTTCGGTTATGCTATAATTTTTTGTCACTCATGATTTATGAAGTTATTGGGTTTTAGGGTTCAAAATTGATTTGTAATGTTATCACAGACAAAGACAGTTGAAAATGTAAATATATAGAAACGACATGAATTCTACGGCGAACAGTACGCACATAACTTACGTGCATGTAACAATTCGTTGTGGTCCCCGTTGCCAAGTGTGTTGCTAACGCTGAGGGTAATAGAACGGATTATCAACTGTGTCTAAACCAATCAGATTTCAGTATTTAACATGAAAGTATAATAATGTAATATGTTACATGATATTCCTGTAATGCAGCCGATTAAATCTACCATATTTACATTCATGTACCTAATATGTACTACCATTATATATATGTACCAAGGTCATTTGGACAAGGGCAAGGTCACTGGCAGGAAAAGTGCAAAATGTGTGTCCAGTCTATATCTTTTTTATGGAGAAACATTGACTTCACACAAACATTGTTTATGACCTGAGGGTGTGTTATGACCTTGACCCAAGATCATTTGGACAAGCTCAAGGTCATTGTTTAAAAAATGCTTCATTCCTGTCTAGGCCCTTAATCTTGTAATAGAAAATGATTAGAAGCTAAAATTTGACAATATAATTGCTTGTGACCTGTATATATGTCCCGACTTGAGCTTTGGTGTTAAATTTTGTGTTAGTTTAATGTCACTATAAGAAAAAGAAGCATCCCTTATTTTCTAATAGAGAAATACTTCAGTTTTGGTATTTTCTTAGTGGGAGTATCATTTGTGAGCTTGGTTACAGTACCTCTGAAGGGATGGACTTCTATTTATTTAAGTAAAGAAAAAAATTTAATAAATAAACGGTCTCAAAAATTCATTATTGTGAAATGGTTAAAGATTATATTTGATTTTTGTTATGCATGGCCATATAGACTGAAAATGATAAAATTTGATTATGAAATTCTGATTTTAAAAAAATGTTTATTGTTGAATTAAACCTGTTTTGTCTATATCAATTTGACAATATGACTGAATCAAGGTCATTTGGTAAATGTCAATAAACATTAGATTTCAATCTGTCTGAATCGACATTCGTGTTCGCTTCATTACCTTTTATTGGAGCAGAGTTAGACAGTAGGTACATACACCTGGAACAGATTGCTTTTGACCTGAGGGTGGGTGGTGACCTTTCACAAAATTTCTTTTGTCAATAACATGTTGATGTTTGAATCAATTTTTTATTTCAATTCACAAAAAAAAAATTCTTAATAGTTGAATTAGATTTAGAAATATTATATGACCTTGAACTATGACCATTTAGGTCTTTGAATTTGATCTTGCAAAGTCTGATCATAAAACAGTCATTTGAAGATAATTGTATTTACATTCTTTGTTTATTTCCCTTTTAATTGAGTTGTAAATCAGGGACATTTGTAATTCAATTATATTAGTCGAACCTGATAATATATGGAAAGTATTGAATAATGTACATGTGAACATTCTTAAATTTTACCTTCCCAATAGATTATTCTGATAAGTTCTTGTTTAAGTTAATAAAACTTTTAATTTTATTCATCTTAAAGTATATGTATCTTGGGGCTTCAGATGTTAGAGCCCCAGTTTTCCAGACGCTGCAGTTTTTTGGCAAATTTATTTTTGAGACCAGAATTGTCATTCATAGTTTTGAGTGCTTTAAAATGACTTTTGTAGAATTTATGTAATCTGCTAATATCATGATACAGGTATTTCATAAAGTGTGCCTCACAATTGACTATGGGCCAGAGTTCATTGTCATTATTTTTCAACATACTGCTTTGAAAAGAAAATCCATGAAATAAAAATCTCAGACTAACACTCATTGATTTTGTTGTTCTTTCATCTCAAGCCCGCTGCTCCTATGATGCCATGTTCGTACCACAGACAGAGTGTACAGCTGATCCCAATGTCTGTCCTGCGGGGGATATATGTGATCCAGTGACAAAGTGGTGTTGTCCCCCTTTGAGAGGTAGGCAGATATATTGAAGGTGGAAATAAATAATACGGTTGTCTTATTACATATATCTTTAAAGAAAGATGGCAAAAATACACATTTGGTAATACCAACATAGTTGAATATTTGGGGTTTGTACCATCTTTTGGTTCAAGAACCCAGCTACAGATGATTTTACTGTCGGTTGTCAATACAGAGGACCCCGCTTAGTATAATACCTGTTTAATATTATAGTTCGGTTAATATAATAGTTTTTCAAAACACAAAACCATTTCTTAATAAATCATTGTATTTTACATCGGTTATTATAGTAGCTTAAATAGTGGACCCCGCTTAATATAATAGAAAGATCATGCCTGTCAATTGAGTTTCACACCTTTTTCTCGAGCTAGCCCCCCATGAGAAGCTTGTATAAACACTCTGACTTCCCAAATCACTTTGAAATTTACCGACTCTGCTGGCCAGACGGGATTAGTCACGCCTCACTGCACGTGGCTTGGGTACTTTACCTATGCACCTAACAAGTGACATCTCTGTATTATTGAGGTTTTTCACAGTTTGAATAAGTGAATGTCTCATGTTTTAGTAAATAAATTTATAACAAATGGGACATTTTACATGGCTTAGCATATGGTACATGATGTTCTATTTGACGATTTGTACTGCAGTGAAGTAGTGACAAAGTCTTTTTTTAATATGCCTCTATTTTATAGGAAGAATGGGCTAAATAAATCAAAGAAAATAAGAAAATTCTGCATAACTTTGTGGTTTATTTGATTTTTAATGAAAGAAGTTATTAAAAACGAATTGTCTCATGAATGCCTTATTAGATTTAGTCAAAACCGGAAGTACAGTAAGAAAACAAAATGAAAGCATGTCAACTTATCGGAAGCATATTGGTGGATCTTGCAATTTTCCAAGCTTGTAATAGTAAACTTTATTCATGAAATTAACTTTTATGAAGCATTAAAAGTAAAGTTTTAGAAGAAATCATCAATTATTGTGGACATTACATTGTCTAGAAATAGATAGTAACAATACATGACGTGAATAGGCACATATCATACTTGTACACATTGAATTTAGCTGGGTACGCTTATTATTATAGTCCTGTTAATATAATAATTTTTCCTGACAAAATAACTATTATATTAAGCGGGGTCCACTGTACCACATTGTACATGTATGGGTATTTCAAACTAAATAACAAAACCAAAGTAATTTACCTCACGTTTTCTTTTTATCAATCAAAATATATAATATAGAATTTTATTAACAACAAAATTTACAAAGGGAACAATTAGAGACTATGTTTGCATTGTAAACACCTAGGGTCAGAGGAAATATATCTACAATATACCAGTGTAATAATCTTGATGTCACTGATATCACTGTAAAAATTCCAAAATATGAAATTAATTGAAATCAGATGAGATTTCAAGTTCATGTTTACTTAATTTCAAACGATTGCACCTTAACTATTGGTAGTACTCGAGTACTCTAGAAATGTGTATTGGGGTGGAGGAGGCATCAAAGCTTTATGATTTGTTAGCACTACACAATTTTGTATAACACAATAATCACTCAGAAAAATCAGAAACATATACTGTAAACAATATCTGTGTCTTAAATAAAAAGTTCTATAATTGTGTAGGTAATTTGAAAATTACTGACACATTATAGAATTTCCCTTGAAGAGTTTAAGGATGTATGTATGTGTTATGAGGATTTCTAGAGGCCAACAAATTCCTTTTGCAGAAAAGCGTTGTCCAGAAGGATACCAGGTCCTGACATTTTGTCGGAATGGTGAAACTTGTCCTGGAGGCATGGAGTGTATAGATGGCTCGTGTTGTCCTGTTCCCTTGAATTCAGGCCCAGGTAAATATAAATGAAGTATAAGTCATCGATTTGTCTATTTTTAAATTTTAAATCTATAAAGAAATTGAAAATAATATATTGGATGTTTGAAACTGGTATTACATGTAAAAGAATGTAAACTTTCTGTGTTACATGTTGCATCACTAAAAATTTTCCTTTATTTTAACCCTATCTATCTGTAACTTTGCAGTCTTTGCTTGCCCAGGAGGTAATCCTGTAGTCATTAAGTCCTGTGCTAAAAATGAGTCCTGTTCTCGGACAGAGTTCTGTCATCTAGGAACATGCTGTCCCAGCGCAATCAACAAGAAACCAGGTACACATATTAGAGTCACATGTAGTTTATTCACATTACCAAAAAAAGCTCAAAACTCAGATGTATATCATTGTGATTCAATTTACCTTCATTCATAGGTACACTCATTAAATCTTAAAATAAATTTGAAATAGTAATACCTTCGTTTTCATGTAGTAGATGAATTATTTCAATTTTAAATAAAATTACTGTACTATAATTAAAAGACCACCGTAGAGGACTCCCTCTCTTGATAATGCTATTGCTGTTGTGTTTCAGGGGACTGCCCTGCTGTTGCTGATGGCGTGTTTGGTATATGTGTGGAAGAGTGCTCAGATGATGATGCCTGTGATGGTGATCTGAAATGCTGCTCCAATGGATGTGGCCACACATGTCAAAAGCCTACAAGTATGTGGAAGAATTCTAGTTCATTTGTCTAGACTTGATGTGTATTATGGCTACATTGTATGGCACGATGAATTATTTGACACTTGTTAAGCAGAATTTATGAGCTCAGTGAACCGTTTGGCATGTATCCTGTTATTCTGATACCTTGTCAACATCAGTTTCTTTTTCTGTGTTAATGAATTGCCTAATACTTTAAGTTCATTATGAATGAGTTAATATTTGTCAAATTATGGCAGTTTTAATGTTTTCCCTTTATAGTCTTGAAGACTGGTAAGTGTCCTGCCAGCCTGAACAGACTGGGTGGGCTCTGTATCGGACAGAAGGATGTGCCCAGCTGTAAGAATGACCAGGACTGTCCAGGGAAGGAGCTGTGTTGTAGGAGTGAATGTGAAGTCAATGTCTGCTCCCCACCAGGTATATACAGTCAATGTCTGCTCCCCATCAGGTATATACAGTCAATGTCTGCTCCCCACCAGGTTCATACAGTCAATGTCTGCTCCCCACCAGGTATATACAGTCAGTGTCTGCTCCCCACCAGGTAAATACAGTCGATGTCTGCTCCCCACCAGGTACACACAGTCAATGTCTGCTCCCTACAAGGTGAAAAATGGTTTTCATGTTTTCCACTTACCTTTGAGTAGACACTTTCTACTTTCTGTATATGAAGATTCACCATCATATACAGTAAAACACAGTTATAGCAAACATGATTATAGTGAATTTACTATTACAGTGAAATCTGTTTCATTCTTTCTAGTCTTAAAACCTATCATAAACTTATCTGTGCTAAGTAATTACTGGGAGTAGGTCTATAAGGAATCTAAATATGATGTTTTGCCACTTTGTTAGGAGCATGAGTTACGCTATTTAATTTTAGGATCTGATGCCAATATGTAGAAATTAATGAGATTTCCGTTTACATTGAATGGATAACTGTTTTAACAGATTGATTTCAAGATCATTTCGGAATTGTAAACCATACTTTCCATTTTTCAATTTGTAGAAGAAAAAACACCATGCCAGAGAGAGCTGGAGGCTGCCACCATACAGGTGTTATCCCAGGTAGACAGTTGTAACCCAGTATTCATACCCAGGTTAGTGTCCAGATCCTTTATTGGATCACTCAGGGGTTCTACACTAATGCAAAATATATTTCACTTGTATTTATTTATGAATTTCCTATTTGTGAAAACAACCTGATCAAGTTTAGTGTCCATTCAGCTTTTCTGTTGATGTTTCCATTCATCAATATTATGTTATTTACCAGTATTTCAAAATTAATTTTTCAGGTGTGACTCAAATGGGAACTTTCACAGAACCCAGTGCTATGATCATAATGGAATGTGCTTTTGTGTTTTTCCCAATGGAACTAAAATTCCTGGAACAGAAGAAAGGGGAAATCCTGATTGTTCTCGAGGTTTTTCTTTTTCAGCAAATCATTAATTTTTGTACATGTGAATGGTTTACCTATATTTAATATATAACATTGTGCTGATACAAAGTTTTTAGTGGTTTTTTCTTCCTTATGTTTAGCAACTAAACCAGGTGTTTGTCCTCACTACACCACTCTACCGGCTATAGATCTTCGGTGTATGGAGACCTGTCAATCAGATGACAGTTGTCAAGGCGACAAGAAATGCTGTTCTAATGGGTGTGGCTACCATTGCATGGGACCTGTCGGTCACAATAGTAAGTCTCTTGCATGATGTAAAGTTGAATTTGTTTTTAGCTCACCTGAACCGAAGGTTCAAGTGAGCTTTTCTGATCACCCGTTGTCCGTCGTCCGTCCGTCCGTCCGTCCGTCCGTCTGTCCGTCTGTAAACTTTTCACATTTTCGACTTCTTCTCTAAAACCACTGGGCCAAATTTAACCAAATTTGGTACAAAGCATCCTAATGAAAAGGGGATTATAAATTGTTAAAATAAAGGACACAGCCCTTTTTAAAAGGGAGATAATTGCGAAACAGTGAGTATAGGGTGTGTGTCTTTAAAAATCTTCTTCTCAAGAACCACTTCACCAGAAATGCCAATATTTACACAAAAGCTAGTGTATATAGTGGAGATTCTAAATTGTAAAAATCGTGACCCTCGGACCAAAACTGGGGCCCGAGGCGGGGTTCAAAGTTTAGCATAGAAATATACATAGAAACATGTTTACAAGATTTACAATATTTTTGTTCCATTTATTCAACTAAATTGTGCACCAAAAACCTAACTGTGTCTCCCTGATTATTGACAACTCATGGCATAAGTATATAAGTTTGTTTAATCAAGATATGACGGATGAATACGATAAGGTGTAAAAATTCACTAAACATTATTTTAGTTTATCGCTTACAGTTTATTTGGAGACCGTGCCCGATAAAAATAAAAATTAATATGTAAATTTATTTGTTGTCGGGCACGGTCTCCAAAATGAATGTAAGCGATAAATGTATCTTGTGATTTTGTTGTATATTGGTTTAGCATTATAGATACGGCATAGACTGGTTCGCCAGCCTATAGGAAATAGCAGTGACGAGAAAAATTTATTTTTAGGCCCACAAGTTATCTTCACACGCTTGCGATGGAATGCCGAAAAAATCTTTCGGAGAGTCAATAGATTTATTTTAAAAGTAAAACGGCTTTAATAGTTATAAACAAAGAAAGAGAAACATCTTTCGATGAAGTAAAACCGCTACAAAGTGTTAGCCTGAAAAAATCTCTGGAAGCCAGGCAACTGTATATTTATTTTACCTACTGGTTATGGAAAGTTCTTAGCTTTACAAAAAAACAATTTCTACACTGACACGATCCCACTCTCTAAGTTAATAACTCCATATTTTATAAACACATAAGATAATATGTACCATCGTCGGAAACCCACGGTCGGTCCTAGGTAAGAGAAGCGAGACCGACCGTGGGTTTCCGACGATGAATATGTACAGACCATGTGCTAATTGTGTGTACCCTATGTGCATTCAATTTATATGTTATCGGACCTTTACGAGAAAACGGAGCTAAATCAGATCGTTACCATCCTCAGCAGCCCCATAAATCAAGTTATAATGGGCATGGATTGGAATGCTACGAGTAGTCTAGTGCCTTACTCAACAATGAAAATATTTAACGTTATACATTTCCGATGTAAATTAATATTTACAATACCCACATAAACAATGTATTGTCAACGGTGTCAATTAATTTGTTCTTGTTAATTTGATATTTATTGTCAAATTCATGTTTAGTTCTTCTTAAACCTTCTTTCCTTGATCCGCCTCAATCTTCTTTCCGATTTATTTTAAGTGTGCGCATTTGCTGTGCGCGAAGCTGCAGTGAGTTTTCCCACTGTTTACCTGTCCTTGAATTTCCTAGCGGCAGCGTTTGGAATCAAGGGCAGGCTATCCAGTCTAAGATACGGCAGATCTACGAACGTGGTGTAGATTTACTACCATAGGTAATCTTGTTTCACACGGAAATTGAAATAAATAAAAGTATGTTTTATTATTATTAGGGAAACACTGTTAATGTGTTACACTCGTATACTAATGATGAACCCGTGAAATTTTTTCAAAGACTGCTTAAAGCAGAAAGAAGTTAATTTATTTTTAAACTTTGAAATTTTTTCGATTTTTGTAACCATGATGAGTTATGATTCATTGTATTACAAATGCATCACTACGTATTTTATAAGGAAATATACTGAGTATACAATCACATGGTGATGTTAAAATTGCAAATAAAAATATAGTTGCATATGTGCGAAATTAGTTACACAAACCATTTTTATATAATGATAATATTTGATATACGACTATTGGTACAGAAAATTAAATTAATGATATCTATATTAAAGAAAATGTCAGCTCGACGCCTTTGTGGCCGTTCCGGCCGTTGATATGTATAGGGAAGATTTTAAATTGTAAAAATCGTGACCCTCGGACCAAAACTGGGGCCCCAGGCGGGGTTCAAAGTTTAACATAGAAATACATAGGAAAAATGTATAAAAATCTTCTTCTCAAGAACCATTGCACCAGAAATGCCAATATTTACAAAAAAGCTTGTATATATAATGAAGATTCTAAATTGTAAAAATTGTGAGCCCCGGACAAAAAGTGGGGCCCTAGGCGGGGTTCAAATTTTAACGTATATAGGAAAATGTTTAAAAATCTTCTTCTCAAGACCTATAATGCAACAGTTTGGAATATTACTATGCATTCATCCTTAAATAATGTAGATTCTAATTTGTAAAAATCGTGACTCCCGGACTAATACTGGGGCACCAAGAGGGGTTCAAAATTTAACATTTTAAAAAATATATAGAAAATTTTAAAAATGTTCTTCTTGAGAACTACAATGTTACAGTTTGTGGAATTCCTATACATGCATCCCTGGCTTATGTAGATTCTTAATTGGTAAAATCGTTACCCCCGGACTAATACTGGGGCCCCAAGAGGGGTAAAAGTTTAATATAGAAATATATAGGTAACATGTTAAAAAATCTTCTTCTTGAGAACTACAATGCTACAAGTTGTGAGATTACTATGCATGCAACCTTGGATAATGTAGATTCGATAGTTTTAAATTAGTGACCCCTGAACTAATACTGGGGACCCAAGATGGGTTCAAAATTTAATGTAGAAGTATATATGGATAATGTTTAAAAACCTTTTTCACGATAACTACAATGCTTCAATTTGTCAAATTACTACGTAAGCATCCTTAAATAGTGTAGAAGCTGTGACCCTCAATCTAATACTGGGGCCCCAAGAGGGGTTCAAAGTTTAATATAGAAATATAGAGGGAAAATGTTTAAAAATCTTTTTCTAGAGAACTACAATGCTTCAACTTGTGAGATTACTATGCAAGCATCCTTGAATAATGTAGATGCTAAATTAATAAAGCTGTGACCACTGGACTAATACTGGGGCCACAAGAGGGGTTCAAAGTTTAACATAGAAATATATATGGGAAATGTTTTCAAAAAGTTTTTCTCGAGAACTATTATGTTACAGTTTGTGAGATTACTATGCAAGGATCCTCAAATAGTGTAAATTCTAAATTGTTAAAGCCAACCATAAACCTCGGACCAATACTGGGGCCCCAGAAGGGGGGTTCAAAGTTAGAAATAGCATATGCTACGAAGTAGAATGTTACAAGAAACTGTTGTTCAGGTGAGCGATGTGGCCCATGGGCCTCTTGTTTGAATTAAATGGAAATTTATTTTTCATGCTTATTGTAAATGAATGATTTGTTTTAAAGGTGTGACAACCAGAAGAAAAAGAAATGGTAAGTTTAATTGTTATGTTTTTATATTTATTTGTTTGCTTTCTATTATATGTGACCTTTAAGTATTAGACAATGTAAATTTTGGTTTTCTCAATGAATTTTGTATTTCAAATGGTTTACCCAAGTACCTGGACGTAAAAAAAGCCATGTATTGCAATATGTTTCCAAAGTTTACAGAAGAGTTGTACTAACATAGAACAGCTACAGTATAACACAGTTATAGCGAACAAGCTTATAATGAATTGACGCTTACAACGAAGTGATTTTCATTCCCCGTGACTTTATTACGTGTTGTAAACTTGACGGTTTTAACAAATTACGTTTATAACGAAGCAAAATTGCCCGTCCCTTGGACTTCATTATAAGCAATTTTTACTGTATTTCTTTTATTATAGCTCAAGCCCGCTGTTCATATGATGCCATGTTCGTACCACAGACAGAGTGTACAGCTGATCCCAATGTCTGTCCTGCAGGGGATATATGTGATCCAGTGACAAAGTGGTGTTGTCCCCCTTTGAGAGGTAGGCAGACAACATTGTAGATGGAGATAACAGTACAATTTGGTTGACACATGTGCTCATTTGATGAAACCCTTTTTTGCTATAGAAGAACCAAAAATTTTAATACACAGGGGAAATAAGAACAATTGTTTTATAAAATGTCCCAACAAATTCTTTTTGCAGAAAAGCGTTGTCCAGAAGGATACCAGGTCCTGACATTTTGTCGGAATGGTGAAGCTTGTCCTGGTGGCATGGAGTGTATAGAAGGCTCGTGTTGTCCTGTTCCCTTGAATTCAGGCCCAGGTAAGTGGTGCTACTTTTTTTGTAGAACAGCAAGTATGTTTGGAGGTCTTATAAATTATATTAGCTAATGATATCATCTCATCATGCTTAACCAAAGAAACCATTACATATGTTTAATTAACCTGAGAAATCATTACATAACGTTTAACCAGAGAAATTCTTAAATTAAACAGATTGCTTAACCAAAGAAATCAATACATTATGTTTAACCAGAGGGCTCACACAATATTCACTATCCTATGGCCATCCTATGACCAGATTAAATGAGATTCTCCTGTTTGCTATTGACCTCTAATCCCATAAATGCCATCATTTTTTGTTCCTTCCCTTTATGACGGTTCTTTTTTACAGCAATGTTAAGCTACTCCTGTATGGCTGATGGTGCGGTGACATCAACAAGATGTGACCCAGAAGGAGGCTGTACCGGTGCCTTTCATTGTGAGAGTGGCTTCTGCTGTCCTACCAGGCTGAATGATGGAGGTAAGTTTGAGTACTATGGCTTGATATTGGGATAAGTCTTCTTGTGAAATGTTTTACCTAGAATTAACACCTAATCTTGGTCCTAACTTTTGAAATGATAACTTCTGAACATAATGGCAATTTTCATACTTTTGTACTTTTTAACATCAAAACTTTGTTTTGCTAAATACCAAGGATCTTTATGAATATCGTTCTTGTTTTGCCTTGAAACTAAATATATGTCTGTATGGAATATTTCAAGGTACTGCTAATTTATAAGTTTATCTAAATTCTTTGCAGAACATGTGTGTCAAGTGGACAGCTACAGGAGTACACAGCGCTGTGATTCAGAAGGAGGCTGTGCCAGCGGCTCCCACCATTGTGAGAGTGGATATTGTTGTCCTACCAGGCTGAATGAAGGTGTGTTATTATGCCTGAGTACTTTATTAAAATAATCATATTGTAAATGGTTTTACCACAATTTTACAACATATATTTGCCAAAATGTTAGAACTTTCACAAAGAATTTAAATTTTCTGTAAATTTTGATATCAAAGGTTTGTGTTTGACAAATACAAAGGTTATTTTAAGTATTTTGCATGGAATATTTAAGGTTACTGTTGATATCTAAGTTTATCTTTATATTCTCCACAGGACATGTGTGTCAAGTGGACAGCTACAGGAGTACACAGCGCTGTGATTCAGAAGGAGGCTGTGCCAGTGGCTCCCACCATTGTGAGAGTGGATACTGCTGTCCTACTAGACTTAATGAAGGTTAGTTTGCCTGTGTAAGTGGCTTCATTTTGGAATATGGCTTCTTGTTAATTGTTTTTTATCATATTTTTACTTTTCTAGGTTATTTCTTTTGACTATACTTTGAATTTCATACTTTAGTAAATTCTTCACTTCCGAACAAAGGTTTTATAAATCTCTAAGTTGTTTAGACAAAAATAGAATGCTTAAGATAAACTATATGGAAAGTTTAAAGGTTTTGTTGTTTTTTTAAATATATATATAAATTCTCCACAGGACATGTGTGTCAAGTGGACGGTTACAGGAGTACAGTGCGCTGTGATTCAGAAGGAGGCTGTGCCAGCGGCTCTCACCATTGTGAGAGTGGATACTGCTGTCCAACAAGAGTGAATGAAGGTAAATGTTGCATTTATTCAATCCTATTATTTTTATCACAAAGTTTGGATTTTTTTAAATAAGAATTTGCATAATCAAAAGCATGATTAAAATTTATTTTTGGTATTTTTTCATTTTTCTTGTTTTTACTCTGTATCATTTTGAGATATATTGTTTTTGCATGTGAGGATTTGTTTTTGCCAGAAGATACCGTTGAAACCATGATTTTTTCAAGGCTAGATTAGGAAAAGGGAAATTGTTCTTTGAAACTTATATTTTAACTCTTGAAGCTTAATTTAAAGTGTTTTATTTCAGGCACAATATGTTTATACCGCCGTTACATAGCAACCTCTGTGACCTATATAGGGTCAGTTGCCTCGGGAACCATGCCTAATGTAGAGGCATGCAAGGCAGCTTGTGACCGTGACACAATTAGCGATTGCATCGGGGTCGTGTATCAAGATAATACTGGCAAATGCACAAAGTTTCCTGACACAAGTCATTTAACAAAAGTGGCCAGTGCCGACTCTGAGTACTATGAGAGGCATTGCCAATTTTCAGCAGGTATTAATAGTGTATAGGTGGGGACCTAGCTAGCTAGCTATCCTGCAACTGTCAATCTCTGTCCAATCTGTCTTGCCTTCTTTGTTCTGGTGATTGCTATTACATGTAAACTTGTATAGATGTAAACATATTTATTTTTAAACTACAAAGTGATTATAATGGATTCTAAGCCTTTGTGGTTCTAGTATTCTACAGGTCATTCTGTTTAATCAAGCGGACAATGGCCTAAATGGATACAAGACATTTCCTATCTCATCTATTTGTGTGAATATATTGTGGAGTATATACAATTCCTTTCTTTCTCCTTCTCAAATTGTGCATGTATTTGTTATGCATGGTTTTGTGGTTGAATTTCATAAACATTCCGTTATTAATTTTTTGTTATGTATGATTAAATCTGGTATGGGATAATGCATGATTAAATCTGGTTAGGGGAGAAATGGTAATTAATAACCTTACACTTGGAGAACTTCCTTTTACTGGATATGGTAAATCTATCAGGAGGAGCTAAAGAGCGTAGAAAGAAGAGTTTTAAGCATCATGTTTCACATCAAGCCCCAAAAAATTATTATATAACAACTTATCAAATATCAAATTACAATTCCTGATATGTTTTTACTTTTCTTGAAATGAATTTATAATGTTTATTGTTTGGACAGAAATGTAAGGAATACATGTACTTTTAAGTACCTTAAGTCGGCTATGTCTTTAAATAAGAAAATGTGTGCTTTGTTAGTTCAATAACAACCTCTATACTTTGTTGACAGGACTGTGCCCGGACCAGGACAATGTACTACTGTCGGACGGAGTCCCCAAGACCTGCTACGTGGATACCGATTGTGGGATCAACAGCTTTGGCTGTATCAAGGGTCACTGTTGTCCCAAAGGTCAAGTCAGCACCGTGGCACCAGGTACGTCTAGCTCATGTTTTAAAAGTACAGTGAAACTTGTTGAACTTAATTTTGTGCATTCTAGCATGTTTTTCTATCTATTTAAATTATTTAGTCCCTGAGCAATATTTTCTATATCATTTCTGTTTGATAGTTGTTTTGCACTTCTGGATCTTGTTTTGTCTGCAATCCACTGGGGACACTATACACCCACTGCTCCTAGTCAGTGTAAATTATCTCCCTATACCTGGCTGTGTTTGATGATGAATCAAACACACCTCGTGCAGATATATCATCAGGAAATTTTAGATTATTCTCTCTCTCTCTCTCTCTCTCTCTGCATTATTAATTCAAAAACATTGAGTTAAAATCATGAAAACTTCATCTGCATTATGGTGGTGCTTTGAAAACATGCAATTCTTACGCTTTACAAAATTTTTGCTAGAAAAAATACAAAAAAACCCACTAAATTCATCGTAAGAATAGATTGCAATCGATTTAGTTTTATATTTTAATGTTTTATAGTTTGATCGATATAAAAAAATCTAAAGATTTACACAGTTAGAAGAAGAAAACCTTATTTACAATGATTAACATACATTTTGAAATGGCACAAGTCTAATTGCATTAAAATTGGTGGAGAGACAATTAGCATCACTGATTTTAATGAGAATAGAATTCTTAGACTATATATGAAAGCTTTAATTTTTTAACAAATTTACTGATATTACAAATTTAGTAAACTAATTATCTAGCATTAACTTAGCTTGGAAGTACATATAAACTGGAAATTTTTAGGTCACCTGAGTAAACTCAGGTGACCTATTGCTATCTGTTTTCGTCCGTCGTCGTGCGTCGTGCGTTAACAATTTACATTTTTAACTTCTTCTTAAAAACTACAAGGCCAATTGTTCCCATTTTTGGTGTGAAGCACTTTTATGGTAAGAGGAATGTAAATTGTGAAATTGGTGGCTCTACCACCACCAGGGTGCCACAGGTGGGGCCAAATATGCAAAAAACAGCCAAATTTTCAAAAGTCTTCTTCTCTACTCCCACACATGTGAGGAAAAAACTGATTGCATGGTTATGATGTCCATGAAGCCCTCTACCAAAATTGTGAAATTCATGGCCCCTGGGTCAGGGGTTCAGGCTCTAGGGTGGGGCCAATATGGCCATATAGTAAAAATGTATTAAATCTTAGAAAATCTTCTTCTCTACTCCCATAGATATTTGTTAAAAACTAAATACATAGTTATGATGTCCATGAAGCCCTCTACCAAAATTGTGAAATTTATGGCCCCTGGGTCAGGGGTTCAGGCTCTAGGGTGGGGCCAATATGGCCATATAGTAAAAATGAATTAAATCTTAGAAAATCTTCTTCTCTACTCCCATAGATATTTGTTAAAAACTAAATGCATTGATATGATGTCCATGAAGCCCTCTACCAAAATTGTGAAATTCATGGCCCCTGGGTCAGGGGATCAGGCTCTAGGGTGGGGCCAATATGGTCATATAGTAAAAATGTATTAAATCTAAGAAAATCTTCTTCTATACTCCCATAGATATTTGTTAAAAACTAAATGCATGGTTATGATGTCCATGAAGCCCTCTACCAAAATTGTGAAATTTATGGTCTCTGGGTCAGGGGTTCAGGCTCTAGGGTGGGGCCAATATGGCCATATAGTAAAAATGTATTAAATCTTAGAAAATCTTCTTCTCTACTCCCATAGATATTTGTTTAAAACTAAATGCATGGATATGATGTCCATGAAGCCCTCTACCAAAATTGTGAAATTTATGGTCCCTGGGTCAGGGGTTCAGGCTCAAGGGTGGGGCCAAAATGGCCATATAGTAAAAATGTATTAAATTTTAGAAAATCTTCTTCTCTACTCCCATAATTATATATTTGTGAAAAACTAAAGGCCTGGATATGATGTACATGAAGTCTTCTACCTAAATTGTGAAATTTATCACCCCTGGGACAGGTGTTTAGGCACTAGGGTGGGGCCAATATGGCACAGGAAGGGCCCAAATATCTTGAAAACGGTTAAAATCCCCACCCCTAAACCATATATATTCTTGTTCCTTGTGTTAAGGGCCATCAAATGGTATGTAGGTCATGGGCCTCAGGGGTGGTTCCTGACCCCCCTCAAACAGGAAGAGCCCAAATATCTTGAAAACGGTTAAGAACCCGCCCCTAAACCATATATATTCTTGTTCCATGTGTCAAGGGGCATCATATGGTATGTAGGTCATGGGCCCTGGGGATGGTCCTGACCCCCCTCAAACAGGAAGTGCACAAATATCTTGAAAAAGGTTGAGATCCCCACCCCTAAACCATATATATTCTTGTTCCTTGTGTCAAGGGGCTTCATATGGTATGTAGGTCATGGGCCCCAGGGATGGTCCTGACCCCCCTCAAACAGGTAGTGCCCAAATATCTTGAAAACGGTTGATATCCCCAACCCTAAACCATATATATTCTTGTTCCATGTGTCAAGGGGCTTCATATGGTATGTAGGTCATGGGCCCCAGGGATGGTCCTGACCCCCTCAAACAGGTAGTGCCCAAATATCTTGAAAACGGTTGATATCCCCACCCCTAAACCATATATATTCTTGTTCCTTGTGTCAAGGGGCATCATATTTTATGTAGGTCATGGGCCCCGGGGATGGTCCTGACCCCCCTCCCCTCAAACAGGAAGTGCACAAATAACTTGAAAACGGTTGAGATCCCCACCCCTAAACTATATATATTCTTGTTCCTTGTGTCAAGGGGCATCATATTGTATGTAGGTCATGGGCCCTTGGGGTGGTCCTGACCCCTCTCAAACAGGTAGTGCCTGAATATCTTGAAAACGGTTAATATCCCCACCCCTAAACCATATATATTCTTGTTCCTTGTTTATGTTAATAGTAAAGTAAAAATTGGCTAACTAAAATCACTGATATATAAAGGTAAAATGATTTTGGTATATATGCCAGATGGTGATTCTCAACGAATGTTGAATATTCAAAAACTGGAACAGGAGAAGAGAGTAACTCATGATGGCTTTTATCGATGAAGCTGGGTTTTTTTTCGTTTGTTTAAATGCCCATAGGGAGAGTTTCTGTCTGCCCATGGGGGATGGGAGGTTGTTTTAGATAAAACATGAATAATAGCCACCTTCTTATTATTATTAAATTATTTTCTATCAGAGTCTTGCACCTTTTCAATATCAGGTCATGCACTCTTTTATGATCTTTTAAGTTTTTCGCTAAAATTATAGGTTTAATAGTCCTTTTTGAAAGATTTCAGGCAGGGAGGTGGTCGTCATTACAAATTAAAAATTTTTCTATTCCAGAATAAAACTTAACTAAATATGCATATATGAGACTCCTTGACAAGTTTGTGTATGGGTTATGCTACTCAGGTGACCGTTAAGGCCATTTGGCCTCTTGTTAAAGATTAAAATCAATGCCCTCCAATCTGTAAGTTATCTTATCTGGCAAAAAATAATGGAACTGTGATACTTGGCTTCCTGGATTGGGCAATTAGTTGTAGAATTGGGCTGAAGCATTTTGCAAACATATTGCATGATGGTATGAAAATACACCATGTTGCTGTATTTATACATAATTTGGGACAAATTTTCTTTAGTAGTGACAACTTGCTCTAATGGGGCAAATCCTGCTCAAAATGTGAATGGATTCACAAAGACATGTACAGTAGCAAGTGACTGTGGGGAACCAGCTACATGTGAGAACCAGATTTGTTGTCCAGCTCCTATACAGGAAGGTAAGATTCTTGATAAATGAAGATGGTTTAATGGAATTTAAGAACATAATCAGATGAAATTGTCCTTTAGTTCAGTGAAAAGCTTAGTAACACATCATTATGATTTACAGAACTTTGTCCAAACAAAAGCTTGCCTTTGATGGAGAATGGCAAACCCAAAGCTTGTATGGGCATTCTGCAGTCGGAGTGTGGCAGCTCTGGAGACTATACCTGTAAAGGGACAGGAGACTCCAAATACTGCTGTCCCGCCAGGCTGAATAACAATGGTAATTAAATCACTCTTTAACATCTACCTTCAAAATGATAACTGTAGACTTAGAGCATAGGGTTTGAATATATATAAGTATTTGAACAGAATATTGTGCTCACAGCTGTAAGAGTTTTAATTGTGATGGGGATTTTCTTTCAGAGCTTTGTCCTAACAAAGGCATGCCTTTGTTGAATTCTGCAGGGAATGCCCAGAGATGTGCCTCCACCATGGATTGTGGAGATGGTACATACAGCTGCCAGAGCTCCAATATTGATGGCTACAAGTACTGCTGTCCTGCCAAACTGCTCATCACTGGTACAGTCAATATTTCACGTGAAAAAATTCCATTAGTGAAGTCAGCTGTTTATCTAAAAAGTTGTAGACTTATAGTCATTCTGCATGATTACAGAGATATGTCAATTCTTTTGTTGTCAGAAATGTGTCCAAATATCGGCTATGTTTTGGTCCATGATGGACATCCAAAGAGGTGTAGCCTGGACTTTGAGTGTATCAGCTCTAGTGGAGAGTTCTCCTGTGTCAAGAATTACTGCTGCCCCAAGGACCCCAGTCAGGGTAAGGTCAAACAGCAGTCTGTCTGCTTATACAGAGCACATGCCAATGTTTCGAATATATGAATAAATATAGCCTGTCAGATCAATAAAGTTTTCCCTTTTTAGTTAGAATTCATTTTACCAGTAAATTTCATACATTTTAGGTAATAATTAGGTTTTACTTTTTATAAAGTTTACAATTATGATAAAATCTCATCATCTCTTAACCAAGATTGTAACAGTTGTAACTATGTTATCTTTCAATTGGTATCTTTCGATTAATCAGTCTGACAGATGCAATTTTCCGTGTTGCAATCCCCCTTTTTGAAACATGTATTACATGTAATAGCTTTGAGCGCTATCTTGTAGCTGTGTGCCCTAACAATGGAGGACTGCTATTGGATGAGGCCCAGCAACCTAAACTCTGCATGGACAATATTGAGTGTCAGGGATCAGGAAAGGGAGCCTACTTTTGTAATAATGGCTACTGCTGTCCTGAGTCAGGTAAGTGCATCGATCAGCTGGTTTTGATTGCTTTATCTCCTTTACTGTAAAGGCAGCAAAAAGTGCATGATAGTTCTTTTAGAGAAAGACATATATATTTTTTGAACAGGTTCCCTGTCTGTGTGCCCCAATGGTGAGAACCTGAAGCTGGTCAGTAACAAGCCAGTGACCTGTGTCCATGATGCGGACTGCGGGGAGGCCATGTGGTCGTGTCAGGGGGGACATTGCTGTTCCCGCCCAGTCAATACAGGTGTGTGGCTAGGTCTAATATCAGCCGATATTATAAATTCAGACAGCCGTAGCAGATATAGTCGTAGACTAGATGGTCAAGAAACATTTTTCATAAAAAAAATGTTTCCCTCTTGAAAAATGAGAAGAACTTAGCAACAGAAATGCTACATGGCACTAGATATAATGTGTGCAGTTTGTAACATTTTGTAATATAATCAATACTACATACTAGGAAAGATAACATTATAAATCCCAAACCCTTTTAAAATTTTATTAGACCTTGGCTTTAACTCAATCAGGAGTGGTCATATCTAATGTTTACTTAGCATGTAATGTTTATTTTTTTACTCTTTTTTCAGTTTTTGTTTTATATTCTGTCTTTTCAGTTTGTCCAAATGGAACTGCCCCCATCTGTTGTAAGCTAGATTTATGTGTTCAGAATTCTTGTCCATCAAATCCAACCGCCAAGTGTCGAATAAATCCGTGTGGTGGGTGTAAAGCGGAGTTCTATGATGACAAAAATACCCCAGTAGATTGTGATTCAGGTAATATGCTTCCTAAAAAAGTTGATCATCTGCCCTCTATTGCATAAATATGCATGATATTTGATCATTATGAAGACTCTTAATATGATATTTTCTGTATCAGCTTTATCCAGATGTGAAAAGTTGAGATTAAAGGCCCTAACAGTCAATGCCTTCTGGATGGATACAGATGTCGAGTATTCCAGAATGTATCTTGGACAATTGGAATCACAGAATGTTCAGGATAACAGTTTGCAAGTTACAGAAAGTAAGTTATGTTTGCACCATTGAATCAGAGGGCCAGTATTGAATGTCTGCCCATTCTATTGATTAAAATTTACAATGTTCACTCTTTCATAGCTAATTTCCAATAGTAATTACATGTGATATCTATAATAAGGACAATGCTGTAGTCCTATCATGTTTGTATGAGTGGTATCCTATAGTAAGGATGACTCTGTATTTATCTGTATTATTCTATTGGTTGACTACATGGTATGGTTTCTGTAGGAGTGATATCCTCAGGTAAGCCCGGGGAGTGTATGGGCCTGTCCCCCACAGCTGTCAGGGGTTTAATCAACGACTGCACGACTGATGAAGACTGCCCCAGCACCAGTAAATGCTGTCTCAACAAGTGCCAGGTCCCCATTAACAGTAAGAGCATTTTCAATATCATAACTTAACTGTTAAATGAAAATGAATAGTTGAAAATTTTAAGCTGAGCAATAAAATTTCTATGATGCTTCTTTAAAAAACCTATATTACATGTTTGTAAATATATTTTTCTTCAAAGAATAAGATAATTTCTCAATTCACCATTCACTGTCCATTGCTTATTTAATATCATTTATGAATGAATACCTTTTTCACCTCATTTGATTATCTCTCTCTATTTGTAGTTTTACCGCAGCAGTATGCTTGCAATTTGCTCCCAGTGGCCGGCCCATGTAAGGGCCGCATGACCCGCTATTACTACAACTCAGCCAGCAAGCAGTGCCAAATGTTTGTGTATGGTGGTTGTCAAGGAAACGATAATAACTTTGGGTCTCAAGAAGCCTGTGAGAGAGCCTGCTCTGCTGGTAAGATATACGATAGTAAAATTTGTTAATTTTGTACAGTGATACTCAAAAACATGGTTATACTTCAATAATTTCAATATTTAATAGCTGGACTTCCACCCCAGTGCTTGCCTGCTCCAGACCCTGGGAGATGTAAGGCTCAGATTCCAATGTACTTCTACAACATCACCAGCAACAGATGTGAGAAGTTTGATTATGGAGGCTGTGAGGGGAACAGAAACCGGTTCTTGACCCTGACACAGTGCCTCAGTACATGCAGTGAGTGATATTGTCGCCCTTTAGCAGTACCAGTAATTTGAGGAATCAAGACCTTAGTTCACTTTCAGTTTTTGTCAACTTTTATAAGGACATGTAATTTTTGTTAGTAACAAGTTTAGTTTGTGATAAATGGTTAACACTGTTATTTGATTTCTCCTTTTGCAGGTTCAAAGGATGTACAAGCCGGGCCTTGTGAGGTAACATAACTTTGTGTTGCCTTGCAGCTTACTGAAATTTATAGCATAAAATATTAAAGAGTTAGGAAATACATTGAACTGTTACCGTGAAAGGAAAAGCTATTTATCAGTGCATTTTCTCGATATAAGTTAAGCCCAACTAATATGATATTCAATTAGTTTGGATAAGATAGTGGGTTCTCCACATAAAATGCATATACTTTTGAACTATTATACACATTATTAATAATTAACAATATTTTGTTTCAGAAAATACAATGTGCAGCTGACACCGTTTGTTTGCCTGTCAGTGGTACTGAAGCCAAGTGCATATGTAAGTACAATTGAGACAGATTTCTTTGCACAATACATGTATTTTTTGTTTGTGGTATCATATATTTGAGCCTTGTATTCTTTTGAAAAGTCTTACTGACAAAAACTTTTATTTTCTTACTTACGAACTGTACAATATGAAACTTTCTGTAAAGTAATATTTAGGATTAAGGTCGAAGGTTGTTTGATCATAATGAATGGATTGGCTACTGTTCATTGTGATCACGCTTTGCATTTATACTGGTACATTTCATCTAAGCATCTGTGATAAAGCACCACATAGTGTATGATTTAAAAAGTAGATACATAATTTAAACAAAATCAAATGTGACTTCACTGATGTCTGTTTCCAGCTGACAAAGTTCCCCCAGTTGTGGATGGGAACTTTGTCCCAGACTGTCTGGAGAATGGAGACTTTGCTGAGATGCAGTGCTTGGGTTCTCTGTGCTGGTGTGTGGATGTTCATGGGGCCATGAAACCCAACACCATGAGAGTGGGAAAGCCACCTTGCTACAAATCAGGTAAGTTTTCAGGTGTAATCTAACTTCTGAAAAGTCTTTACTTGATAAACTTGTCATATAATAGATGGATTTTTTTTTAAAGCCTTTGTTTTATTTATAGTTTCAGGGGTCACAGGTGCTGATGAAATTTCCAAAGTACCAGGTACGTGTAAAAGAATGTATTCAAATGCAAGCACCAACAAATTCAATCAAAATAAGAAAAAACCTTATGTTTATGATCCAAACTATTTTTATATTTCGGGATTTTAATACTTTACAGTGTGTGCTGATGGCAGTGCTCCAATGCTGTGTGATAAGAATGAGTGTAGGTCGGCTAAGTGTGAGGGTCGGAAGGACGCCACCTGTGTGGTGGACCCCTGTAACAAATGTCAGGTCTCCTTTAGGGATTCCAACAACAAACCAGTCACCTGTGAAGGTAAGTAGTACCAAGTCTTCTGAGTGACTAAATGGTAGCTCGAAGGAGCAATAATTTTGGCAGTCAGTTCATGTTTTAACCATTCAGATCATTATGTTTTTGTCGAATTGCCAGCAACTTCAACTTTACAAGATAGATATGAAACTAATATGTCAGTGTAGGGTCATGGCTATTACGAGGTCATGTTTGCTTCTTTAAGACTTAGTCATTGCATCTTGTAAAACTTACATTTTTTCAAACTTATTTATTTGTTATTTAAATTATTTTCTCTTGAAGAACAAAAATGGTACTGCAGAATAATTAATTAGAAAATATAACTAATAATTTGTCACTTGGAATATGACAGGCTTCTTATCCATCTATTATGTTAATACTAATTGTACTGAATTCTGCAAAAAGCTATGTACACAAATTTCTTTGAAATATTCATTCTTATTTCTTTTGTTTTTCAACCTTATAGTCGACAAATGTTCTCTGAAGATTCCTATTTCTGCATCTCGAAATAAGCAAGGCTGTGGAAATTTGGTTCAGCGCTGGGTGCATGATGCAAACACTGCAGAATGTACACATTTCCTGTTCTCTCCTTGTGATGGAGAGGATGTTTATTATACAAGTCAGTTGGAGTGTAGATCCAAATGTATAGGTAAGTTGGGTACTTCAGTCATTTATAATTAAGACCTACTTTAAATTAATTTCGTAATGTACAAAAGTTTTGGCTTTCTTGTACCTCCATAAAAATGTTAAAGCTGAAAACCGCTCGTAAATAAGCACTGTCCGCCATATTTCTCTTTATATAAGGGGCAGACCTCTGAACAGTTCAAAGTACTTCGCTGTAGAGGTCTCACCTGTGTGGACGTACATCTTGCCTCGCCGTGTTACTCGGTCCCTATGAAATTATCAAATTTTACGCACTTTTTTCACGCCAGAAGAATGCTAACATCATATAAACAGCTCAATGCATTATTTACAAACAGAATATGCACATAAAATAAAATAATAATAAAAATAACGGGGTTTCTATACCGGTACCTGGCCTGGGTGACAGTGCCTATTTATGAACGGTGATCAGCTTTAAAGAGATACTGTGGAATCATTTAAATTTGTGGAGCCAATTTTCTTGGATTGTGGAATGTTTGTTAATTTGTGGGGACATACGGTAATTTTGTGGATGCATCGGTTTTCAGTTTCAGTAAAGAAAACTAACCCTTTCAAAAAAGTTGTTTTCATGGAGAATGTAAATTCATGGGGGAGGGCTACCCTCAAATACCACATGAAAATTGAGCCACCCTGAATTCCAATGATTCATCAGTATGCAAACAACTTTTCTTTTTTTCTCAGCATATTATTTGTTGCATTTTTTCTCTTTCCCTTGAGAATGACGGTACCTTCTTGTTGTTGTCCACTCAAAACTAAACACCTTTCTAGTATGTGTGTAATGTTTATCTTAGATTTCTTGATATTTGAAGGTACCATCTGTGATGGTAAAGGTCTCAAGAGTTGCAGCACTAGTTGTACTGATCAGGTGTGTCGTCGATTTCCGGCTGCTCAGTGTCAGATACACCCTTGTACCTGTGATGTGGTCTTCTATGACCTGGTCTCTAATGTACCTGTAGACTGTGATTCAGGTATTCAGTACTCCTTAAAATAAACTTTAAAAAACCTTGGGAATTTTATCATTTTGTAAATATACAATGAAATCAAATTAACTAAGTAGGGAATAAAATCATAGAATTTGCATAAAATTATATTTATTTTGTTACTTGATGACCTACAGTCACTCCACTATGTCAGCTGAGACGATCACAGGAAAAACGGAAAGCTCTGATGCAGGAGATGGACAGCTCCAAGGTGTCGGAGTCGGTGCCCATCTCTGTGTGTGATGACAAAGGGGAGTTTACTCCACAACAGTGTGACACAAAAACTAAGAAATGCTGGTGTGTGGATGGCCTGGGGAACCAGCTCCAGGGATCAGAAAGAATGGGAACCAGTCCAGGGCAGGACATTGGTTGCAGTAGGTTATGTTCTTATGTAATTTATTTGTGTACAGAATTTTGTCTGTCAAAAAAAAAATGATAAGTTTGATTTTTGTGAGCTTTCTTTATTTTACAGAGCAGAATAAAACCACTTCAGCAGTAGTGTCTTTGTTATTCAACTTAAATTATGATGTGTATGTCAAAGGCAAAGAAGACAAGCTAAAACAGTAAGGCTTTATTCCTATTTCCGCAAAAAGCATTTTTAGAATGGAATTTATAATTTGACTTCTATGTTATAATGTGGTTAATTATGTGGTGTCATCAATATTATTTGAAATCATTTTCATGGAGTTGATCCATGAAAATAAATGTTTATGGAGTTAAATGTGACATATTGACAAGACAGGTGTCCATGAATTTTTTAGGCATCATCAAAAAATGAATTCAACTTAAAGAGACAGTACAGCTGAAAACACATGTGTGAATAACTTCAGATTTACCCATTGTATCGTTAGGAAATACGAAATGACGTTGATTGTGACAGTTGAAGTACATAAAAATCCCTTTCACATACTTAATTAATGTAATTATGAGCTTCCAGAACTTTAAGGGTCGTACAAACCAAATAATCTTGTATCGTTTATTTGTACCACGTGGATTTTGATTGACAGTAATTGACACGTGCTGAAAACTACAAGATCTTCACCCGACTACGGTCAATTTCTTGATAATTTATTAATGGTTAACCAATTACAATTCATCTTAAAATAAACAGACATAACTATGTCAAATTACCCCTCAAGGGGCCTCACTTACAAAACATGAATTTAGGTTGTAGCAACTCCTATGATAAACACACAAAATACATGCTTACAAAATAATAATTGTGGTTATTTTAAAAACTTTGAACAATTATTACCTTATTTTCTTTGCCAATTCAGTCAAGGAAGCAGGCCTATCCGGTCTCTTACTCGCCATGCTGTTTTGTTTATAGTAAATACACATGCGTAATGGTATAGAAAGTGGAACCCCGTTACACGTGGCGATGTATATATGTATAGGTTATACCTAATTTTTAATTTTAATGAAATAATTGATTTATTTCACTGAGAAATTTGTAATTTTCTGAAAGTTTATCCATTTATGAGTAGTACAAAAATACCGAACCCGATCGGACATTTTTTTCAAGTCGGTTTTTTAATAAGATGCGCCGTAGTGTCTCTTTAAAATTAATGGCCAAAATAATGATTAAATCACAGTTTAAAATGTACCGTATACTTTTTAGTTGTTTAATGTTTTTTTGGTTTTCACATTATGGTTATTTGGTCATTTCAGGACTGTTATGGCAAAATTAAAGGAAATATCTCCAAAGATGGTTCAATATGTCAAGTCAGTGAAGGTAAGTTTTTGTTGATACATGTATTATAATACATGTATCATGTTCATATACATTATAATATACCTGAAGAGAATAACAGCAGTCATTACATGATGTACAGAGTACTTCTGAAATCACATCATGAACCATGTATAGTAACTGTTAATTCTAACAGCTTTGAATGAGATAAAGTCTTAAACAATAAAAGACTTCTAATTGATCTTTGCTTAATGAGCCTGAAACTTTCTGTGCAGATAAGGAAGGGCAGTGTGTATGTTGATGTAGAGTTTGGACAAACTGTGTCTTCTACAGAACCAGTGGACATAGGGAGCCTGGTGAATGTTCTGGAGAATGAGGTAAACACAAGGAAATCAGAGGTCAAAAATAATGTTAGACTGGACTATTTAAAGCTGAACACCGCTCGTAAATAGGCCCCGTCACACAGATACCTGGTATATAAACCCTTCGATTTCGTTACACCCGATTGCACACCTGAAACTCGTGGCCGACGTGAAGTATTCCTTTTGTGGTCTTTGGATTTTATGCATTTAATTCTTATTTTATGTGCATATTCTGTGTGTAAATAATGTTTTGACCAGTTTATTTGATGTTTGTATTCACCTGGTTTGAAAAAAGTGCGTAAAACTTGATAATTTCATCGCGACCGTGTAAAACGGCGAGGCAAGATGTACGTCCACACAGGTGAGACCTCTACAGCGAAATACGTTAAACTGTTAAGAGGTCTGCAGCTTATATAGGGGTTGTAGGGATAGCGGTGATGAAAGAGAAATATGGCGGACAATGCCTATTTACGAGCGGTGTTCAGCTTTAATGTAAACTTTAATGAATTCATCTTGAATATTGTTGTAGCACCTCTGTATAAAAAGTGTTTTAAATTTCCCATATTGAAGGTATACAGTGGACTGGACATGAGATTTGAAGGACAGACTATAACAGCTGAGCCCTCTGTGTCTTCCTCCTTCACCTTCCAAGCTCAGACGGCAGGAGATGTGTCCAAATCTCCAGCAGAAGGGAGCGATGACAGCCAGACCACAACCATTGTTGTTGTAGTCATTATCTGTGCTGTTGTTTTAATTGCCTTATTGGTGTTCTTTGTTGTATGTATTACTTTGACATGCCGCACACACAAAAAATTAATTGTATTTAATTACTCTGTTAATTTTAATTATAATTTTTTTTTTTATTAATTAGAAAAATTTTCATATTTTAGATTCGTAAAAGAAGAAATCAAGGAAAGGCATTTTCAAACCTAAATACAAGTGTAAGTTGTTCAGCTTTCATTGCAACATTTTACAAGATTCATGTTTTTGTTTTATTTCATTATTTTGGCATATATAAATACATGCCAAAGCTATAATTATAACTTTATTTCTTTTACAAAGAATTCAAATATCAAATTCTTATTTGAAATTGTGACATATGTTGTTTCCATAGTAAATGGTGTAATAGTATACTTTGATGTCCCAAATTTCAGTCATGAAAACATTTTAACCAATCATATCGCTTAACTTAAATCTGAATATTGCAGGATCCTGAGGGAAGTCCCATAAAACAGAATTCAGTGTATTACCAAAACAAGGCTTGTGACAAAAAGTAATCCCTAAAGGGGAGCAACTCTTCAGAAATCCAGGAAATTCTCAGAAATCCATCATTGTTTGAGACCACCTTGGAAGTCATCATTTTGCTCATATTGTGCTATGTATATTTTTCACATGATTGTAAATGAAGTTTGTTATATTGGATTTTTTGTGATGAGAAGTAAGATTCTGAATTAGAGAAATTAACAGTGAAAAAAACACTAAAACTATGGATGATAATTTTTATCTATTAAATGAAAATGACCATATATATACAAAGTAACTAAGTTACATATGACCCAAAATCCTCACTGAAGATAATGAGAAACATACATGAAATAAATAGATAAAATAAAATTATTACATTAAGAAATAAATAAAAGAAGTGCATACACTATAACAGATAAATAATATGTTGATGTCAAAACCATATTGTGTTGAATTTATGAATATGAAAGTAGTTCTCTTCTAAAGAACATTTAGTGGTCCAAATATCAGTTTGTATCAACAGCCTACCATGTTTTAATTGGAGTTTGAAATGTCAGAATCTCTCCTGCTTAATAAGTAGGCATGAAGCTTATATTGAAGTGCATCTACTTACATGTATTTATAATTAGAGTTACCACGTTTTAGCTATGACAATTTTCAAACAATGAACAAATTTACATTTCAACAAGAAACAATAACTACTTTGATTCTGTATGGTTTTTTGTTATTACAGGCAATTTTCGTTTTGCTTGACAAAAAATGAATTGGTACATGTACCAGTATTGCAATATATGTACACTTCAAAAATATTTCATGACGTGAAGTTTAAACAGTCATTTTTGACAATTTTAGTATCAAGATATACAAAAGATGTTTGTATAATAAAGCTTTACAGTACAATAACAATTTATGAATTCTTGTGCTAGACATGTACATTGTAGCTTTTCTACTTTTCTATCTCTTTGTGATGTTTATTTCATTTACATTCCCTACCAAATTGTTAGATTTTGTGTTGTAAATATGGACATCTCAGATGTATACCTCTCTTTGTACATGGTGCTATATAACATTTACATGTGGTTGCTGGTTCATCCTTGTGCATAAACTCATACATAACACACATACATACATACATACACTATTGATGGCATGGGTCACAAATCATTTCTAATATTTGTTGAAGTTTATTTAAATGAACTTGTGATGTTTCAAAACAAATCATGTAATAAATATGTATATCAAACTTGTTTAGTTCTAGTTGTCTATGTACATGTATTTGATACTTTAAATTTTTAAATTTTCAAAAATCAAATTGGCAAATCATACAGCCAATTTTGATATAAAATATGCCAATACCTAGATTGCATGGTATGAAATTTTAAATTTCATATCTTGGTTTGATATGGTTACGTTTTGCAAGAGATATATAATAGACCATCGTAGACTTAAGAATATGTTTAAGGAACTCCTCTGCTTTATTCATCTTCCATTTCTGTATCTTGACCTTCGTGTGTTTCTACCTCTAGAACCGCAGTCACCTATTAAATAGAAATTTTGAATTGTACTTGTTGGTAGTGTAAGTGCTTGAAACAGGTACATGTAATATGCTTCTATAATGGGGGGGGGGGGTTGAATAATTTCTACTTTGCTAATTAAGAAACGATTTTTGACATTCTCAATGTCAAAGAAAAGAGGATCAAATTGACCTGGAATCTTGGCTCTTATATAACACACTGGATTATTAATTAGCATGCCAGGCATGTTCATGAACCATGGCTTCCTTTCTTTGGATTTGGATTAAACCTTTGAGTGGCAAAGGGCACTTACATAGGGACGTGTGGTGATAGGGACCGAATGCGCATTCTGTTAATTGTACTCACATGACCCAATTTTCTCTTCTAACTGGGAAATCTGATCACTGAGGGAGGAAATTATGTCAAATTCGTATGGGTCTTCAGTAGTAGTAGTGGGTGGCGGTGTTGTGTAGGATTTCAGTTCCTCCACTTGCACCATGGCATCATTGTAGTACCTCTCTAGAACTGAGAAATTACCCCGCATCTCCTCCTGCAAGATTGTATACAGTTATGAAATACCCTTACAATGTACCTGTAGACACCACTATTTTATCAAGTTAATTAACTAAAAGGGTGATTGTAAAACAGGTACATGTACTTACTTTTTCCTTCTCTACCATGTTTAATCGACCTTGCAAAGTGTTGACTTGGTTCATCATTGTTTCCAACTGAGGCAAACACAATGGACAAACTAATAAAGACAGATAAGTTAAATGCAAGACGCAGGACATTATGAGGCGTGGGTAGTGTAAGGATGATAGGTTACTTTATGATTATATTTTACCAGGTTATTAACTTACATTCGCATTTATAGCTATCAACTGATTTAAACCCATGGAAACATCCACATTCAAATCCACCGATCGTGTTTTTGCAAATTTGTTGACAACTGCTTCGTCCTGTCAAACACTCATCTACGTCTGCAAGAAAGACAGTAAAAATTTGCTCACATTATCTTTAAGACTAAAACTCTCCAGAGAAGAAAATGATGGGCTGTTATTTAACCCTACCTTTCTCGCATTGATGCCCGGTGTAATATGGTGGACATTCACATTGGTTTGGTCCAACACAAATTCCGCCATTTTGGCACCCGTGTCGACAAATGGCTATAAAATAAATTAGAGTGTAAGGAATTTACCCTGTTTCAATTATATAAGTACAATTTTTTTTAACTTAATGGGCATTGTAAAACGAAAGAAAATATGTGTGGTTGCTATGTTTACACTTTTGCTTGCAAGAAATAGGACCAACAGAGCTTTTCAAGAACTCAATATCTTATAGATGTCAACGATTTGCCGTTTTAATGTGCGTGACTAGATAATCTTATTACAATAGTAACATGTGTAAGCTCTTTATAAATTAATACGTGTTTTCTTACGCGCCAAACAAGCCAAGTCTCGTGGGTTCTCTTTGGTCCATCCCGGACAACATCGCTTGTACTCCCCCGGAATTACTCGTTTGTGGAACACTGTTCTATAGACTATCCGCATGTAGACCCTGATAATTGTGAAATTAACATTAATACCAAACATATTCCAATATCGTAACTCGTAAGGTTGCATCTGTTAAAACTTGAAGTACCTTGTGGAGTTTTCACAAGTATCGTTATTCGAACACAGATTAGGGCCGTAAAATGGCCGTCTGTAGGATTGTCTCGTTGGTATTAGTTCTATTCTATCGCCTTGGTACGTGCAAACCCGTCTCCTGCAACAAAATAAGACCACAATCAACTGAATTAATGATATATCTGATGAACACTCGGATAGTACAGTGGCAAACGAAACAACAACGAAAGAATCTTTCCATGTCTGTTTGTCTTTACGTTTTGTGTTGTTCTGAATAACTTAAAGATTGAGGTGTGCATGTGAAGGTGGTAAGCGCTGTTTTGTAATATTTAATTATTTTAATGTTTCTTTTTTAAGTTGGAGGATTTATTTCATCAATTGGAGAGAGAGAAAGAGAGAGAGAGAGAGAGAGAGAGAGAGAGAGAGAGAGAGAGGTGGTGTATCTGCGTTGTCTTGTACAGTGACACGGCTTCTGCGACCTCTAGACACTTCTACAGAGAAACAGAAAAAGGCACTTGAACTAATTAAAACCACGATGAAGTGGCTGCTCCGTGGCATACTTCAATTTATGGGGCATATCTCTAGCGGGCCACGGTGTGTTATCGACTTGTTGCATTAACAATTGTGCACCTTTCAACCACAAGGTTAAGTGCAAAACTCCAAGCATTCCATTACCGCTAGTCCGACTTTTAACAGATTTCTCAATTATAGCTACTACCCTACAAGGAATATGGAACATTTGTTCTCGTATTCAAGTTGAGTCGTATTTTGTGGTTAGATACTCGTCCATTCGTTCAATTAGGGATAGAGTTCGATAGTTGGTACTAGTTAGTCCCAGAAGTCGGCCGAACCTTACCAATTGAAATAGTGCCTTATACTGGCCAATTGTCGTATTTCTGTGGAGATCACACGTAATATCACATGTAATTCTACATCATGCTTAAGGTGAACGTGTCGTTAACCCCCTACCCACCCTGATGCTATCATAAACATGAGAGTCGTGTCGCTCTCTCCCTACCCTGCGTTCTATACGATAATGACATACCGTTTGAATATATATTGCATCTTTTAACTTTTCAACTCCCTAAATTAGATCTAGGTTTACTAAATGTTTCCTAATACTCTTAAATTTATGTAAAGGATATATGGTATGCTTTCCAACGTTCATACTTTATAAAGATCGTTGGAAAGCTTGCCTCATACCCAGTGACCCATTTAATTAGGCTAATGTCATGGCATATTCGCTAGCCAAGGGTTTTCGGTCCACTCTGCTCCCCATGTCATGAAGATGATGTCATGGTCACAGAAGACGAATGGTTTTACATACGAGTAGTTTACTACATATTATCTTGTAACTACATATATTTACATTTTTCAGTCTTTGCCTGTGATAACACTACGTATCGATTTTGTACTATACAGTCCCAAAACTTCAAATGACGTATAATTGGGGCGCCAGCGGGATTTGCTTATTTATATACAAATATTTGACCGTGCAATGGCCGAAAATTATAAAAATATAAGTAATAAGGAAACATTCTTTGAATATTATGAGGTGATAATTTCGGTCGGGCGTGATCAAATCTATCATAAAGCCCTTCGAGCTGATTGGATTTGATCACATCCCGACCAAAATTATCACCTCATAATACTCCAAGAATGATCCCTTATTCCTTAAATAAAAAGATCCTTATAACGACACAAAAATTTAGACAATTACTAGTATATGAGACGAGAAAATAAGAATAAAAAAATCTCTTACATATATTGCTGAAACAGTGCACATGGTTTAAAAAGTATTGTTATTTTGACAAAACGTCACAAATGAAAATGTTGCGTCCCGACAATTTTGACAAGCCATAAGAACTGTACTATCTTATATTAATTAATTTTCGATCCAGCGCCACCTGGATAAATGCATTATCATCGGTTTATCGTTAAAAGGTCAAGTTGTTAATTCATCTTACATATATATTTAATTCAAGCGTTTACAGCACATCTCGTTTGTATATTAGTATGTTGAGAACATGGCTTAGTTGTCGTATTAACTGAAAGCGTTGAGCCAGAAACGCCATAGGTTGCGTTCGAACCTCGCTGTGGTAACTGAATGGTATGTGTTGTGTCATTAGACAAGGCACTTTATCTACATTGTCCACCCAGTTGCAACACTGGTATCTATTACGCTATGGTTTAATTTAAGATGTTATGGTGGCACCGACCTCGTGGGCCAAATGGATCGCAGGAAGATCTATTGCAGATGGCTTTTATTGTGTTATAGAAAATGTATTCAATCCATTTGTATTTTTTGTACATAATAAAATATGTTTATATATAGTCAATTATTTACCGTATTTCTTTGATCCTTAAACTGTATATTTTCGTTTTTTTTGTACTGTCATATTCCATGGAAGAACTTTCACATTTTTAATATTGATCTGGTAGTTACAGCATTTATTTATATTTTCGTAGAACTTTCCTATAATTTGTATTTAATAACCCTAAACACAATTTCAAACATGTAGTTTCCATCGCTTCGTTAGCAATCTCAAGCTACGGATTTCAATTATGCTATCTAAATTCACCCCACAGGTGAACATTCTTAGAACTTTGCATAGAAATATTAATGCGTACCGTTTAGTTGTACGAGAGCATAAAAGAAAACGTTTTCTATCTTTACTGTCTTGTGTTTATGAAGCTGTGTATCAATACTGTTCTATTTGATTTTAATAAACATATCTTAATATTCTCAGATTTTTGAATACCTAGAAATGTGTTGTTTGAAAATTTGAAATTAGACAGTTTTTAAATTGATTTATTATCTTAAGGAAATTTCACTTTTCAGTGCAAAGTTTATCATCGTATCAAAAATTTCAAAATAGCAAACTTTTCAGAAAATGTAAAAGATATCAAATTTAGTGGAACGAAATCTCATTAATGTAACGGGAGAAATCTATCTTATTTATGACTAAAGCATATGGGTGGAGAGTCAAAGTAAACAGGAAAAAATATTTTAAACTCCGTTTACAAAATTGTTCATTAATTAATCAAAACACAATGACCCGTTTTTTATGCACACGCCCTACATTATCATAAATTACCCCCACCAAGATCTTTCTGGGACGGTGAGAAGGGAGGGGGCGGGCATGCACTTTATTCCGTTTTTTTTAATATGATATTATTGACACTTGAAATGAAAAATTACGCTGTTATTCATGATCATTTCCGACAAATTATTTTATTTTTCTCGATATTAAATGTATTTTTTTCTATCGCGAGAGATTGTAAGTATGTACACCCACGTGTATTGTAGCCATGTATTTCCGCTACTTTGATACGTGTGTTGCTCTTGATATGTTCAATATGGTCCTATTCTCTTTTTAACGCTAATTACGTAAAAATATCTTCAAAATCTTAACCATCTCTCTCTCTCTCTCTCTCTCTCTCTCTCTCTCTCTCTCTCTCTCTCTCTCTCTCTCTCTCTCTCTTCAAGATACAAAATTACAAAACAGCAAATTGTAAAAAAAAAAAAAAAAATTCGAAACTTTATATACTCAAATGATAATGACTTTCAATTATCCAGAGTAAAAATTATATATATCATTACACGCCCATAAGAGATACTGGAATGCTATTAGACAATATTTCGCAATTATCAATACTTGTCACGCTACTGATTCATCTGTTCTTAACAAAAATAAAAGACATTTCATTCTACGCTTCTAATAGTTAAATAGAGACAATTTACGGATAATGAGCGCTGTTTTCGCTGATCCTAAAAAATCGTCTTCAAAAATTATTTTGATCAAAACACTGCAAGACTTACGAATGAAATTGAATGCATTTATGTTTTACCTAGACATGTAAGTACTCTGTATTTTTGTTTTTCAATGCGCCATTTTTCCTGGTTGGCTTTACTTAGAATTTAACAAAAAAACATGAACTGGCCACAAAGAGGTTTTTTTCAGTAAATTTATTTAGTATTTTTTTTTCTTTACCTTTTAAAACTAGAAGCTATAAATGTTCAGAGACAATTACTTACCCATCAGAGTGCACCTTCTCCTGGGGTAAACTGTCCACAACTTCATTGGTGAACACAATGTAAAAGATCATAAACCCCCAAATCAGCATCCCTTTGCTCACTTCCTTTTGCAACATTTTCCTTACTTCTTCTCTCCCGTTAGAACTGTAAATGTATGATGTCGACTTATTATATCGCTCGCTTAAACGAGCTTTTGGTGAAATAAGCGTGAAAACGTAGACTGCTTCAGCAACTTGAACTTATCTGGTTACGCATGACTACACACTCGGTTTAAGAAGTTGGCCCCCAGAGCTACAGTAGAGGGACCACTTCATAAAGTGTGTGTGATACGACAAGGGACTCTCTCTCTCTCTCTCTCTCTCTCTCTCTCTCTCTCTCTCATGTAAAAAAAATCAGTATTGGTAATATATAAAAACAGGCACGTAGCATCGGGGAGGGGGGAGGGAGCAGGAGGATTTTGTTCGAGTTATTTTCCATATTTCGTTTCTAATATAAAATAAGGACGGGAATTGTGTACGGGTATGAACACATTACTTATAAAAATATATAAACTTAGTTCACACATCACTATGTCCTTCAAGCTTAGCCCGAGCCCCCCCCCCCCCCATACCTGGGAAATTTCTCTGTTGTAACATGTACATGTATGTTAATGTTGTTCATTGTACCTCTGTATCTTTATTGGGTCCAGATAAATGAATAAATAAAACAACAACAAAAACAATAAATGAATTAAAAAAACACATCCTGCAATCATATATCACTGGGCAAAAACATCGTAAAAGTTGCAAAATCAAAACATTAGCTTAAAGTATAAGCGATATTTCCTCTAGTCTGAGTTTGTGGTTTGGTCTCTAGATAAGTGTTTATATCAAAAACACGGATACAGATGGACTAGGTGTACGTAGCGGAAGCGGAAATATCTGGAACCATGCAGTTTTCGGTTTTGTTTGGCAAAATCTCGCGGCCTTAACCTTGATGACCCAAATAATTAGAAGGTTATCCCTATCTATACGTATCTCAAAGTCTTTTAACGACAGAGAATCAAAAAATCTAATTCTCTAGGATAAGAGCAATCTAAATTGTGTTTATGACATTACCATCCCCAGGGCCTCATGGGTGGGCCAAATATGTTTAAAAAAAAGGGCCAAATTGTCAAAATCTTCTTCTTTTCTCCCACACGTAAAAATTGCATGGTTAAGATGTCTATGAAGCCAAGATACCAACATTGTGAAATTCATGGCCCCTAGCCTATGACAGGGGTTCATGCCCTTGGACGGAGCTAATATGACCATATAGTGAAAAAAGTATTTATTCTTAGAAAATCTTGTTTTCTCTATACTACCATAGCAGGGGATACGAAATAAACTGAATGCATGGTTATGATGTCAAAGAAGTCCTATACCTATTGTAAAATTCATGACTCCTGAGTTTCCAATTTTTGGCCCCTGGAACTAGTAAATTCCTCGGCGTTGGTGGGTAAGGATTTTGTTTTCTGCAATGATCGCCCTTCATATCCTAATTGACAAAGATAGCATATTTTTTTATATTTACATCTTTCTTTTTAAAAATGATTGCATTAATCATACAGAGCAAGTAAAAGTATAAATAAATTATTGTTAATCACGGTACATCAGACTGAGTACGTTAGAGAAAAGTAATAGTTAATCAATCTTGCAGAGACTGAAATCATGATTATTTCTAGCAGTCCGTAAATTTCGACCGATCGGTAAACTGGTTAGAACTGGACCGTGAAGATTTCAGCCCTGTTCGTTTCTATAAAGCTATGAATCACAGTCGGTTTACTTAAAAATAGGGGCGAATCGGTTTACTTAAAAAATAGGGGCGAAAATACGCTGTATATGTAAATATGAATAAGTACCAATGTACATGTAAATAAGCAACGACAATTTTTAACCGTTAATTTATTTAGGAAATACTGAAGATGAATTCGAAAAGGCACGTAGCAGTAGGGGGGGGGGGGGGGGCTGCCCCCTTACCTTTTCTCGCTGCAAACTTTTTTTTATAATTTACGTATATAAAGTGAATTAACATGGAGTTGGCCCCTCTCCCCACTTTTTGAGAGCATGTAAAAAAATTAAAGTGAAAGAAAGGAAATTACCAGTGAAACTGAAGTTATATGTACGCCCCCCCCCCCACCACCACCACAACGGATTAGGATTTTCGTGACTATGAGAAGTTGCCTTTTTTTTAAAATTCTTTTTCTTTAAGATTTAATTTGTTTGTTTTTGCTTGTCAAGATTTTTTTAATGAGTCTGCCCCCCCCCCCACTTAAAAAAACCGATGCTGCGTGCCTGTCGAAAGAGCAGAGACTTACAGGTGCGAAAATAAATAGCATGGCACAATTGGGAAACCGTACGACTTTTTAGCGCCATACTTTAAAACATGGATATCATACGCTCGATGTTTACGTCTGCCATGCCTCTTCAGGAGTGGCTGTGTTCGTTTGGAGCTGTGCACAGCAGCAGTGATTCCGACAGGTAGATACCTGACTATAAGTCAGTACCGTAATATTAGCTATTCAACTGAAATTTAGGTATTATAGACTAGGGACTATGAATGGGGGGAGGGGGTGGAGTTGGTAATATAACTTAACCTACAAAAAGGGTTCTTTTTTCCAAGGGTGGGATTTAAGGTCACTCAAATTTACTAACGTAAGTTTTTTTTAAATCCCGAGGGTTTGATTACACCCACCCCCAACTTGTTCATCTCATATATAGGACCTAGTATATTGACTTTGAGCCGACTCTTACTCCCTCACTGTAACAGTTGTTCACACAGTAGCATGAATTGATTAACCAGTATGTCATATAGTTTCGTAAGGAACCTCCAGACCACCATGGTAGCCTTCGATGTTGACGTCAGAGACAAGCTGGTGGTGAATTCTTCCCCTCCCTCGGACACCACGGAACTAGTGCTGCGGGTGATTGAGGTAAAGACACCTCAGGTGTTCCCCGACTTTATATTTAAGGTGGTATGGGACACCTCCATATTGTGATGTACTTCCTATCGAAATAAACAATAAATTCAAGAATGATTTAACAAATGTTATATCTTTCTTAAATAAATTATAGTTACCTAAAAGTGTAGCGCAATGGGCTAGAGGGTTGACTACTAATCAGTAAGTCATGAGTTCAAATCCCGCAGGGGCTTTTATAATTTTTCCTTTTCCAAAAAAATTTAAAAACATTTTTTAGACAAATATTGTAAAATGTGAAAATTCTAAACTGGTGAAAAGATTTTGATTATAATGTATTTTTATCCACATTAGTATCGACAGGTGTCCCATACCCCCGAGAAAAATAACTCCTTATTTGTTTTCTTGTAACTTGAATAAGACTTTGCAGGAATTAAACTGTAGACTGTAGTTGTATAACAATTTGTTGCTTAGTCATACACATGTATATTGATTTTTGTAGAAAAAGATACGACAAGGCGAAAAGAATGTCCTGACTCAAGGGTTTGGCATGGTAATTAAATTCACCAAAGTTATCTTTGATACATGTACTGGTTGTAAAGACATCAGAATCTTTCATTTCAGTGATGTTGATTTTTAATCTTTTTAAGGGTGAAAGGAAAACAATATATAAATAGTGCCTGTTTGGGAGGGTACCAGTTGAAATTGACACCCTGAGAAAACCATTGTCAACCGACGCGAAGCGGAGGTTGACAATGGTTTTCGAGGGGTGTCAGTTTCAACTGGTACCCTCCCAAACAGGCACTATTTATTTTATTATACTGAATGTCTTAATTTTATAGGAAATTTTACTGCTTTTATATAGAAAAGACGTGAGTTCTACGGCGAACCGTACGCGCATAATTTACGCGCATAATTTACGCGCATGTAACAATTCGTTCTATCGGCCCGTTGCCAAGTGTGTTGCTAACGCTGAGGGTATGGGAACGGATTGTCAACTGCGTCTAAACCAATCAGATTTCAGTATTTAACATGAAAGTATAATAATACTAATTGCTCAGTAAACCACAACCAAATAAATGTGCAAACCTTATAAACATTTCGTTGACATTATTATTTTTGTTGTCAACAGATGTCAGACGACCCAGATGCCCAGGTGTCTTGTTTTACCAACATAGAATACAGACACCCTAACTCCAGCGTTAACCTGCTGCAGCGGAGTGTGTGGAAGAAGCTGCACCACTGGTGAATTCATTACTCCTCTTTGGCCTCATGCTATATGTTCTGAATCAGTAGTATGGAAAGGGTAACAGGCAATGAATATTGAAATAAATAGCTTGCCTATTTTTTTTTAAATTGTCAAAGCATAGAATTTCCTTTACCAGGTATTTATACTTGTATATATGTATATTCCTGTCTCTTGTTTTTATTGTGCAGTATTGGTGATGTCTGGATGAGAGCATTACTTGAGGAGACAGCCATATTTACACAGTGTAGTCAGTCAAGTTACATTCAGCTGACAGGTAACTATTACATTCAACTGACAGGTAACTGGTACATTCAACTGATAGGTAACTGTTACATTCAACTGACAGGTAACTGTTACATTCAACTGACAGGTAACTGTTACATTCATCTGACAGATAAATGATGTAGATCTTTAAAGTTCTAAGATACATTTTTTACATAACATCAATGCTGATAATTATTAGTACCTACACTGTATCATTGTAAAAACTATGTAAAAACATTAAAATTGGTGTCATCACATGAGGCACTCTGTATCATTTCAAATTTTTATCATGAATTTGCTTTCACTGGTAGATTATTTTCTTTTAAGGCACTCCAGTTTTTGTTAAATCCAAATCTGAGACTGGAATATTGGTAAAGAGAAATGCTAAGAAAAATAATCAGGGTACTGGGAAACATCAGAAGAAGAGAATACAAGGTCAATTTTCTAATTTATTGTTCTCATAAGAGTCTGACATTACCACCAAAGATGGCTTAAAGGAAGAAACTTTCATCACATTTTGTTGTGTTATGAAAACAATGATAGCTTACCGGTAATCAAATTTTCTTATCAAGGAGACTAAAGAAATTTAAACCATCACAAAATGCTTTATTTAAAAGATTGGCAATCAGAGAGTAGAAAAGGTCAGAAGAGACGGAGAACAGAGGACTTGGAGGAACCATGTGCCAAAAAGATGAAGATGATTAATGATGAAAGTGTCCATGTTAATCCTCCAAAGGCAGAGAAATTACCTGTTCAAGAGCCGACACCTTCATTTAATCCCTACAAGTAAGACCTGTGTCTTTATTAGTTTACAACTGCAATGTATAGGAACAATGTACATGTATATGAAATGGTAACAGCAAAATAAAAACCTGACAATGAGTTATTATGAATAAGATATTTAAAATAAATTTTCTTCTTACAGATATCACTTGCACCTGTCCCAGTCATACCTCTACTCATCAGATTATAGAGAAAAATTCCCAGCATCTCGTGAGTTTTCATTGGGTTTTTTGTTGTTGTTGCAAAGTTTAATTTGATTATTTTTATCAGCAACAGCAAATGCATGTTCTTACTTGTATATGATATCTCATGCGTGGATCCAGAAATTTTGTTCCAGGGGGGGTCCAAAGGATAATGGGTTTTCCAGGTGGGTCGGAGGCATACTTGCGATAATTTTACTATTAAATAGTAAATTTAATAAATTTTCATTTTCCAGGGGGGGGGGGGGGGATCCGTCCGACCCCCCCTCTAGATCCGCACATGTATCTAAATATTCTTACTAGTACATGTATATATAATATCTTAATATTATATTAAACTTTTTTAGATTTATCTTAATTCATGTTCATAGTTTGTAATCCCTTTTGCAACAGAGTTAGAGGGGTATGGTTTGAGCATTTGTATGGAATTTACATCCGAATCAATTTCACTTGCTGAGTTGTGTGTAGTGGAGTTTGGAATTGCACCACTTGTAGAGCTGTAGTGCCCCTGTTGATACTTACTGGATAAGATGCTTTTATATTTGCTTTATAAAATTGATAACCAGGTATCTACAGGCAGTTGAAAATTTTCTTCCATATAACTTATACTTTATTTGTTACTTCAGATGTCCTGTCACGAGCTGACTTTGGCCTCTATAAGGAGATCTGTAAAGTTGATGTGACAGGTAATATATCTCCTTCCTCCGACACTGATGACCACCCCCCAATGTCTGCACAGCGTATCACTGTCCCCCATCTATTATCTTTGGAGGAAATGCTGCAAAGTCTGCAACAAAATCACAAGTAAAATACATGTGTTATATTTCAAAGCATTTGTTTATTAATTAAACTCGGAACAGTTTGAAATTTTGGACTAGCATGCAATCCTTATTTCTAGCTGTTGTGGTCTTTGCCACTCATAACATGGTGCTTGCAATTAGATTGTAACTCTCAATTATTAAAATGAAACATGATGGTTTTAAATGGATTTAATCAAAATCAATCTTTTATTATGATTTTCCTCAGCGCCTGTAAATACTGGACCTACTTAAACACTTGTTGTCCTGTTGTTTCTGTGAAGAAAAAACTTACAAAAGGGCGGAGGAGGAACCTTACGATACCTGATCATGTTCTCCTTAAGGACTGTGTGCCGCCTCAAAAGGTATCACATGGCCATATAAGCTAAACATGGATTTAGTTCTTTATAAAGCTGCACACATAAATATGAAGTTTCCTGCAGTACGGTAAAAACCTTAAAGCATATGCCTCTATTCTGAACAGGTGTACATTTTCCTGAGAAGAGTTTTCATCAAGGTAGTTCCCCTGCAGGTTGTTGGCTGTCTGCACAATAGAAATACTTTCCTGAAAGGTAACACAATACAGTGACCTATACATGAATATAAGAGATCATGACTGTATTGACAGATATGTACCAGTATGCTGAATCTTGTTGTTTTAATTCTCTGATTATACATTTTTTCTATTTACAAATTTCACTCCTTCCATTTTCTTATATTTGAAGCTATCAAAAAATTGGTGTATTTAGGAAGGTATGAGAAGATGTGTGTAGGTGATCTCATGAAAGGAATAAAGGTATTTAGCCATGGAATTTATTTTACTACCAATCTTTCCTTACCAATTATAACATTGGTTGACTAAAGTTTGAACTTAACTTTAATATTTTTGGATTTGATTTAACCTACGATGTACATGTACATACCGGTGTCATATAATATTTTGATACCGCGATATATTGAACCCGGGTTCAATATATTATGCGATATATTGAACCCGGGTTCAATATATCGCTGCGAAATATTGAACCCCCCTATAAAATATTGAACCCCGGGTTCAATATATTATGGCTGCGATATTTTGAACCCCCCCTCTAAATTTTATTGCTATTGGAGAGGGGGTTCAAAATATTATAGCTGCGATATTTTGAACCCCCCTCTAATTTTCAATGCTATTGGAGAGGGGGTTCAATATATTATGGCTGCGATATTTTGAACCCCCCTCTAATTTTTAATGCGATTGGAGAGGGGGTTCAGTATATTATGGCTGCGATATTTTGAACCCCCTCTAATTTTTAATGCTATTGGAGAGGGGGTTCAATATATTATGGCTGCGATATTTTGAACCCCCCTCCAATTTCCAATTCCCATTGGAGAGGGGGTTCAAAATATTATGGTCGCGATATTTTGAACCCCCCTCCAATTTTCAATTCCCATTGGAGAGGGGGTTAAAAATATTATGGCTGCGATATTTTGAACCCCCCTCTTATTTTCATTGCTATTGGAGAGGGGGTTCAAAATATTATGGCTGCGATATATTGAACCCCCCTCCAATTTCCAATTCCCATTGGAGAGGGGGTTCAAAATATTATGGCTGCAATATTTTGAACCCCCTCTAATTTTAAATGCTATTGGAGAGGGGGTTCAATATATTATGGCTGCGATAATTTGAACCCCCCTCTAATTTTTTATGCTATTGGAGAGGGGGTTCAATATATTATGGCTGCGATATTTTGAACCCCCCTCTAATTTTCAATGCTATTGGAGAGGGGGTTCAATATATTATGGCTGCGATATTTTGAACCCCCCTCTAATTTTAAATGCTATTGGAGAGGGGGTTCAATATATTATGGCTGCGATATTTTGAACCCCCCTCTAATTTTCAATGCTATTGGAGAGGGGGTTCAATATATTATGGCTGCGATATTTTGAACCCCCCTCTAATTTTTAATGCTATTGGAGAGGGGGTTCAATATATTATGGCTGCGATATTTTGAACCCCCCTCTAATTTGTAATGCTATTGGAGAGGGGGTTCAAAATATTATGGCTGCGATATTTTGAACCCCCCTCTAATTTGTAATGCTATTGGAGAGGGGGTTCAATATATTATGGCTGCGATATTTTGAACCCCCCTCCAATTTCCAATTCCCATTGGAGAGGGGGTTCAAAATATTATAGCTGCGATATTTTGAAACCCCCTATTATTTTCATTGCTATTGGAGAGGGTGTTCAAAATATTATGGCGGCGATATATTGAACCCCCCTCTAATTTTTAATGCTATTGGAGAGGGGGTTCAATATATTATGGCTGCGATATTTTGAACCCCCCTCTAATTTTTAATGCTATTGACAGGGGGTTCAATATATTATGGCTGCGATATTTTGAACCCCCCTCTAATTTGTAATGCTATTGGAGAGGGGGTTCAATATATTATGGCTGCGATATTTTGAACCCCCCTCTAATTTTTAATGCTATTGGAGAGGGGGTTCAATATATTATGGCTGCGATATTTTGAACCCCCCTCCAATTTCCAATTCCCATTGGAGAGGGGGTTCAAAATATTATGGTCGCGATATTTTGAACCCCCCTCCAATTTTCAATTCCCATTGGAGAGGGGGTTCAAAATATTATGGCTGCGATATTTTGAAACCCCCTATTATTTTCATTGCTATTGGAGAGGGGGTTCAAAATATTATGGCTGCGATATATTGAACCCCCCTCCAATTTCAAATTCCCATTGGTGAGGGGTTCAAAATATTATGGCTGCGATATTTTGAACCCCCTCTAATTTTCAATGATATTGGAGAGGGGGTTCAATATATTATGGCTGCGATATTTTGAACCCCCCTCTAATTTTTAATGCTATTGGAGAGGGGGTTCAATATATTATGGCTGCGATATTTTGAACCCCCCTCTAATTTTTAATGCTATTGGAGAGGGGGTTCAAAATTGGAATTGGAAATTAGAGGGGGGTTCAAAATATCGCGGCCATAATATTTTGAACCCCCTCTCCAAAGAGTATTGGAAATACATGTAGGTTGGGGGTTCAAAATATCGCGGCCATAATATTTTGAACCCCCTCTCCAAAGGGAATTGGAAATATGTTGGGGGTTCAATATATCGCGGCCACAATATTTTGAACCCCCTCTCCAATAGCAGTGAAAATTAGAGGGGGGATCAATATATCGCGGCCATAATATTTTGAACCCCCTCTCCAATGGGAATTGGAAATTAGAGGGGGGTTCAAAATATCGCGGCCATAATATTTTGAACCCCCTCTCCAATGGGAATTGGAAATTAGAGGGGGGTTCAAAATATCGCAGCCATAATATTTTGAACCCCCTCTCCAAAGGGAGTTGGAAATAGGTTGGGGGTTCAATATATCGCGGCCATAATATTTTGAACCACCTCTACAATAGCAATGAAAATTAGAGGGGGGTTCAAAATATCGCGGCCATAATATTTTGAACCCCCTCTCCAAAGGGAATTGGAATTTAGAGGGGGGTTCAAAATATCGCGGCCATAATATTTTGAACCCCCTCTCCAAAGGGAGTTGGAAATACGTTGGGGGTTCAATATATCGCGGCCATAATATTTTGAACCCCCTCTCCAATAGCAATGAAAATTAGAGGGGGGTTCAAAATATCGCGGCCATAATATTTTGAACCCCCTCTCCAAAGGGAATTGGAAATTAGAGGGGGGTTCAAAATATCGCGGCCATAATATTTTGAAACCCCTCTCCAATAGCAATGAAAATTAGAGGGGGGTTCAAAATATCGCGGCCATAATATTTTGAACCCCCTCTCCAAAGGGAATTGGAAATAGGTTGGGGGTTCAAAATATCGCGGCCATAATATTTTGAACCCCCTCTCCAAAGGGAGTTGGAAATACGTTGGGGGTTCAATATATCGCGGCCATAATATTTTGAACCCCCTCTCCAATAGCAATGAAAATTAGAGGGGGGTTCAAAATATCGCGGCCATAATATTTTGAACCCCCTCTCCAAAGGGAATTGGAAATAGGTTGGGGGTTCAAAATATCGCGGCCATAATATTTTGAACCCCCTCTCCAATAGCAATGAAAATTAGAGGGGGGTTCAAAATATCGCTGCCATAATATTTTGAACCCCCTCTCCAAAGGGAATTGGAAATAGGTTGGGGGTTCAAAATATCGCGGCCATAATATTTTGAACCCCCTCTCCAATGGCAATAATAATTAGAGGGGGGTTCAAAATATCGCGGCCATAATATTTTGAACCCCCTCTCCAAAGGGAATTGGAAATTAGAGGGGGGTTCAAAATATCGCGGCCATAATATTTTGAACCCCCTCTCCAAAGGGAGTTGGAAATAGGTTGGGGGTTCAATATATCGCGGCCATAATATTTTGAACCCCCTCTCCAAAGGGAATTGGAAATAGGTTGGGGGTTCAAAATATCGCGGCCATAATATTTTGAACCCCCTCTCCAAAGGGAGTTGGAAATACGTTGGGGGTTCAATATATCGCGGCCATAATATTTTGAACCCCCTCTCCAATAGCAATGAAAATTAGAGGGGGGTTCAAAATATCGCGGCCATAATATTTTGAACCCCCTCTCCAAAGGGAATTGAAAATAGGTTGGGGGTTCAAAATATCGCGGCCATAATATTTTGAACCCCCTCTCCAATAGCAATGAAAATTAGAGGGGGGTTCAAAATATCGCTGCCATAATATTTTGAACCCCCTCTCCAAAGGGAATTGGAAATAGGTTGGGGGTTCAAAATATCGCGGCCATAATATTTTGAACCCCCTCTCCAATGGCAATGAAAATTAGAGGGGGGTTCAAAATATCGCGGCCATAATATTTTGAACCCCCTCTCCAAAGGGAATTGGAAATTAGAGGGGGGTTCAAAATATCGCGGCCATAATATTTTGAACCCCCTCTCCAAAGGGAGTTGGAAATAGGTTGGGGGTTCAATATATCGCGGCCATAATATTTTGAACCCCCTCTCCAATGGCAATGAAAATTAGAGGGGGGGTTCAAAATATCGCGGCCATAATATTTTGAACCCGGGGTTCAATATTTTATGGGGGGGTTCAATATATCGCAGCGATATTTTGAACCCGGGTTCAATATATCGCGGGGTTCAAAATATTATATGACACCGGTAATGTCTTAATAAAGACAAAATAAAAAGTCATTGTATTCACTAACAATTCTCTTAATAATTTTGTTAACCATAAAGTCTAATTTGACTCTTGGTCAAAGTTCACTACTGTCTTTTTTTGCATTAATTGTGTCCCTCTGTTTTGAATTGGCTACCCATTTCTTCTCATGTGTCATTTGAATTTAGTGAACTGTCTTTTAGACAAAGACCATTCCCTGGCTTACAGCTGCGTCTCCACACTGTCTAAAGCTTCATCTACTGGCCAAAGTTCTCTACTGGTTAATGAATGACTTCATCATCACTTTAATCAAGGTAATCTGATTCATACATGTACATATTTAAGGATCATATTGTATAACATTCTATATTTAGTACAGGCAAGGTCTGTTCTAACCGTTTAGTTTCATTCACCACAAAGTTTAAAGAGGAATGTATTGACCTAGGCCTTTAACCATGACCAGGTCAAATTAAGAGTTTGATTGCCATGTTTTACAGGTCTTCTTCTATGTGACAGAGACAGCAACATTTAGAAATCAACTTCTTTTCTACAGGAAGAGAGTGTGGTCAAAGTTACATTCTAATGGAATTAAAGGTATAAAGACAGTTCTGCATGTTTTCTCCACCGGTATTGTAAAAATATAGATTTAAGATCATGAGAGCCACACCTGCCTATAATAAGATAATACCTAATACAATGTACATGTATTCTTGTATTTTAAAGACATCATTCAAGTTCACTTGGCTTGCCTTTTGAAGGAAGGATTTTCTTATGAAATATAAATCATTCTGTATTTTTGTCATCCAGATCTCAGAAAAAAAGGAGTTCTAGCAAGTGTTAAAAAGGTATTCCTTTGGTTTTAACAATTCTGTAAAGAAATGTATTGATTATAATGTTAGTATGGTTTGTATGAATTCATTTGTATATTAGTGTCAAAATCTCCAACTTTATTTTGAATACATAGTGGTGGTAGAGAAATGGTCAAGATAAGACATAAAACTGCTGAAACTCATTATGACCTTATTTTCTGTAGTCTGTAGTCACAGCATCATTACAGAATGGGAGCTGTCTAGGAGAGGCTTCTATCAGATTTCTACCCAAACTGAAATCTCTACGTCCTATTGCTAACTTGGGGAGACAACCTCCACCCATAGCAAAGTCGGTCTGTTATGTTTTAATAATTGCTGAAACTGGTAACTTAAGAACATTAAGATAAAAATTCAAATTTATATGTTGTCGTTCCTTTAATAAATACAACAAGAATTTCACTTTTAAAAAAATCATTTTTGCAATTTCAGACTTTGCCAATTAACAAACAACTGATGAATGTATTGACAGTTCTCTCTTATTTGACAGTGAGTTTTTTCTGTAACAAATATGTAATGAAATATTATACCAATAGATTTGTGGTTCGATCTTGTATAAGCAAAGCATTAGATGTTTGTACCCCCTGATATTTTTTATTATAGTCGTGTAATCCATCTTGGATTGGAGCTGCCAAATTTGGAACTGATGACATCTTCTTAGACTGGAAGGAGTTTGCTTTAAACTGGAAAAAAGATCCAGAGAGGTTTTGTAATTTATTACAGTGATTGTGAATCCAATTGTGCTGAATAGGCATCTATTGTGAAATGGTTTATTCTAATGCATTTTCTTTTTCAGGAATCAGTTATATTTTGTCAAAACAGACATAAAAGCTTGTTTTGATGGTATTTTGCAAGAAAAGCTTTTAGAAATCATAGAAGAATTCCTATCACTGGTATAACAAATATCCTAGAATAATATACATAACAGTTATATATTTAAGCTTATATTGTACATTTGTTTATTTTTTTTATTAAATTAATTTTTTTGAAATATCCTGTGGTCTAGGCACCAGATGAAGATGTCATTGTAAGAAAATTTGTGTCTCACTATGTGTCAGACTGTAAAGTGGTGTGCAAGTTTAGGAAAATTGCTTCTGGTTTTGGTGAATATATATCAGATTTTGAAAAATTCATCCAGAAATTTGTAGAGGACAACAAGCTTTGCAACATGGTCTTTGTGAATCAGGTATTGGTTTTACATTATTGTAAGTCATAATGATCATTGTAAAATTTATTTTAAAAATGTTAATTACGAATACAGAATCATAAACATCTCCAAACATACCAGTATTCTCAAGTTTTTTTATTTAAATGTACAAAATGAATGTTTGTATGCTGTAAACCATATATTTTTGTGTGCATTAAACACACTCAACGCATTTGAGAGATTCAAAATTAGCTCTTGATGGCAAATATTTAACATTTTAAATCTTATTGAATTCCATTGAATGGCATTTAAAATCAAGTATAACTTTATGGTGTGCTGTATTGTTAAATTTTTTAATGTATTGTATATAACTTTTCCAACAGATGATTAATCAGCAGATGCATCTAGAAGAAGTCTTTGAAAAGCTCAAATGTCACATACAGAATAATATAATCAAAGTAGGAAAAATGTTCACTCTTCAGTATTTTCAATGAATGATTAAAAAGATTTTTTAACTTACTGTAAGTTTAAAGTTGCTTTTAAATGATGTTCATTAAATCAATGAATACTTTTTCTTAATAATTTTTAATGTACATGTAGATTGGAAGACAATATTTCAAGCAGTCCATAGGAATCAGTCAGGGATCAGTGCTGTCCACCCTTCTTTGTAATATCTACTATGGACAAATGGAGAGAACTTTTATGCCCCCACAGGATGATGAACTTTTGATGAGGATGGTGGATGATTCTTTATTTGTTACACCCTCAAGAGAAAGGGCAGAGCTTTTCTTGTGCAAAATGATTAAGGGTATATTGAATGATTTTATGAATATCTTTCAAATACAAAATGTTGAAGCATGATGCATTCTTTGACATCACTCTCTTAGATACTGTAAACTTATTATATTTGGCGTGTACGATATTTGGCAGAAATAAGTTTTTGAACAAGTTGGCGTAGATTTGAATTAGCGTATCCCTGAATGTGACTATTCTTTTGCATGTAGGCATGGCATTTAGCAATGTACTTGATTTAGCGGAAGCCACATTCTGCCAAAAGCGCAAAATAGAATAGACAGCCAAATGTACATGTAGTACATTTACAGTATTAAAAATATGTGTACCTGATACATCCCTATGTTTTGATTAGGGAATTCTGAGTACAATTTTTCCATCAATGCGGACAAGATTCTGGTCAACTTTGATTATCAGCATGAAACTTGTGGATTGATGAGAAGAAATTCAGGAGGTATGGTTAAGGGTGCAGCAATTAACCGTGAGATGGTATATCGGGGTAAAATTATGCTTTGTTTCAATTCATGGTACTTTACAAAAAACCAAGGTTCGGTATTCACATTCAGGATTTTTTAAAATCATCTGATTTGGCAAAAAAATTATGTTAAAAACATGACTTCTGCTAATACAAAACCCATAAATATCAAAGCATTTTGGATTATGTACAAAAGTGCAATAAAACAAACAGTTAAAAGGTCTTGTAAGTAGTATTTCTGTGAGAAAAAAAATGCAGTTTTAACTGGACATTGAACTACGTTGGCAAATAACTGTTATCATTCTATGTAGAATTGTGTATTTTTCTTCATTTACAAAATTACAAACGTATCATACTGTTAGGTCTGTATCACGATACATATCGTATCGTGAGTCAAGTGTATTGTTGCACCCTAGGTATGATGTTAATCATTTTCACCAGTGAAAGGTTAAATAATTAAGATACATATTCATGCTGCTTACTTCTCAAATTAGAACTTACAGTTATTGATATTTTCACTTGTGAGCAAATAGAAAAAGACAAAGAAACAGCAATTTTGAATAAAAATCATTATTTTCAAAATGCTATTTCAATTCATGTCTGCCACCTTTGAACTTGAATTTGGGGGTCCGAGGTACAATACTTTATTCACTGAACTATGAAGTTAGACAAATCCATTCATGTTAACAATTTTACTAGACATTTTAAAAATCTCCATGTTATGAGGCATGATCATAAAAATTATAAGTAGGTGGAGAACTGCTGATGATCCTTAAAAGTCCTTCATTGGTTTAGATTGGTTCCCGTGGTGTGGAATGTTATTCAACATGAAGACATTAGAAGTTGGCAGTGACCTCACAAGATACCAAGGCATCAGTATGTATTAAATGTACTGTTTTCATAAATCTAAGTAACATGATGCAGACTCAGTTAATATATGAATCTTTAGCGATATATTATTTTTTTAATTGTTCTCTCATTTATATGTTGATTTCCTTAGGAATGAGGCACACCCTCACAGTGGATGTCTCGGTGAGTCCAGGAAGGACAATGAAAAGAAAATTGTTGATGTAAGGATTTGATACTGTAAACCTTTATTTACTAGTACTCATTTTTGTACACAAACTAAAGTAAATAGTCAATATTTACATTTGCAAATATGCTTCCTTATATGAACCTATAGTACAGCGAAAACGTTCAATTCTTTGTGACGTTTCTGTGACGTCACAATGATAACCCCACTTATCGCTGGACAGTTGCAATATTGTAAACGTAAAAACACTGTTACATCAATGATTATGAACAATTTGCCATTCTCAAATGTAAATATAATCATATCCCAGTGAACTTTTTAAATTGCTATTTATTTCTTAAATGAGTAACAATGTATCTGGAATGCCCCTTATTTATGGTAAGGTTAATCATCATTGATGAAGATTGCTAAATTTTAATAGTACTGATTACAGTATTATTTTAACACTTGCTTGTATCTTAGAATGTTATGACAGTGATTTTCAATACCTATCTTAGAGACTGTGACATTTTGTAATAACACTATCTGATGAAAGCAGGATTACACACTTTACAATTTCAGTAAAAACCTGTTGTATGATTAAGGGACAAAAATAACCAACTACATGTACTCGCAAACATTCCCGGAACAAATTGAAATTATATTTTAACTCACAAACAAAATCATTAAATTGGAAACATAGAAAAACCATTTTAGTTTTCTGAATACCATGTAATAGTATGCACTCACTTTCTTTAATTTTCTTTTCAAATCTTCTCTACTTTTTCATTTCAATTTTTCTTTTTTAGGTCACTTCGTCCAAAATGTCATGCCATTTTTCTGGACACAGAGGTAACGACCATATTCTTTTAAATACTCTTGTACTACTAAGGTACAGATACATTTTGATATTTTCAGCTGCTCTGTACTAAAAACTATATTGAATTTACTTTTTGTCTGAAACCATCTTTTAATGTTTTTCAATAGTTTTTACCGATTTTAACAAAACAAAAGATTCCCTGTGTAAAATATTTTACAGTAACTTAATTTTAATGAAAGGCTTGTCCCATAATAAGAAGAAATAAGGAAATTCTGGTGTTTAAAAATTCCTCTTTTATGGATACAGATTTTCTTTATTATATAATTGATGCCCATGTAATTATTTTTTTTTGCTTAACAGTGTAAATACTTTTACAAATGTTTGGTTCATTCTCCAGTTGAACTCCACTGAGGTCTGTGTGTCCAACTGCTACAGACTTTTGCTGCTTACAGCATTCAAGTTTCATTGCTATGCTTCTTGCCTACCAGAGAAACAGAGGGTTAAAGACAACCCAGGATTTTTTCACTGTAAGTTATACATGAACTGTTATATTTAAGCCAAGAATTGAAGTTGAAGTACAAATTTGTGTAGTTTCTGATTGTCTTATTGTTGTAACCTGAAAAATTAATTTTTTTTCAGCGTTGATTTATGACATTGGAGGTTACTTTTACTCTCAGGCGTCAGTACAGAGTGGGCGAAAGGTGTGTATGATGCTTTCAAACACAGTTATATGCAAACATTTGGGAAAGTCAGCCAATTACTAGGTAGTTATTCACATATAGGTAGCAAGGGACAGTTTCGAATAAAGTACCCTCAATATTTTTGTAAAATTGAGAGTTGCTCTACTTGAAGGCTTATGAGTGTTGCTAAAATTCATGAAATTATTTTTAATGAACAGATTATCATTAGTTAGAGGGATGTCTCTTGTTGAAATTGACATGCAATATGTAGGCCCCATATGTTAGGTACATGAGAATCAGAAGTAAAATGCGAAACCGCGGCTATGACTGTTGTGTTGACTTTACACAGTGAAATTGCAAGTGACAGACGGGAGGTAAAATAACACGAAAAGTAGGTGGATGGGACATTGTAAACTATACACCGGTAAGTTTCTGACATGTGATGGTGCAACATGCACACGGTACGGAAGATCAACCCTTTGCAGGGAATTAGCTGGGGGAGGTCTAAAAAGCTGAAAAATCATGAAAAAAAGCAAAATATGAAAGGGTCAAAATTTCATAAAATCCAGTATGTAGAAAATTTTACAGGTTTTGACTAGTAATTTTCTTCAGAAATTAGTGATTGACCCTATAACAAGTGAATTAAAGATATTTGTGCTCAATGGGAACTGAGGAAATTCTAGTTACAGAGTTCCGAAGACACACATCCCCTGGCTACATTGAATTGTATAAAAAAAAACTGTCCCGTGCCACCTATATTTTCATTATTTGTATTTTTTTTTCTTTTTAGTTTGGAGACAAATTTCTCTTTGATGTCCCATCAGATGTGATGCAATGGTAAAAAAATCTTTAATACATGTATTATTGAAACTTGCATTATGTTTTATGAAGGTCATGTTGATTTCTGATTAATGATGAAAGAATATTCCTTGTTAAAGGTTGTGTTGGTATGCATTTATCATGAAGATGAAATGCCACTCCTCCAGTTACAAAAGACTCATTCAGATGATGAAGCAGTCTTTGAATTCTACCGAAAAGTTGCTGAGAAAGAAGGTACATACATGTATATTAAAACTGAGTTTCATGTACATGTAGTCTCAATATGTTACATCTCTGAATGCCCTTTGAAGGCACCATATAGTCATCAGTCTTTCCATCCATCCATAAATCTGTCCATCTCCCATCTCTTGTGTGAGGCATACTTACTTATCTCTTGGCCCAACCTGGCTTATACTTCACCTGCAGATTAGCTTTGGATAAAGGATGTGCAATCATCTTGAACAAAAGTCAAGGTTATATCAGTATCACACCTCTTTGAAAAATCATTGTTCTGACCATGTATTCTCTCTCCTTGATTCTACTTGGCATACTTCAAATGAAAGTGCTTGTGTAAAAGGGGTGTGTGCAGTGACCTTGAACCAGTTTTCTAGATCAAAGTTTAAGGTCATAGAAGATCAATGTTTGAAACCTACATGAAGTTTTGAACCATAATTTCTCTCTCCTGGCATAATCTGTTTTCAAACTTTACCACAAGACTAATTGTAGGTAAGTGGTATGCAGTGATCCTGAATCAAGTGTTTTTGTCAAAGGTCAAGGTCATTGCAGACCTCAGTGTAAAATCCCTATTCTCAACCCTATCGTTCTCCTCTTGACCCTGTCTGCCTTATACAACACCCATAGATTGTTTGTTTGACAAAGGATGAGCAATGATTGTGCACTAATGTTTAGGTGGAGGTTAAATTCAAAGCAAAATCCTCTAAAATGCTTTTCATCTTAAATGATTACTTTATTGAAGTGATGCTCTTTGAGATGGTCACCATCTCAGTGATGTCTAGATTAAGAGAGAGTTTATCTTTCTTTGTATACGGTAATCATCACTGTCTATTACACAATGATGTTTTAATATTGTAAGTGAAATTTGTTTGAATATTTCTTGTTGTTAACCAGTTCTTTAATGTCATATTTTTAAAGATTAGCTACATTGGCTCAGTTATGAAAATAAGCCTCCGACGACGACCTGTTTATACCTGGTCAGTTGTGAGTCATAATTGAAAAAGGAGGTGTACAATCTAACAGGTTCTTTTTCTTACAATCTAACAGGTACTTTTTCATTCTTGAAATTAAATTTTCAGAACAAAACCATTGTCAAAGCCCTCAGAAGAGTGTGTGGGAGAAATATTCCTGTGGAGCTGAAGGCTTTATAATTCAATAATCAATAAAATTTTGCTTTTGGTAAATATGTTTGATGATTTAAAATAAATTTCATTAAAATATTAATAGATCTCTTGTATTTGTTCTTGGCCTTAATTATTATGACTTTTCAAATTTCTGTCTCCTCCTCTAGAATATTACTACAGTAGATTCAACCAAACTATACATAAGGCATCCTTGGGGGCATTGGTTTCATCTTGTTCAAATAAGGGGATCATGTCAACAAGGGGAGATGAGGATATACCAAAATGGGCGAAATTACTGGGCTAGTACCTGTACCAGTAAAATTTCTGGGGAAGCTTTGTTGTATAAGACAGGATTGGACTTGTACTTACTGTAACTGTTGCCCTCAAAATTTAAATGAGAATGAGCTAGTCATAAAAATTATATGAGCTAGCGTTGCTTGGCTATAATAGCTTATTATACATTCTAAAGTTGTTTCTGGTTATAAAATTGTCAAATTTAACTACTTAATTGTATATGATAGATAATGCTGCTCTCTCGTGTCTAAATATTTTATATTTAACTATTAGAACACTATTGTACAAATACAAATATTGGCACAAACACAATTACATTATATATATAATTATATATAATCAATATTAAGGTTCTCCTGTCCTCAGTTCACTTAATTCCTAAGTATTGATGTTATCTTTAAAATAAAAATTATTCTTCAACAGTTATGTAAACAAACCAAAAGAATTTTTATTTTGATATCCAGGCGTTTTACAAATCATTTTAAGGCAAACTACGTTGTGAAGAATTGAGCCAAACCTACACTGTATGTGAACAATTTTTTAAAAATAATTCACTGATATTTTAAAGAATTATAACCAAAACTACATGTGAGCACAGTGATTGTGAGCAAATAATGTCAGTGCTAATGAGTGGAAACTTGCCCAAGCTGAAATATGATATTTCTTGGCCACAAATTGTTTTATAAATTCAATAATTGTGTCAATTAAGAAAAAGAATAAACATTTGATTTTAATTCCGATATAAATGTTGAATACTCTAGTAATTCCTTTATGGATAACAGAAGAATGCACATAACATTTTTTATACATCGGGCTCGATGTACAACAAATTAGAATCGCTTGGGAGAATTTGACTTGGAGCAAACCAAAACAAAGGCAAGATTTTCATTTTAAATGGGGTTTTTTCCGTTGCATCTACTTACATATGTGCATAATAATAAATAAGAAGTTGATCAATTCATTATTTAAACAATAATTAATGGAAATCCATTATTACCTTGTAATTTACCGAGGACTTGGGGCGTGTTTATCATTTGGCCATGTGTACTGCAGTATGGTAAGGCAAACTGGCAAGAAGGACCCCCTAAGTGATCATTCCCACAACCAGACTTAAAATTAACCACGAAATGTGTCTCTAAAGCTTAACAAATCCTAGAAATAATGGAAAAGACGAACAATTTTTCTGTTCTTCTATTGTATCCTCTATATAATTTTTTATAATTATAGTGGGAACCTACATGATATTCTTTATTAATGCTACTGTACACAGTTAACTGTATTTTCATGTATAAACAGAAAATAAATATGAATTTGAATTTGTTATGGATGTGCATTAATTGTGCTTTTGGTTATAATAGCTAGATTTCAACATGGAACATGATGCATTATCTGATGATGCTACAGATGAAGATGAGCATAAACCACAACCAAATGAAGACATTAGAAAAAGTGGAAGGAAAAAACGCCCTCCCGCTTCATATTCCCCTGAGCGAACAGAGATCAAAAGAAGACGTGTATTGAAAAAAAATGCTGTCAACTCTCCAAACAGAAAATGTGATTTGCTTCCAAATGGTAATGCTGCTGACATCAAGATAAACTGTATGATAAATATGGGGCGCCGTTTTAATATTTTTGAGGTATTTTCTGATATCAGAAAATGATTTTTTGATATCAAGATTCGAATTTCTGATATCAGGAAATTTTTTGATATCAGAAATTCGAATTCTTGATATCAGAAAATACAATCCATTTTCTGATATTAAAAAATCCATTTTCTGATATTAAAAAATCGATTTTCTGATATCATAAAATCATTTTCTGATATCAGAAATTCAATAATTCAATAATTCGAATTATTGATATCAAATATTTATTTTTTGATATCAGAAAATACCTCAGAAATATTAAAACGGCTCCTCATAGATAAATCATTATGTAAAAAGAGAAATATATATGATATTTTGATGTGATTTATAGTTATATGCCATTATTGACAATTCATTACTAGAAATATTAGCCTATCATTGATCAAACAGCAATAATAATCATTAATGCAACACTAATTTTTTCTTCAGTAAGAAAAATTCGTTACCACAACAAGGCATTAACCTAGATGTCAAGGGTACAATATATATTTGCTATTTTTGAATTATTTGGATCTTGTTTGAATCTGTTCAGGAGAACCATTTAGCTGTGGCCGATGTGGATCACCTTATGTGGTTAACAAGAGAAGTAAAACATCCTTAAAGAATTGCCATTCAAGACACCGACCTTTGCCATACGAGATATATGACCCTATTACTAAAAAGAATCTCCTGATTTGTAACTTCTGCTGTAAGTAGCAATAAGGCATATGCATTCAAATCATCGTTTCAGAAGTTAACATCAAACAATTATATATTTTTGCACAACAATTATGTCCAAATTATCTTGTTAGTTCTCAGATTTGATTTGGATTTCAGACCTTATTTTTGTCAAACAGAGGGCCAAGAGAGCTTCTTTGACCAAGAAGCCAGAACCAGAAGTAAAAGAACACTATTTACATACTTGTAAGGCAGAAGCTCAGGCACTGGCCAACAGGCTGCAAAAACCTGAAGGTATCCATGTAGAAAAGGGACAATGGGGTGCTGAATGTTAAACCCCTCTTTAATATCTATGAATATTGCTGTTGCAGACTTTATTTAGCTCTGATATCATTAATGCAATCAAACATTGTCAAGATAATGGTAATAAATGTATATGCATAGTTCACCATATAACAGATAGATTCAATTTTAGTTGGAAATAATTCCTATATGATGTACGTTCATCTATTTTATTGTCGTAAATTATCTCATTCCACCCATATAGCTGTCTTTAATTTTTCAGCTAATAGGTTGTTTTGTCCTGAATACTCAAAGGAACCATGTGGTTGTATACAAAAGTACATAAAGAATCAAGGTATTTTCAAAAACAGTACCTGTATACATGTGAAAGCTTAACATTTTCAAAAAAGTTTGCCCCAAATTCACCTGTTTTTCTGAATAAATGGTTTGATGAGTAAATATTAATAATAAACTAGTAGCATCTTGATATTACTCTGAACCCAGCCATTTGAGAAACATTAGGGATATTTAAAATGATAGCAATTATAAACATTATACAGGAGATCCAGGCCAAGCGGATATAAGAGCAAGAGAATTATGTGATTTACTGCAGAAAGCACTTCAGCTGAGTAAGCTGAAATTTTATCCACTTCCAGAGTTGGACAGCAATGATAAACCCATTCGGAAGAATGCAAGAAAGTGAGATTTTGAACTTAAGGTTATGATATTCTTGGATGATGAATTTACTTTTAGGGGGATGATTAATTAAAACAGACTCTTTTCATTATTTTTGACTTACACAAATGTTAACAAATTATTCAGAAGTTGAGTTAAAAAGTTCAGTGTTTTGTATTGCAAAATGTGACATTTTCAGAAAAGGTTAAACAGATGACCTTTAGGGAACTTTTTTAGATATGAATCATATTGTAATACACAGACAGACTACATGTAGTATGTACCATGTGATCAACATCTTTTTTATAGGAAAAACTTTGTGGGACTTGGAATGGGCCACAAGAGGTCCCGAGCCTTTGAAGCATTTGTTTTGGAGAAGCGTCAGTATTTGAGGAATGTAGTCAAATTGTGTGAGAGAGGAAGTCAGAAAGTTCTCGTGTACTCAAATAACTTCCTGCACAAGCGACTCAAAACAGAAAAGGTATTTGCTTGTGTATATATGAATGCAACAAATTCTTCACAGTGTTAAGTTATGAATACCAGGTAAATTGACCTTGAATTTGATCATGGAAAGTCTTGGGATTTCTCCGATTTGAAACTTGTTGAATTTTTTTTTCAGGATAACTGTCGTGTGGTTATTCAAAGAAGCAAAAGAACAATGGGGCTGTTGACTGCCTTTGAAGAATTTTCTAAAAATAAATGTTGTATTGATAATTGTGTCAAGGTAAAACTTGCTTTTGATACATGCATTTTGTAAATGTACATGTAAATTGGTTTAATAGTCAAAGATGTTTGTTATAAGTATTGGTATGCAATTAAAATACCTTGGATAAGATGGAAATTATTGTCCATAAAAATATTGTACACATAAATCTAAAATGATTCTCTGTATTTTCATACTGGCCATACCAGTTATTTAGCATATTCCTTTGTAAATTTAGTCTCATTGTATACCAAGTACATCAACATTTCAGTATTCTTTTGTTTTCTTTTCTTTTTCTTTTTCTGTGTTTACAGATGGCAGATACTCATAGGAAGTTACTGATGGACTGGAGGGAGCGAGCCAGAACCAGTCAGATAGAGGCCAGGAGGGTGATTGCCGAAATGTTGATTCCTTCAGGTATCAACCTCAAATTTTTTAAAATGTCCGGCAATTATGTTTTTATTTTAGGATTTTTTCTTCTTGTTCTGATGGTCTGTAGTTGACAAAAAAAGTTGTCTTGCTATGTAAATTTTTAAAGAATGATGTTCATCTAGTTACTGTATACAGGGTTATTTTTGCCCTGTGTTATTTTCGCCTTTTTTCACTTGCAAATGGTTTCGCCCTGTCTTGAATTCGCCCAGTCTTAACTTTACCTGCTGACGAGGGCGAGAAGGGGTATGGTAGTGAATATTCACTAAAATGGTAGTGAATATTTCCCTATATACATTATTTAATACTATTCATTCACAGTTAGATACCCTTTAAAAAAATCAGTGATGTTTAGAATCCCATACTGTGCTATATTTCAGATACCGGTATTAATTCTATATTCATATTCCATAACATTTTGTAACTTTTAGCTGGGTGCAGTAAAAACTGTTACAACTTTATTAATATGGTGACTGGCTCTTCTAAGGGGATTATCTCAAAAGTTAGTCAGCAGATGCTGTGGACAGGTGGAGACAAAGAACCTCCAGTGCATGGCCTGGTCAAGAAAGCAAACATTATCAAGGCCAATGTCCATACACAGAGTCAACCCCAGCCTCTCAACAAAACAAATAGTATGTTATCCAATTTTTAAAATATACTGATAAAAAAAAATTGATGAAAATTTTTTGATAAAATTGAAAATTATTTTGTGTATTAGATTTTTTTAAGAATAACCATCAATCTTTGTAATATGGATATACCTGTATAAGTACATGTAAATGAACAAATTTAGAAAATATATTGATTTTACATTCAATGTTTTAAATTTCAATATAATCATGAAATTAACAAAATAAGATGACATGTAATCCTGAAAATAATTCATTGAATTCATAATAACCTAGAAAAATTCATAGCAGCAAGTGCCTTTATTAATGGTACAAGTTGTTTATATAAATTTCTATATTTTTAATTTGCAGCCAGTGTCTCTACTGTTATCAATCCTAGACTTGAAGATCAGGACACCTTTGGTCAGCTTTCTGGTGAACTAGAACAAGTCTCAGGAGAGAGTCAAACTCACAGCCAACCAGATCTCAAACAGCAAGCTGTTATAAGTGTAAGCTATGTTGTTTGTAAGACAGTCAAGTAGTTCAGAGTGTAACCTTTGTCTATATTGTTTGTATTACCAGCTTTGTTTATATGTGTACACATGTATAATGTGTAAGAGACAGCTGACAAAATTCTGTTCTGCCCAGAGTTTATTCATTTAAATTATTTTTAAAAAAGTACGTTAAAAAATTGTTTTGCAATACTTCCTAAAAAACATAAATTTAAATTATGATTACAGTATTGCATCAACAAATGAAATATATTGCCCTCTGCAGATAACAACTATCAGCTGAAAGAGAAGCTTAAGTTGCTAGTAAAATCTAATTTGCTGCTGATATTTTGAATTGCTGACTACCGGTCATTATATATCCATTTATATACAGTGTATTATTATGACATGTCTCCCTCTGTCTGACAGCCTGATTCACAGCAACAGCAACAGCAACTCCTGCAGCTCCAGCAGATATTTGAGCATCAGCAACAACAGCTCATCCAGCAACAGCTGCTGCAGCACACGCTGCTCAACGAAAGAATGGATAACTCTTCAAGTACTGCACAGGTACAGAATGGTGTGATTTGAATCTAAGAGTGTTTAGTTTTCATATGTAGACTGAATAATTTGCATTATTTCTTTGGTGATTTCTTTTGTGATCATAATAAATTGTAAGAAATTTTTTTTTGGCAGAATGTTATTTCAATACAACAGTTAATGGACCAAATGAGTGTCCAGGTAATGAATACCCAACTACAGCTTCAGCAGTCTTTGCAACAACTGATTGCCATGGGAACGCAATCCAACCAATCAGAATTAACAGTACCTGCTGTCAATCAAAGTCAGCTGATGTTGTCAGCCAATCAGCAGCATAGAGGTGTGATAGTTAATAACCAACATGAAAACTTGCAGGTATTCTTCTTAGTCATCTTACTTATTGGTTGTAAAACACTCAGAACCAAGAAAATATTTACAAAAGAAATTACTGAACTTGTTCAATGATTATAAATTTGAAGTACATGTGTATACTTTGCGTAAATTTTGTGGGTATCACTCAAAATCTGATATGCCTGAATAACCATCTAGGTGTGGGGAAGTTTATTTCATTTAGAAAAAAAGATTAAAATATCGGTGATCTTTATTTTGGTCATGCTATATGATACAACTTTGAAGAAATTTTATTTGGCAAAATATTTTTATCTGCCCAAATAAATATTTCACAGCAGTCCAGATTACTGTATACAGGGAAATATTTGCCCCTGTTTTATTTTCGCCCTCGTTGTCAGCGGGCGAATTTAAGACTGGGCATCATAATATCTCATAATATCTCTCTTTAAACACAACTATTTCTGGGTGAATTCAAGACAGGGCGAAACTGTTTTCAAGTGTAGAAGGGCGAAAATTACACAGGGCGGAAATAACCCTGTATACAGTAATTCATAATAATAGTTTTCTTTCAATTTTTAGTTTTTATTAGGGTCTTCCGTCTTCAGCGGAAGACCCTACTATTATTCTATTGTTTCTTTTTCACTTTTCTTCTTATTATTATTATTCTTTTTTTGTCTTACAAATTTTGTGCAGGCGATTTCTCAGGGATGACCCGTTTGATTTTCTTCAAATTTTCAGGGTTGATGTGTTGGCATCTGAAGTTTGTACCTCCATGTCAATTTGTCGATAATCACTTCCGGACGGAAGTTATCGTCCGTTTACGATTTTAAAAAGTCAATTTTGTCGGCTAGAGATCTAATAAACGAGTAAAGATAGATGGCTGAAATTTTCAGATATGATAGACATCCCGTTTTACTGTTGCAACATGGTCATAAAAAAGTCCGCCATCACTTCCGGTCGTCACCGGAAGGAAAGACAAAAAATCGAGTTTTTCAACTTTATTTTTTTTAATAAATTTTCTGTAAGGTTGGTAGTGATCTTTTAACTGATTCAGAATATGTAATTTATTTTAAAATCGATCAATGCATTCTCGAAATATCAAGCATCAAAGTCCTGAAGCGAGAGTCCGAGTAGCTCAGTCGTTAGTGTCGTGGACATGTGCCCAGGCGACCCGGGTTCAAGTCCCGAGTGCCGAAATTTTTTTCTCATTTCTTGCGTAGATTGACGATTTTATCTTTAAAATGATTGGTTCCATCTTATCTAAACATAAATTGGACGGAAGACCCACTCGTTGCTTGCAACGAGAACGATCTAGTTTTATACCTAATATTTGTTGTCATTCCAGGAAAACACCTTGATTAGACCTCAACCAACAGACCAGCACACCGCTGTAGGCCAGACTCCACAGCCTGTGTACATTCAGCTAAATCAGTCAATGGGACAGACCTCTTACATCCAGGCACCCCCCATGACCCAGCCTAATTATCTGACGCCAGTGGGTACCTTCGTGTACTCCAGGGGAAATTCCAGCTTCATACCTTACAACCAAAATGGCACTAATTCAAGTAATAGCGCCCAGACAGGTGTGTCAACTGCTAATTCTTCTTTCAGTCAGACTGCAAACATACAATGTAACACAACAGCTGGTACTGGCAGTGCTATCAATGGAGGTGACAGAATTCAGAGTAGTTCTTCAGGCTCTGCTTTTGTGACGGTGCCTAAACCTACAGAAAATGTGACACCAAATGTAGTGACATCAGTTACTAAGAGTCAGCCATCACAGATAACAGTTGTGTACCCTGGAACTAAGAGCTTTGTTAAGCAGAAAGTTCCAGCTGCTACAAGTTCAAGTTCTGTGGCAAATGACCCTACTGTGGGAGTTCTTAAGGGTGGTGTGAGAGCACCGGGAGATACAAAAAACATGAGGTATTCAATTGCTCCCACTGCCAGACAAGCCACAAAACCTGCAAAAGAATCATTTGCTACACATGCAACTTCAGTGCCTTTGAATCCAGCAAAAACTTCCGACCAAGGCCAAGGGCAAACCGTAGCATCATTCCCCATTTCAACCCCAAACTGTGTTCCTCCGTCTTCAGACAAAGTAATTCAGGTGCAAGCTATTACAGACCCAAACATGCTACTGAAGCTGTTGGAACAATCCTCTTGTGTTCAGACACCGAACAGTACAACGAGTGCAAAACCTGCTCCAGTTACTTCAACTTTTATGGGTGAATCAGATAACACAAGAATAAACTCTGTTGTACATATAAATCCCAGTCAAGGGAACATTCTCGTTCAGGAAAACCCCTCACAGGTGATTCATGTTTCCAGTGTGCCGACTGGGATCACAAATAGCACAAATGTAAACCCTCCGTCATACACCTACATATTTAACCCCACGACCCCACCCTCCCAACCCGTGACAGTCGATGTTGGTCATCAAATGGAGCAACCCTCAGCAGTTGTTACAACAAACATGGACTCGAACACAGCCCCAAACCCTGGCGGTGCCATGAACTGTGTGAATTCGCCGAATACTGGCCTTGCTACCCAAAACCTCCCCAACCCTCAGTTAGTGGCCATTGACCCTAACCTGTTAATCAGACTGTGTCAACAAGCCTTCTCTTACCAAGCCCTTGATCCTGGTAAAGACAGGCCCAAGAAACCACAGTGAACATCTAGGATAGTCTGTTGAAGGTATATTTTTGTAAATCATAAATATGTATGGAATTGTTGAAAGTAGGTTAATGTAGAGTTTGAAAATCAGATTGTTGAATGCAAATTATTTTTAACACAGTTGCCATGATGGATCATATTGATTTGGTGTTTTACATTTGTAGTTATTCATGTTTTGTTTAAAAAAAAATCAGTTCAGGATTGTTACTTTTGTGTTCTTTTACATTTTTGGGTTAAAGTTTGTAATTAATTTTGAGCATTTAATACGGCACATAAATAGATTGACTATGTCTAATTGCCGTTAAGTTGAAATACAGACATTCGTGGAAAAACACAACAGGATGTGCACCTATATTATTTTTTGTGTACAATTTTTAATCAAAGTGTTTTATTATAGTGTAGTTGAGTACATAAATATTGTACAGCAAACAAAACTTGTTTAAATTCTGTTTGATTAAAGAAATTCCCGCAAACATGAAGAAAGCTTGTATGATATCACTTTGATAAAATGATAAAACATTGGTTTGAATTGTAATGATCGTGTCGGAAAAAAAGTTTGTTCGGTCTTTGCTTCACTCAGGTAGGAAAGCAAAGGAAAGACCATACCATATAGTGCGTCCCCTCAATAGACGGCCACAGACGATTGGTACAGCTGCACCTCATTTTGACCTTTGTGAGTAGATTTTGTAACGGACGATCGAAGACAAAAAGCAGTCTCAATTAGACATATCATAAAAAACTATCATGATAAGAAGTTTGCATGCCCTCTTCCATAAAATACTATAGACTGAGGATGGTAGTTCCGCGTGATCTGTTAAAGCTCTCCACGCGCTGCTAATGTGCATTATCTTGCATTGCATTTTGTTACAAGATCTCTTGTGTCATAAATAATCCTTTTGATGTGGGAGAGATCCAGATGCTCTCCAAACCTCTAATTGCAGTATGTAGCTGTAGACTGAAATTCAGTTAGCGTTGTATTTGCTGTGTCAATATTGATAAAGTTATAACTTCATAATCTGGCTCGATTCCTGGCCGTTTTATTTTCTAAGAAAGGGTCTTTGAAATAATAGGGGTTATCGATTATTTCCTAGATAACGTATATAACCTACTGCTGCATTCCTCGACGTTTCCTTTGAGGTTCTGACAGCTAACAAGGTTGTTTTTAATCAAATTGTAAAAACAATACAATATATTTAACAGAATAAGTATTGCATACATATATACAAGATACATTCATATATACATATTTTGTGCTTTCGAGTTTTAAAAAATATAAGTTTCCATTCAAGTCCGTCCCTAGAATTCATCTCTTAGATTGAAGGATATACACAAGACAGTCGCCAAGTTACCGGTATCTACGATGAGTTTCATTGTTGTTTTATCACTTTTGCTGCTTTTAACATTTCTTCATACTTTTTCAATTGTTTCATGAATCCTTCATTAGGATCAATAGGATTCATCCTGCGTTTTGACTGAGCAAACGACATTGCTTGCGTCATTGTCAGTCCTTTCGTTCTCATGACGTAACCTGTCACCATAGTCCCTGCGCGGGAAATTCCAGCGTTACAATGCACAAGTACCCGCCCATCTTTGCCCCTCGCGTCGTCTATGAATTTGAACGTTTTCTCAAAGTACTGCAATAGATTGGAATCTTCTAGATCTTCCACTTTAATTTGGTGGTATGTTATTGAGTCTGGAAACTGATTATCGAAGTAGGACGCCATATTGACGATGTGAGTTATTCTAAAACTTTCTAACACTTGTTTGTTTTCGGCAGGGTTGCACCCAGCTGAAAAAAAACAATAAGGCAGACATAGATAAGAGGATTTATCATAAGCTAAAAATGACAATAACACACTGTCAACCATCTCAAAAACCCATAAAACGAAATACAAATTCAAAGAGGTAGGATCAGGTGCCTAGGAGGAGTGAGCATCCTCTTCTGACCGGTCACACCCGCCATGTGCTCTTTGTCATAATCGGGGAAAAACGGAAAAGTCCGTAGACAATTAGGTTATTATGGTCTAACAATTAGTATGAAAAACGTCAGTCAGCATGCAACCCAGTGGAAGATTGTATTTGCTGTCAAGCATATAATTTCTCAAATATCTTGTTGAAACGCATACTGTAACATCCCATCCAAAAAGTTTATAGCTATATAGAAACAGCCAGACTGAAATCTACACGCACCGTTTATCTATTGGTCGAAACCTACAGCGGCCCAAGAAAAATCACGGACTGCACGAAATAATCATGATGTCAGACTCAAATTCCCAAAAGAGACGATTTGGCTGTTTCTTTTATCTAACGTACTGATGTACATTAACAGTTATTTAGTGAATTTTACTTTCTTTTTACAATCAATTTATTGATTTGTTAAAGGAAAGATGTAAATATAAACAGAAAAATGATATCTTTGATGATTTATGCGAGTTATGAAGGTAGCGATCATTGCAGAAAAAATTTACATAACCCGCTAACCGGGGTTTTGTATTTTTTCTGCAATATCGCCACCTTTATATCCCGCATAAATCACCAAAGAAAACATTTTATTGTTTAAATATGCCGTTTTTAACGCTGTTTTTTGTTAGTCAGTTTGTCAGTGTGATTATCTACATAAGGTAGAAACTTTCTGCAAATTATACAATTTAATTTAAAAGTATTGAGTATAATTTCCAGTTAATTTTTTTACTGACCGCGAATCGTTTATAAATATGCCTAAGAACATTTTCATTTCTCCTTACATAAAATCATCGTAATATTCAATTAATACCAGTGAATAACCTTGCGCATTCGTCACTGTGTTTTCAAATCATCGCACTGACAAAGTTTGGGTGGGTTTCCACCATAGCAAAAACAGCGTTAAAACGGCATATACATGTATAGCTAAAATCTTTAAAATAATTTTACTATGAAAATAAGCAAATATTGTGCTAGATTACGAGCACCTGATCTTTATTAAGATACTGTCCAAGTAAGTTTTTCATCCTCTGAAAATTTAAAACAATTTGATATATCATTTGGGACTTTTATTTTCAGTATATCAAAGCTATTGTGTAACACGATATAGCCTCAATTAAAAATTAATATCTCGGCGCTCCAGTGTTACAGTTGTTAGATGACAGATTCAATGCAGCAAGTATACTCAGAGGAAACGGGACAAAAATCGATATCAAATTAATTCACCACAAATCTGACAACCCGATTTGAAAAATAAAATTAAGAAAATTACGTGGTTTTTTTTTCTTCTTAAATATAGGCATATACTTACATAGATAAAGGCCTGGTAGAATTTCGTCCACGTCCATTCGTTGATATTTGTCATACCGCGTTTGCATCATCATTTGAGGCTTGGATGAGTTCGCCATCGTCTGCAAAGATGTGCAACAGAAGTGTACATGAAGAATGTAGATGTAAGTAGGGTTGTGGGGACCTATTGATTAAGTCAATGATCGGAACCCGTCCTCAGCCGAAGTCTTTCGGCGTCCTGCAGTGTTAGGCCATGCATCGGGGAGAAAACAACAACAAATGTCGTCAGGTCGGTCTTGTTTTACTGTATTCAAGATTTGACATAAATATCGATCACTCAGCAGTCAACCAAATGGAGAAGTTTTCTATGGAATTGATTTTTACATCAGAAGTTCCACGATTTCAACAGCTTTATAAAACCTGAAGTAGTCAAGTGTCGAGAAATTGTTGATAGCCTTGCTAATTAATGGTTCGAGATTCTAAAGCTAATGTCTTTTGATTTTTGTTCTACAGCTCTCCACATAAAGAAGCTCTTAAAAACTCATTGCATGGTAATTTGCAAAGTTTGATGGATTTGGAATAGCTCTGAAATGACCAATAATTGATTTACCTGAAGAGAAATGAAAGTATGTTCTGAAAAATTCAGACTTGTGCCAGATAGATCAGAAGAGTGGGGTATATTATATGGTGCTTTATTTTCTTAAGAGAGTTCCTTTATCAGCTGCAGTATCATGGGATTTCCATTTAACACCACTTACACGAAAGCCCTAAATTAGAACGTCAATTGTGCTGATGGTCAGTGAACTAGTCAACAACTACACGTACATATAAGAAGGAATATCCATACTCCCCACCCCCCTTTTCCCGAATTGAAAAAAATAAAAGATAGCTAAGGCAAAAATAGAAAAAATGGTGTGCAAAATATGTTGAAGTTATAGGGGACAAAAAATAACCTTAATCATCACTATGCATTTTTTGAGCCTCGATTGATTTTGATGTACTAGTATTTCATAGTCGACTAAAATTATGAAATACATGTATAACATGAACATATTTTCTGTATTTTTAATTTTTATGAAACGTTCGCTTGCTGGGATGAGACGCAAATACAGTCTGTTCTTGAATGTATAAACAAGTGAGCAGTGCTCAAATCGCTCAACTAAACAGAAACGAAACATAGTTCTTTCCAACTAATGTTAAAGGTGCATGGTCACGATTTTGGTAAAAAATTATTTTTCCGATTTTAATGTTTACAATGCTTTAGAAAGGCATTTTTAATAGGCATCCAATATTTGATCGTCATTTGTTGAGTTATAAGCGAGTTACTCTTTGCTGTGTAAACAAAACTTTTGTTTATATTTTGAATGTTGGAGTGAACATTCTATTTTAAGACCTAAAATGAATATGTTAAACGTTAGAATTTGTTTATTTATGCTTAAAATGAATAAGAAGATAGACAAATCAGCTTGAAAAATTTTTTTTACTGGTATATCAAGCCTATGTAAACAAAAACAGGGCACGAGCCTTGTTTACATGACAAAGAATTGTGAGCATTGTAGTTTGCTTATAACTCTACGACTAACTCTCAAATTTCATTTGATCACTAGAAATGCATTCCTAAAGCATTTTAAATAATAAAAACAGAAAAAATAGAATTTGACCAAAATCGCGACCATGCCCCTTTAAGTTTTGTATTGAAAATGAGGACCAAAGGAAACGGACAGATTTAGCAAGACAGCCAAATGTCAAACGATACCAGACTAATAGCATGATAAAATACAAAGGACCCGACATCAGACATCAGCTGAGGATGAGGTGTTAGCATAGGGACGTCCAAATTTGTGATCGAAATGAGAATTCTGCAATGGCAAATGGTTCGTATCAAAGGGAGATCACTCTTATTGTAGTCAGTTAAAAATATGAAGCGTAAAATGCCTAGCTCAAATAATCTTGCTAATGCCCTCTATTAGTTTTACTGCAACAATTACTCGCTTCACACTCTATTACAGTACAATTGGGAGTATAAAATGAAAACTGTCGGCGAAAAACGTCATATTCAATTTAGTGAACTCACAAATAAATTTGATCTATCGTTTAGTCAAACTGTAAGGGGGAGTTATAATACACATACTGGAATACATTAGCACTGCCACTGGTCCTAGCTCTACTGTAGATTCTCATCAAAATGGCAATTATGCGGACGGAGTGTGCCTGAAAGTGTTAAACTGGAATTAACGCGGTTTCCCCTCTCAGATGTGTATAGGTTAACAGAGATGTGAATGAAGATTTAACACATTTTTTTCATATTTTACCATGCTGGAACTTGTTCAAGCCCACGCAATTTAACATCATTTGCTGATGGGGTGCATGAACAAACGAAATTAAATTGTACCTTAATAATATTGGGGTAAAATCTCTCTCTCTCTCTCTCTCTCTCTCTCTCTCTCTCTCTCTCTCTCTCTCTCTCTCTCTCTCTCTCTCTCTCTCTATATATATATATATATATATATATATATATATATATATATATATATATATATATATACGTAACATTGAAATTTCATCATCACTAGATAATAATTTATGAAATAAGCACAGTAAATATACATGTATCATGTGCGGATCCATAAAAAATATCGTATGGGGGGGGGGCAGTCGGGATTACTAGTATTTTGTTTGCTTGGGGTTTTGAAATTTTACTATGTAAATTTATTAAGTTTGAATTTTCCAAGGGGGAGGGGGCGCAGACCTTCCGACCCCCTCTTGATTTGCGCATGTGTATTATATAATACAATTATTTGTATTTATTGAACTGCTACTGAAAGTCAATTCACATCGAAGTAAAATAGCGAAATTATGAAAAGGAATGTTACATTATACACGTTATGTAAACTAGATCTAAATAGATTGTTCGAGGAATATTTAATTTAGGACACTTTCACTCTCGAAAAACCGACTACAGTAAGTTGGAGGGACAATTTCCAGTTAATGTCGATCATTGCTACTTCGTACCAATTACCAAGCATGCGGTATATACAATTTGTATTTATGGTTACTGATTATGCCGTGTACATTTCACACTTTGTTAGACATTTTTTTAAGGAGAGACAAAAAAAAAAAAAAGCGTACACATTTTTATTAAAAAACTCACCCAAACAGGAGATGTCAAGTTTTGTACCTTAAAGTACAGCAAAATACCATTATGCACCTTATATACGCAAAAAGTTATTTCTGATGAGGTCATCGTCTTTTGGCGAGCATTTGCTCGTTTGACCGATAAAAAAAAACAACCATAAACACAAAACGTACATTGAACATGTGTGAATTCGGGAGTGCATTGTCTGTTAAATGGGTCGTAAAACAGAGATAAAGCAGAATTAATTTAGTGGATGGGGGGTTACATAGTGGTCAGCCATTGAACTGCTAAAGAGGGACTATTTTGTATTCAGTAGCTATACAACAATATAAACGCGTTTGGTCCACTTCCGCCTCACCATAATAATAACACTTTCAGAAGTCCTGGAGCGGATGATACCAAGTCGACAAAACGGTTGTCCATTGACTAACGTCGTCTTCGCGCTTTTAGAGATTCTCGCCATGAGCGTATTTTAATAATTTAAAAATAAACAACCAATAACTATGTATCCTTTACAAAAAAATAAAAATTTGTCATGTACAGATTTTGTGATTTTAGAGACCCTAAATATTTGAAAAGGACATTTTTACTTTCTTAAGCGCTCAACGACAGAATGACGGAACGGGTTATACTCAGGGTTTATGGTCACATCATATATCTTCAGTTGACAAACGTAGGGTTGTGACTCAGTCCAACAGACATGTACGGTCATCAACGCAAGCAATACAATAACATGCAGTCAAAAACTGCCAAATATGCAAGAAATGCATGTAAACGGTTGAGAAATTATGTCATCCATTGGGCATCCGTTGTCGAGATCAACGTTAAGTTGAGGAAAACTGGGAAATAGTTTCTGCAATGAAACTTATCAAAGTTTAAATGACAACTTATTTTGATATTAGCAATTTATTTTCATATCGCCAATGTGACAGTACTTCATCGTGTTAGTATATACTGTATACCTAATACTCTTGAGGTACATTTTTAAAACTTGCCCATCTTGGAATGAGCAAATGGTTGTCTGGTTCGAATCAAAGAACCGAACCTAGTTTTCACCTCCCCTATCAGTTTGCTCTGCAGTTCCTCTCAGTCAGTGCTAAAACGAGTGTGGAAAACGCAATTGCATACTAGTATTGTACATGTGGTAACATGCAGCTTGTGACGTTGCAATATGACGCGGGGCACCTGTTGCATTATGTAACTTGCATAAACACGTCTTCAAGTCGTCTTTATTACTTTCACTGCCACAAGCTGTTTTTCAAATTTCTTTAGGTCTCTTAAAAATCCATCGTTTGGAGTAACGGGGTTGTTTGTCCTTTTGGAGCGCACAAATTTGAGAGCTTCTTTGAGTTTCAAGCCCTTGGTTTTCATGACGTAAGCAGTGATCATGGCTCCCGCTCTCGATACCCCAGCATTGCAGTGGATCAGAACGCGGCCCCCAAGGGTCAGGGTACTCTCAATGAACCTAAACACCCTGTAAAAATGCTGCTTGATGTCCACATCGTCAGAATCCTCGATTTCTATCTTTAGATAGGTAAACAATTCTGGAAACCTGTTTCCAAACAAGGACGCTAAGTTGACAATATGAGTTATCTGAAGTTTCTGTAGGGTTTCCTTGTCAGCCGCTGGACTGCAACCAGCTAAAAAAGAAATCATGCGATTTTCATTATGAAATATTTACATTTTTTTAAGGAGTTAACCGCCAAATCTGTTTCTTTTCTTTGAAACGAATCATCCAAGTTGATATGATATTTACTGAGTCCCTTGCCATAAATAGCAAGCCATTAATAGTCATGAAAATAATTAATACGGCATTATTTAATATCAATATAAAACCTATATCAATATATAATTACACCAAATCCGACTTATTTTCCCTCTAAATAACATACAAATGTATGATGGTAAATGAAACAGGAAAAGAAAGGTCACATAGTAGTTAAAGCTAATTTCGTTAAGAATATACATAAGGCTGAATGATTTTCGTAAACAAAAACGTTTATCCCCTATAAATCAATCAGGAAGGGCGACCTTTGGTCGATTTGCTTAATTAACACGTATGTCGTTCTTTTACCAGAACGACATACCTACGTTTAACACACCTCGCCGACTGTAACTACCTACCAAAGTGGGAAGATTTAATTTCGATTAGGGTCGACATTAAATATTCACATTAATCAATGTTGAAGCCGCCCGAACGATTCTCTATGTCTGGTCTATGTTTGCAGTGGTTGCAGCCATAATTAAAGTTAAAATTTAATGAAGTTTACATTTGTTGCAGCTGCCATGCACACCTTTCTACAGAGTCATTGCACTGACGTGGGAGTTTATCCCGCAGACGACGTGTATTCTATAGCAAAAATAATGAAAACTTTAATAGAAATTTATCCTATTTTTACGGGTGACACAGCGGTTTTCTCCTTTTTTACATGAGTTTGATTGTCATGGACGTGTGAGCCTTCTTTGCTTTTATATACCCTATATAAACCAAATAACTCATGTGAATTCATTTCATGATGATATGTGCATACATGTAACAGTTTGTCTTTTTTAGTATTATTTGAGGATTTAAGAGGATTTTTTATGATTCCCGCTAATCTGTAATGTTCAGTTTAATATTTCTTGATACTCAATGAAAGGTATGGCACTTGCGGGAATAAAAAAAATCTTTACGAACTTGTTTGCCTTTGTTTTGCGAAACATAGTATTTTTATCATTTTCACACCTCAACCTAAAAAGACGTCAGCTTTCTTCCTTTTGTCAAAATTTTGATACCATGCATGAAAATTGCTCCAGCTTATGTGTGAATGACTAATTAGTTACAAACACATTTACCCTATAAGAATTGATATCATCTGCATGCAAGTCAACGTTTGTTTGTGGATTTTTTGTGTTTTTTTTTTTTGGGGGGGGGGGTATATTTATACTAAAAGATTATGTACATAAGGTTCTCGTTTTAGATAATTTTTTTATGCTGAACAGTCCTGTCAAGGAAATTATTTAAAATACAGAGTCATCCAAACATACGGGTTTCAGACATGGATACCGTTTACCAAGTGAATAACGTTTTAAATGTTAAAAATTAAAAATTCTTACATAGCTTACATATAAAAACACCTGGCAAAATCTCATCCACGTCCATTTTCTGGTAATTTGCACGTTGCTGTCTCGTTGACCAAGTCATGTTACTCCTCTAGAGGAATTGTTAAATCCAAAAGGGCCCTAGATCTTCTGAAATATATTCAAGAACATTCAATGTCTAGAGTACCTTGTTGAAATTAACGAGGGCAGAAACAATACGCCTTAAAGAACACGAATTCCAAAGAGGCTTACCTTGAATGAGAATATCCCGTATTTAACTGGGGGTCAAACGACCAGAAACTACGGACGACTAATGAATGGAACCGGCTGTGTACACAACATACGTATTGAATTAATCAAGTCAAGTACAGAGTAAATGTACGACCTCCACCAAATATTTACATATAAAAGAACGCAACGAAACCGCGCACTTGTTAGTCACGACAAGGTGTATATGGTGGCATTGCCTACGCTACATTGCTATGGTATACAATAACAGCGTCAGATCGCTTACCACGTTTACTAAAAATAAAAAAAAATTACTCATACATGAAAAAAATAATGTTTTTACAATTTCTAATTTTACATAAACAACGCTACTTTTAAACTGCAGGTGAAGAGAAACACCTGAGAGAATAATTTGTGAGACATGTAATTAACCGATAACTCTTTCTTGTTCTTTTGAAATTATGTAATACCTTTGTCAACACAAGTCATGTAAGTGCACATATATATTATATATTGGGCATTTTCGTGCGATAATCGTATATACTAAGCAATAAATTGAAGAACACAACTGAGATGTACAATGCAGAAATGCAAATTACAAATCATCAGAACAGTATACAGATGGTGGACAAATACACAAGAGAGAAAAATCGTTTGATTTTCTGTAGAGGATTATAATTATACGTTAAGTATATGTAAATATAACTGCGATTTTACTGTAATTGGAAGAATTGTGCTCTCTGGACGTCGTTACCCAGAGCGACTGTTGACCGGTAATTCCTATAGCTTTGAAAAATTTAGAACCATAATAATCTGACACGAAAAATTACTTGAAATCAAAGAGAGTTTTTAACTAATAAAGGAAAGCATTGAAAAATCAAACATATTAGTATCACAGATATCATTTTAGGTATTATTGATTAGATAAAGAAAGTGAAGAAAAGAGAGTCGGCATGAGACTAATAAAATAGAAAAAAAGACCCTGAAAAGATGTACTAGAAATGAATTTTAAATTATATTCAAAAGAAACTCGAACAGCGTTTATATTTTCTACTATAATTAATTCCGTGCTTTTTTATATACATGTAATTGGTTTCTCAGACAAGCGAAAGTTCAATTGATGACCAATAAATTTGGCAAACGGTGATCAGCTTTATTAAAAGGTCACTGTGAATTTTAATTTAAACATATTTTTATTGAACAATGAAATGGATTGGGCAACAGGCAAAGCCTATGCAACCCTCTCCAAGAATTTTGCTGGGTAGTGTATGGTATATACGTCCATTTTGACGATGTACGACCGTTTAGTATTTCAATAAATTGCATAGTACATGCAGATATGTAGCATCATCGTCAAATATAACGATGGTATCCGTAGAACATGAAACAGAAGCGCAATGTCGTTGAACACCAAGCAGCTTCTTACACACTCAGGCCGTCCGTTTGTATTGCATTTCATAGCAATTCTAAACGAAATCTACTGATTTTATGAGTGAAACGTTTCAACTTAATTGTGATAAAGCAGAATTTAATGTTTTGCTTGTACTAGTATACCATTGTTACCATGGCATGAAAAACAAGTCGTTTACCCTAAAAAAAGACATTTTGAGAATCTGTAGGGTGCAATAAATACGTGATAAAAAGAGTAGTAAAGTATTTGAACATGTTGAATTAAATGAGACGGGAATAACATCCAGTTAAAAAATCACTATATATACCTACCCAAATTTTCATTTAATTTAGATATCGTAATAAACTAGAAATAAAACCATTCTAGAAATGACGTCATTAATTAATCAGAAACCTTTTTGTAGGCACATAAAACATAGATAAATACATGTACTTTGTCAAGAATAAACAGAGATAATCTAAAGCAATCTAATTCAAAACTCATTAGAACCGAGAAAACGAGGATATTAAAGTCCCATTAAAGAGATACCATCAGGAAAATGATTACTTTGATACTAATTTACTATTTGCAGAAACAGGAAAGCACAGAAAATACAACACACGTGTAAACATAATGTATTAATTTTGTTAATACATTTCCTTTCAAAAGCATTGAATAATACCGGTATAACAAAAGGTCACAAAAACATCTCTTAAAATGCTTGGTGACATTTGTTATCCAAAATTCTAGACTAAGAGTGCTACAGAACGGCCAGGAGTTCTCAAAAAGATCTGGCCGTCAAAACCTTCTGAAGACGGCGCATGTAGCTATATATCGTCTAGCGCCATGGTGCGCAAATTGCCCCCCTCTCTCTATAACACTGCTAACGTTGTTATGTGCCAAAAGGCGTGTTTGTTCGTGTCTTATTAGCTATAATGTCGATGAGGTGTGCATCTTGTAAAGGTCATAGTAGCTGTACTAGCAACAGCATTGTATTTTATCACATACTTTTACCAAATCGCAATACCGGGACTAACTTCTCGGAAACCACCTTTTCTTTAACACACAACTAAGCCTTCCAGGAAGGCTCATCTTCGCTAGCCAAGGGTTTTTGGTCCACTCCGCCCCGGGGAGCAGAGTGGACCGAAAACCCTTGGCAAGCGAAGATGAGGAAGGCTTAGTCTGTTTACAAGTGAAAATCAAGCCAGGGCCTTTTCATCCCGCTCTGGAACATGCATCAAAAATTAATTTAGCTTCAATTATTGCCGAATTGGAAAAATCACACATCTTATCCTTTTATGGGTTGTTTTTCATCTCATGACAATAAATATTTTGTTGATTTGTTTTTTGATCTCGTGAAAATGGTATGTCTCTGTTGCGGATTATATGATTAATATCTGAAAAGAAATTTAAGAATTATACCAATAGCGGTTTCGTGATCTCAGGCCAGGAACAAATAGGACTGCATGTACCGTTTCCATTTAAAAAAAAAACATACATGTAACCCATTAATAGAATAAAATCGAAGAATTTCTGCTTTTCCATATTAAATAAGGACCCACTCTGCTGTCACCCTAAAGAAAGTCTGCCCGTATCTATCGTCTGGAGCATATTTTCTCTTCCATTGATCCAATTTGTATCATCAGAATGATTTGTACTTTTTGCTTAAGGTCATAACATTTCTGTATAAATTTACACTGCATGGCATTTTTATCTCCCTTATTGTTTCATCCAAAGAGTGCTTGTGGGTAAAGGATGTGCAATGACCTTACTCAAGGGTAAAGGTCAAAGCACATTCAGCATGTTCTGGCAACTTGGGGCACTTTGAAATAGTCTCCATTTCATTGGAGACTAGTTTTTAGATACTGTAGATTCCTTATTTACGCGAGATTTAACAAAAGATCATTGCTTGCGGTTTTAATTCTTGAGATTTTTATACAATTTGTACTGAATCGCAGAATTAAGTTTTCAAATACAACTGTCAAAAAAAATTAAAGTAAGACTGTAAAATCCATATGGTGTGCTTCTTGCTATGTTACGTGAATATTAACTAAATATTAATTTTTTTCATTAACTCATCGCGTTCAATTGGGAATCTGCAGCTCACCCACTGCTATGGCCAGTGATAAATAGACATGTGTACATCCCAGCAAGAATACTTTCTAATCAAGGCATTGTAGACATTTCTATTGCAAGAATTGATTTTAGCAGTGGAGATTATCTATAATGTCAAAGTCATCAGCCATATGGTACATTGTACTGTGAAATTCAAATTCTCAGTAAAAGATCCCACTTTTCATGTCTAATGCTATCATTCTTAGAACAGCATGCTGAATCATCCCATAAATTTCACAGTTTGAGTAAGGAGTGTTGCAAACTATTCCTCATGTCACAGCTTACTCCTTTCATACAAGAAGAAAATGCATCACTGCAGTTGAGCAGTGATGATAAGGAGGAAATGAAATTAATTATAATCAATTTATATTGGAAGATTTCCTTTTCTTGAGATGATCACTGTAAATAGTACATATCCTAGAGTATATACTGAGTATATGATGACAAATAAATTCTAAATAGTTTTTTTTCTTTACAAAATGAGTATTACAGGGTCAGGCATCAAAAGAAACAATTGCCTAACCCGTATATAAATATATATATTTGTATACAATACTAGTATTGCCAATCTTTAAAAAATAAGATAGAAAACAATTACATGTATTGGTATTCAGGTAATACATCAACAAAAAACAAAATTTAGCCTTAAAATGAATTATAAATAATGCCCCACAATAGCTTAAGGTAGCTCACCATATACGGTAGTTCTGTTTAGACTCGAAGCAAACATCCATCAATTATTTTTAAATACATGCATCATTTAACAGCACAGTAATTTATACATGAACTTGGTAAATTCATCTTCAGAAGGTAATGATAAATTTCAACAATTATCAATCTGTCCTGAACTTTTAAGCTGTTGTTCAAAGGTTTTAAGTTGTTCTTGAAACCCTGCATTTGGTCTAATGTTTGACCTTTTCCCTTTAACATACTGATACGCTTTGTCTAAAGGCCAGTGTTTCTTCATCATGAGATAAGCTATCACAATGGTAGATGATCTAGAAATTCCAGCATTGCAATGCACCAATACACATCCCCCTTTGTCCATTCCTTCATCAATGAACTGAAAAGCAGATTCAAAGTGTTGAGCAATATCTGTTTGAGGGATGTCCAGCAGATCAATATTCTTGTATGTGAAATTCTCTGGATAGGAATTCTTTACTAAAGTGGCAACATTCAGAATATGTGTCACATTGTACTTTTGAAGCAAATCAAATTCCACTGCAACATCTTGAGAGCCTGAAAGAAAGGGGTACATATTATAAGGGTAATCTTAATAAAACTGAGTTCTAACATAATGCAATAAATTTTTCTTTTTACACTGTACTGTAAGTTATAGTACTATGAATTAATTTATGATTTTCAACTTTATTAAAGTTTGTCCAATACATGCAAGTAGGTTACAAAAAAGAATAAGAAAACAATTTGAAATAAGCTTTCTTGTACATTCATCTTTGTAAGATGCCACGTCATACAGCATATACATAGATTTACGGAAGAATAATTAATGTTTTAGAGAACAACGAAATCTCGAGTGTACAGTGTATATTCATAGATGACGTACCTAATATAAGCCCTGGTAAAATTTCACCAACTTGAATATCAGCAAAGAGGTCGACCACAAAGCCTTTGAAGTCTCCATTCTCATTCACTTTTCTTCTCTCTGTGAATCCTTGATCGTTTTTGAATTCCACGAACTGATCCCCCGTTTCCGTTGTTATTTTCGTTGCCGTCTTTTTTAAGGACGACTTGTCGAACGTTTTCAGACTATTAAACATTGTTTGTCAGTTTTAGGGAACTCGAGTTTGAGTCTTAGTGAGCAAGTTTTTTTACAATGAAAAGTGGTCAACCAACTCGTCATTTCTAATTTTGCACCTGAATATCGTATCTTAGTTCTTACTTTCACTTTGCATACGACATAATCTTGTTTTCAATACAGAAGAGTTACCAAAGTACAAAGTATCATTGCGTAAGTTGTATTCCTATTTGTAGGAACATTTTGCTTTGAATTGAAAATGAGAATTTAAGAAAAGTATCTTTTACCTCAACGTTCTTTTTTCACGACTCCAGTATTTAAATTTCAGTGAGTTGAGTCATGTATATACATATTGATCGACTTGTTTTGGTCGTTACCAATGTAAATATAAACATAGAAAACTCAAAAAGGAATAACAGCGATAATCTAAAAATAATGATTAGATCATAAAAATGATTATGAACTTTAACTGTTCATCAGATCGATAAAGTAAAGGTCTAATTTTATTATTCACTTTTCAATTTCTAGATTTGCTACTATATGGTCGTGAGTATTTTTTTAAAAAAATGCTTCATCAACATTTTAATGTCAAAATATTGAGTTACAGGCGCTTTACAGAGTAAAGAATTCTTAGTTTTATAAATAAAACTCGAGTCTTGTTATTGTGTACATTATTCTCTTTTGCGAAATGGATAGGCATATAGAAGGCTATATGCATGTCCATTTGATTGAACTTGACACGTACACTGTACACTGTGCCGGATAATAATGCCAGTGCCAAGGTGGCACTGATTTTGCATCCGTATTAAGCTGCATGTATCGACAAATTCAAATATGTCATATGATAGACAATTGCTTAACGAGTTATATCCACATTTGTTATAAATGTATCTCACCTATCAGGTGAGATATGTACCTTAAAAAAAAAATTCCTACAGGTTCCTATAGCCTTGGATATTTTGGAATTTCCTACCGGAATAAAAAAAATCTTATAATTTGAACAAAATTTCCATAGGATTTTACAATCCAATAGGAAATCTTATTTTCCCAAAGGAATACTACCTATCTGAATCAAGTTCCAGCAAGAAACTATTTTCTCCTACTGGAAATATAATTCCTATTGATTTTTTTAGAAAATCCTGTTTTCAGTGTAGTCTTTCTGTTTATCACATCTTAGAAAAGAAAAATTAACAATAAGATATATTCTATATTTCTTTTAGCGTGAGACGCAATGTACTACGACGGATACGATGAAGAGGGCTTGGATGAAATTCTTCCAAATCTTTATATAAGTACGAAATTAATTACTGCACATTCTAATTATTCCTATATTCACTTGAAAATATTTGATTGAAAATAAGTTTATACACCGTCATTTCATACTAGATTTATTTTTAGGTGGTTTTGTTCCCGCAAATGATTTGGATCGGTTACAAAACATTGGAATAACACACATTGTGAATTTGTCATCTTACGAGAATAATTTTCATGGAAGTTTTCAATATCTTAGGATCCCAGTGGAAGACCTTCCTATCGAAAATTTGTCGCCATATTTCGACGAATCTCTTAAGTTTATAGAGGACGCTCTTACAGGAAATGGTCGTGTTTTAGTGAACTGTAACGCAGGCCAATCCAGAGCAGGAACTATTGTAATTCTCTACATCATGAAAACGAAGGGGGTGTCTTTCGAAGACGCTAAAAAGTTTGCGCAGAGCAAGAGGAAGTCGAACGAAGTTTGTCCTAATTCAGGGTTTCAGAAACAGCTCATAGATTATTTCAAGAAGTAAATTTAAAAAAAAAAAACATGCTCGTTAGGTTTTGAAGTACATTCATTGAGTAATCTATGGAATGATACACGTTGGTATTGTCATGTTGTAAATTTTGAAATTACCGGGTGGCAGTACATACAAAATTTACGTAAATTTTGTATGTACTGCCACCCGTTTAATTCAAAATTTACAACATGACAGTATTGAGACAACTTTCCATCTCTGATGCAAATAATCGATTCCTGGAGGAATATTTTAAAGCTTGGACTTTGGGCAGTGCGTCAAACTCTGATTTGATGAAGGCGGGGTCTTCTCATGGTTAACTGTCCAAGGCTTTTTTCAGGAATGTTACTCAGTGAATTGGATAAATTTGAATTTTCAAAAAGGAAGGGGGGGGGTCCGGACCCACTTTCCTCTTGAACCGCGCATGCACTTATTTTTAAAACAATAGTTAGGACCACGAACCGTCCGAGTGTGGAAGGAGCTGACACAGCGGGAGTGGTAATAGTGTTTGACAGTCCTGAAATCTTTCCTCTATATATTGGGTCTACCTCACCATCATTAAATTCGGAAATAGGCGTGGTCCATCTCCTGGAGTATGTGTTTCACAAAAGAACTTACAAATGTACATAAGAAGCTTAACTTAATACACATAAAACTTTTTTAGTCGCAAGCAATAATTTTAATAAAATGGCCTTCCTTTCTAAATATTGAAGTAGTTTCTTGAGCTCAGGTGGGATAACTCCAAAACGAGTACATGTATTTATATAATAAGTAATTTCATGTACGGCATTCAACATTTAGCTGCTCTCTCTCTCTCTCTCTCTCTCTCTCTCTCTCTCTCTCTCTCTCTACCTTACTGCTAACTGCTAATCATTTCAAAACACTACCAAAGCAACGGTATTGCATGGACGTCTGCTTCATGCAATGTAACTAAATAGATATCAACTTAGAATTGCGATTGAATTTCAAAGAAAAGAAAACACTGTTTAAATAATGCAACGACATACATTATAACACTTCTTTTGACCATGTGTGTTCGCATGCAGAACTATGATTTAGAGGACAGTTCGCAGTTTGTTCTTTAAAAAAAGTGACTTCTATCAATTGGAAGATTTTTATGAAGTGTTGAAAACTTTAATTGAATTGAAATTCTTCAAAAAAATTTACAAAATATTTATTATCTGACAGATCTTTAAATCGACAATTCACACATGTACAATTATGCTCATTTTAATAAAAACTTTTATAGCAATAGTCAGGAGATTATGATGAAAGACTTTGTTGCGCACTCTGCACAGCTTCTGTTACAAATTCATTGATGGCGCTCTCTTCCTCCTTGTTAAACATGAAAGCTTCGGACTAGAATGGGAGAATCAGATGTCATAAATAAATGAAACTACATGAATTTAGTAGAGTGTACTTAAATTGTAAATGGACTCGTATATAATTTTTAAAAAAATTTAATAATCCGTTTTCGAAAATTCAACTTAAAATTATCAAAGCAGTTTGTTTAGTCTTATAAAATAATTTAAATGAGTTTATACGTTGTAAATGCATAAAATAAAATATAAAATTCCTAAACGAAGTGGAAGCACAGGTTTAAATAAATGTACCGATATTATAGATGTATCATTAGATATGTTATATACAGAGTGTAATGTATACCTTGATTTTGCGCAATGGCCTACTGGGTTCCATTAGAATAAGAACTATCCACACAAGTTCTATTATGATAAGTAATATCAGTGGCTGCAAAGAACAGACTACGAACATGTATGGTAGGATACAAATAAGTGTAAAAATCACAAGTCTTTGAAGAGGAATACGGAAACTTAATATTTTGTTATAAATTCCTATACATGCGAATACAATGAAAAATAAAGCGACAACTTTCATTTGGAATATAAAGTACATATATATAAATGAAAGATGTATGCTGAATATTGAAGCTTAAAGTGAGTTTTGCGTTTGACAATTTCAGTATCAGTAACATGTAAATTGGTTTCAAACCATACAAATGTAAATCAAGACTCTGACAACGTAAACGTCATTTATGAAAAGGCAAGGGGTAGGTGTGTATAAGACATACCTTCCACACGTCATTTCCACTGCGACATTTGTAAACTCGTTTTTCTAATCCAAGAAAGTACAAAAGTGCCTCCAAAAACGAAGGGTCGTCTTCTTGACTGAATAACGAAAATATGTGTATTATTATCATAATTGTATATATCGCTCTGGTTATACATAAAATTTCACATTCATCCACGGGCTGGTCACGAACTTTTTGTCGTTTAACAATGTGACCACCCCTATACTGTACTATAAAATGCACTATATGCTCGTCAGAAACTTTTTGTCTTCTAACTATGCGACCTCCTCTGCATTATAAAATACACAATGTATTTTACAGTAAGGGCTGGTCATATAGTAAGAAAATAAAATGTTCATGACGAGCCCGTGTAAATGAAATCCACACACTAAATATGTAACTCATAAAATGACTGGTAACCTCATAATGTACTCACCATTGTAAAAATTTTATCAGCGGATATAATAAAACGCCACTAACACAAGTTTTACAAATGCCAAATGCCTCTCTAAAATCCTGCCTCATAATATTTCACTTTATTGTGGTTCAACGAAGACAATAGTATGACGTCATAAACATTAACGTCATAGATCAGGTACATGTATTTTACAGAAGTTTGAACCCGATTGGAATTTAAGATGAAAGACAGTACATGCCAAAAAAAAATCTTGCACTAGATTTGGAATTGTTTTCATAACTTCCCTACACTACATGAAGAAAATAATAATTTTTTCTTCTTGCTTGCCTCAAACTTCTTTAAGTCTACTCCTCTTCGAAAAGTATGCAATTTTGAGGTACAATGAACATGAATATTAAAATTTGACAATAAATAAATACACTATAAAATTATGAAAATAACATCATACAAATGTGTGAAACATTATCTTTATTTATATATTTGTAAAACTATTCTAACTGAACACATTGACATAGTAAAACATACACTGTATATCATAGAGTTGTTGAAGTTCTGTAGAAATATACCAAACTTTTCTTTTTATTACACCAATACAAGTGCATTGTACTATAAATTGAAGATGATCTTTCATTTGTTCTTGTAATAATATCAAATTGCTATGTAGATGTTTCCATATCTGCTGTACTACAGTGATATATGCATTTTACAGCTGTACATACAGTCTGCTAAAAGAATTCATAGCTCTATATAACAATTTCATTTCTTGAAAAGCTTAAAGGAAATCTAAAACTTAGCACTATTAATCTTTCAGTTTCAGCTACCCAAATAAATATTTCATTTAAATACCAGTAATGTATAGAATTTAATTTTTATTAAAAGTTGTTTATTCTATTACTTGGAAAGACCAGTATACAAGGTACATACTTGTTTCTTATATTGGCACCTTTACCTTGCAATTAAAAAGGTTTTTTTTCCTCCAAATTTGTATATATAATAGATCTTTTAAAAATTTCTGTACAGAATATCAAACCAGGCCATGCAATGGAAGGTACATGAATACTAAACACAGAAGAATGAAAAAATTTCACATTGCAATTATGATCTTTCTTAAATACAAATTGTGTATATATAGAATTCTCTAAATATGACAGGGACAGAAAATGGAACATTAATCTCTCAGTTGTGGTATTTAATACCTTTTTTCAATTGCATGAATGAATTTAACAATATATTTATTTCATTTTCTTAAATAAGGACATTTCATGACTTCTAAAATAATATTGAAACACATTTCATTCCAAGAACCTAAATTAGTCATTTGTCAAATTTTCTCATCACTTTACTGTTTTCTCCCCGGCAGTTTGGACAGAACCACTTTCCTTTTGGCTTGTTCACAAGTCCAACACAATTAAAGTGAAACCATTCAATATCACAAACATCATTGTCACAGCCTATCATTTCTCCATAGGACACTTGTTGACACAGGCAGTAGATAGGTTCATCAGGATCAATAGGAGGTTCGATAGGACTGGCAGGTGCTTGCTCTTTCTTTGATGCCTTTCTTTTCTTTTTCTTCTTTGGGCCTTTGTCTGGGATCATTTCCTACAATCAAACCCAGTCACATGAATTGTTAATTCTGATGTTTCAAAATAATGCTGCCAATAAGAAAATACGGGTTGCTAAACAAATTTATGCCTTTCTAAATCAATCTAATTAAAAATCAGATTTGTGATCTGCTTATATACTTGACACACAATTGAGTACCATTATAATATGAGCAAAAAATATATTTAAACTGAAAAAGTATGAATTGTTAATAATTAATAAGAGCATGTATTGTGTATCTGGTAATTTTAGTGATGATCAAATTTTTGCTTTTTTTCTGTGATCACTTTTATATCGCAAAATATTCAACAAGCAGGAATAATATCCAATATTATTTGCTATAAGAAACTTTTTAAATTGCAAAAAAATGACATGCATATAAAAAAAGTTACACACACTCCCAATTTTCTTAAATTTGGGACACGCAAAAATAACTGGATATATGGTATTTGGTACATGTTGTTGTCATAACAATATGAATATATGCAAAGACATAATTTTCTCCTCCAACCTTCTTTTCTTCCTCCTTGGTTATAGATTCACTTGTTGTCTTCTGTCGCCGTTGTCGTTTCATTGGCACCTTGTCTACCTTTTCTTCTTGCTTCACAGGTCTTGTCTGGGTCACTATGGTAAGTGGTTGTTCTTCTTTTTCAATTTCTCTTGCTGATGTTGGATCTAAAATATAAAAAGCTCTCACTCATCAATATACTAATAATGTAGAGCAATTGATTTTGTGTTATAGACTCTGGATATGTACTTCCTCCCTTTTTGATATAAACATTTGTATACCGATAAATATTAGTGGCCATTACTTGGAGAAAAATTTGCAGTCATTCATAAAAACAGTACAACAAAGAGTCTGACCAAATGTACTGCCCCCCCCCCCCCCTCTTGATTTTTTTGTTTATTTTGGCCCTGACATTTGCACATGCTTCGTATATAGAAAGTGTTTCATAAAATACTTAGAATCCTTTCTTCATTTAATTTGAAGAACAGAAAACATCAACTTTGGGTGACATCAATCATAAAATCTAAGTAAATGAGTTACAAAATCCATTAAACTACTTGATTCTGAACTTCTACTATCCGAACCTCAAAATTCATGGGCTTCAGGTCTTCAAATTTGGGTCTTTAAATTACTAATCTTTATTTTTTGTAAAGACAGAACCTGCTGCCAGGCTTCTTACCCAAGTTTTCTCTATCTTGCTCCAGCTGCCTCTGTCTGTTTTCAATATGATCTGCTATAACTGCCATAAGTCCCAGTTTTTCATCCCCTATCTCTTGACATCTTATCAGTGCCCTTTGAATAGACATCAATGCCTTCTTTTTGGGGACGCCTTCCACCTCCTTAGAGTAGATATCTTGGTGATATTCAATATCTTGCATTATATCTGCAATGCAAAATTTAATATTGTATAATGTTATATAGCTATTTTCCAGAGACATAAATAATGTTATTGATGTCTCTGCTATTTTCTAAAAAAATGATTTTTAAGAATTCTACAATTTTTGTTTTAACAATTTGTTTTACTTATTAATTTATAATTCTATATTAAATAGGTTACATTATGGTCAATATACAGAACACATTTTCTCAGTTTGGACGCATACAGTAGAGGAAATTCGAACATAATTTGATCTACTGTCCACATTTCAGTGTCAGAAATAATTCCCACAAACAACTGTAAATTAATTAACTGTAAAAACAAAATAAATGGTAAATGAAGTAATAGAGACCTCTACATTGGATGTCCAACTCGCGCATTTGTGTAACGACTCGCTGTAGATCGTTAGGTAGGTTTTCCATGGTATCGAGGTAGTTTTCCAAATACGTCGCCGAACAAAGGGCTTCCACGGCAGCTTGATTTAACATACTCATTATGAAACTATGTTGAACGAATTATCAAAAGATTCGAAATCAACTAAGACATAATGATCATCGCCAGAGTTTCCCTCCACTGTTTATTTTTTCGCATATGACCTAGTTGCCTCGTTTTCAATCAATCTATGTTTGATATCGAGGCTGGTTTGGGGAATCCTCGCTAAACAAGTGGGTGGATCAAACTTTTTACCCACACAGAGTTATTGGTAAGGTTACATTATTTATAGCCAAGAAAAAAAAACATACTTACATTGAAATCGGTGCAAGTAAAAGATTAAGAATTACCCGTTATTTTATTATTATGGTGTCATACTTCTGCCCCTTGTACAGTGTACATGCAAGTTATTTTTCTATCAAATATGTCGACATGCAAGATAAATAGTTACGTCAACATGCAACATAACTATGTTGACATGCAAGATAATATTGCATTTATACTCTGTCCCGAGTTTTTGCAGACTATAGATAAAAATTATTTTAATGAAATTCACAAAACATAAAATATCGCCCACACGTGACTTAAAAAAGCTAGATGTTTACAATTAAGTAGTTACTTACATGTATTTATGTCGACATGCAACTTAATATTAATGTTGACACACAACTTAGTTATGTTAACATGCAACTTAATTAGTTATGTTGCCATGTGAGAAAAATATGTTGACATGCAACTTATTTTTGTCAGCATGCAACTTATTTATGTCAAAATGCAACTTAATGTTGACATGCAGCTTTTTACGTTAACAACATGCAACTTATTTTTGTAGACATGCGAGATGGATTTGCCATGGTTGACAAGCAACTTATCTGTCAACAAGATGCACGTGGACACACTGATCTCGCATGTCAGTATCACAAAGTTGCATGTTAACAAAAATAAGTTGCATGTCAGCATATATTTACCTCGGATGTCAACATAAATAAGTAGCGTCTAGCATGTTGGAAGTCGCACGTGGGCAATATTTGATTTTGATTTTGTTGTTGTTGAGATTTTAAATAAATTTGATCTGATTGCAATTTTCTTGCATGTCAACATAGTTATGTTGCATGTTGACATAACTATCTTGCATGTCATCATATTTCAGTATCTCGCATGTCGACATACTATAGATAGAAAAATAAAATCTTTTTGTGATCGATGGAGTAGTATATATTGGATTATTTACTGTGCGATCAGTTTCATGATCGATTGCTCTTCAAAAAGTCATGGACGTAGCCTTATAATAAAGCTGATGACATAACAACCTATATTCAGAGAGTATGTCTTCTGACTAATTTCTCTATTAACATGACACGCTTCTATAAAACATTGGAACCACGTTTGGGGTACCACGTTCTCTCGCTCTCACTTTTATATTGCTATGGAGGCACGTTGGTGTTGTATCGATAAAAAATAAACAATCTGGGCTGAATGTGACAGACATCTCTATACCAGTTCCAATTGGTTTGTTTTAGTTATATAAGTATAAACTAAATTAGATTCTTTTTAGAAGTAGGGTAGGGGTCCAAAAATTAATTGCCTTAAATAAAAAATATACATATATTTTTCAATGAAAATATAACTTCAATGTACATCCATAGACTGATGGTTTTGAGACTCATTTTAAGAACAGGGTATCCTTTTTTGAGACAAAGTTACAACTTAAATAAGCAAGCTTTGACCTTTTTCTCAACAAATGGTTGTAGAGTGGACACTAAAGACCTCCTTTCACATTTTTCAGATTTTTAAATCTTAAATTTAAGTCTGTAGCTGCGCAGTTCTAAGTGATTTAAAAATGCATTGTTCTGCCCTTATATGCTTAATTTACATACAAAACAACATACTGAATGTCTTATTTATTGCTTTTGTATTTTTTGACAACAGTGTTAGTAAGTTTTGTACAGAAACAAGCCAGTTCAAAAAATGTTTACAACTTTCTTCTCAAATGTAAAAGATGGCCGCACATCCCCCTTAAAGCAGTTAGAAAAAGTATGTTGTATCTGTTACAAAATAGTGTGTTGTTAGGAGCTCATTCAAATTCTAAAGCATGTAATAAATTTATTCTGAAATAAAAAGACGTAAATTCATGATGAGGCGATGTCACGTATATATCGCGTTATAAACATTAATATCTTTTAAATTATTCAACGAAATTAGAGAAAATTTTTAATTTGAATTAAAAGTTTGATTGGACAAATTTTGATATATCATTTTATTTTGTTGTCAGGAAATTACATGTTTTAACTCGCCTTTTTTCAAGTGACCCGTTTATATGTATACATATTAAAGGGACATGGTCAGGATTTTGGTCAAAAATTATTTTTCCGATTTTTTAAATGTTTACAATGCTTCGGTAGGCATTATTAATAGGCAACTAAAATTTGAGTGTCATTTGTTGCGTTTTAAGCGAGTTGCAGAGCCAGGTAAACAAAGCTTTTTTTTTACATTTTGAATGTTGAAGTGAAAATTCCAATTTTAGACCTAAAATGAATGTGTTAAACGTTAGAAACTGTTTATTTATGCTTATCATGAAGAAGAAGATAGACAAATCAGCTTAAAAAAGATTTTTTTTACTGGTATATTGAACGTATGTAAACAAAAACAGGGCACGAGCCTTGTTTAAAATTACATGACAAAGAATTCTGAGCCCTGTATCTTGCTTATAACTCTTCGACTGACTCTCAAATTTTATTTGATCATTAGAAATGCATTCCTAAAGCATTGTAAATAATAAAAACAGAAAAATAAAATTTGACCAAAATCGTGACCATGCCTCTTTAATATGACTGGTATATGTGTATGTCTATGAGCTGTACAGCTGTTGACCGATAAACAATACATTTTATACAATACAGCGGCTATGAGAAGCGTGGTGCATTGTATGACATTACTTTTGGATCGATCCATGTATTACAAGTTATTCAATCCTCTGTTTTAAATTTCTGCTTTTGAACACCCATTTTTACGGCATAGCTTTCAAAGAACTGCATACTAGCCTTATATTTATACTTCGTCATTCTAAATAAATCAAAACTTAATACTGGTACATGTACATATTACATTGCCTACAACTGGTTGCTTTTCTTTAAATTTTCTGACAGCTATTTGAAGAATTTATATTTCATACTGTAGTTATTTCAAGTTCATTGACTTGCAATTTATAAATTTACTTTTATAAATATACTGAATAAGGATCAAGTTTCATTAATTAGGACTGGAAACTAGTACTTAGACATGTTCAACACATAAAATCAAATTGCACAAATAAAGCCAATATTCAATTTTGTGTATATAGAACAGACAATTACAAAAAAGTATATTTCAGGCTAATATCCAGAATCTGTATCTTAATTGGTCGATGAACTTTGAATTCTGAAATTTTGCAGCTATAAACCTTTAAGCCAGATAGCATACTGTGCTCACCTTAATATTGCATACCATGGCTTTATGATGGCATTGTTGATAAATCTAGAAATGAATTGAATTAATTATATACAACCTATTAAAAATGAATTTACTGGACTGTATGAATGTTTTTCAAATATTTAATCATACAATAGGGGAAATTAAAAAGTTCTGATTTATGCACTGCTTTTAAATGCAGATATGGAATTATAAATTCAACATCCTCCTTTTGGTTTAGAACATATGGCATAATAATATCCTTCAGCAAAATTTTATTTAACATTCAAATTGACAGATTTGGTTGATGGTTGGCAGTCTGGCAAATATACAGGTAATTTAATCACCACTTTGTTATCCAAGACTTTTTTTTAACAGCAACCCAGCTGGGCAGCAAGAAAGAAAAACTAACTATCATTTTCTTTATTTGAAAACAAAGTTGTTGCTAAGACTTTACAATGAAAATTTTCTCCAGGAAATACCTTCCTTTATAAAAAGCTCTGTTTATATTCACAAATATATACAGAGTTGTGTCCCTTACCCTGGTTTACTACACTATTTCTCAATGATCACACAACCACCAATGAAAAAAAAAGGTTGAGCTTTGAAAAGTGCATACAATTATATACATAGTACATCAGAATGCGTTGCATTTATTTACTTAGCACATGCATCCAGCACTGTACTCTTTTTTAAGGAAATAGATTTCAAACAAATATAACTAAACAAATCCACCTAAAATATCTTTTTCTATTCTTTAACTTTATGGACTCATATCAACTAAACAAGACGAAATTCATGAATTAATCCATGATTCAATATTACATTGATGATGGATGTACAATATTATCTTTGACAAAGTATAATGGTTTATGTACTAAATTCTTTAATAGAATTATAGCCTAGCAACTCATGCACCAACGAATTATGTGTAACATGTCACAATATCTTACTGTTCACAAGGTTACTTATTTAAATCAAAACATGATTAAGTGGCAAAGAATCAACGCACAAAACACAATTCATTCATAGTTTTAACAACAAAAAAACGCTAATACCTATGATAACAACGAGAGAAAAAAACTTGTATTAAAAAGCCAACCCTATGCAGGTATAAATGCATTCAGGTTACTAGTCTGGCCTGAGACAGCTAAACAAATATTGGGACAGCTTATTCATATCTTCTGCAATAGGGTAATTGAGCTTTATATATGTACACTGTACAAACAAAAGCAACTCTTGAGCATGCTTAATCTACTCTTATTTTTGCTAAAGCCTGAATTGAAATAATGACACAGTTCATAGAATGTTAAAATCAATCATGATGATCTCAACAATATAAATTTTGCATTTTAAGAAAAAGCAAAACGGTCATTCCATGTTGGACGATTGCCTACAGATCTGGATGTGGACTTAGCACTGCAAGGCCGACTAACAACACTACTTGCTATGGATTTTGCACTTCCTGGACGAGATCGGATTGTGCTGGCATTAGATTTAGCACTGCTTGGTCTTGACCTTCGACCTGTGCTCCCCATGGTAGAGCCTAGGGTAATGTTCCCATCCCCAAAGGTCTTGTCTGGTACAGGAGATGTGTGCATCGCTGCTATAGGGACCCCGTGAAGGAGGGTGTGCTTGTATTCTTTGAGCTGTTCTGTCCTTGACATTCCTCTAGTAGCGCGGGTATGCTGCAAGCGTTGCAAGAATTGCTGGAGAGAAAAAAAATGATGTAGTTTAGTGATAAATAAAATGCACTTCTGTATTGTTGTTATATACAACACATAGGCTAATAAAATTTAAGTAGGAATTCATTTTGAGATAAAATATTGTAGTTCCTCAAAATAAATATCAAATATTGAAAAATAGGAAGCAAAGTATGCTCTGATGTCTGGTGATTTTACTTTCTGAACCAATGCTGAAGTCACAATTGAGTCAAACTCCATTGAATGTTTCAGAGAACTAATGCTGCAAAGTTTTATATGGACTGTGTTCAATATCAAGTACCACTAATATCCATTATCACTAATGGAGTGTCAGTGGAGATGGGACTAATTGGATTCCCTCACTTGTGTTGATTGAGGGTCCAGTTACCATAGAATTACTATGACAACGAAAAATTCTCCAGGTAATCCTGCTACATGTACTGATAGAGGCTTATTTGTGAAGATGGAGCTATGTTGAATGAGAAAATTGCATTATTTTCAATTTTCAAAACGTGAAACACAGATTAACTTATATTATTACCCAGTTAGGACTATAATTTTTTTTTCATATGTAAACATATATGTAAAATCCAATGAAAATGGTCACAAAGTTTGATCAGCAAAATGATCTGAAATTGGTCGTGATTTACGAGCTGTGGCCCTAATCCAATCAACAAAGTGGTGTCCAAATAAAACAAAGCCTTTCTACTAAAACACATCCTGACTTAAAACACTTGTGTACCCACACTAAATCAACCACGGTCCTTCATGATCTTTAAAAATCTCACAAAGCCCATAGATCGACAGGTAGATATACCTGTTTGTATCTTGGAATAAACCATTACCACAACAGCTGAGCAGTTCAAACAAGGTTCCTATTTACCCAGCAATTAATACATCTTATGATTGTCTAGCTTGTCTGCAAAGATATTGATTTAGAAATTACAAGCATGAGGTAATTTAGGCATTTTAGATCTATTCATCAAAATTTATTTGGTATTGATTGTTTGGAAAACCGGTTTCCAAGATCATTTAAACTGCAGCACAGCCATAAAGATAGTATATTCTATGAACTGAAGTCCTCCTTAGACATTAAAATTTTACAAGGCTTTCCCACATATTGCTTACTTAGTGCCATGATGCTTTAATGAGTTTTTATAGACTTCAAATTGAATTTCTTTTAATTGAGAACACCATATTTTAATATGGCTTGCAGAATGAGTGTGGGTTCAAAAATACATGTTTATAATGCATACAAACATGATTTTACTTGTCTGAATGCCAAGCAAGGTATAAATGTATCTTAAGTAAATATATGCACTAAAACAGGTTATTCAGTCAATAAATCTTTTACACATACATTATATGCCAACTTTGAACATGAATTCTGAGTATTAAAGTACAATACACTTGAATTGTTCATTTTATATCAAAGAAGTATTTGACTTGATAATTTACACTTTGACCACTGCCACAACATTGTCCCAATTTAGTCAATTTATCTGTAACATTTGCAAAGAAAAATATACCAATGTCATTTTATCCTTCCAAAGAGTAGATTTACCAAAATAGATTAATGCACAATCCCAATATTAAACAGATTTGATATTATTTGATTTTAATAAAAGATCTACACATATAATATTGAAATATATCTAATATCTTCTCTCCTATTCCAGTCTTGAATCTAAAGTTAGACCATAAAGGTGCCAAATTCATTGATCTCCTAAATATGGACTGTGAACACTCAGTCTATTTCATTTAAATTACACTATAAGACTATTGATCCTCTAATCCCTTTGAAGCCAGAATTCAAATTCTCAGCATTAACTTTTAAGTCCACTCTTTTTATCATGCAGATATAAATACATGGGCGACATTGTCAGAACCAGTTTTCCTCTTTTATTTATTTGAACAGCTCTGCTGTTTTTGATGACAGCATTGTTAAAAGGACTGAATGTTGTTGGTAAACACTAATCCCTCAGGAAATTAAAGTCATTCTGCACTACTGCTCATAGAAAACTAATGAAAGGACCAATATCAAAATATTCATAGCATGCAATTACGATCTGAGGAAATTAACACATGGAGATCTAATAACAATGAACAATTCCCACACACACAACAGAAATTATCTATATTAATGCAATATTTCATTCCATACATGCATCCAGAGTTATTTTAAGTATTATTATCAAATATCAAAATGATTCAAACTTTGCAAACAATATATCTTAATCAATTTTTTTTTTTAGTTTAAAAAGACCTGCCCATAAAGGGGTGACATCTTTCTTGTAATTAAAGTTTAGAGGATACATGTATATCATACACATAATTTATGCTTACCATGTTTTCACTTTCTATTCTCCTTTGGTCTCTCTGTCTGTTAATTGCTGAAGGAGTGACACGCTGTGCACTCAATGCATGAGGTTTTGACCTCTTCTTCTTTGGCTGATTTGGTCCTATATGCCTCATTATTTCTTTCAAAAGTCTTTGGTTTTCCTTTTCAATGAGCTTCACCCTATGAGTATCAAATGTGAAATTTGACTTGTCATTACAGTGGGATTTTGGAGCCTCAAACATCACTCTCCTATTGCTTTTAAGTCTTTGCTGTTTATCAATTTCAGACACAGCATCCATTAAGATGCTCAAGTCCAACTGTTTGCTCTTGAGTTGAACCTCACCAGAATAATCATTGACTTGATCTGAATATTGCACATGACCATTGTCTAAATCCCTTGGGGACGGCAAAGGAGATACATCAGTCATTTCACTATCTGATCCTGATTTGCCGTTTGACGATTTGTTTTCTCTCTTGGACAAATCTTCAGTGAATGGTGTTTTCTTCGTTATATCTATTCTTTCAATGCCTTGTCCCCAGGCTTCTTTTGTTTTATCATTTGGACGATTATATCGGTACTCTTTCTTCTGAGCTTTTCTTCTTTCCTCCTCAATGATTCTACTTTCATCCCCTGATGAGTCGTCGGAATATGTACTTGAATCACTAGAGTAACTGTAAGAACCCCCTTTTTTGCTAGTTTCCTTTCGCTTGGTTTTACTTTTAATTCGTGCTGTGGATCCTTCTGAACTATATGATTTATCAGATTCCGAGTCTACACTATCAATCTCACTGTCACTTGATTCAGAATCAGAGTATTTCTTTTCTTTTGCTCTAAAGCTCACGTCGCCATGTTTTTCACTGCTTTTCTCAGAGTGAGGCCCTTCGTAAATTCTATTGTCCTCGTCTAATGATTCCAAAGACTCAATATTGTTTCTAGGTGTATCGAAGAAATCAAAATCAACCCTTTCTCCAGCACTCGATGTGATCATTGAAGCCATGATTCCCGGTAACTTTCTATTTATACTATTTCACCTGCACATCTTTCACACAGTTGTTTGATAGCAACACTGTGATGTCATAGATCAAAATCTCGCGAGATTTGAAGAACGAAATATCGCGGAGTCGACGAGGGCGGTAAAATACGACCATATTCGGTAGAGTAAAAATCAATATTATATTTACTTATTATGTACTTATTATTCTGCATTTTATACAGTGTTTATTTGTAGACTGGCATTGTATGAATGATGTATAAGATAGAGATTAAGAACGTCCTTATAGAGGCTAACGTGTTACTTAAAAGAGTTGTTAGTTGTATAAATGATTTATTTTTTTCATAATCAAAATAATGAGCACACTGCTTGGAAAATAATCAAGGCTTCATACCTGGACATATTCTTATCTTGTTTCTTGAGCCCTTGACTCTACTGTAGCATTCTTCCTTATCTACATCACTTATACATTTCAGAATATGGAGATTGAAAAATGTGCATCACAGAAAATCAGCTTCAAGGTGTTTTCCAATGAACAGAAATCAAAGATGCAGACAAAATACCCATTTTTAAACAAATCTCAGATTAATAAAAAAATTAAAGATCTTTGGAAGAAAATGGACACTGCTGAAAAATCATGCTACACAAAAACTATACTTTCACCTCCAAAAATCAAGAGAGTTTACAAACCACAGACAAAGAGAGCACAAGCAGGGGCATTCTCTCAGAGACAGAGTTACTCTCCATATGGAGGAAGATTTGACAAAGACAAAAGAGAGAACAAAACTTCATTGTCTAATTTGCAACAAAATCAGATAAGAAAAGAGGATGGAAAATTTAATGAAAAAAATGGAGATGGAAAAGATAGCAGAAACAAGTTAACAGAAAACAGGAAAGTAAGAGAAGGAAGTCCAAAAGATGTTGGGGCAAAATCTTGCAGAAAAACAGTGCCTTGGAAAGGAAGACCAAGTTTAGGAAAGTCAGATCTATGGAGTGATTCATCGTCCCCAGAGAGAGTTGGAGTGGAAGTGGCAAAACCAACAAAGAAGCAGAAAAAATTTCAGGGCATTTTAAAGCCAAGTGGGTAAGTTGAATGACTAGAAAAAATTTCTATTGAAAAAAGGCTGGTCAAGAAATGTTAAGGTGGAGGGTAAATATGCTAATTTACAGTCACTTAGTTTATGTTTATTTTTAGCTTGGTTTTCGGAAGGAAAAATCAGGATATTGAAATGGTGAAAATGGCGGGTGGCTGCCAAAAGGGTACCCTTATTGTACTGATAAATCCTCCTACAGTTTATGAAATAGGAAGTTGTTCTTTTGCAGATCAATTGTACATATATCAGAGGTACACATATTGCTAGGATTTTGATTTTCGATAATTTATGGAAAAAATACCAGCTGTTGAACTTTGTCATTTTTTGGCAAAATATTGCATATAGGGTACCCCTATTGCATGGATAACTCCTCCTACAGTTTTCAAGATAGGAAGTTGTTGTTTTGCAGATCAATTGTACATATATCACAAATGTGCAGATAGCTTGGATTTTGAGTTTTGATAATTTATGAAAAAAATACCACCTGTTGAACTTTGTCATTTACCATCAGAATATTGCATATACATGTAGGGTACTCCATTTCTTTGGATAGGTAGTGTTTATCAATTCAGGGTTGACATGGATTAGGGTACAGTTCACATAAATGAAAACCCGGTTTGCTGTCACATTGACAGCTTTGCACTTGTTTTTCTATGCAAACAGTTTTGAAAAAGGCAAGGGAATATTCAAATGTACCATGAAAGACACATTCTATAATGCAACATAATTCTATACTCGTGAAAACAACTACAGTGTAAAATGAACGGTAGCCTACACGGAAAGTGCAAATTTTGACCTACATAACCAGATTAAGAATGCTCAGTTTTTTTTATCTACCGAATGATTTAACAAAATATCAGTACATGTAAAATAAAAGTAAATAAATCTACGAGGTTTGTTAGAAAAGTTCGCGGAAAAAGTGATTGACGGCAAAATTACTGTGTAGTTCGTAGGATGGCGTATGTTTTATTGAATGACTACCAATTGAAAATAAGTATGGCAAAAATCCAATGAATGTGAACGTTTTTTAAAAGATACAGCGATTTTTACTTTGCATGAATTAGATTTATGGAGCACCATTTCATATTTCCACGACGTCAGGTGACTTCAAACAACTAAAAGTCAAACATGTTACTCTTTTTTCAAAGTACACACCTTTCAGTTCCCCCCACTTTTCAAGTCATTTAACCGATTTATAAAATGCACGTGCATACCATTATTTGTCAGGTTTTTGTATAATGTCTTTTGTGGCATATCGTAGATCATTTAAGTCCAAAAACCTCTGTCCGCGCAATTTCGACTTTAGGTATGGAAAAAAGCGAAATCTATAGGTGCAAGATCCGGGCTGTATGGGGGGTTGAGGAGCTGCAACAGCTAAAACGACCAGTTCTTCCATCTTTAAACCTCCGTGACCTTTGTCCTATAAAAATAGCAGCATCTAAGAACCTTTTGGTCTCCATCAGCGATTTTCCTACATGCCCATAAAATTAAAGGCCCAGTGCTCCAAGATATCCATTGACGTCAACGTTTTTGACTCATTTTTCAAGCGTTGTTCGTCCAAATTCGGTGATAAAACAGTCAGGAATTCTTCAACTCAATTGAAACTTTCTCAAAATAGCCTTCATAAGTTATTTTGATGTCATATGAAATATAGTTTATTTTTATGCGTTTAAACGTACAATTTCTTAATAAGGAAAAATGAGTACAAAATATAAAAAATTAAAAAACGGACATGCTCCGTGAAACATATCTTATCAAAATAATTAAGTTGTATAATTTTTATGGTTCATATAAAACAAACAAATCTTTACATATTTCTTAGAAAATACGTCAAGATCAAATCTGAAAAGTTTCGCTGGTATCATGTGAATAGTCCGTTCAAAATCGAACTTGTCTGCGAACTTTTCTAACAACCCTCGTATATAGATAAATAAATATATAAAAGGATAACTTCATATAAAGTTCTAAGCAAATGATGTATTTATTAAAAGTTCCTTTGTAAAACACTCTCTTGAGTTTTTATGAAGATTGAATACTGTGTCCTGGTTTGTATTAATACCTATCAATCACATTCAAATAAAAATATAACTTCATCTTTCAGTGATGCTTCCAGACTATTAAAGACAAAGAATAGAGTGTCATTTGGGTCTCCACAAAACAACGTTCCCTCCAAAACATCATCCCCAGAAAACTTTGGAGATTTAAGCAATACAGCTTCTTCAGATGAAGATGACAACAGAGCAAGACTTTTACACAGAACTGATGATGACATGTATGATTTTGAAAGAATAGCCAGGTATGACTTGTGTGTAGAAGAGGAAGACATGTATGTCACCATGTTTCAGCAAAACTCAGGCTTTACAACAAATCAGCATTTATCTAAAACTGACAACCAACAACAATCTGAAAATGAAACAGACTTCAAGATTCCAAAGAATGTTATTTCTAAAAGAAAAAGAAAAAATGAAGAAAGAGATGAAGATAAGAGAGAACAAGGAAAGAATTTACTTTCTCCATTGACTGAAGAATCTTCTCAGAATTCACCAGCAGACATAACTACACCAACTGTAAAACACGCACTCATCAATTCACTTATAACTCCTCAAATGAATGAATCATTAATGCAGCAAAAACTAGAAGAGGTAAAGAAAGCACCCCAAAAGGCTAAAGCATTTTCTCCTAAATCTTCCAGTAGAACTGAGCATGTTAGAAAAAGCACCAGAAGAAGCATAAGTTCAGGAACAAGCAAGAAGTGTAATGTTGAAAAGGAAACTTCTGACTCTGAGAGCTTGTCTGTAACACCACTGACAGAATCTTTGCCATCAGAAAATGAATCCATTGCCAGTCAGTGCTCACAAGGAGACGTAGAGGAAATTGCAAATGTACTGCGTACAAAGAAAAAAACATTAGGATATGCATACAGCTTAAAAAATCCAGAAAAATCTACCTTAGAGAGAAATAGTTTTGCTGAGTATAAGTGCAAAGCTACAAATTTTGAGAAAAAAATTAAAACACAGCAAAAAAGAAAGAGGAGAGGTCAGCGTACGGAGGCTGAGAAACCACAAGATGCTTACTCTACAAGTTCATCATCAGAATCATCCTCAAGTCTGAAAGAACACTTGGAGAAAAGACATAAAATGCCTCAGCTGTGTAATATACATCAGACAAATATAAAACCTCCATTGTCTGCCAATAAACCAGCAAGACGATCAAGTAAAGACCAAAAAGAAATTGAAGAAAACAGTTCACCGAAGCGTTGCAAGAAGTCAAAGAAAGTAAAAAGTCCAGTTGGAAGAATGGATGCTGACAGATTAATTTCTGAATCTCCAAACAAGTTTGACAACATCAAAAATCCGCACATTGGAGAGTCCTGTTTATATTTTAATGATCATAGTAATGAAAGTGACAATTCTTCAACTGTTATGAATGATCGACAACAGACAAATAAAGTTATAATGTCAGCAATACTTAGAATGCAACAAGTCGTACAGTGTCAGGATACTAGTGATGCTGAAGCTAGTTCTCCAAGTCTTTTAGGAATCAATGAGGTTTGTAGTTTCATTTTATTTGAATTAATTCCCATGTAAGTTCACATGACACGTGTTGTATTGGTCATGGTCCAGTAGTCCGAAGATTCATTAGTCCGAAGGCCCACTAGTCCGAAGGTTCATTAGTCCGAAGGTCCACTAGTCCGAAGGTTTATTGGTTTAAAAGCATCCCATGTGAAAAGTTTGAGAAATCTTTTCGGATTATTTCCATGCAGCAATTTTTAACGTAAGAAATCGTCCTAACCAAATGCAAAAAGAAGATAAAATGATTCAATTTTAACCAGTTAATATTAAATTAATTATGTTTTTAATACCAAAATATAAGTCTTAAAGTACATGTAAAATTACATTTAACCCCCTTTCAAATCTGTATTTAATTTTCAACTTTAAGATAAACAAACTTCATTTTACTTCCAAAATACAATGTATATTTTACCCTTCTAAACATTTGTACATTTTTTTTATTATTTTATTTTTCACTTAAATAAATAACTTAAAAAAGTTTTATATTAAAGTGATTTATTTATTAGACTTGAGTTCATGCAGATTCTTTAGAATTCGTTTTGTTTCCATGTTTTTTTTTTGTCCCACGCTTTTACTCTAAATGGGGAATATACATTTATCTTTGTTCATCTGTGTGTCATTCTGCTTGTGCATTTCCGGTTATCATAAATTATAAATTTAACAACGAACTTTTGAAAAAAAGAATTCTGACCCCGCAGGCCCTACTTAGTTTTTATTCTAGCCGATTGATGACTGCATCTTAAACTGCACTACAATCCCTACCCCCTTGTTTTGCGGAATATAAATAAACGTTCACACAAGTTGCAGACACAAATTCATTGAATAAGTCCATTAGGTTTTGTTTCAATATGATTTTGTTTCGCACTAAGGTTAGGTACTAAGGCGTGTTAAACGTTCCATCATTTAACATTTTTGTTATTTCTATTCAGAATCTTAGCTTTTCTTATTCAATTTTTATTCGATAAAACATGATTTCTATTTGAGAAGTTGATGTTTTATGCAAATAATTACTCATACTCAAATTATGGTGTCCGGATAGGGCCATTTGCGTTAGCGCGACATCGCGTTCAGATAAACGAGACATCGCGCTAACACACAACACGCCGTCGCGCTAACGCAACTTTGCACAACACGCCGTCGCGCTAACGCAACTTTGCACAACACGCCGTCGCGCTAACACAACTTTGCACAACATGCCGTCGCGCTAACGCAACTTTGCACAACACAACGTCGCGCTAACGCAACTTTGCAAGTTTCACAGTCTAGTAGGAAGACGTGTCCGGAAATATCAGACTGCGCATGCTGAAATATGTAGGCCAGATGAAAAATAAATAAAATGTACTTTGAAATATATATATTATTTTCATTTATTATCAATGCATATGAATAAAAATAAGTTACTAGTATGTCACTGTATAAGGATATGCTACCATGCATGTAAATTATTATAAAATCTACCAATTGACAAATTTACCATAAATATTTAATATAATTCATTATTTCAACAATAATATATTCATGACATGTTATTTACCTGTAATTTTACATTTTAAAATTTCTTTGCTTTGGTAATACAGAGCACCTAATATGAATTTGTGACATGTACATGTTATAAATATATTATTGCTGAATTTTTCATCCATGCTTGCATGCAGGCCTACAAATTTCAGCATGCGCAGTCTGATATTTCCGGACACGACTTCCTACTAGACTGTGAAACTTGCAAAGTTGCGTTAGCGCGACGGCGTGTTGTGCAAAGTTGTGTTAGCGCGACGGCGTGTTGTGCAAAGTTGTGTTAGCGCGACGGCGTGTTTTGTGTTAGCGCGATAGTGTGTTGTGTGTTAGCGCGATGGCATGTTGTGCAAAGTTGTGTTAGCGCGACGGCGTGTTGTGCAAAGTTGCGTTAGCGCGACGGCGTGTTGTGCAAAGTTGCGTTAGCGCGACGGCGTGTTGTGTGTTAGCGCGATGTCTCGTTTATCTGAACGCGATGTCGCGCTAACGCAAATGGCCCTATCCGGAGACCATATCAAATACTTATTATTCTAATTTCAAAAGATGTTATTCTTAATCATTGTTTATTGCAACTCTCCAACACATTAGTATATATTCGACGTGATTACAAATAAATCATAAAATAAACGTACAAAAGTTTCTACTTTTGTTTTGAGAGAGAGAGAGAGAAAATGTAAGATCATTTTTAAAACTTATTTCAAACTAGGAGATGCCTTTTTGATGACTCCATCTTTGTGTTATCCGCAAATTGTATCACTCTTAATCTTAAGTCATATGATTAATAAGCAATTATGTAACTTGTTATTCCCAATCAAAAAACTCCACTTCGAAAACGTATCATTCCTATTCTGGAAATAAAGTCCATGAGAAGAAGTCAAATTGAAGAGACCGAAATCTCTATACCATAAAAAAGTTATTATACATACTTATATACGAAAAAAAATCTGACAGATCTATATAGAGATCACAATTCAGATTGAAGTACTCTCCTTTGTGTAATCTTAACCTCCAAGAACCCGTTTAAGAACAAATGATTTATCAAACATGGCCCTTTTAGTTACTTTTAACTTCACAACACATTAATTACATCGAATTTCGGACTATTACTAATGAACCTTCGGAGTAGTGGGCCTTCGGACTAATGAACCTTCGGGCTACTGGGCAGACCCCGTTGTATTACATGCATTTTGTTCTGATCAATTTGAGAAATCCATTAGTTAACATTTATCTTTGTCTGCTTCTTTTTTATAGCCTGCCTCCTTGACTTCTGAGGATGATTTTAAGGAGGAGGAGGAGAAAGTAAAATATGAGGAGGGGGAAAATAAGCTGAATAAATGTGAAGAAACAACAGTACTAAACACTGAGAATTTAATTTTTGGCTCCCAGATTGAAAGTGGTATTTTGGGCAGTTCTGATGCTAGTCAGGAAGTTGTAAATACCAGTACTCAATCTCAGTATCAAACTCCAGCTCAGGAAAACAGACAAAGTGAGAGAGGGGAGAAAGAGATACAGCAAATAGAAAAAGCTCACCATGCAGAAAAGAAATTATGCTCCACAGGAATCAATGTAGGTTTAGCCAATTACTATAAAGGAGGGTTTTTTGGGTGAAATTCTCTAAAGCTCCGTGTCTAATGTCAATTACTAGCATGTAATGAACATCTTCTATTTAACAATACCAGGCCTTTATTGCTAAGAATCTTTTCACCCTGTTTACACTTCCATTTTCATAAAAAGAACAGGGCAACTATTGGAGATTGGAGAAAAAACAAGCAATTAAATTTTGTTATCAATATTCTTGATACTTTCATTTTTCTTAGTAAGAATAAAAAGATTAAACCACTTTGTACTTTAAACTTATCAAGAAAATGTCCCGAATGGTTTGAAAATCTTTAAATTTATATTATATATGAATTTTTATGAAATATATCTTTAATAAGCTGGAGCAGGTTTGTGCTGGCGATGAAGAGAAAGATGCATTTCAGATGTTTTCCAAATCAAGTTCGACCACAGAAACAAATATGCAAACCAGAAGGCAAGTACTTTTTGTGTGTTAAGCTTTTTTAACAAGCCAGCGATTGAGCAATAACTTCCATAATGTTTTCTATTTTGATCATCTATTCCAAAGGATATCTTATTCACTTGAATTATCTAACCTTCAATATATAAGTATACATGTAAACTGCAATTCAACGAGTATAATATGACGTAGTTTATAATCTATTCAAACATTATATTTGACTAAAATGTAGTAATTTGATACCAGTAATCAATTGGCAAATAATTACCATTAATATTTAAAGCAAAACAAAGTTTTGTTGCCAGTATGTTGATTTTTTGTATACTCCAAAACATGTTTTTATTTATAGCCACTATCAGTTCCTCCCTTCTTTAACAGAGAGAAGTAATTTATAAACTCTTGTTTTGTTAAGATGAATTTCATCATTTTATGTCAAATCTCTATACATTGTAATTCCAGATTCATCTCCAGTGCCAAGCAAGAGAGCAGAAGCAACTTCACAGATTTGTTCCATGAGGATGAATTTTTTTAGTTTACTGACTCGTATGCTTTATATTATCAATTTGTATAAAAATAAGTATAAATTGTTGTTCTTAAAAAATTGTTTATTAATTAATTTCAATGAAAGTATCTTACATTAAAGCAAAACACATGTACTAACAGTGTTTCAAGTGAATTTAAACAGGATCAATTTACATTCGATAGTTTCACATCTTTTATCAATTGTTGGTGCTACATTGTATTTAGTTAAGTACCCATGTACGGTTAATCTATAGGTAGACTCCTCTACTCAACTTAAGCACATTTACATCACTTAATACATTGTATGAATTTTAAACAATACATAAATTAGTTGAAATTGAAATATTCTGAATTTGCATAATTTATCATTACACATACACATACATACAGTGTATTTATAAACTGTTTCTTAACTTCAACTAATCCATCGTAAAATGCTACAACATTCCAATTTTTTTACAACATTTAGAAATGTTATGATTTAAAATGCTATCATCTTACACACATCTTTACACACATTTTAAAAATGGTGTTTATTCTTTATGACCGATTCAAAGCATCTATGATATAGTGATGAATGAACAAAAAAACCCATTTTTTTTCATATTTACTCTCACAATAATAACAGAATGAAGTTTATGTATTAGAGTCTTTCATTGAACAATGTCACTTTTTAGACCCCCCAAATCCTGAAAATCCCATGACAGCTGCCATATCTGAAGGACCCTCCGAATCATCAGGTTCAGCTTTGCGTTTTCTTTCTTTCCTTTTCTCTTTTTTGTAGGCCTTTTGTTTTTCTTCCTATAAAATAATTTAACTACAGTCTGTACTCTGTAACATGCTTTATCACTGGATATCTATCAAATGAAATGATTATGGCAGTACAATTTACCAATGCACAAGTTAAAATGAATATACCCATCTAAAAGTATATTCAAGTGTCTGATATACATGTACAATGTATATTAAAGTACATGTGTACTTGTTCATGGTTGACTAAAATCTGCTGAGTCACTGACTTGAACACTTCACTCTTGTTTAGCCTGATCTTTTACTTATTCCTGTACTACACTTATTTTTATACAGTATACATTCATAATGACATACCTCTTCTTTCAACTCTTTTAATCGTTCTTCAAAATCATACTCCTTCTTTTTCTCTTCCATTTTCTTTTTGTTGATTTCAAATCTCTTCTTAACTTGATCTAAAGATGATCTTTCGATTTTCATGGACATCCCCAAATTTCTTTGATCTTTCAAAACAATGAAGTTATGTTAGAACATTAATATAATGACATACTATGTGTGTTAAATACTGACCAAATACAGTAATTCCAAATAAACTTACGTTTTTTGCCATTGATGTGATCCAAGAAGTTAATGGAGTCTTTTACAACACAATCACAGACATTACAGTAGTAGCTATGAACATAAAAAAATTAAAATGTATTTATTTATAAATACTGCTTATAATTCAATGTCTGTGACATATACCCTACAATACTTTTAAAGCATTCTAATTAAAACTGACACAATAAATTAATGGGAGCTCTAAGAAGAGAAGCTGCATACCCTCCCTGTTGTGAAGCTGGAGTTGTTTTTGTGATGACTTGTGATTTTCCAAGTTTTGAATCCAAATCAACCTGTAAAATGTACAATTCAAATATAAAAAAAAAAAGAAGATTTTAATCGTCTCTGAAAGCTCTGAAATAATGTTGCATTTTTGTCCATGTGAGATGCTTTTACATTTACAATTTTTCTTCAAACAAAAATTTACAAAATTAGTTATTCTTTGCCCATCTGTTGTGTGACTTCAATTATCTCATTACCAAAAAGTTTGAACAAATAAATGAAACTGTGAGAACTCATTTGGATAAGATGGAATTTATAAATCATTGAATTGTCCTCCAATTTCTGGTGCACCAAATTCACAAAAATGAGCTAAACATAGTTTCACAGTTGATAAAGTAAGTTTATCTACTGTTAACTATAGTACACGAATCGTATTAAACTATAGTTGACAATTCATTAACTAGAGTTTTCATCTGTAAAACCATATTTAACAACTGTAAACTATAGTTTACGAATGCTAATCTAAGTTTATCCGTCTGTAAATAAATGTTAACAATAGATTTTGCTGAGAAATATGGAGTCACATCTGTAAACTATAACTAGTTAAGTATTTTTTATCATAGTTTCACAAATTGTGAAACTCTAAATTTATCATATAAACTGTTTTGCAATTGCAAATGATTGTTTTCAGTGTTAATTATAGTTTACACTTCTTAAACAGATGATCCTGTTAACTACAGTTCACATATTATGTGAAAAATTGATTAAAGTTTTTAACTATAGTAACTGTCCATAAACTATAGTTTATGTACAAAACGATAAACCTTGTTTATCGACTGTGGAACTTTTAGCTCAATTTTGTGAATTTGGTGTGCCATACCAATTACCATATATTTAGATTATATTGCGACTTCTATATTTTATGTTAGATGTTGTGGTATGTACTTTAATGTCATTGGCTTTATAGTCATCAACTCACATGCAGAGATCTAGAAGGGATCAGTAACACAACACCCCCCCCCCCCTCTTTGATATTTCACACATACAACTACAGTATTATATTATACACTTAATTTCATTAAGTTAAACATTATTTAATTTATTGATTGTATTTAAAGTAATTAGTTGTTGTCAAAAGACTTCTAAGCCTGAGATATCTATACTACTATATTAAAATAATAGACTCGAATTTTGGGGCTTTAATACCGAGAAATCGGAGAAGTACTGTCTTTTGTTTTATATATTTTAAACATCATTGGTACTTGAAGATTACCAATTTGTTTTTAATTTTCCTCAATCAAGCTTCGCTAATTAATAATCAACAAAAATTCCTTTAAAAAATCCGGAAATCACCTGGATTTTTTGGATTTTACAATCTTGCGCATGCGCATTACATTCACGCTTAATCACGGGAGGCTCTTTAGTTCATGTTTCCACAATATCACTATTGCATGGATAAACTCAGAAACGATAATACAAATACGTGTAAATTTTCATTGGAAATTTGCTATATATTCTGTTCATCAAAGAAAATACGGGAGATAACTCTAACTCAGTGCATTTAATATGAAAAATCCCGAGAGTTCCGAATGTCAACATGGTGTGAAAAAAAAGGTGGTGAAAAAGTGTTGAATTCTTCATTAATATGAATTAAATTTCAGATGAAAGGTATTTACAGCCTCAAAATGGTTTGTTATGAATAATTTGACTGTTATTTTCAATGCAGCTTCATTAATTTTCTCCGAAATGGTTTCGGAGCGATTCTGCAATTTTTTACTACATTACGTGTATATGGGAGTCATTTTAACTGTTGTGAAGGCCTGTCCCGAGACACAGTTAGATCATTCTAATTAAGCAGAGTGTAGTGAAATTAATAGCATTATTGTAGGCCTAAAGCTTGGTTATGTAAATGTCAACAATACATGTACGGTATGTCGATGTATCTATTTCGTAAATTTCCGATATCATATGCAATTTCAACCCATGCACGCACGGGTCAAAGTCTAGTTTTAGAAAAACATCATTAACAGTAGAGAGCAGACCATGGCAATCTGCATGTACAAGTATCTTCTTGCTTTGTAGCTTAATTTTTTTACATTACAGTAAAACCCCCACCTTATATTCTCTAGGTTTCAGAAGCTCCCTTTTTTGGTGAGGTTCTCTGAGTTCTTTCTCAAGCTGTTTCCTCTGCTCTTCTTCCAATCTTTCCTGTGCCAGACGTTCATATTCATCCTTATCCCACTTACGTCTGTGGTCTCCAGGATTTTTCTGAAAGAATTTCAATAAATGTGTATGATAGTTTGAAAAATGGTTAGACCATTTAGCTTTACATATTGAAAAGTGGTTGATTTGTAAATCAAATGACCTGAGTTTACCAGTTGCACTTGAAAATATACAAGCAGGCTGTCATGGATTATCCACACTTTTGTATATTAACGTTAACATAATTGTGACGACATAATACTTGGCGTTACATTACTATAGCTTATAACAATTTGTAAATAAACTACTATAGTATACGATCAAGACATGTTTACTATGTATGCAATACATTCCACAACACTGGCACTTGCTTGCTTTTCACAATGATGTTTAAAATAATACAGGACAAGGAAAAACAATTTATAAATTAATTTAATCAGTTAAATTAACCTTATAAAGAAAAAAATGGTAATCTCAGGCGTTCCAATATTTTTCTTTTCATTTGTCTAATCAACAGTAGAACTAAATCTACAGTGTACGTTTGCACCGTTCTTTCTGTTTAAAAAACCCCACCCAGATGGCAGTGTTATCAAACGCCAGTAGGTTAACAAATTTCCTTATTGCTTGAAATTTATAACTATATAGGTAAATAAAAGAGAAGGAAAATTTGATTTTTTTTTTCTTCATATGTTAATGTTTTCCATTTTTTTCTGAAAACAAGTGATACCAATAGGGTAGCAGGACTTTTATAATGTTATATATACATATATTATAAAATGATAGTAGCATCAAGTCATTTAAATCACCTCATATGCGCCAGCCATCTTGGTAAATCTTTGTTTTTATTTTGGTCGACCGAATTTCCTTCGAATCTGACTAACTAATTAACTTGTACTTAGTTATACCGATGAGCATTAATATATATTTCAGAAATAAGCAGAAAACAGACACTCGTCTGATGCCATCTCATTGTAAATAATTGACAACACGTTCGTTTGACAGGAATCAAAATATTATTAGGTGTACTATGTATTTTCAAGCTCTATCAGGGACGTAGACACTCTTGGTACGATCTATTAATTATTAACCTTGACCTTTAATTTCTATCTGAAAATCAACATCACGTGTATGTTTTTTATATAGCAACTTTGATGGAACAACAAAACGCATCTCTTTGGTATCGACGCAAGTGATATAGTTGATGGATTGACGTGTCAAACGTTAGTTTATTTCAAACATATCTGACTCGCGTGATAAGAAAGCATAGAAAACATTTAAAGTGTATTTTGTAAGTATTCTGTTACAAAATAGCATAATGCATTGTTCATATGAAAACAGGGTTAACAGTGAAAAGGAATCTCAAAAATAGTTGAACAATATCCATATCATCAAAATAAGAGAAATCCAAAGTGTACCTTATGATCTGTTTGATTTTTTTTTTTGTCAATTTGAAAGATATTTATCATCGTGATGAATAACATTATCTTTATGTTGATGTTGAAGGGGTTTTTTTTAGGGGGGGGTCAGTTAACATATGTGTCAACGTCTAGATGTCAACCACATGCTAGTGTAGCGGGATGGGAAAATAATAACGGACAAGACCGGGATTCGAACCCAGGCCTCCTGAATCTCTAGTAAGGTGCTATATTAAATGAGTAGTTCGAAATATCTGACGTTTTCCAGGCTTTTTTTAACGATTTTGATATTTTACTTGCCAGATGAACATCAGAAACAGCACCATTATGAAAACTGGAAATTTACCGCCTCCAACTTGAGGTGACATTCTCAGCTCAATTTTAATAAATATATATTTAAACTCACCAATATATCGCGTAAAATAAATTTCTACTCCAAATTTTAACAATTGAAGTAGACCCTATATTCTTGTGAGATTTCAAAAATGCACGAAATCAAAATAAATCTTGTCAGTTTGATAAAATGTGTTTTACAGTCTGTTTATGGGATGTAAGAACCCATATTAGCAATATTAGTGAGTAGTAATATCATCGTTTTATTAATTAGTTGTGAGATAAACATTTAATTTGACTTGCAAATATTAAAATCAGGCAGAGAATTTCCATTTTTCGTAATGGCGCTGATTTTGACATTTCCCTGGCAAGTAAAATATCAAAATCAATAAAAAAGCCAGGAAAAGGTCAGACATTTCGGACTACTAAATGAGCTTTATGGCTCTGGCAATCGAACAGGTCTGACCATAACATCCCTCCACCTTAAATGATCTTTGTTCTTGAAGATCAACATCCAAGGTTATTTCCCCTCAGACCCTGACAGGATTTACCATAACCTGTCAGCTTCAGGAGTTGGTCATGGCACCGTCCAATAAATGGGATGGAAGAAATAATGACAGACCAGACTGGGATTCGAACCTGAGCCCCTGAATCTTTATAGTCAGGTGCTCTACCATCTGATCTGAGCTGTTGAGCACTAATCTCTGTAGAAATTTGGCTTGATTGGATATTTGGACTGACGCCTTCTGCAAAAAGCACCCAAAGTTTAGGCAGAATTTTCAAACATGAATGATGAAGGACTGTTCTGAGATTCTATGCCTTTTCTGAGGTTCGATGAAGGCATCAGTGTAGATATCAAGCCTAGCTGTCAGAATTTCTGCAGATATAAATCTAGTGTCAGCCATCTAACCAGTCTGACTGTTACACTAGCGTATATCATACCTGTTGACCTTTCAGACTTACATTGTGGGAGAATTTCCCATATCCGTAATTGACTAAGTAGAGGGGGGGAGTTCCTGGAAAAGGTTATTTTATTACTTTTATACAATTGCATTCATGTAGATTTAATTATTTCTTTGACTGCAAGTTAAGGACAGCTTGTTATGTTGTTTATAGATTATGCAAACCAACATTAAGTACCCTTTTGTTTGCTTGGTACATAAGGAGCAAATGGTGTCACTTCTTATGTTAGGTCAATTACCTCTGGATTCAGCACTGCTAAGAGAATAAATATGTAGAAATAATTTTGCTAATTTTGAATTGATAGTTTACCCCAGTTAATACAATATCAGTTGTAATATTGTTATTGTTTGTCTGATAAAGGATTGATTTTCAATACACAAAACTATATCTCAATACATGAATCATTTGTGGAATGATACAGCCTTACAAGCAAGCTGAATAAACAACTGATGTTATATCATACTTCAGCAAGTAGAAATTGGTAATGTAAAGATTCTGTTTTGAAAACTGTAGAGAATGTCGGACTCTGAGGATGATGCAGCATTTGCCAGTGCTGATGAAGGAGAACCAGAAGCTACAGCTGTCAGCAAATCAGCTCCAGGCTCAGAAAGTAAAACAAAAGATACAAAAAGGGAAAAGAAAGTGAGTGAGGACAACAATGATAAAACTGATAGTAAAAGTGGCAATACATCTAAATCAAGTGTAAATGAAAAGAAAAAAGAGACAAAGACTGCTGTTGCTTCCAAATCTAAGGAAAGTGTGAAATCAGAGGTTCCACCTTCAAAAAAGCAGGAAGAGAAAAGTAAAGGAGGAAAAGGTAAAAAGAAAAGGGGAAAACAGACAAAAGCAGAGACAGCATCCCAGAATTCAGGGGAGAAGCCAGAAACAAATTCAGCTGGAGATACAGAGGAAAAAGAAGTGAAATCAAGTCCAACAGAGGCTGCGGAAAATTTACAGAAGAAGGATGAACCAACAATTGATAGTTCAGAAATTGAGAGAAAATTAAAAATATCTGACTCTGGTAAGTCCACAGTTAGTGAAACAATATCAAGTGATGATAAAATCATAGCACCTGAAACAAAGGAGGCAAAGGAGAGTCATTCTGAGGAGGCTAATCTTAATGTAAAATCCACTGTCACGGAAGAAAAGATAACAACTGAAGTGAAAAGAGATGAACAATTAACATCTGATAAAGAAAGGAAAGAGATTTCCAAGGGCGATCAAGAAGCCAAAGCTGCTTTTGACAGGCTCTCTCAACCTTCAAAGCAAAAGGTAGTTTATAATCTATTGAAGTATGAAACTCAGTTCAAACTCTACTTATGTATTTACTTTCCATGATAAAAAATGCTCCTGTAATTGATAATTGACTAAGTTTTACAAGAAAATTTTATGAAGGATGTTTCTAACATACTATTTTCTTTTTTATATGAAGTCTGACAGCTGGAGTTCCTGGGGGAATTGGGGGTCATCCTTTATGAATGTAGCCTCAACATCAGTATCAACATTCAGCAATCAGTTGGGTAAGACACCTGCAACATAACCTTTAGCAAAGTACAATGCATGTTATTTAGTGATTTGTTAGATGTGTTGGGAATAAAGAAGCCAATGTCTATTGATAAATGTCTTAATACCAGTATCTCTTAAATATGATTATGATATTGACTTCTGAATTTAATTTTGCCTAAAGGTGAAGGTTTCACCACTATTATGGATACAGTAGAAACAGCTTTAGGAGCCCCTCCTGTAGATGAGTTGGTGAAAGAAAAAGGGCCAGACTCACCCCCAGATGCTGAAAACATTGAAAGAGAAGACCAAGATGGTATAAATAATTTTATTGTCTCTAACAAAGCAAAAATTCAATGAGTAAATGTACTTATCAGTGTTTTAAGAGAGGAAAAGCAGGATACAGAATATTAACAAGATGCAAAAAATGTTGTTTAGTATTTTACTTAAAAGGTGTTATGCCCTGAACTGCTTTCTCATTGAATGTATATTGTACGTTATTACATTTATTTTTGAACATTTAAAAATTTTTAACAGAAACACCAGTGCCAACAAAAACAACAGATACAGGGAAAGAATCCCCTGTAAAACAGGAGAATCCCCAAATAGAGCCTCAACCCCCAAAAGGGGCCAGTGGAGGGGGTGGCTGGTGGTCTGGGTGGGGCATGTCTAATCTGTCCAACCTCTCCTCAGTGGTCCACAACACAACAAATATTGTGCAGAAATCGGTCCAGAATACCAGCAGTATGGTCCAGAAATCTGTAAGTTATTGTATCAGTATTTTGAATTCTCTATATGTGCATGTATTATGTTATTCACTGAGATATTTAGTTGGATAAAAATATGATAGATAACATAATGATAATTATTTTTCATTGTCGTACACTTTCATGCATATTTTATGAAATGCGTCTACTGTAGTAATAAATTATGAATTTTTATACACATTGTAACAAATCTTTTCATTTGCTGTTCATTTGTTAGAGTAAAACTTTGGTAACTGGAGGGTTAGATGTGCTGGAAACAATAGGAAAGAAAACGTTTGAGGTGATAAAAGACCACGACCCTGGACTTAGCAAGACCAAAGGAATTTTGTTTGAAAAAACGGATAAACCAAGCCTTTCACAGCTCTTACGAGAAGCACAGAAAGAAGAAGAGGCTAAAGAGGAGCGAAAGAAGGAGGAAGATGAGGCTCGACTTTCTAATTTCAAGGCCTTATTTGAAGAAAATCAGGGTATCCAATTTGTAAACTGTATTCATAATAGGGCTGGGACGATACTGTACTTAGCCGATTCGGTACATATCACGATACATGAGATGCGATATGATACGTTGCAACCAAATGAAAACATAAATAAGGGTTTAAAATTTATTCAATCTGTCGATGTATTACCGCATGTCCATAGTGATTTCATTATATTTAAATTGAGCGGTGCACAAGTTACAAATTTCTTTAGTCTTGTATCCACTACTTTTTCATAAACAAGTAATCCAAAAGTTTTCCACCCTCCATATTTAGCTTCATTATAAGTTCCTAACAGTTTTGACAACTTTACAAGGTTTTCTGCCATCTTTGTACTTTCATATTAGGCGTGCGGACTAAAAATAGCCGATATATGAAGCTTGGGTATTTTTGGAAAATAAAAAAAAAGGTTGCTTAGGTATCGTTGTATTATTGGTAAATGTATCGATCCAAATATCGTCAAAATAAATACTGTGATGCACTGGTGCATCAGTGGATCGTCCCATCCCTAATTCATAATTTAAAAAATCTGCAAATATTGAGATAATAGTATACCACATTTAGAATCTTTCTCGGAAATTGATCTGTAACTTTTCATCTGTAGGTTATGCACATCTGGAGGCCTTGGAGATGTTGTCCAACATGTGTGAAAAGACTGTGCATTCTCTGCTAGAAGACATGTCTGATCGTAAATTGGACTCCATTAAAGCAGAGTTAATTCGCATCAAGCAAGTCTTTGAAAGAATGCAAGAAGAAAATGATAATGGTAAGGATTTGTAAAGATCAGGTTTAAGTTCACTTGATGAAAAAATTGCTGACATTGAATTTCAGTAAGAATGTTTTCTTTTGGAATTTGTATTCTAAATGTATTTTAAAGTTGCTTTAATGCAAAATAACACAAGTACATGTACGATATATGAACTAAAAAGGATTTTGGATTTATTTTGTACAGATGATGATGATGAAGATAAAGAGCATGAATTTGGAAAACTAGTTGCTGAGCATTTGACAGAGATTCACTTGGGGACCACCCCTGATAAACTTAATAAGGTAATTCATGCCATGATATACCACTCCCCCTAAATAAATAAATATACCACTCACTCACTCCCTCTTAAAAAATAGAAGAAAGATGATTGTATATTTGATCAAGGACCTCTTATTTACTATGCATTTATCATGAACATTTTACTGATTTACAAAGTTTGATTTAATGTTTTAGACTCAACAGAAAATTCGAGAGGTCATTGCCAAATATTTTACCTCGGGGAATGTGTCAGTTAAGGTATGTAGAATTGTGATTCTGTATATTATTGTCATTTTGAAAAATTGTCCAGTAATAGTTGAATCGTTTTGTCAAATTTCTCTTGTGTTTGATATTATGAGGTACTGGTATGAAATTCTGTGGCACTGTATGATTTACATCTGAATAACTTATCCCAGGAGCTTCACCGGACAGCTATTCAGTCGTTGGCAGAGTTCACATCCAAGTCACTGGAGCAGTTCCACAAGGCTGGAGAGCTCATCATTCTACAGAGGGACACCAGTAAACACTGTGAAAGCAGGGCTCACAGCTTAGAGAAGTAAGGATGAAAGAAAAATTAGAGCCGTTGATATTCTTTATTGCTTCAGAGCAGTAGTGATATTTTTGTCATTTTATTTGAAACTATTTCCTATAATGCATGTACATGTATTTTAAATTGACAAATGCACACATTAAAAATATTGATCCTGAGACTTGCAATGGTACAATTTTGTGTACATGTACATTCATGCATATAAAAATTCCACAGTTAATGAGTTTTGGAAAAGGTTTCTTGGATTACTTGGAACAATCTTCATAATTAAGATTTTTTTTGTTCTTTATTTTTTGTTTACATTTTTATGTGGATATTTTCAGATTAGCAAAAGTATTGAGCACAGAAGTTAATATCATTGCCACCAAGTTTTGCCAATGCTTAAATAAATTGGATGTAAGTATTTTATTATTGAAAACTTAGACATATACAGTATTCAAGATAGCTGTATAACAAACTCACACAGTACAATGGGTACACAATGGGTACACAGAGCATTGTGCCTCCATGACATATGAATTCAAATGAAAAGAGCACTTACATACATTTCATTTTAAACAGTAATTTTCATTTTAAGTAGATGAACAATGTTGTGTTTTTGTAGAATCATGTGAAATTTAATAATGTGCAGTGTAAATGAAGGGAACCAGGTGGTTAATAATTGGTACATACAATAATCTTGAAACTATTTAAAATTGTCTTTCCTGATTCCCACTGATATCTTGGAACAGTATAAGAAATATATAGTAACCAACAAGGATATTGTATAAAAATCTATTTCAAAGCAATGCAGAATTTTTTACTTTTTACTGTTCATCAACAAGCTTTCCTATCTATCATTTCTCTTGTAGGAGAGTGAACATCCAGATATTACATCAGTGGTTACCAATATCTACTTGGAGGTATTTATTATACAATTAAACACGTAACTGTAAGAATTTCATGCATTTTCTTACTGAAATTAGGAATTTTCTAAGAAACCTGTATTAACAATAATTTTTACCTTAAATTAACTGGAATTCATATTGATTGTAGTTATTTTAGGTCATCTGAGTCACTCTGGTGACCTATTGCTATCTGTTTTTGTTCGTCGTCGTTCGTTGGTTTTCAACAAATTTTGGCTTCTCTTGAACCAATGAACCAATTTCAACCTAATTTGGTATATACATGTAGCATCTATAGGTGAAGTGAAGAAAAAATTCTGAAAGTCATGGCCCCTGCCCCCTGGGGCTTGAGGGGTGGGGCTAAAACCATAAAAATTAATGGACTCTTTAAAGATTTCTTCTTTATTCCTGTACACCAAGCAGTCAAACTGCTGGCATGATCGTAATAAGCATTGAGCTGTTTACCATAATTGTGAAATTCATGGCACCAGGGTCAGGGGTTCTGGCGCTAGGTGGGGCTCTAATGATAATATACCGTAAACGTATTACATTTGGCTGTGTATTCTATTTAGCGTTTTTGGCGGAAAACGGCGTCTGCTTAATAAAGTACATTGGCAAAAGTAAAATATATAAGTAGATAAATAGGTACATTTAGAAATGCGTTAAATCAAATCCACACTAACTTGTTGAAAAATCATATTCTGGCCAATATTGTTCACACTAAATACAGTAAGTTTACAGTAGTGAAAATGCATTAATTCTTCAAAAAATCTTCTCCTCAGCTCCTGGATATTAAACCCTTGAACTAAGTATATAGTAATGATGAGGAAGAATACCTCCTCCAAATTGTAAATTTCATGGCCCCTGGGTCAGGAGTTCTTGTGTTGGGTAGGGGCTCTAAATGAACGCAGTAATTCTTTGAAAATCTTCTCCTCTGCTCCTGGGTATTAAACTGATGAATTAAGTACATAGAACCATTTTAACAAGACCTTGGACTTTCAGTAGGAAGTATCTATCTATTCTTGCATCAAAACAAGTTAAAAATGACGCTGCAAGCAAAATATACACTGATTGCGTAGCCTTAGCTCAAAAGCCAGACAAATCTGGTTGATTTCAAAGAGTCGTGGCCAAGTGGCCAGCAATGAAATAGACAGGCCTATGTCACATTGCCATTTTACACAGCTACCCAAAGTCCAAGCTCTTTTTAGCTCACCTGAGCTGAAAGCTCAAGTGAGCTTTTCTGATCAAAATTTGTCCGTTGTCTGTCGTCGTCAGCGTTGTCGTTGTAAACTTTTCACATTTTCATCTTCTTCTCCAGAACCACTGGGCAGATTTCAACCAAACTTGGCACAAAGCATCACTGGGTAAAGGGGATTCAAGTTTGTTCAAATGAAGGGCCACACCCTCTTTAAAGGGGAGATAATTTAGAATTATTTAAAATTTGTAGGTATTTTTCAAAAATCTTCTTCTCAAAAACTATTAGGCCAGAAATTTTGTAACTTGTATGGAAGCATCCTCAGGTGGTGTAGATTCAAGTTTGTTCAAATCATAGTCCCCGGGGGTAGGGTGGGGCCACAATGTGGGGGTGAATTTTTACAAAGGAATATATAGAGAAAATCTTTAAAAATCTTCTTCTCAAAAACTATTAGGCCAGAAACGCTCAAATTGGAGTGGAAGCATCCTCAGTGTAGATTCAAGTTTGTTTAAATCATGGTCCTCGGGGGTAGGGTGGGGCCAACATGGGGGGGGGGAGTGAATTTTAAAAAAGAAATATATAGAGAAAATCTTTTTAAAAAATCTTCTTCTCAAAAACTATTAGGCCAGAAAAGCTCAAATTAGAGCGGAAGCATCCTCAGATAGTGTAGATTCAAGTTTGTTTAAATCATGGTCCCCAGGGGTAGGGTGGGGCCACAATGGGGGGATGAATTTTTACATAATATATATAGAAAAAAATCTTTAAAAATCTTCTTCTCAAAAACTATTAGGCCAGAAATGCTCCAATTTGAGCACAGGCATCCTCAGATAGTGTAGATTCAAGTTTATTTATATCATGGTCCCCGGGGGTAGGGTGGGGCCACAATGGGGGATGAATTTTTACATAGGAATATATAGAGAAAATCTTTAAAAATCTTCTTCTCAAAAACTATTAGGCCAGAAAAGCTCAAATTGGAGTGGAAGCATCCTCAGATAGTGTAGATTCAAGTTTGTTTACATCATGGTCCCCGGGGGTAGGGCGGGGCCACAATGGGGGGATGAATTTTTACATAGGAATATATAGAGAAAATCTTTAAAAATATTCTGGGAAAGTTTTCAGTCAAAAAAGTAGTAACTGGTGTGAAAGCACGGGTTGTGCAGATTAAAGTTTGATCAAACCATGATTCCCTAGAGAAAAGTGGGGCCACAAAGTGGGGGGGGGGGGGGTTATATAGGAATAGAGAAAAATCTTCTTACAGGTACAACAACAAAAGGGGCTATGTATTTACCATAAAAATATGTGGATAAAAATCGGCAGATGTTTTAAATATTTTGAGCAAGATCTGCTGTTCTTAGTTGTCAAGATATTTTGATTTTGATACTGTAATGCTAATTTGATCAGATATAAGGCTATTGTTCCTCAGGTGAGTGATGTGGCCCCTGGGCCTCTTGTTAGAATGGTTCTAGTTATCATGAGGAAGAGTGCCTCTTCCAAAATTATTAATTTCATGGGCCCAGAGTCAGGGGTTCTGGTGTTAGGGCAGGGCTCTAATGATTACCGGTATATAGGGTAGGGTGGTGTAATTTCAACCAATTATATTTTTAGGTCACCTGAGTAAACTCAGGTGACCTATTGCTATCTGTTTTCGTCCATCGTCGTGCGTCGTGCGTTAACAATTTACATTTTTAACTTCTTCTTAAAAACTACAAGGCCAATTGTTCCCATTTTTGGTGTGAAGCATCTCTATGGTAAGAGAAATGTAAATTGTGAAATTGGTGGCTCTACCACCCCCAGGGTGCCACAGGTGGGGCCAAATATGCAAAAAACAGCCAAATTTTCAAAAATCTTCCTCTCTACTCCCACACATGTGAGGAAAAAACTGATTGCATGGTCTTCTTCTCTTCTTCTCTTCTCCCATATATATTTGTGAAAAACTAAATGCATGGATATGATGTACATGAAGTCTTCTACCTAAATTGTGAAATTTATGACCCCTGGGACAGGTGTTTAGGCACTAGGGTAGGGCCAATATGGCCATATAGTAAAAATGTACTAAATCTTAGAAAATCTTCATTTCTACTCCTGTATATATTTATGAAAATCTAAAGGCATGGATATGATGTCCTTGTGTTAAGTGGCATCAAATAGTATGAAGGTCATGGGCCCTGGGGGTGGTCCTAACCCCCTTCAAACAGGAAGGGCCCAAATATCTTGAAAACGGTTAAGAACCCCACCCCTAAACCTTATATATTCTTGTTCCTTGTGTCAAGGGGCATCAAATGGTATGTAGGTCATGGGCCCTGGGGATGGTCCTGACCCCCTCAAACAGGAAGTGCACAAATAACTTGAAAATGGTTGAGATCCCCACCCCTAAACCATATATATTCTTGTTCCTTGTGTCAAGGGGCATCATATGGTATGTAGGTCATGGGCCCTGGGAGTGGTCCTGACCCCCCTCAAACAGGTAGTGCCCGAATATCTTGAAAACGGTTAATATCCCCACCCCTAAACCATATATATTCTTGTTCCTTGGGTCATGTTTGTTCACCTGATATATAGTAAAGGACCCCTGGGAACATCATGAAATTTTGTGGGTCATCCCTACTCTATATTATAGCCTCGTTCGTTTGGGAGACTTTATAATCGCCCCGATTATAATTACATCTTGTTTTCCCTTGCTTCTTCCTAATGGAGTTATCTTCCTTTGTTTGTTCATATTTAGTAATTTATCATTGAATATAATGTAATTATAAAGAAGTTGTATGATCAAAAGAGTTATGCAAGGCTTTTTATCATTTGAAACAAAAACATTTTTTGAACTTTCAAAATAAACAAATAGACTTGTTAATAGTAAAGTAATAATTGGCTAACTAAAATCACTGATATATAAAGGTAAAATGATTTTGGTATATATGCCAGATGGTGATTCTCAACGAATGTTGAATAATCAAAAACTGGAACAGGAGAAGTGAGTTATAAACTCATGATAGCTTTTATCGATAAAGCTGGGTTTTTTTTCTTCGTTTGTTTAAATGCCCACAGGGAGAGTTTCTGTCTGCCCCGGGGGGATGGGAGATGGGAGGTTGTTTTAGATAAAACATGAATAACATCGTCGGAACCCACAGGTTTTCTATCCGTTACACTGCTTTCAAAGCAGTGTAACGGATAGAAAACCCGTGGGTTCCGACGATCGACGATGCATGAATAATAGCCACCTTGTTATTATTATTAAATTATTTTCTATCAGAGTCTTGCACCTTTTCAATATCAGGTCATGCACTCTTTTATGATCTTTTAAGTTTTTCGCTAAAATTATAGGTTTAATAGTCCTTTTTGAAAGATTTCAGGCAGGGAGGTGGTCGTCATTCAAATTAAAAAATTTTCTATTCCAGAATAAAACTTAATTAAATGCATATATGAGATTCCTTGACAAGTTTGTGTATGGGTTGTGCTACTCAGGTGACCGTTAAGGCCTATTGGCCTCTTGTTTGTACATAAGATTTGTTCAATTATGTCACTTTGTTATGGTACAATTTTTAAATTTTTTTTTAGAATGTAGAAAGTTTATTGGATTAAACAATTCCAGAATATTAATCAAAGTACTGAAGTACTGACGGGAGTTGATTTTATCGATTATAATTTATCTTCAAATCAACTACATGTATATGTTATTTTGCATGACAAGTAGTATGTAATTTGTATTTGAATTATGCATATTTTTATAACATGAATTCTTGGACTTTTCTGACAATAATTTGAGAAAACCCCATCATGCTGTGTAATTTTTAAAGATAGAATTAATTCCTTCAAACTATGTACATGTATCATTAATCAAAATATTTCTAAAAATTGTATGGATCCAAGCAATATTGAACTCTAGGCTCATTCAACCAAACGCTCGACTGTCTCCGTTAATCTCAAGCAAGTTTACGGAGAAAGCTGAGCATCTGGTTGAACGAGACTACATTGAACTCTGGCGTAGGAATACATGTGACTACAAAATTATAAATTGTTCTTACTATTTTAAATCTGACTATTTTCAGGGTATTTATAAATAAGTTTCCTTGAAAAACAATGCCTCAGCATACATTGCATCGAATTTATTGATTAGGCCTAAGAAAAAAAATTGTTTGTTTCCGCTTTCCCGACCGACCCTAGCTTTTACCCCCCGACTCAAAACTTTTTTAAAGGATTTTTGATGGAAAATCGTTTATTTACGTTTTTATCCAATTTGGAAAAAATTACTCAAAATTTTGGTCACAAAAACGCTTGAAGCAGTTACTCTCCTCAAATCAGTGTAACTCAAACGTTTTGTTTCAAAATGGCTGTATGTTTCCATGTGTTGTAGATTTTAATAATGCTCTCATCTTTGGCAGAGGAAGTATCTGATATATAATATCATTTTTGTGTTTTCTTAAGACCAGCTTAATAGTCAGGAATGATATTAAAATTATTTCTCATTTTATACCATTAAGCAGTGTCAGTATCTAACCGGCATGTATGGATACTGCAATATTAAAGGAAAAAAAAATATTTGAAAAAATAAAAAAAAATTCCGACCGACCGACCCTACTTTTTTTCAGCATGAAAGCAGAAACAAACAATTTTTTTTGTTAGGCCTTATTTTCAAGAACTAAGTCTTGTCAGCGCTAATGATTTGTGCATAGGTCCAAAAACTGTTTCACTTCCAGTTTGCCGGAGTAACTGCATAGGAGAGTTGATTAAAATCAACTCCCCAAAATGATTTTATTAGCCCTGTAATTATAATGCACATGAATATACATTGCAAAAGCCACATTGCAGTTACTCAGGTGACCGAAAAGGCCCATGGGCCTCTTGTTATTGTTTAATTTCTACTTTTATTAAAAATTCAAGTTATTATTTTCCATCACCTGCAAAAGATACATTTAACCCATGCTATGGATTTTAGACTTTATTTTTGTCCTTTGCACAGTCCTCAAACAGTATCATGTACATCCAAGACGCACTTCAGCTCCTGTTGCCATGCCTACAGCAAGCCTCCATTCAGCGGTCCTTGACGTGATTGATAAACTGACATTTGGAAAGGGGATACAGAAATATGTCATATTTATAAATTTTGTTAAAACTTACAAGATTTTGGTCATTAAATTACATCCACAACACAAACGGGGTTCAGTTCTAAATACAAATTTACTGAATGCTAGTGTAACTTTAAAATACATTTACTGAATTTGTATTTATTAAGTCATATATAACAGTGATAGATATGAAATTGTTTATGTTACAGGTACCATATAACAAGTAAACTGCGCTGAAATAAGACTGTAATATATTTGTGTGTTTAAACAAAACTAAGTCTTGATGTATAAATAGATTAAGAATAGAATGAATAGTTTTACCTATTTTTTTAATTCCCTTCACACTGACACAGAGGACAGTGTACACTGGTATATATATGTGGAAAGTTGTAAACTAATTTTTTAAAGAATCAGCATTGAATTATTTTTAATGTAATAATTCGTAGGTTAACTTTTAGGCATACATTCGTTTGTCATGACATTGGCGAGACGTCACCTAAACAAGTTTCTGGACATCATTTGCTGTAATATGACGAGTTATTTGAATTAACATGATTGACCAATCATTTGTCTTGATTAAATCCAGTATACGCTAAGCTTTGTATAGGAGATGCAACCAAAATGTGAACTGACAATTTTGTGTAGGCATTTATGCTATTTATATAAATGTATTAGATAAGTTGATATGAAACGTAATTGTCAAGCTGATTAATATATATAAAAATGAAATAGAAATAATAAAACGAAACATAAAAGCCTCCTTAAAAAACAAATTTTATTACAAAAAGTGTATATTGCTATTTAAAATTGTGCTAAAATACAAACTCTCTCATCTACATTGATATCCCTGTATATTTCTACTAGCTACAAAATTGATATGCAAACAGAACCATATTTTAATACATGAAAAACGTATATATTATTGCTAGGATTTAAAAGAACATTAACATACAGGTAAATTGTAACTTTCGACACAAAAATTTGGGTTTTTTTTTTTTTTTTTTTTTGCAGAACATAATTCTCGAATTTCCTTGCAGAGCTATAATTCTACAACAACATACATGTGAAGATAGACCATGGAAGAATTAATTAAGCACATTTATATACATAATATATTGCATAAAGCCTTGAGGTGACAAGTGGATAAGAGACAAATCTTTTTTTCAACACCAAGCATTCATGGTGGATGAAGATTTCAAGCCAGCAACCTTTCGGATACATTACAACCACATGACCAGAGTTCAGGAGCTCCATAGAGAAATACATGGAGGTTGTTTGATATTTTCGCCTTCTAGATAAGATTTTACAAATTTGTAAGTTGTAAATTATGCAATTTTGGGACATACATCCTATTCAGGATGAAAAGGTTTTTTAAGGCTGCTCAATTTTTAGTGTTTTAATGGGTCAAACATTAATGCCCTTAAAACATATGGAGATTTTTGTCTAATTTAAATTTTTATATAAAAATGCCATCAGAATTCATAAAGAGCATCTTTTTAGTAAAGAATGGTTTTTTTTTTTTTAAATTTGATGCATCAAAGATAGATATTTTCAAATAATATTAAATAGTTTATATGATATGGATGTACTACCTCAATCTATTTATTTCTTGACATGCGACTTCGTTATTTGACAGGATTTCAGAAACTTTAATAAACCTAAATAGTACAGTACAAAATTTTTCATTGTACAAAAAAAAACTTCATTAACCATGATAAATCAAATAACACTACACTTTGAACTTAAAAATTGTACATACCATTCATGAGTGGAATGTAATTTAATACAAAAAGAATCTTCAATATCAATAACTGTTACTCAAAAAATATATAATTTGTATAAAAAAATTCTGAGCAATTGTTAGTTGTATGAACACCAATATATATCTATTTACACGTACATGTAGTTACGAAACTATAGACTTCTGAGTTTATAACTTTGTGTTGTCGAGCGTAGAGTTGGATTGGTATCCCTCATTAGCAGTGCCCTTCTCATTATAGGGTGGGGGGTTGGAGGTGCGATATTTGTCGGCGGAGGTCCCCGCCTTCTTATCCTTAGGACGAAGTTGATGGTCCTTCAGTCCTTGGGGGGTTATCAAAAAGGTGATTGTCTTTAAAATGAAAATGTTCTGTGTTAGAAACTAGACGTAATTTTATCAGGTGTGGATAAAAAAATAAATCTAGAACATAATTATGGTATCTTTTTATCCTGGCTTAAATCCATATAATTTTCTGAACATAAATATTTTTCAAAACTGTACTAACATAGTACAAGTACTTTACAATAGATGTTAAATTATAACTTCAATTTTTAAAATTTCCTTACTTCTTTTGATATGCCTTTCTCGTAGAATCGATACAAAATCATCAGAGGAATCCAGATGGCAGCAAAGGCAGCCATTCCCCAGCCAATACCCACTGCCCAGGTGGGGAACTTGTAGAGCGGCTTTGTGGGTCTCTTGTAGTCTAGTTCAGAGTAGTTGACCACACTCATGATAAAGACACACTGAAAATACAAAGTATTTGTATAGGGACAAAAAGAAACATTTACTACATGGTAACGGAGTTTTTAGAGTACCCAATTTTGGTTTTTATAAAACATTTTTAATAGGAAGCAACTAATATAATTATTCAACAAGAGGCCCATTGGCCACATCGCTCATCTGAGGAACAATAGGTATGATAAAATCAGCTTAATGGAGTCATAATAAAAACTATCTGGACAATGTAATATAATAAATGTAGATCCTGTATAAATAAAAATCAATTTTTTCCACAGGATATTCTTATGCTTATTATCATTAGTCCCTTTTCTTACAGGATGATTTTATAGAAATATCACATGTTGAGCATTGCAGCTCTCAAAAAGATCCTAAACAATTGTTTATAAATGGGATATAAACCTACATCAAACTCTGAACCCCTTGTGAGACCCAATCGTCCAAGAATCATCCAGAAGCCAAAATCTAAACAATATTAAATAATCACCTGGCTGATTAGTTTCTGAGAAGAAGATTTTTAAAGACTTAATCTTAATATTCCTATGTAAAAATTCCACCCCCATTGTGGCCCCACTCTACCCCCAGGAAACATGATTTTTACAACTTTGAATCTACACTACCTGAGAATGCTTCAAAACAAGTTTCAGCTTTCCTAGCTAATTAGTTTCTGAGAAGAAGATTTTTAAAGATTTACTCTATATATTCTTATGTAGAAATTTGATCCCCAATTGTGGCCCCACTCTACCCCTGGGGGAAATGATTTTCACAACTTTAAATATACACTACCTAAGAATGCTTCCACACAAGTTTCAGCTTTCCTGGCTAATTAGTTTCTGAGAAGATTTTTAAAGATTTACTCTATATATTCCTATGTAAAAAGTTGACCTCCCCAAATTGTGGCTCCACCCTACTCTCGGGAGTCATGATTTTCACAACTCTGAATGTACACTACCTTAGGATGCTTCCAAACAAGTTTCAGCTTTCCTGGCCAAATGGTTCTTGAGAAGAAGATTTTTAAAGATTTACTCTATATATTCCTATGTTAAAAATCGACCCTCCATTGTAGCCCCATCCTACCCCCGGGGGTCATGATTTTAACAACTTTGAATCTTCACTACCTGAGGATGCTTCCACATAAGTTTTAGCTTTCCTGGCCAAATGGTTCTTGATAAGAAGATTTTTAAAGATTTACTCTATATATTCCTATGTAAAAAATCGACCCTCCCCAATGTGGCCCCATCCTACCCCACAGGCACCTGAATTTTTATCAATCAGTCGCTTAATAAGCCAAATATAAAAAAATTCTACCTCCTCTATATATAAATACATTTATACGTATTTATATTTAGAGGAGGTAGATTTTTTTTATATTTGGCTTATTAAGCGACTGATTGATAAAAATTCAGGTGCCTGTGCCTACCCCCAGAGGTCATGATTTTCACAACTTTGAATCTACACTACCTGAGGATGCTTCCACACAAGTTTCAGCTTTCCTGGCCAAATGGTTCTTGAGAAGAAGAGTTTTGAAAATTTCTCGAAAATTTTCATTTATTCCTAATTATCTCCCCTTGTAAGAAGGCTTGGTCCTTAATTTTCACAACTTTGAATCCCCTTAGGCTAAGGATGCTATGTGACAAGTTTGATAGAAATTAGCCCAGTGGTTCTTGAGAAGATGTTGAAAATGTGAAAAGTTTACAGACGGACGGACAGATGGAAGGACAGACGGACAACAGACAAAATGTGATCAGAATAGCTCACTTGAGCTTTCACCTCAGGTGAGCTAATAAAACCATACGTTAAAACCATGGACAGTTTGCAATTGAATCTATAATTATCTTCAGGATCTCGAGATCATGAAAAATTGAAAAGATCCTCGACCGGTAACATTTTCAGCTGAATATCCCATTCGTATATTTATGAGTGTTTTCAAAGTAACTTTATGCTACAAATACATGTATGGGGAGTTGCGGTTTGAAGTCATTTTAGTTTCTCCAAACGATCAACTCGTTATATACATACCATGCAGAAAATGGGAGAAAGAACGGTCCAAGACACCATCATATAAGGATTGATTCGGAATCCAAGCATCATCTCAAGGTTGTCATAGTAACGCCTTATTCCTAAACAAGAAGACGAAATTAAATGCATAAATCGGGAAAAATTTCCTTTTAATTGATGTGAATATGTAAAATAAACAAGTCGTCATGCAACAGGAAGTTGGCATCCGATTGGTACAAAAATATAGCCCACAATATGGCATGCCTAGACAAATAGTGTGTTATAAATTTTAAGCATTTGCAATAAATAGTTGCAGAGAAATCTTCGACGAAAATTTGTTACAAAATTCAGGCTTAAAATAAACAAAGTCGTCATTTAACAGGAAGTTGACGTCCATTGGTATAATAATGTATCCCACGATATGGCATGCCTAAACAGATAGTGTGTTAAAATATTAAGCATCTGCGATAAATAGTTGCTGAGAAATCTTTTACGAAAAATGTGAAAATTTAGGCTAAATATAAACAAAGTCGTCATTTAACAAGAAGTTGACGTCCAGTCGGTACAAAAAATATCCCACAATATGGCATGCTTAAACAAATAGCGAGTTAAAATTTCAAGCATCTGCAAATTATAGTTGCTGAGAAATCTTTGACGAACATTTGTTTAATAATTTAGGTTAAAATAAATAAAGTTGTCATTTAACAGAAAATTGACGTCTAATTGGTACAAAAATATATGGCATGCCTTTACAAATAGTGTGTTAAAATTTCAAGCAGCTGCAATTTATGTTTGCAGAGAAATCTTTGACGAAAAATCTGTTTTAAATTTTAGACTAAAAAAAAACCAAAGTCGTCATTTAACAGGAAGTTGACGTCTGATTGGTACAAAAATATATCCCACGATATGGCATGCCTTAACAAATAGTGTGTTAAAATTTCAAGCATCTGCAATGATTAGTTGCTATGAAAAATGCGACAGAAATTTTTGTTACGGACAGACAGACAAACAGACGGACACACAAGGTTAAACAGTATACACCCTTTTCCTTCGGAGTGGCGGTATAATTAATACATAGTGCTTGTACAAATGAAATGCTATTCGGAAACAAGCTTTCAAGAAGCTTTATGTAAAAGGTATACGTTGAAATAAACCATTTCAACAATGTATTACGAAATGACACGCCATGACACGGACGTCATATTGTCATCTTTGTATCCACGCATATTGAACGAAGCAAACACGAAGCGCTGTCTTTCTTCTGCCCTTTGCTCTGCTTTGGTTTGGCCATTCTGTTCAGCAGTACCACTGTCAATGCATGTATTTGGACATTTCAATGGAGAAAGTGGTAAGTCCTCTATGAAATGACTCGGTGAAACAAGCATGGACATACATAACGACGCATATGGAAACGGAGAACTTACTATGTGGCAGGATGCATTGATTTCTACAAGTATTCTGATAGTGTTTATCGTAGCTGGAATAATGGGATATTTCTTTGCAAAATTGAGGGAAGATTGCGGTGACGGAGCAGAAGAAATGGGTACGAGTCGGGATGTAGCATATAAGGACGATTTCGTAGATTTTACAGCAGAGAAGCTTGCAAACGGATTGGAAAAATAATTTCCTGTGTGTCCTTTTTTTAACAAGAAAAAGACTTTTCACTTTCATCTAGCTGCATCATATTTACTTGTTTCTGTACAATGTGATCTAAGTTATTTAAGTGCCATTGGCACTTATGATAGAAAAATCAAAATTTGAATTTTGTTATGCCATGTTGTAGCATTTATACCGTTATAAGCATAGAGTGCTGTTCATTATGTTTCGAGAATGAAACGATTAAAAATATTTAAACATATTTCAGGTTTTCAGTTAGAATATATATAAGGTGTAAGCATTTTTTCTGCACATAACTGTCGGCTAGAGAGAGAGAGAGAGAGAGAGAGAGAGAGAGATTTTACCATATATCCACGCAATGGCAATGCACTCGAAAAATGCAATGAAGAGAATGATTTTACTCCCCGAGTAGTAATCAAACAGTTGGAAGACGTACATTCCGCCCTATAAAAGATGTGTTAAATTGATTAAATAGAATAGTTTTAAAACTACAGAAAATCATCCTATACTTTATCATCTCAGGAACTTTAAGCAGAACTAAAATTGTGTTGAAGATTGAGATTTTCTCCATGGCTCTACTTACCCGCGAAACCATGGAAAGTCCAATTAAGAAGTTAAACACACAAACAACCCCGATAAAGATTTCCTTCCTGTAACCCCTTCGTAACAAGTTGGGCCATTGATCCACCACAGCAGAAATGACGCCTTCAACACCCACAAACTGTAATTATCAGATTTAATAAAAATACTAGTACTGAATTTCATAACTTAGTAATTTTGTAATTGCATTACCTGCAAAACTGTAGCTCTACGGGAAATTCGGATTGACTGCGGTCGTTCAAACCAAATTCACGTAGAGCTACAGTTCTGCAGCTACATTTTCATGTGCATACAAATATGATCTTCTTTTAATTGAAGGTTGAAGCTCTCACCTGACTGTCAAGTCCTAACAGAATCAACATCAGGAAGAAGAGGATGGCCCATATCGGTGCCCCCGGCATAAGAGATACGGCTTTGGGGTAGGCAATGAACGCTAGTCCTGGACCTGAATGAGGAGACGATAGACATCAGAAACCATTGCCAAACCATTGCCAATATTGAAATAAGCGTCGATTTTAAACATTCTTAAACATAGCATACGTTAAATCATCATCATCAACCTTGATACACTTACAATTGAGTTAAATGCAATACATTTAATTGAAAGTACACTGTACATTTGACTGATATTCAGAATCCAGTACCCCTACGGAACGGCTGCGGTCTAAATACTTGTACTGACAGCAACAAACCGTTCCAACCAAAAACCCAAAGTACAAAATGAAAAGAAACCCTGTCATCATGATCCACTTGACAAAGAATATTTCTTGATTTAGAAAAAAAAAAAATAAAACATGCAGGACACAGATCACAACACCGAACGTGTGTACATACCACCAGCAGCAACATCTTTGATGTCCACCCCTTGAACTTCCGCCATGTGTCCCAGAATGGTAAAAATGATGAATCCAGCAAAGAAACTTGTGCCACTGTTTGCACAGGCAAAAATGATACAGTCCCTGAAAAAAAATGGCTGTGTATTTATTTGTATATTTGTTGTAAATGCATGCCAGAGAGAGAGAGAGAGAGAGAGAGAGAGAGAGAGAGAGAGAGAGAGAGAGAGAGAGGTGTTACCTGTAGGAATTATGATTGAACTTGTTATAACTTCCAAGCGCTGTCAGGGCACCAATGGCAATTGAATACGAGAAGAAAATCTGAGTTCCCGCATCAACCCATACCTAAAAATATGAACTTCTTTAATAAAGATCCAGCATGTTATAATGAGAATTTCAAAATAACTTCAAAAAATTAAAATGCATAGAGATTATGACAATAAATTTTTGCTGGGTTTCTCATTGTTATCTATTTTTGATAACCCAGACCTCAAGTTTAAGCAAGGCACATATATACCGGTATATTTTTTTATAAAACATATTAATGATAAAAATATTTAATGTTATTGGAAAACTCAACAGAAGTACAAACTTAAATTGCAGTTATAATACTAGAGTATAAACTCGCGCAGATCCAGCTGTTATCCCCCCCCCCCCCAGGGGGTCCAACATATTGACCCAATGAATCAATGCTGTCACGCGAATTATTAACAAATTCGGAAACCCCAGCAATAATATTTTGAATCATTCATTTCAAACTGAAAATGAGACATGTGGAGCTGTTTAAAGTACTTAACAATATTCATTCCACGCCTAGGTCTAACATGAACTAAGCTGGATCTGCAACAGTGTACTCTTTAAAAGCATCTAGTGTCAATATACATACACATAGGACTATCATTTTTTTCCAATGTTTACATGTTTTGTGTTTAATTAAAAGCTTTATATAGTTGAATAAGTGAATAAAGACTTTAAAATAAAGTCTATAATCATTCTTTAACGTTATTTTTTAATAGTCATTAGCTGTTCGTCAGAATTGTGTTGTAATATTGTATGATCAACGTTACCTTACCAACGTTGTGTTTTGCCTTATGAATTAAGCACAAAGGGGTTAAATGTATTCATTTGTTCTTATTGCTGTTTACAAGAAACTAGTAAGCCTTTTTCTATAAAAAGCAAAACTAATGAAATGTTAGTACAAGTAAACTTCGTGTTTAACTGTGGCCAGTGACCAGTGTATCATGTACAGGTGTCACCGTTGCCATAACAACAAGATCTACCTCCATGTCGTTCAGTTTTGAGAGATCTGGCTTTAAATAGAAGATGACCCCATTCAGGGACCCCGGAAGAAGAGCGTTCCGGATAAGCAACGCCGCCATGAACAAATATGGCGAAGTAGCAGTCACATACATGACCTAATTAAAACGAGAAAAAGAAAGAAAATCTTCCTTAGTATCCAGTTTACAAGATTCAATATAAAAGTTTACCTCTAAATCATTCAGTCTACTCCAATCTGGAGTTAAATAAAACAGAATCCCGGTTCTTGCACCTGGCAGTAAGCAGTTCCTGATGAGCAGAGCTAACATAAAGAGATATGGAGATGTTGCTGTGATGTACATCACCTGAAATAGTCAGACTTGTTGGAACACACACATTCATGCAATAATATACCAGGCAGCCAAACCGCCAACACCAATAAACGATTGTCTTCAGATTAATCGCAAAATTGGATGACTTCGAAGTACTATAATTGCTTCCGGATTAAAGAAGATCACAGCCCTTTCAGAAAAGCCATCTGTACTGTTAAACAAAGTCAACATCATCTTATAAAGCATCATATACTTTCATGAATTCTTTGAAAATTACGGCTCCTCGGGTTATAACAGGTTCAGCTCTAGTTGAATAAAAATCAAAATTCGTTATAAGATATGATGATATGGTTGAAACATATATTCATTGTCCATGTGGTTTGGAACTGATGACAAAACCTGCAACAACAACAACAACGACATCAACAACAACAACGACATCAACAACAACAACAACAACAACAACACCAATACGAATTCTACAATACGTCGAGTGGGTGCCAAAAAATGTTCGATAATCTAAAAAGGAGTTTTCTTTGAATAAATACCTTTCCGGACGACTTAATGCCTTTGCAGATGCAACAATAAACAACCACCCAAGCAAATAGTAGGGTTAAGGCCAAATCCCATTTGATCTCTCCCATATTTTCAGGCTCGATTCCGTCAGAAATATTAAGGACTTTATTTCTGCAATAAATAGAAATTCAAACTCAAATAGGAACTTGGATAAATTCTTAAAAACTAGATCAAGCTTGATGCTCAGAAGAAGATACATGTTTATAAATAATTCTCTCTCTCTCTCTCTCTCTCTCTCTCTCTCTCTCTCTCTCTCTCTCTCTGAGAGAAAGACTTACTCCCAGAACTCTTGTACAGAATCCAATCGTAAATGGCTTGGCACACAAGCAGTCGAATAGCTTTCGTTACGGATGGTCCCACTTTCGTTGAACTGCGCAAAATACGTCTCAGTCGCATTGTTACAGAGAAGCTTATGGAAGTTGGGCAGGCTGGAGATATTCTTGTAGAACGGGCTTTCAGTCGTTTCGGTTGAAAAGTCGGTACAATACTTCGAATTCCAACTATTTCCACATGATACCCACGGAAGCTCAAGAGCGAATGAACTAAACATGTAGTAGAAGGACCAGCAGAGAATGACGTTGTAGTAACAGTTCAGGAAGAAGACTACTATTGTCGAAGATATTCCAATTCCTGAAAACGAATTTTAAATAAGAATTTCTGTAATACAATAAAACATTATATATTTCAAAATTATTTTTACTTATCATGATATACATTGTGATTTTGCCTTTACAATACATACGTTTTGGCACTGGTAATCGTTTAATTATCATTGAGTTGGATAAAAATTGCTGGGTCAAATAATGCAGAGAGATTCATGGAATCAGGTGTTTACAATGAATGCCATCATAGAAAACCGTTTTTACATTTATCCATAAACTTGCATGTTTCTCCTTCTTAATCAATTTCAAAGACTGTCAAATGAAACAAAACCGGTAGTAATTTTTGTGCGATACAATGAAACAATGAACAACGTAAGTATACATATAAATTGGTTTAGTCCATTATTTCATATTTGATTGTATTGCAAATAAAAGACAGATATAGAAGAAGCTGATTACTTACCCTGGAACATGGGGCATATAGACCAGGCCCTGAACCCTGACACGCCCATAAACTGTCCCACCGAGCACTCCAAGAAGAACAGAGGCACACCTCCAATGATGACCAATATAAAGTACGGAATAAGGAAAGCACCTGTAGATCAAGGCAAACCTTTATAAGTCTTTGCAAAATGATTAAATTCATGTTTAAATCAAAACCAGTATAATGAAAATTATATTATGGTTAAATCATATAATCAAGGTCCAGATGGTTTGCAATTGATGTAAATAAGCAAATACGACAAAAACATGTATCGAGTGAACGTGAAAAGTCTTCGAAAATCTAAAATAAGGGGATTTTCTTTAATGACCAAAGTGGAGCATGGTATATGGAAATTGCCACCTGCAGATAAAGGCAAACTTTTATAGTCTTTAATGATACCTTTTCACCCCAAGGAAGAAGCAATTCTATGAAGGATTGGTGGGGTGAAGGTGGACTGGAATTCTAACCTAGATTATTTTAATATTTCAATATCAATTCCTTAATGTCCTTAACCCTGCCAAAATCATATTCATTTTCCTTTGCTAAGTTCTTTGTTTGTACTTGCAAACCCCATGCAGTCAGACATCGCTATTATCATTTTACTGGCGTGTAACTAGCTTAATTTTTCTGTCAGCAATTGTGTTCAAAGAATAAAGTCCAAAAGAAAAGCAAGAACCATACAGCAGTTCCATGAAGTACATAATATAATTTACGATTTTGCAACATTTAAACGAATAGTTGAATTTCAAATAATACCAGTTTTGAACTGCATGCGATAGGTACATGTGAAATGACACTCATGTTTAAATTTCTATTAGACATCAAATTCCCGATCCTTTTGTACTAAACGAGACTGGTCGGCCTATTGCAAAAGAATGATATTCAGAGCATGCAACCAGTGACAATGGGAATACAACGCCAATTGCCTCTTTTTAAACAACACAATACAAACAATAACAGTTCACCATTAGTAGGGCACTGACTATAGTAGCGTTAAAGTAATCGTTTAACAACTATTATTGCTATCTGCATGCAAAAGATTTTGTTGTTTTTGTCTTTATATTACTACTTTTGGTCTTTTTTCTTCAATTGACTTAGTACATAATTTTGTAGGAATGGACAGGTTATAATTTCATTTCTCTCTTTAAACTTAATTAAGTTTCATGCAAAGAATCAGTGCATTGCACTGGCAATGAAAAATGTCTAAGATAAAACTACTAGTATTGGATCAACTCTACTTGAAATTATTACAAAGTTGCAGTATGAAATAAATGAATATTGAACTTAGAGTTGAAATATTTGATTTAAAAAAATTTTAAGTAACAAAAGCTCAGTTGCAATAGATCTTATTTGTTCTCTTGTTTGAGCTTCGGCTGCTCAAATTACCAATCAAATCAAAGCCCACAAAACTCGTCAGCAATTAACATTCTTTTTTGAACACTCTATAAAGAAACTTGATTCTTAATTCGGCTAAATGAGAAGATAAAATGTGTAAAGTTCGGGTTTATGCCCATGCCTGTCCTTAGTTAGCTTTGTCAACATCCAAGGGCGGTGTCAGGAATAAGTTCATTGAACTCGACTGAGTGTTAACAAAGAATTTGCAACTATACTTTTAAAAAAGAAGAAAATATACAGAAAGAGATTGAAAAGAGATTGAATAACAGTTTAAATAAATAGTTTGGTTGAAATCACGCGCATTGGGATCATATTCGAGACAGGAAAGATTTACGAATTAGAATAAAGTTCTCTAGTCTAAGCCACCAACTTGTCAGTGGTAAGTTCTCTAGTTTAAGACACCAACTTGTCAGTGGTAAGTTCTCTAGTCTAAGACACCAACTTGTCAGTGGTAAGTTCCCTAGTCTAAGACACCAACTTGTCAGTGGTAAGTTCCCTAGTCTAAGACACCAACTTGTCAGTCGTAAGTTCTCTAGTCTAAGACACCAACTTGTCAGTCGTAAGTTCTCTAGTTAAAGATGACGACTTGTAATTAAACGGAAAATGCTAAATTTACATACAAAATTTGTCATCTGTCATAAAACATGCTTAAGTAAAATCTTCAGAAAAAAACGACTTTATTTTAAACTCAAAATCTCAAACCCAAATACTTTAAATCTTAAATTGCCAAAATGACATTCTTTAATAGTCTTAAACATGGAACCATTTTAACAAGACCTTGGACTTTCGGTAGGACGTAGCTATCTATTTCTTGCATCAAAACAGGTTAAAATGACGCTCAGCCAGACAAATCTTGTTGATTTCAAAGAGCCATGCAATGAAATAGACAGGGCTACGTCACACTGCTGTTTGACACAACTACCCAAAGTCCAAGCTCGTGTTAAATGGTTCTAATTTCGTTCTTCTGAAACGAGGGACAATGAAAACTAAAGGAAATAAAACCTACGGCAAGTGTTTGATCACAGACTTCATGGTTACAGATCTGAAGAACTCTGATCTATGTTCACGACAAGACCTTAAGTTTCTTATTCGGGGTTTCCTCGTATTAGCGAGGGCTCCAGAGCCTCATGCTCAAAGTACTTATGAATTTTAAGTCTCTTATTTTAATGCTTGTTAAGCATGATTTTTACACATACATAGAGAAAAGTTCCATAAATAAAGGCACACTTGCTTTTTGCACTGCAATACATAACATATTTTCTCCCATTTGGTTAACGATTTCATGCCTTTTTAATTCTTTTAAAAATAGTTACCTTTACATTTACATTTTTTTCACGGTCTGGACCTATTTATATCGAAACCTATGATTTTTATAACTACTGTAGATTATCATTTCGTGTATGGATGTAGTTATATTTAGTTCGTATCGCAAAACAAATTAACATACCAAAGTGGAAATTCGTCGGCCTTACAGCCAATATTTAGCTACATGTACTAGTATTTATGTACATGATGTGTGTACAAACGCTTCATTTGGCTACGTCGTGTGCGTTATTGGCGTGCTATGAGGTCAAATTAGGATACGTTGACCTGAAGACGGAAATGTTGTTCAAGGCTGATTGTAATATGTTCTCAATTTTCAACCAACAACTGTTTGGTTCTGTTATACCCTTTACTTAATAGGTTTCCTGCTCTGTGGCTTAATTCGTTCCTCCGAAATTGCATGAAACAAAAGGTGGTTGTGACGTAGCTGTACAACAAATCGTGAGGAAACCGATATAACTTTTTTATTTGGTACAAAAATATGCAGGGTAATATTTATAAGAGAATGTCAAAAAGTAAAATATGACAAATATAAATAATCAAAATTAACGAAAAGGTACAAAATCTATCTTGGTCTATGGTCTAACAGCTTGATGAACCATCTGTCAAATTACTAAACCGTTGAGGACATTGCTTTAAATAGAATAAACGACCTATAAAATATCGAAACGGGGAACATCTTAACCTTCTTCACGAAATAAAATCCTTCATAAACTACGCCTATACGGTGGTACAGTTTACGCGTGCATTGTATTTCAGTGAAATTGTTGCCTTCAAACTTGGTGTTTTTGACATTCAGCAGTTAGTGGTATATTTTTCAGTCATTGATGAATAGCTAGGTAAACTATTCTGCTGCCAAAGATTTTTACACATTCTAGCTTACTAGTTCAGGAAACCGTTCCATTACATCATGTTAGTACTGAATACAAGGAATAATTCGCCCCCGTGATATTCGTCCCTTTCGCCCTCGTTGTCAGCGAGCAAATTTAAGACTAAATAAATTGTAACGAGACAGAGTTATCTCTATTAACACGACTGTGTCTGTGCGAATTTAAGACGAGGCAAAACCGCGTTTATCGGTGTAGAAGGGCGAAAATAACGCGGAGCGAAAATAACAAGTATACAGCATACAGGCCGTACTTTTCACGTTACCTTGCTCTTTGTGGTCATATAGCCACCAATTCAACGAACTTCAGGCAGGAAATAATTTTTTTATTTAAAGGTCCATTAACCATCTTTTATATAATCCAGGTTTTTTACATTGCCTATAAATTTTGTTTTGTGCATTAAAGAAAAACTGTTTGCCAACTTTTATATCTTCAGGGTAAACGAATTATTCAAATTTCAATATCAGATTTAGATTGAAAAACATTTTTTGGTTATATTATGTGCTGTTTGGTGTATGTAAATAAGAAAATAACTTAATACCAGCACATTCTCCCCATCAGCGTAATCCAAGGAGAAGAAAATAAACAGGTTTGTCAGGTTTTTAAGAGCTTTGAAACTACACAATTTGCAGTTTAATTTTCTCATGCACCCTGTAAAATGAACGATTTTCCGTTCCGGATGGATTCAAGTCATAACTGTATTGATGTTATTCAATTCTAACCTAAGTCTTTGACAAGTTCCTACCGGTGAGAGCAAAGACCGATGAATATATTTAGTAAATTAAAATAACAGACTCGCTAATCCATCAATGTCTGCTTATTTCAACAAAATATTTATTTGCTGTGGTATATTTAAAGATATAAGTAAAGATTAGGATGTTCCGGTCCACGATCACAGCTTGGTTACCAGAACTAAGCAGAACTAACAAGTCGACATCGGAAGCTACACATCTCCATCTTCCCGGATTCCCAATAAGCCCAAGAATATGTCTGTTTCAATGAAAGTTAAAATAAGGGTCGGTAGGTATGTGTGTTTTAAACGTTTGTTAGAATAATAACATCACCCAGAATAATAAGCATTTACAAGTACATTGTATATGGTGTAGTTCATGGTCTTTGGGCCAGTGGTTAATGTCCATTCCGTACTCTGTGAAAGGATGCTGCAATTTGCAGACTCCTAAACTTAGCTGCGTTTTACAAAGAAACTTACGACAAAGGCGTTAATCTTTTCCAGTCTTATGGAATGATTTTTAACTTGCAGAATACATGTATATATACTTATAACTATTTATATCAATTTCAGTTCTTGAATCTTTTACTAGTAGAATGTTGAAAGGTTCTGTGTACGAATAATGAGTATTTATGAATTTTGTCTTCTGTAAAACGCATTTCAGCTCTCGCAATGTTTCCCAATAAAGGTTTGCATAAAACATGTTTTTTTCCCTTTATTTTCAAATTCAGCGTACTTATGCATAGATATACACGATACACAACGATAGCAAAGCTGTTTAAGTTTTAATGCCTTCATTCGTTATAATGTGGTTTTGTTTTTCTTATATACCAGTATACATGTATATGCTTTACCTTATGACTAAATAAGATTGAAATGTGAAATGCAAATGGACAACTATAAGATGCTTTCATGTTGAAGGAGTGATAAATGACTTTTTTAAAAAGATGAAACTAAGAAATGACAGATTAATCATATATTGTCAAATAAAAATGCACAAAGTTGAGATGCAAAAAGGATTTTCAATATGTTTGCCCTTTTTTCATTATTAAAAGGCGGAATAGATCGTTTCATGATCAATGAGCAAACTGTATTTGAGTTGGCGTCCATTTAGAAAATCCATATACGAAAATTACTTTTTTTTATGGATAACTACTACAGACATATATCGCAAATCATAAACCGGTCATAACAGTCGATAACATTCACCCCCTCTGATTTGGTACCGGGGGCGGGGTATAACTGAAGTAATCGTAAAATCCACACCCTAGTGACAATTTATTTGATAGAATGGTTAATGTAAAGGAATTCTTACTACTTTGTCAATATCTTTACTGCAAAAAATAACATCTTGCGCGAAAACATGAGATTCACATTACAGCATAGCAAAACTGTTTTCAGTAAATAATAACGTTAATCAAATACTAGTGCATCCTTATGTTACATTGATAGTGTTCTGCTACAAGTCGCATTCCCGTTTTCAAATGTATTAACACTCATTCAATCAATGGACATTTATCTGGACTATGCCTCTAGCCCAGTCTTGCAAGCTCTATTTTATCTTTAACCCTGCTCACATCACTGCCCTTTTAATGCGTAAATATACATCTTAACCCTGGGCAATATGAAATAATAACGAAAAAACATGTATTTATTCTTTCCATTTTACTTTTCAGAAAAATCTAAAGAGAACTAATTTTATCTCAGCGTAAAGAAGAAAACAGGATAAACTTCTACCCTGGAGATTATTACACGTTCAGTCTACTTATAGACTAAACATGGCCTGCTATTAAATCTAAGGGGTTTTAATTAATCAGTGAAGTTTTATATAGAAATACAAGAGTATGGTAATAAACATCTGTGAACTTTTCAACTGGAAAGCAATACTACCTATTAAAAGCAAATTTATGGCTCACTCAAAAAGGGTTTCTTATTTGCTTCACTGGTTCTAACATCCTTCTAAAAACTGCATGTACGGGAACACTGCATGCTTTAGAGTTATTTTTTTTATTTATATGGGTGTGCGTAAAAGCGACCAGTTCCCAATTTGATCAAGGGAAAAAAAACAAATGAACCTAATTATCACGAAGAAAAAAGAAAAGATGTTAAACTTTGTAAAATAATGCTCGGATCAAAACGGACTGCGACTGCATGCCCTTTTCTTCGTGCTTTTGTGCCGTGTCGTTTTAACTTTTACTCATCATTTCTACACTCCGCTCTGCACACCTCATTGTTATGCGACCCATGGACAGCGTGAATGTCACTCATAATCTCCAGCCGTTACCGAATGTTTAACGATCTCAGATCATGTTTCTTCTGACGTTTACTCTGTATACACAAATATCATTCATCGAACTCGATTTGGAACGAGGATTTGAATATTTTATGTGGGTATATATACATGACAAGAATTTTATGAGATTTGTAAACCTTTGATGGTTTGCAATTCAACACGTACGTGTGATTTCTTTGGCAAACCAAGAACACATGTGTGGTAATGTACTTACAATCCCTTCAAGTACATTTAGAAATCCATAAAATGATACAATGTACGTTTCATGCGTTTTTAATAAGCCATGGATTCAAATTTCATTATTTTTATGCCATAGCTTGTACGTAAGACAAATTGAAGAAACCAACGAGATACACTGTACATGTACTCATTTAACTGTAATATCACAGCGGTATACAATATCATTTAAGATGCCATTTATATCCAAATGGGTTTTATGTGTGTTTTTAAACACCCCATAACCAACCAAAAGGACAGAACAAACAAGTGAACCAAGACCGGACAATGAAGAAACGTGAGGCCGTGAAGCAATGGCTGTTCCCCGGCAGAGGCGACGGGGGCTGAATGGAATCTGTTGGAAAAGGTAGTCAATCCACCATGAACCCATACTGTGTTTGGTAGTGATGTCAAATTCTTGCTGGGTCGTTGGGGAAAAACTTCTCTTCATAAAAGAGGCAAAAACATGTACCCGTTCTGGATCGAAAGTCAAGGTTTATTCAGCGAGCCGTGTAAAAAGAGGCCGCGCAATAGGTCACGATTGTATTAAATGACAACTAAAAGACCTTGCTTGATCTACTTAAATATTGTTTGCTGCCAAGTTCCAGATACGTTTCAAAAGAAAAAAAAATAACCACTAATATGATGAATCTCAATAACGAAAATGAGTGCAAGTTTCAAATAAAATGCATTAACAGTTCAGATAACTTTTATTATTATCCAGTAACTATGAAATGCACACCGTATTGGAAAAACTAGAAGATTGTCCTTATTAACCTTTCATTTTTTTTCTCTCTCTCTCTCTCTCTTTCTGGTCTGTTTATCTCTGCTGATTAAACGCTATTTCAATTGAGGAAGAAAAAATAAAGTTCACCTGTAGTAAAACTATAGGTGCAGTATTTTTACGTCAAACAGATAAACTTTTATGACTGGTAGATTCTTTGTCAATCGTACCATTGTAAATTAGATGGAAAAGGTAAATCAAATAAGGTACTGAGTATATGCAAATACGTCACTGCACAAAGGATCGTCAATAACACTCAACATACAGCATTTCAAGAAATCGCCAGGGAAAATGCAATTCGTTCTTTCTTTCTTTCTTTCTTTAATGTTGCTCTCTATCAAATGTACTAATGTGTATAGTATGAATATGGATGACCGGCGGCCACAGTTTGGACATCCCATTATTTATACTTATGCGACAGCGCGCCTCTAATCTAAATACGACATACTGCTTTAGGCTACTGCACGCTATATTTACATATTTTAGGTATGAGCACGTGTTGACGACCCAAAACAAATAAGATGTCTTTTTAGTAAGAAACATTCATCTAAAAGTGTCGTTTGTTGGGCCATATGGAAAAGGTAGGATAATTAACAGACTTTAAATTAAAAGAAAATAACAGATACAAACAAACACACAAATCTCACCTCCACCATTTTTATAGCAAAGGTATGGAAACCGCCACACGTTTCCTAATCCCACCGAAAATCCGATGCAAGCGAGCAAGAAGTCGATCTTGTTGGTCCATGTCTCTCTCTGTTTGACACCATCAGCATGTCCCTCTTGAATTTCCATATCCACACCACTGCCATTCTTCTCTTTTCCCATTTTGCAAAATTTAAGAAAGACACCAACAACGGCAACTACCCCCTAAGCTAGTCCCGTTAAAAGTTCTTCTTGGCGTATATATCCACAAAGCGATATTCCCGAAGAAAGTTAAACGAAACCTTTAGTCACTTGGTATATGTGTGTATAAATTTAATATGCACAGATAAGAAAATCAGCCAAGCTTGCAAAAGGGCTTCTTTCCCGGATTTTGACGCCCTCGAGGCTCAGCAAAGCAATCCACCCATTAAACTGCAATGATCTATTGATACTTTTCCGTACATGTAAAAAGTTTAAAACCGGTACACAAAGAAAAAAAATTAAATATCCTCAGGAAGGGAGGGTCTACAAGATCAATACCCTACACGGGGTCCTAGTGTATAGTAAGTTTACCTGTGCACGGCGTAAGTCGAACGTAAACCTTCGATCAACATGTTATATATATAATCACTCAAAACAATGACTCATAAAACATTGCAAAATAATTAATTAAAATAAAACCTTATTTCAAACACTTTTATTATTTCTGCAAAAAGGTAAGTTTGGTTACGTAAGCGACACAGGATTGACAGAAGATAAATTCAACTATAACGCTGTCTAAAAGGAAAGGAGTTCAGAGTGGAATAAAAGTTTCCATTACGTATCGCATAGAAAAATAAATACAGTTACAATGGAAAATAAATGCAAAACAATTTTGTATAGACTATTTATAAATTTCTTTGAACATTTAAATATCCAATCCTAGAGACTTTGAAAATGCTTTTATATGTATATTGAGCATACTACACTTTAGAAAACAACATTACTCTTTACATAGTGAGAAAAAACCAGCCGATCCAGACATAATTCAGCCTTTTAAAAAATCAAAATCTAAACCACATGCGCCTATATCGTGTATTTTAATACATAAACAAAACATTGCACCCCATGAATATTAAAAATTTAAATCCACCCACAATACAGTTTGATTGAAGCTGTTGTAAATGTACGGTCTGATATAAATAATTCATTGTGTGAACCAGCTATTGTCTTTGATTATACAACACAGCATTCCACAACAACGCTAAAATACTGAGTCATCAATCGATTAAGAAATAAGATTTTAAAAAACATGAAATACCATAATGAGTGATAAAAACAAACAAATTAAAGAAGTTGAACATGATCTCATACTGCAGAAAAGAAGTTGAAAATTATCTCATACTGCAGAAAAGTACACGTCTGTCTGACATCTGATGAAAAATGAAATATAGATATCTAAAAGGAGCATGGTCACAATTTTGGTCAAAAATTATTTTTCCGATTTCAATATTTGAAGTGTCTCAGTAAAGCATTTTTAATAGACAACCAAAATGTGAGTGTCATTCGTTGAGTTATAAACGAGTTACAGAGCATACAATTATTTGGTATGTTTACAAACAAAGCTTTTGTTTACATTTTGAGTGTTAGTTTTAGACCTAAAATGAATGTGTTAAACGTTAGGAACTGTTTATTTACGCTTAAAATGTATAAGAAGATGGACAGAGCAGCTTGAAAATTATTTTTACTGGTATATTGAACCTATGTAAACAAAAACAGGGCACGAGCCTTGTTTACATGTCAAAGAATTGTAAGCTCTGTATCTTGCTTATAACTCTAATTTCATTTTATCATTAGAAATGCAATTCCTAAAGCATTGTAAATTATAAAAACAGAAAAATAGAAATAAACCAAAATCGTGACCATGCCCCTTTAAAAGACAACAGCAACATATGTAAACAACATCACGAAATACGGACAACACCGGGAATGCTACGACTGCTTATATATACATAGTACATAACAGATCGATGTTGATACGAATTCTGAAATGTGCAGACTTAAAGGGGCATGGTCACGATTTTGGTCAAATTCTATTTTTCTGTTTTTATTATTTACAATGCTTAAGGAATGGATTTCCAATGACCAAATGAAATTGGAGAGTCAGTAGTGAAGTTTTAAGCAAGATACAGGGCTCACAATTCTTTGTAATGTAAACAAGGCTCGTGCCCTGTGTTTGTTTACATAAGTTCAATATACCGGTAAAAAGTCTTTTTCAAGCTGATTTTTCATATTCTTACTCATTTTAAGCATATATACACAGATCCTAACGTTTACAACATTCATTTTCGGTCTTAAACTGAAGTTTTTACTTCAACGTTCAAAATGTAAACAAAAGCTTTGTTTACATAGCAAAGAATTGTAAGCTCTGTAACTCGCTTATAACTCAACGAATGACGCTCAAATTTTGGTTGCCTATTAAAAATGCCTTACTGAAGCATTGTAAACGTTAAAATCGAGAAAATTTTTTTTACCAAAATCGTGACCATGCCCCTTTAAGACGACATTCGAAATACTTAGAAAGAATAGCACAACCACCAACCGAAGAACGTAAATTATGCCTATTACATAAGGATGAATGCATCGCTAAATCTTCATGTGTTCGTAGTTGTCAAAGGATTTCCCCTAAATTAAGTTCTTTTGAAGTTCAGGACATGTTTGAGCTGTTTAGAGAAGGTGAAACCCCATCCAAGTTTGACTCGGCATGAATATTAAATCATTTAGGATCCTGTTCACTTACATGTATTTCACAATCTGTTTATATCTGGGACCAAAATGTACACTGTATAATATATATTCTCAATAGTCGATGTATCTTCGGCAATTTTGCATCGGCATATTTTGTAGATGCAGTCCTGGAGCACCATCGCCAAGTGTTATGATTTAACTAGTCACCCTCCCATTCCCCCTCAAAACTCTTAAAAATACTGATATATCATATCAAAAATCCTTTAAAATAATGTTTTGCTTATCATATTTCTGTACTTCATTCTACACACTACATCCTTTGAATGAATTTAAAAACGAATACACATTATACAATTCCATGTTAATTTTGCAAGTTGCACTAGCATTCTTCCATATCAATATCACAAGCGGTACTTTTTCTTCAATTTATAGAATATTTTAAAATGACAATTATAATTTTCTCGGAAAACTTTGGATAAAATGTTTTACTGTTTATGAGTGATGGATTATATACTCTTGTCTATCTTAAAGAGACATGGTGACGCACAAACCTATGATTTACCAAATATCGTATTTTTACATGATTTCTATACATATTTCGGATATCATATGAAAAGATGAACTTTTGAAAAATTACGGTGTTCAAAAGTAAATAAATCAAAATAAAAAGAGAAAAATAGAATTAATCGTTGGGCCAACAGTTCCCTTCCGTTTCATAGCCACGCAAGCGCAGAAAATGTAAATACTGCAGCGTGGCATTTATCATGAGCCAGTGGCCTTTCTGTGAAAACTGATGTCTTTAAGAATTAAATATTTATTAAGATGTACTCTCTCTAACTACAGAGATTGAATAACTTCAAATTATAACTCTTTTCTAAGTGTGACAACCCCTCTGTAACTATTTTTAGACAGCAATCGCAATCACGTGACACTCAAATCACTGTCCAAAACAACTCGGTCTGTTTACATGTGTAATTTCCGGATGACTTTTAACGACTTGTAAACTGATATGTGATGACTTTTATGCGTGAAACCTTCCGTATGATGAAATTTCGTACATTTCCTTTTATTTCCGTTGTCATAATCGAAAAGTAAAACATCTTTTTTGAGTCACCGTGTCACATTAAAAGAATAATATATCCTTATGTGCTAAATATTTTACATATTTTGCCCATCTTTCTTAACAACGCTATAATGTAAAATAATGATAATGTAAAGCAAAAGCTATGAGAGAGAGAGAGAGAGAGAGAGAGAGAGAGAGATCTCAAATCAGAAACCAGTCTCATTTTATTGCCTGACTTCACATCTTGTCAGTTCGAAGTATATTTAATATACCATAATCCAGATTAAGATACGGTCTTTCTGTCTGTTGGTTAGCAGTGTCACAGCATATATCACGAATAATCTGAACGGTAATCTAACAACGGATTAAGCACATGTATGAAATAACTATCTGAATCAATTATAAGACATTTATCATTTCTGCCATAAAGATCTACGTATATCATAAGAAGGCTTGTTGGTCAATGATTTAAAATCCTTCCCATCATCTTTTTGCTCAACTTGCTAAATTCACTGCACTTATTACAAATTGACGATAAAAATATCATGTACTGGTACATGTGTATGATGTAAAGCTCAAATTCATCTTGGAACTCGACTTTAAAATATTATTAAATGGTCATGATACTTTGCCTTGTTTAAAACAAACACTTGTGCATATGTGTTTCACTAGTGTTTTAGCATTAAATGATTTATTTTTGACGTCGTCGTGTCAATAACTGCCGTTAGGTGAGCAAACAAATTGAAAAACGCGGGTTAGCGCGTTATGATAATTTGTCTGCTCAACTGACGGCAGTTATTGACACGACGACGTCAAAAATAAATCATTTAAGGTAACTCCAGTGTTTTAAAAAATCCGTGTCAAACCAAACATTTTTAAATTTTAATAATTAAAACAACTTATAAACTTACTATAGAGACCAAAATATTTATACCTTTGCACGTTTGTTTTCCTACAGTGAGCTTCAGCTCATTAGGTCCAAAAATTTAACAGCCAAAATTTAACACCATGATGCAAAATCTCATAATTTATTAAAGTATGCACCAAAATACATCATGTTAGGTTATAATTTAAGCAAATCAATTGATTATCATTAAATCATAAAAATTTTATTGATTTTCTACAGAAAATATAAAAAATATTACATTTTTTCTTGGCACAACCTTCCCAAAAAAATCACAAAATTGCATATTTTTGAAAAATTCTAAAAAATTATTCAGTTTACATACATTTTTTAACAAATATTTATTAAGAGTTACATATTGTGTTAACAAAAAAACATAGTTTATCAAAATTGACCATCTAGTTTCTGCTTGATAGTCTCTTGAACATGTGTACCACCATTTTGAAAATGTAAATTTTACAAGTTTTTGTTGTTGCAAACTTTGGAAAAAAATAATATGTACCAAAGAAACACAATCTAACAGTCACTTTAATTGATATACTCAATGAAAGTGTATTATACATATAAAATTAAGGTCGAGACTGCCAAAAAAACTCGTATATTTGAGTGCAGTAGTACCCCCTTCCCCTTTCTGTCAAATACTTTCTATCCCAGTTTTTTTAACATATTTATCTGTAGATTAAACACCAATCAGTGTTATGTAGTTTTAATTACACAAGTACATGCACTTACTTATCCTCTCCTTGTCCCGGAGGACACATGAGGTCGTCAAGCTACATAAACGCAGTGTAATTGTTGGAGGAGAATGCATACAATACGTACAATTATATTACACACTCATTTACCTTTTTACATACGCTGCTTTCCTTGCTTTCTCCGATCCCTCTAAACGACGGAGATGCTATATTTTACAAATTTTCCACTTTTTGACCAAACCATAATTATTTTAAAACCCTTGTTGTGTGCCAAAATTATAACCGGAAATTTAGCACGCCGTGTAAAAAAAGAACCGGATCCGAAAGACACTGGAGTTACCTTAAATCTTATATTTACATTCCCATATTGATGAAATCAGTTATTTTATTGAAATAAATCGGTATAAATTGCAGATCATTGAGGGAGTAAATAAGTAACAGCAAGAACAGCTGTTTCTAAAACCGATTTAAATTGGTCATCAAATAGACTGTTGAGATGAGCATAAAAATATAATCCATGAAAACCAACTCTAGAAATTTTGCTTTTAACAATAAAATCATTTTCATTGTTGAATTATTATAAATCATTTTCATTGTTGAATTATTATAAAACATTTTCATTGTTGAATAATTGTAAAACATTTTCATTGTTGAATAATTGTAAAACATGGTGTTTTTTAACAACTTGTATAAAATGTATTTGTAAATCAATATAGAAATCAATGTTTTGAAATTACTTTGGATGTACTTAGGTGAATTATAGTCTGTTCTATTATTGACCTTAGGTAAATATATTATAAAAAAGAAAAATAATAACAGATTTTTAAGATTGTGTTAAAAAAAATTATAATTGAATGTAATATATGGAAATTGTAATAATTAAAAAAAAGGTTTGTTTTATGATTGATCTTAGGTAAATTTTGAGTGATGAGAAAGTAATCACACACATCCTTGCATTAACAGGGCATAGTCACGATTTGGGAAAAAATATCTAGACATTTCTAATGATTAACAAAACTTTGAGATCAGTGGTAGAACAGAGCTCACAATACTTTATTATGTAAACAAGGCTCATGCCATGTTTTGGTTTACATTGGTTCAATATACCGTAAAAAGGGTTTTTTTCAGCATTTATAGCTTATTTTGAATATCATACACATTTACTGCCTTGTGTTGTTTATTTAGGCAATGGCTTAGTGTAAACCATAGTTTATAATGAATACAACATAGAACAAATATACAATGAGTAAACACTTATATTAATCCGTTTCCTTAGATATAATTTACAAATTTTAAATCATTGATGTGCCCAGGTTGGAATGTCTTTTAAACATGTTTATGAAAAATTAAAGGCTAAACTAACAGTGTGTTTGAATAAAATGCGTTAAGGGAAAAAATAATATGCCAGGCGAGTAAAATAACAGAATGGATGTAGGATGTGTGATAAATTTCTGTTTGAAAACGTTTTGATGCTGAAATAAATTTGTGAACTGCTTTGAAAACTGTTTCATTGTTTGCTGAAGAAAGATTTGTATCCCCATATAGTAAAATATTGACGTCAGTAGTAAAAGGTGTAGTATCCAAGTGCAACATTATTGCATTGGGTGAACCTTACATTGGTATAGAGGGCCCCATTCGAAAAAAGATAGTGTTCGTTAGTTTCGGTTTACTGCATGTGCAGAGTGGGTTATTTACTCTATTGCGACAGAAAAGGCGATGTTTTAAAGTGCTGGATTTAATCAAGTATAAGTCTGGTATGAAGATTCCGATCTCTATGATGACCGAAGTAATAGTAATTAGGAATAATATTGCCAAGCCTATTGAATTTATTTTATTTATTTTTTTATTATTATTATTTATTGGGTTTTTTTTTATTTTATTTTATTTTCTTAATTTATAAATATTAAACCTTTCAATAATTGATAGTACTTAAATTGAAATTTTTATAACACTGTAAAAAATTAAGGAATGTAGCAAAACTATTCGTTGAAGGGCGCTTTTCCGGAGATGTCGGAAAAAATGTCCTGGTATGAATCATATTAACAATACACTCTTGATCGTTGAGTCGAGTACAGCGACTAATTGTCGATTGAAAATACAGTTGTGTTAACACTATGGCAGAATCCGATGTTAAACTCAGATCAAACTGTGCACAAGTTATTGTTCCAACTTGTGAGATACATTATGAACAATGTGACAACTTTTTCTGCAACGATTGCGACAAGTTCATCTGCATCGAGTGTCCTAAGAAAGACCACCGCGATCATGACTGGAACACAGTGCGAAACATATCAAAGCAACGTAAGTCGGACCTATCTAGGAAAAGTCAAGAAATCCGAGAGGGGCATCTACCTAAATTAACGGAGCATATGTCGAAAATAGATTCCCTGATGGAGCAAAACATTGCACAACGAGATGCTGAGCTTTCTAGACTTGAAATCCACTATCAGAACATTGTGACGAGTTTAACACAGGTTGTAGAGGACCGAAAGAAAGAATTGAGTAGAGGATTGGAAACGAAGAACAAAACACTGGCGGAATTTCAAAGAAAGTTAAAGACAAAGGCCAACAAACTCCAGGATACGCTGGATGATCTGAACAAATCGAATTTTCTCTCCGACTACAATTTACTGAATGTAGATTGTGCACTGAACAGGGTTTTGTCGATTTCAGATGGTGAAGATCTTGAGAATCTTAAATACTCTCTTCATTTTAAAGAGGGGTCATTGACAAAGGAGAGTATAGGATTACTTCTGGGTACAGTAAAGGACTACGACGATTTTACTTTGACCAAAATCCGCTCCTTCCGCCATGAGAAAAGTGACATCATCTGTCTAGAAGTTGACTTCTATTCCAATGCAGTGTTGGTGAATTCAAACCAAACTTATTGGGATACTGTAAATATAAAGGGGAAATTGAAGAGTCGGGATGAATTTCACAGCCACATCAATGATTTTGCGGTGCTTCCCAGTGGCGATATCATTTTTTCGGACAGTGAGAGCCACTTAATTCAACTGTCTGGCAACGATGTCACGAGAACTGTGGCAGATACGTCCCCGCTTATACCGGAGGGAGTTTGCTTAACAAGTGAAGGGGATATATTGGCCACAATGGCCGACCCAGAGAATGAAAACGGCACAGGTTTGGTAAAAATGTTCTCTATGCGAGGAATAGTCAAAAGAGAATTCGAATATGACTGCAATGGAAAAAGACTTTTTAAGCTGCCTTTTAGAGTAGCACAAAACAAAAATTCTGATATCTGCGTTTTAGACAGCCTAGACACTGAACATGGCGTACTTCATGCGATTTCGAGTGGAGGACACACCCTATTCATCTACGAAGGCACGAAAATCCTTCAGCATCCGCTCTATGCTGCAGACATAGTGTGTGATGATATCTGCAATATCATTTTGATGGACGCCAAGAACCATCACATCCATCTTCTGGACTCTGGGGGGAATTTCTTGAAGTTCCTGACAACAGATGAAGGAGACAGACGACACTCTCTGTCCCTAGCTCTTAGTGGAGATATTTTGTGGGCCGGTGGTCACAATGGCTATCTCAGCGTTTACAAGTACACCAACCGTTCATAATTTTATTTATATATTGTATAATAACTAAACAAAAGAAACAGAAACCAGATTTAAACAAGAGGATCATGGGCCACATTGCTCACCTGAGCAACAATATATCCTAAACTCTTACAGAGTCCCTTAAAGCTGAATTGATACTATAATACATGTATTATCATTCTTAAGCCATTTATCATTCATGAAATTATTGCTTCATTTATAATAAAAACATGAATGTGTCTTTTTTCCCCTTTTTTTAAAGCTGGCTGTTAACACTTAACCCAATAAAATTTAATAAAGAAAAGAAAATTTTAATAAAGAAAAGAAAATTTTAATAAAAACAATTTAATTCAATTCAATCATCATAGAATGCTGGAAACCTTTTCCACATGAAGTTTGAAATGGGATACATTCTCTGCCTTTTTTGTTGTGGTCGTAATTCTGGCATCAACCCTGTCAAGAAAATCGAAACTTTTAGAAAGCTTTGAACAAGAAGATTTATCAAGTTAAATCAGAATATAACATTTTTCCTAGCAGTAGCAAGTCTTTATTTGCTGTGATAAGTTTTAACTTGTTCTCTGTCACAACCTTTCCTTGTCTACATTCTTTGAGTATGGCAACTAGATATGAGCATAACTGAACCAGGCATTGCCAAAAAGCATTAACCAAAATAATACAAAAATCATTAAAAATATTATAATTATTCAATAATTGGCATGAATTTTAATTCAGAAATAGCTTTTGAATTGACAAGATAAAATTAAAATATATAAATATTGCTCATACTTTCCTTGTTTTATGTCAGAAGTACAAATGTAAATAATATTTACATTTGTACTTCTGACATACTTATTATATTGAATGAATTGGGTTCATTAGTAGGAACTATAGAATGTCAATAACTAAGGCTTTTCAAGCGCCCTATTCCCAATTCAAAACAGGTACTTCTTTTCAAAATTGAATGTGTTAATTTTCCCAATAGTCATTTCTCCCAAAAATTAAAGAAATTACAGTGAGATATATAATGACCAAACTTGCAACTCATATTCCTCTGTATTGCAAAACACCCAATTCAAAACAGGTACTTCTTTTCAAAATTGAATGTGTTAATTTTCCCAATAGTCATTTCTCCCCAAAATTAAAGAAATTACAGTGAGATATATAATGACCAAACTTGCAAATCATATTCCTCTGTATTGCAAAACAAACATTCAGTTGATAACAAGGTCCAGAAGCCCAATATATTATGATTTTAAGTGTAATAGTTTTCAAAAAAAATACCTAAAGGTTTCTATTTTCTCAATTTTTCGACACCAATCCAATTCCCAAAAAGCATTGTGAGAGCCCTGTCAGTCTTTCAACAGACATTTCAAATTTCAAGCTGATGTAAGATGCTATAGAGAGACAGATTTCCTTTAATTACTAGCAACATACCTGCTCTTTGGGCTTTGTGGATGGCATCTTGAAGTTCTTTCTGAGATTTATTACATACACCAGTAGCTCTTCTTGGAAGCATACCCCCCTTTTCAGTCATAAACTGTCTTAAAATTAACACATCCTGAAAAAAACCCATAAATAACCTACATTAATTTTAATAATAAAATTTCTTGGTTCTAAATTGCACTTGCCAAAAAAAAAAAAATGGATGATTAAACTACAATTCACATGTAAATAAAACAAGAGGCCAAAAGGCCTTAACGGTCACCTGAGTAGCATAACCCATACACAAACTTGTCAAGGAGTCTCATATATGCATTTAGTTAAGTTTTATTCTGGAATAGAAAAATTTTTAATTTGTAATGACGACCACCTCCCTGCCTGAAATCTTTCAAAAAGGACTATTAAACCTATAATTTTAGCGAAAAACTTAAAAGATCATAAAAGAGTGCATGACCTGATATTGAAAAGGTGCAAGACTCTGATAGAAAATAATTTAATAATAATAACAAGGTGGCTATTATTCATGTTTTATCTAAAACAACCTCCCATCCCCCATCCCCCCGGGGCAGACAGAAACTCTCCCTATGGGCATTTAAACAAACGAAAAAAAACCCAGCTTTATCGATAAAAGCCATCATGAGTTACTCACTTCTCCTGTTCCAGTTTTTGAATATTCAACATTCGTTGAGAATCACCATCTGGCATATATACCAAAATCATTTTACCTTTATATATCAGTGATTTTAGTTAGCCAATTATTACTTTACTATTAACATAAACAAGGAACAAGAATATATATGGTTTAGGGGCGGGGTTCTTAACCGTTTTCAAGATATTTGGGCTCTTCCTGTTTGAGGGGGGTCAGGAACCACCCCTGAGGCCCATGACCTACATACCATTTGATGGCCCTTAACACAAGGAACAAGAATATATATGGTTTAGGAGTGGGGATTTTAACCGTTTTCAAGATATTTGGGCCCTTCCTGTGCCCTATTGGCCCCACCCTAGTGCCTAAACACCTGTCCCAGGGGTCATAAATTTCACAATTTAGGTAGAAGACTTCATGTACATCATATCCAGGCCTTTAGTTTTTCACAAATATATATGGGAGTAGAGAAGAAGATTTTCTAAAATTTAATACATTTTTACTATATGGCCATTTTGGCCCCACCCTTGAGCCTGAACCCCTGACCCAGGGACCATAAATTTCACAATTTTGGTAGAGGGCTTCATGGACATCATATCCATGCATTTAGTTTTAAACAAATATCTATGGGAGTAGAGAAGAAGATTTTCTAAGATTTAATACATTTTTACTATATGGCCATATTGGCCCCACCCTAGAGCCTGAACCCCTGACCCAGAGACCATAAATTTCACAATTTTGGTAGAGGGCTTCATGGACATCATAACCATGCATTTAGTTTTTAACAAATATATATGGGAGTATAGAAGAAGATTTTCTTAGATTTAATACATTTTTACTATATGACCATATTGGCCCCACCCTAGAGCCTGAACCCCTGACCCAGGGGCCATGAATTTGACAATTTTGGTAGAGGGCTTCATGGACATCATATCCATGCATTTAGTTTTTAACAAATATCTATGGGAGTAGAGAAGAAGATTTTCTAAGATTTAATACATTTTTACTATATGGCCATATTGGCCCCACCCTAGAGCCTGAACCCCTGACCCAGGGGCCATGAATTTCACAATTTTGGTAGAGAGCTTCATGGACATCATAACTATGTATTTAGTTTTTAACAAATATCTATGGGAGTAGAGAAGAAGATTTTCTAAGATTTAATACATTTTTACTATATGGCCATATTGGCCCCACCCTAGAGCCTGAACCCCTGACCCAGGGGCCATGAATTTCACAATTTTGGTAGAGGGCTTCATGGACATCATAACCATGCAATCAGTTTTTTCCTCACATGTGTGGGAGTAGAGAAGAAGATTTTTGAAAATTTGGCTGTTTTTTTGCATATTTGGCCCCACCTGTGGCACCCTGGTGGTGGTAGAGCCACCAATTTCACAATTTACATTCCTCTTACCATAAAGATGCTTCACACCAAAAATGGGAACAATTGGCCTTGTAGTTTTTAAGAAGAAGTTAAAAATGTAAATTGTTAACGCACGACGACGGACGAAAACAGATAGCAATAGGTCACCTGAGTTTACTCAGGTGACCTAAAAAATGGCAAAATCAAATTGATGTCTATTATGAAATTTTTGTTGTTGAAAACCTTTCATACAAGATCTTTGAATTATGTAAAATAATATTCATAATATTAATAATAATATTATAATACCGGTACTTTTCTTACTGATTAGCAATTTTATATCAATCATAAATATATGTTAGGCCATTCCAAGTTTTTTCTATGTTTAGCGTCCGCGGGCGGATTGATTTTGAGATGTAAAAATAAATAAAAAACACAATGGTTGTTCATAAAATCAGCTCGCTTTTTCAAATGTCAGACTCGGGATCACATTTTTAAATTGGGATCGGAAATTAAATATTAATTATAACAAAATTCAAAATGGAAACCATACTAAGTGGTTATTTGTTATTTTTGTATTTATTTTTACAAAATGAAGAAAATACTTAAAATATTTAATAAATTTTATTTTGCTGAACCTTTAAAGCTGTGTGTTTTTTTTCTAAGGTTTGTGTTTTTTTCCTGATAGAATGATAGGTTTTTGAGTTTTGGGTGGACGCTAAACAAAGAAAAAACTTGCAATGGCCTTATACTAAGCCATGGTCTACATGTATATACTGTTTCCTACCCAATAATCTATTTTTCATAACAATTTTGTATTGTTTTGTTAATATGGTTAACAGGAATAACAAACTTACTGTGTATTTAATATCTAAATTTAAGCGACAGATTGGACAAGCATCATTATTCAGTTCATCAGATTTCAGGACCATGCCTTTCCAGGGAGACTCAACTTTTTCTCCTTCAATCTAAAAAAAAAAAGTTTAGCAGTTAATGTATAGTCATTTTGTGCATAAAACTATTATGAATAAATATTAATTGGATAAAATAAAAATACCAGGGTTTCTTATCCCATACTGCTTTGTTTTAATGTTGAAATTTGTTATTGTAGCAGATGAAGCAAACTAATACATTATTGCACATGAAAGAGAACAAGCTATCAAAAGTTTGAAAAAACACAAAAAACTCACTGCATCCCCATCATCTCATACTATGTCATTTGTACAATTCTCTTTCAGCTGGCTTTTCTTGTTTGAGAAGAGAATATCTTGTGGCTTATAAAAGTATTGAGCAATGTGAGTAAAGTATATTTAGAGATCGACCTTTGATTTGACCTTTTAGGTTATACTGTTATTCAGTTGCAGTTTACATAAAGAATGTTATTTATTGTTGACAGCCACATAATTAGCAGATTTCAAACATTTAAACAATAAAATGCTTTCCTTGGTGATTCATGTGGGATATGAAGGTAGTGACATTGCAGAAAAAATATACATAACCCCATTAGCTGGTTATGTAAATTTTTTCAGCCATGATCGCTATTTTCTTAACCCGCATGAATCATTTAAGGAAGCATTTTATTGTTTATATTCATATCTTTCATATAAAAAAAATAATGAATTGATCATAAAGAGTAAGTAAAAGTAATTAAATTATTGTTAATGTACATCAGTACATTAAATAGAAGAAATAGCCAAGTCGTCTTAAGGGGAGACAGGACGTTGCAGTGTAAAATTATTTGTCAATAAATTTTTTTGCTTTTCTTAGCACGTTTAGATTTAGATGTCCACTACAACATGCATTATTTTCATGACTACTTTCTTACCTTGCAAGGGAGATATTTTGATAGGAATTATCCCCCTTGTCTGTCATTATGAATTTTTTTAACAATTTCAATTTTCTGCAATAATTATTTTATTTGATGGAATTTATTTGCAAATTATATTCATTAATTTTAAGAATGGAAACAAATTTCAAAATCAATTACAACATTGGACTTTTTACATAGCAATATCATAATTTTATCAAAATATTGCTCAAATCAGCGCTTCAAATTTTGAAGTTTTTGATTCTAAATTTGAACAAAATGTGATGGCACAAAAAAAACTGTCAATGAATTTTTGAGCAAAATTTCATATATCAACCTTAGCATGCGCTTTATTACTTATAAAATTTTTATGGCCACTTTCTTGCCATTCAAGAGAGATACTACAATAGGAATCACCCATACCCCTTATTCTGGAATTATGACCTTTTGTGACAATTTCTGTTTTAAACTATCAAAAAAGTAATGCATTATTAAGATTTATCAATTAACATGAACGGATCATTATCAGAATATATACCTGATTATATTAACGGCTTATGATTTTATACATTTACATTTTTAAAATTAAAATTTTAAATTTCCCCCATCTCATGTTGTGAAAATGACTACTTCAGAGCCGTTGAGTACGGGAAAACGATCTACCAAATCCTGTATGACGTCATAATGGATAAATGACATCCTAGCATCATACAATGAAATCAATTATGACGTCATAATAGAGTTAGCACATCAAAGTATCATTGCAATGAAAGTCACGTGATACGTGTCCTGTCTCCCCTTAAATGGGAATTTGAGTCTGACATCACTATGATTATTTTGCACAGTCTGTAATTTTTCTTAGGTTGCTGAAGGCTTCGACCGATTGATATACTGGGTAGAACTGGACTATGTAGTTTTAGTTTATACGAAACAGTACGAAAACAATAAGGTCTTCCATGAATATTGTGCTCAAATCAAGCAACTATAGATGGAAGAGACTATACTGCCAGTTGAGACTAATAGAATCATTCATTATTACGAGTGTGGGATAGTGAAATTCCACCGAGGGGACAAGATTCACGGTCTAGGACGAGGCTCTGCAATCATTTTACATTTAAAAACGATGTCTGACAACTTTCTGTTATGACGTTAGAAAATTTACGTTCGGTTTACTCTTCCGCGTGCTTCAAATAGTGCAAGTCAAAATAAGAGCATACGACATTTTTGTACAATAGAAATACGATAAATTGTTATTAATTAAGCAAATCAATTACTTAATGGTTAATCTCAATCATTAATTTTGCATTTTCCACCAGCAGACAACGTTTGTTTACGTTGTAAAGTGGCGTAGTGATACACAGTGTAAGACAGAAAAATCTCACACTGCTGTCTCACACTGGACAAACCGATCTCACACCGGTGATAATGCGAGAAAATGCTGTTTTCAAAATTCTCCCATTCCAGTCGTTCTTTATTAAAAATGACCATGAAATCTTTGTTTAAAAAGTATCAAATTGAATGGAGTACCTCCCGTGTACTATATTACAATATTGATAGAAAACCGGAGCTGCAATCACACTTTCTATTTTTGTCCGTCCTTCTTTTCTTTATCTCACTGTTTCATCGTACCCTGACCCTTCAAATGCTGGCACTATATGCACATCAAATAGTACATCAAAATATGAACATCAAATAGTACAAAAATTATGGAATAAGAAACCCCTGTGTCATGGTCTCAGATAGACAATGTGAGTTTATTAACATGCAAACATATATGTTTAAAAACTTACAATCAAAACATCTTTTGACTTCTTCGTCTCTTTGACTGTAAATAAGGAAGAGATATAAGGCTAAATTTAGATATAAAATGACAATCTTTTCAATTTACAATGTCATAGTGAACGTTCAAAATCATAAAAATATTTTTTCTGAAATATATAAATTCCATTTGAAGTGTTCTATTCTAGACCCACGCTTACTGTATATTAGTCCACAAACCTTTAATTGCAAATATATTCTGTGACGTTGAAAACTGTCTTATCGTTGCTCGTTGCAAAACATTTCTAACAAATCTCACTGCCATTTTCCAAAGTTCACTTCTCCTGGACGTTTATTTTCACACAAATTTCAACCTTATTCGATAAAACATTTTTATGATAAAGATGCGGTATAACTAAAGGAAAAAACCCCCCGATGCAACCTCACTCGAGACGAATAAATGCAGACGATTTTCATTGTATATATTAAAGAATTTGGGTTAATCATTTAGTCATTTTTGGACATTGATATGAAGTATAATATTATTTGCTACGGGATAGACACATTCTGAATTTCTTGATGTCATTAATGCAGTAACGTTAAATCATCATTGTATGCGGAGTACTGCGTCATTTGCGAGAAGAAAACATTCAAAATATGAATTTTCTTGATGCACATGACCACCTCTTTGCCGTTTTCCGCAAAGTTTAAGACGTGTGCATGAAGAAGCTATTATCAAAGGGCTTAGGTACCAAAGTGCGACAAGTTGATCAGATAATTCCGGAAAATGAGAAAAAATTCTGGACTATAGTGAAGTATTCGGGTTCGACTCTTTTCAAGCACGAAGGTACACAGATAATCGGTCTAAGGACATTTGACGAACACCGGATTTAGAGTTTTTGATAATTGGGTATTTCATTTCTTGCGCGGATCCAGAAAAATTTTTCGGGGGGGGGGGGGGTCCGAAGGTGAAGTTTAATTTAAGTGTGATCTATGTAATATATAGAGTACTTTTTAAAGAGTGTATCTTCAGATATACAGACGAGGGGACTTGTATGGCACGCCAAATTCACAAAAATGAGCAATTCATAGTTTCACAGTCGATAAACTAGGTTTAACGGTTGTAAACTATAGTTTACGGACAGAAAACTATAGTTAACGACGGCAATCTATATTTTACGTCTGTAAACCATAGTTAACGCGATAAACTATGTTTCAGAAGTGTAAAACTATAATTAACACTGAAAACAACCATTTGCGATTGCAAAACATAGTTTATCTGATAAATATAGTTTCACGATTGTGAAACTATGATTAACAACTCTAAACTATAGTTAACGAATGTAAATTATAGTTTACAGACGTGAATCTATATTTATCAGCAAAATCTATCGTTAACGTTATTTGCAGACAGATAAACTTAGATTATCATTCGTAAACTATAGTTTACAAACGTTAAATATGGTTTTGCAGATGAAAATTATAGTTAACGGATCGTTAATTATAGTTAACGAATCGTTAACTATAGTTTACGGTTTGTAAACTATAGTTAACAATAAACTGTTGTTAACTATAGTTTAACGTCCGTAAACTATAGTTAACAGTCGATAAACCTAGTTTATCATCTGTGAAACTATATTTAACGCCGTTAATCTATATTTCACATCTGTAAACCATAGTTAACGCGATCATCTATGTTTCAGAAGTGTAAAACTATAATTACCACTGAAAACAACCATTTGCGATTGCAAAACATAATTTATCTGATAAATATAGTTTCACGATTGTGAAACTATGATTAACAACTCTAAACTATAGTTAACGAATGTAAATTATAGTTTACAGATGTGAATCTATATTTATCAGCAAAATCTATTGTTAACGTTATTTGAAGACAGATAAACTTAGATTATCATTTGTAAACTATAGTTTACAACCGTTAAATGTAGTTTTACAGATGAAACTATAGTTAACAAGAATAGAATTCCAGGGTCCCCCGCCGTTCAAGCAGTATACTAGTATACTGTACTGTGGAATCATTAAATTTCGTGGGGGCCAATTTTCGCGGATTGCTTAAATTTTACAGGTTCGTGGGGACGTAATTTCGTGTATTCTCTAAAACCTACAAAGGAAATATGATTTTATTACCCTTATTTATTAATTCGTGTAGGATGTTAAATCGTGGATGAGAGGTACCCACGAATTCCACGAAAATTGAACCACCACGAAATCTAATGATTTCACAGTATATGAAATTGCAATATATTCAAACATTCAGGGCTGTTCCAGAATTAAATGTGTGGGGAGGTTGGGAGGAACATTTTTTTACCCCGACCACCCATTTTTTCCAAAATTTGTAGGCATGAGAGCGCTTACAAGGTCAATTTTTGGATAAAACGGAGTCATTATTGTGGTCAGAGTCCCATAACTCCAGCAAAAAGTATCGACCAATGCTGATTTTCGAACTTGACCAAGGTAATAGGTGTATAAACATTTGGTATAAATTTAATGAAAATCCGTCAAAATTTGTAGGCATGAGAGCGCTTACAAGGTCAATTTTTGGATAAAACGGAGTCATTATTGTGGTCAGAGTCCCATAACTCCAGCAAAAAGTATCGACCAATGCTGATTTTCGAACTTGACCAAGGTAATAGGTGTATAAACATTTGGTATAAATTTAATGAAAATCCGTCAAAATTTGTAGGCATGAGAGCGCTTACAAGGTCAATTTTTGGATAAAACGGAGTCATTATTGTGGTCAGAGTCCCATAACTCCAACAAAAAGTATCGACCAATGCTGATTTTCGAACTTGACCAAGGTAATAGGTGTATAAACATTTGGTATAAATGTAATGAAAATCTGTCAAAATTTGTAGGCATGAGAGCGCTTACATAAAAGTGTGACGGACGGACGCACGGACCCACAGACCCACGGACACACGGACCCACGGACACACGGACCCACGGACGGACGCCCGGCATTTCTATGTCCCCGCTCCGCGTTGCGGCGGGGGACAACAAATCGTTAACTATAGTTTGCTGTTCGTAAACTATAGTTAACAGTTGATAAACCTAATTTATCAAATGTGAACTATGTTTAGCTCAATTTTGTGAATTTGACGTGCCATAGACTTGTCCCTCGAGTCTGATATCTGAAGATGCACGAGTTAAAGTTACTCTATATGTTTTGTATCATTGTTCTCAATGCACTTACCCACGATTTATCAAAATCTTATGTGCCAGCGACCATTGAAATAAGAGCACCTGATTTGAGAAGTTTAGCGCACTAAATTTATGAAAGTTCCATCTACATGTTCCTCGCCCTTTAAAGCCAGAACGCCGTGGATGACGATTGTAATTTTATTCTCTTGCAATTCTTTTAATACACATGGAAACCGAATTCCTTAGGGAAACTAGGAAACCTGAACATTCACAATCTGTTGATATGCATCACCGGGATGAAGATCCTAAACGAACGCAAAGATGCTGAATTACTGGTAACGACGCTTTGTGTAAAAGGGACGTAAACAGGATGGCAGTGAATATCATCCAAGTACTCTTTATTTTTTATTGTATCATTGTTTGCGAGCTCCAAGTTCATCTAAGGAATAAACTTGAAAATTTTGCAATTTTTTGATAAATTTTAACGAGGTACTAGCCATAATTTGAAAATGAGTAACGGCGATTTACCTATGCATATTCATAAACGATTAAACGTTTGAGGTGGATATGCGCATGTGCGCGGCAATAGTAATCTAGAAAAGCAGCATGCAGAACGAGGTTATACGACAGGTTTGTTTACATTTGTTTGAATTCATATAAACAGGTTTGTGTGCTGTTAACAGAAAAATATCAGTTATTGTCATCTGCACTTTATGAGGATGGTTGCTTATCGGTGTCGAAGACAATCGATGAGAGCTCTTTTGCAATTGACCATTATTTTCATACATTGACAAAATATACATGTATTATCATAATAGAACGTCAAAATTATCCCGTCTGGGGCCCCTCGACTCAAAACATATACAATTTATAGATTTTTTAAGTATTCGAGTGATAGATATACACGTTTTATCAATTCAGACGATGAATGTCGTACCATACACATAAGCTTCTTTTCCTTTATGAGTAAATATCTTATTAAACAAAGAAAACACACCGCTGTGTGACCCACCTGCCGGCAAGCCTATAGTAAACACGAAGTTTCTAACACGTGTCCATCGCTCAAAGTGGTCTTCAATAAAGATTATATTCTCATTTTACAACGTTTTCTGTCAAACTGTTTCTCTCTTTCTTTTCTCTTCGAACGCGTTATTCCACTGCAAACGGACCGACCACGTTTCCGCGTCGACCTCTTGTGTACGTTCTAAAATTAGCTTGTCACATCACGTGCTAATGAATATTTCAAATTTGGGCGTTTATTGACCGATCCGGTCAAAAAATAAATAAATTCGAATTTGTATTGAATACTTTTGAATGCGTTTGATTTAAACTGTATAATTTGCAGAAACTTAATAACTTTTGTAACTTAATGGAAAAAAGAAAACATTTCTTTCTTTTAAAATTTTCATTTAAATCGGCATAGTAGTTTATATTACATGTATCTAATCGGCTGGATTTATTTCAAATTATCTTGATTAATTCAGCCTAAGTATGAGCACACCCAATAAAGATCTCTTTAATAACACTATGCATTTATTCTATATACAACTGTACACTTGGATTCATTGCATTTTGCTGAAAGTTATACACAGTTCTATATATTCATTTCTCGATGCAGGTTTTCCGAATTTATGACAAATCAGTTGTTACAGACACCAATATAAAAGCAGTATCTATGTTTCGAAAATCATATTACCACAGGTACCTGAAGCTATATATAGTAACAGGTACTTTCCGTCCAGACACGAGTGTAGGCGAAATAAGCGGAAAAGGCGCTATACCTCTTTACTCCATTGATTGTTGTTAAGGTCAGACGCGACCTATCTTCCATTTTTTTCTATTTTTGTCTATCTCCACAATGTTTTTAAGGAAAATTCTAAATATTCTAGCTCCGGAAAGAGCCTAGTAATGTACCCTGATTTTTGGGGAATTAACAGGTTTAAATATCAATAAGTAAGGAATAATATATCAAGGAAAATTATATAAAATTGAAAAACGTCTCGTGTGTCCTTAATATGTATATATCTCATAATGAGGAAATAAAGAATGAATAAACAAGAGTTCCCAGAATCGTTTCTGTAAATGGCTTATGAGTAATATGAGTGTATTACAATTTACAAAAATATAGCGTGACAGAGCAAGGCACTTGAAAATGAAAAAGTTTTCAAACACGTCATAAACATATCCTGTTGCTTATGTGCTGGCAAAATGTGCAAGGCACAGCGATAGATATCTCAGCAAGCTGATAGACAGCTTCCAGAAATATGCAAGGCACCCGCTCATTTATTTCTATTTCATTTCTATTGTAAACAAGCTCTTCGTCTTAAGAGTTGGCCAAGATCTCACAGGATAGCCATTGCTGCTTGGTACACTGAACATAGGCAAAAAGAGAAGACGTGGTTCAATCTACAAACCATATTTAATGTTTTTATTTTAAGTGGCGACCTTGGCCGTGGACATACAAGCTTTAAAAAAGTTCATTTTCTTTCCACATTTCCCCTTCTTCAAACGGCATACTAAGAAGTAGTCTGTATCTTGCACGCGTGTGGTTTGGACAGCCGGCCGGACGGTAGTTCTAAATACATGTATGTGTTCGTTAAAATACGGACACGTTCGTATGTTCCGGTGGAATATACGAGGGAAGGATGTGAATAAGAAAGATTGCAATCCTCATGCTTGAACAAAGTTGTGCATTGTTGTTTAAACCTCCAAGTAAATCAATCTCGTGACGGGGGTTTAGAATATAATATTAATTTATGTAGATTCTGAAGTATATACTAATTGTATTTTTACAACATTGTCAAATAACCTCGCCCTAAGACTGGAACCACTGACATAGGATGTCTGACTTTTTTTTAAAAATTGGTCAAGGCCACTTACAGTATTTTAACTTAAGTATGTTTTCCTGCCGTATGCTCGTCCTGCCGATTTTTGAAGATTGCATTTACACTAAAAATATAATGCCCCTGGTAAGGGTAATTAATAGATTTTCTTTTCTCGATAGATGCTACGTCTTTATATGCATGTAATATTGGGCTTCTAAAATTAGGAAAAAAATCTGGACTTCATGTCGAATACTTTCTCATTTGTCGCATTCCATTTTTTTAATTGATTTTTTTTCACGATTTCCCCCTCATAAATGCAATAAATCATTTTTACACTGTCTACGTAGCGGTTCAAAGTTCGAATTCTTCAGGTACTTTTGTTTTGATGAATAGTGATTAATTTTTAAGTAAGTTTCCCCCACCACCCAAAATTTGGAAAAATCGAACGCATGGTAGAATTCTATATCTCCAAGAATATAGAAACATAGAGTTGTATGCGAAACTTTTTCCGAAGGTGTGGAGGACCCTTAATTAAATGAAAAACAACCAGAACAAAGAACAATGTAAAACGCAAACTATTTTTATTTGGAGATAAATTTTCCCCGTAGGATATTAAAAATCAAAATAACAATTAAGACTTTTGGGATTGATTATTCAAACGAATAAAACGTCATTCATGGAATGCCCTACAAGCTTCATATAACTGTACATAAACATATACTGTTTATATAGTATAAAATCATACTGTATTAAAATGTTTAGTAATGAAGAAACAGAAAGTCTACACACATCATTAAAACGGGATAGTGCAGGTCACAGAAACCAGTAAAATATCGTCCAATGTAAAACAGAGCAGAAATTTAAAATCGTTGTCAGTTAAGAAAATTAGGAAAGTGTTATATAAAGACAAGGGAAATGAAATTAAAAGAATAACATGATTCATAACAAAGTTAATTAATTACTGCTATTATCACCACGTCTAGAGTGTATGGAGATCAAATGGAACAGGTCGGAGAGTTTCTGGTAAGCTCTCAAAAGCAGTCCAGCAAATCTGTTGTTATGGGAGATATTTTTTTTTATGTTTACGAGGTCTCTGCACTACACACAATCTCACTGAATGCTGCTGCCAATCAACTTTTTAACAGTTTCATTCTGACTTCTTTGAAATGACAATTGGTGAACATTATCAATTGACTTTGTACATGTGAATGATGAACAAAAGTTGCATTGAGTTATTGTACAAGAGTTGAACCATAACTACACACCATTTGTCTCTTTCCTTTTTGAGTTCTCAATCTTCTGTAGTTCAACACTGTTAGCCAACAAGGGCTCATCCCGAGGGTCCATCCCTTGCAGAGTGGGGGAATCAGGGTCAAAAGAGCAGTTCTCATCCAGGATCACCTTACTCAGGTCCTCGCCCTGGCGGAGCTGATGGCGCTTCAGGATGGGTCTTGTTGTGGACAGAAGTCGCTGTAAAGGTCCACAGTATACAGTATATCTAACGTCAATGGTTCATTATTTTAAAAAACAATTTTTTTTTTAGTTTACAATCACAATCTAGTATCTTATTGACTTCTGACTTTAATAAATTCCTATAATATATCACAGCATGGAAATGGAAGCTAATGTATTTAACGATAGTTTTTTTTTTATTAATACATAACAAGGAAATTAGCTTAAATTACGAAATCTGTAGAATTTTAAAACATCAGAGGCTTGATTAGCCGATTAATTACAAACGCTTTTCTATTTAATGTTCTATAAGTTTGACGAACTCTCGCAAAATCTCTTTTGAAAATAGCGGATATTTGGCCGTTGAGTATACCTGAGCAAGTGAACCCTCAGCATCTATCACTCTCTTGAAGAAGATGATTGGGATCCAGATGACGGAGACCAAGGCCATCATCCAGCCGACCCCGATAGCCCAGGACGGGTACTTGTATTCGAACGTCTTCCTCTTGTAGGTGAGCTCTGAATAGCTGATGGCCCCCATGATGAAGATCGTCTACAACAGATAATACAGCAGTGTCAAACTGGTAAAATATAACTCATCGGGAACCCAGTTCCAAAACAGTTATTTCTCGTATGTAGACGTAAACAAGGCAGATTTGAACAAACGCAAGTGAATTTTATTCGCGACTACCGCATTTGAAATTTCTGGAGTGTTTAAAAATCATGTGTGTCCAGAAAACGATTTAAACCGGCAGTTTACTTCTTCATAGCGAGGGTTTAAGTAAACTCTTGCCAAAATACTGACATACTCGTTCTTGGCTAATTATGAAATATTTTATCAATATAAAAATAACCTGACTTGATCTGAATAGATTGTAACTTACAAGTGAGAACACGGGCGTTATAAACATCCAACAGATCTTCATGACTGGAGCGATACGGAATCCGAACATCATTTCTAAGTTGTCATAGTAACGATTAATACCTAAAAGAGAAAATGAGAAGTGTGAATTCCTTGAAAATAGATCGATTTTAGTTATTAATAAGCTCATTTCAGTCTGTAAATAGAGAACCAGTAAAAAGTTTTATTATTTGAAAAAGAAAAAATGTGCTTATATAATCAGTATTTTTTTTTTAAATCTGAAAAAATCAAAAGCAGGATCTGTTATTTGCTACAAACAAGCTTTCACAGAGGTTTTTTTCTAGAGTATTTTTTTGGGGAAAAAAACCCATGTTGCATATAAACATAATAGTAGTCTGTGGTTACTTTGGTACCTACGTACTCACCCGTGATGTCGGACGCTGCGGCCATGATTAAAAAACTACATGTAGTAGTCCCAACAATTATCAGAGGTGACAAGTAACGTGAAATGTGTCAGAAATGTTAACCAGACACCAAAACCACTTTTTATTTACATCTGGATGTTTTTCTTTGATTTGAATGATGACAACTGAGAGGAGATGAAGACCTGTACCACTGATGATGCTTGATAACGTCTGATAAGAACTGTGATCTCTCACCACAGTTCCTTGATATCCTCAAGCTAACACCAACAACAAATCGACTCTCAATCCCCAAGAACTGTGAAGGTTACATGGTATAGTGAAAGCCACACAAGCACACAATTAAAAGGGGGTTTTGGAAACTGAATTGTGCTCCGAAAAGAATAAAGTGTTAGTACGATATATAATTCGTCAATGTTTATACATGAATGTTATGCAGGGTGCAAACTGTTAATGAACCAGAGACTCTTACTATAGTTGTCCTAATACCCTCTACCAAAGTACATCAAAAGTAACACAGAATCCATTATGCAAATATAAACACATTACGTTAGGCTTGGCGAAATGGGGGACCTCATAGTCCAGGGGTTAAGTTGGACTATGCAAAATTCTAACTTTTCCAACGGCGAAATGGGTGACTATGACCAAAAAGGGTAGGCGGCTGGCGAAAGGGGGACTTAATTGGGGGATTTAAAAATAATAATTGCCGCCAATATTAGAAAATCCTCCACACTTCCCGTTTTATTTAAAAATGTTTGATATTTAAGAAAACGTAAAATGAAACAAAAAATTTAAAAGGTAGATTTAGAAATTCTGTGCGTGACCACGGTGGTGGAGGAGTTTCTTGGTGGGAACATACCGTAGATGTAAGCTACCACGATGCACTCGAAGAAGGCAACAACGAGAACAATTCTGCTGGCCGAGTAGTAGTCGAATAACTGAAATACATACATTCCGCCCTATGTGGACGGAGTTATCTTTTAGTGTGAACATTTAACAATTATTTGATTTTTTTTTTTTTTGTGAACAGCCTACTTTGAACAAAAATTCCCCACCTATTAACGTTTTATATATTTTCTACCGATTTCTTTTTCACAACCACCCATTAAAATTATATCTTTTTTTTCTACGATTCATATTCCTTAAAAAAAGGAAACCTTAAATCACGATTAGAAAAAATGCAGCGCCAAAATTTTCATTAACTTACCTTCCACGTACAAGTAATTACGAAAAAAAATGAAATTTTATTAAACATTCATGATATTTTGATAAATGAATCAAAATGTCGACGGGTTTTCTTTACCTCTGTCACCATGGATAGTCCTATAAAGAAACAGATGAGACAGACGATTCCAGTAAAAATTTCCCGCCGCTTTCCTACACGCAAGTAGTGAGGATACATATCTACGCATGCGGTAATGAAACCCTCAACACCAACAAACTGCAAAAAAAGCAATGTATATCACATTTATTGATTTCCAATCATTTTTTAAATGTAGTAAGAAAATCGACTCAAATTTTAGATTAATTTGTATTTGGTTAGATGTAACTTTATGTTGTTACGTCACTGATAGATTGTAATACCTGGCTATCAAGTCCTAACAAAATGATCATCACAAAGAACAAGACCGACCACAGTGGAGCAACAGGCATCTGAGCTACGGCAGTGGGGTAGGCAATGAAGGCTAGGCCAGGGCCTGCATTAAAGAAGAAATACAAATCCTGATTAAAAAACCATTGCAATATGCATTATCGTGGGCGATTTACACAGGACACAGAATTATACCGACCCGACTCGGCAACATCTGCGACGGATACCCCCTGCTGTTTTGCCATGAACCCTAAGACGGAGAAGATGACGAGCCCTGCCAGTATACTAGTGAAACTGTTGACTCCCGCAAAAATCATAGCGTCCCTGAAATAAAAAAAAAACAAGACACGGTCACATTTCATTGAGGTCTCTCTCTTTATTCTTTCCATAACACTTCATTTTTATGCATTTTTTAAATAACAGAAAAGAAATCAATGTTCAGAGTTTATTTTGTTGGTCTTTTTTAAAGAGGGGGGGGGGGTCTTACATAACATTAAAATCGTGAAATAGTTCTAGAGAAATTATCTGAACTCTAACACACCTGTAGCTGTTGTGTCTGAATTTGTTGTAGCTTCCAAGAGCGGTTAATGTTCCCAAGCTGATTGAATAGGAGAAGAAGATCTGCGTACCAGCGTCCACCCAAACCTGTTATGTGTTAATAAGAATACACATGACTACAGCTGATAACGATCTGTCAGTGATGCAGACCATTTAAAATCGAAACCTTTTCTTGTGCTCTTTTTTAGACAACTTTTAAAATATATCAAAATACGTGTACGATAAAGATTTAATTTAGCTTCCATATTTATATTATTAGCTTAACAGATTAACGAAATTACTGGATATATACATGTAGCATACATGTTCAAACTGCACTTCAATATATCAATGAAAGACAGCAATATGTTTTTTAACATTTTAATAAAATATTTACTTAATGAAATGCTATTTTGCAAAAATTAACTTTTGAGAGCATTAAATGTGTTTTATGGTAACGAACCAATTTCGCACAATCTACCTATACATTAGTTATAAAGAATAATTATGGGCATCAATACATCTGATTGTCTTTGTTGTTTTTATAATTTTATTCGGTATGGTGCCTTTTTAATGTTGCCAAGCTCAATCAAATGTTAATACTTCTAGACATTATCACCTGAGCTTCCTGCAATTTTGACCAATCAGGAAGCAGATAGAATTTCAATCCCTCCGCAGCTCCATCTAGTGTTACCCCACGGATGAGAAGAATCATCATCAGAACGTACGGACTAGTGGCAGTAAAATACATGACCTAAAAAAAACCAAGACATTGGATGAAGTCAAATGACTCGATAATGTTACACAGGTTCTGTATTTTGAAATGTCAATCATTCCTCAAAAGATGGATCAAAGTGATTTTTATTGATATGATAATTATATGATATTATAAAGATGCGAGGACCTAGCAGGGGATTTTTGTTTCATTTAGGTATTGTCTTATTGCTTAAAGGATTGAGGAGCCAACTTTATTGTCATGCAAATTTGTATCGGGAAGCATCTTATTGCTTTAAGAAGCAAAAATTGAAACTGAAAACAAGAAACAGTCCAACGATGCAGGAGGTGTCATAGAAAAATACATTCTTGACACAAAAATTGTGGAACCTGCTCAAAAAACAATTAGATTAACATCAAGTAAAACTGGAAGACATTGGATGTCTTGGTCGTGGGGAGGATGTCGAATATTGTTTCAGACCTAGAGGGTTTGCTTAGCTCTTGGATACTGATTCACAAAGGGAGTGAAGAAGTTTCCGTGTCGTTTATGAATCCCTCATATTCGAGAGGGTTCTATATTCCGACACTAGTGATCACCTTTCCCGAGGATTTAATGCCCTTCCATATGCAGCCATAGACGACTATCCAAGCTAAGAGCAGACAGAGGGCCAGATCCCACTTGACGGTCCCAGCGTGGTCCACACCGCTGGATAGTTGCAGCACTTTTCTCCTGAAGAACGTGATTTCTGTGTGTTATCTTATGCGCAGTAAACTTTTGTATACATGCGCCTTTTTTCAGCCGCGATGTATATACATCGCTTGTAATTAATCAGAAGGATATTTAAAATATTTTTAATAGCTTCAAACCCCGACGGATAATGCTGTACAAAAATTATTCAGAGTCAAATTCTGAAAACAAAATGATGTCTTTCGCAAACAGATCCAATTACTACATCCCCTTTTTCCCTTTCACGTCAACCATTTTGTTTTCAGAATTGCTGGTTATGAAGGTTTTATTTCTGACATTATTTGAAATATTTCTGCAATTCCATTTAAAGTAAATTGAGAGATTAAAACATTGGTTGGTACCTTTGAGGTTAAGTTTACAATATCATTTCAGTTTATGTACAGTTTACATATTAAAAATCTGCTATATAATTTAATATTTCTCCTCCTGAAATTCATTCATCATAATTTGAAGATGAACCTTTAGAAATGCGGTGTTGAATAGTAACTTGTAATTTAGAAAAAGTCAACTTTCATGAGGAGAACTAAGATATACAAAACTGAAGAATCTCCCAATTTACTGTATGAAATTTCTTACAATGGGGCAGTAGGTTTGTTCGTTTTTATTATTTCTAGATATAGATAACATCTTTATTTCATCAAAATTCCAAAACTATAAATATCCGATTCTTTTCGAGACATCGCAGTTCGATCTCCATTTATACTAATTGAAATCTAATCATTCCTGGCAAACATGCTTTCAAATTTCTCGATCTAAGATAAACTTCAAACTCTGAATAGTTCTGCACTCCTCGCTTTTGAAGATGCTAGCCAAGAATGATTATTTTCCGCTCGCAAGGAAAATTCTACTGCATATAGAGGGGACCAGTTAATGCTTACACCACACAGCGCCAACAATCAAGTCTGTTAACCGTTTGCGTTTGACTACATCACATTTATAAAGAGCTTGTGGGGGCAATAAAATGCCAAAAATATACCATTGATGTCTTCTGTTTTTCCTCGGTAATCATAAGAAATTGATTAAGGTTTATTGATCGTTGGCGTTGAAGCTGTATATATAATGTAAACATTAACTGACTTGCAGGGACGAGGTTTTTCTATCGGGGTTTTTAATTTGACCAACAGAAAAAAATTGAAGACTGCTTGCAATTTACTGTCATCATTCAAAACTAATATACATGTAGTAAGACACTCGCACATGGAGCTTATATTCAAGTTCTGATCAACGTTATGTTTAATGCCTGTTTGAATATCATCGAGCCAGGGTATCTGTATTTAACCAATAAGCAAGATAAAAAAAATTCATATGGCTTAATTTCTGTAATGTAAAGACGCCGCATTCCCTTCTTTTCTAGAGACGAAAATTTGCCAATATCCCTGCTTTCTGATTAAGCTTTAAACACAAGTTAATCAAAACCTGGCATGCCAGATAGAGATACATTATCAAAAGCAAACCTTCATAACTAGCAGTTACTCTGACAAATAAAAAAAAAATACATATAAAAAATCTTATCATACAAGATAAATGTATGAACGTTTACAAATTATATTGTTTCATCAAATCTTTTGATACATTCAACAATAATAAATTGTATTTATAATACAATGAAGATGATAAATCTTATTTTATAAAATTCTACTCTACTTATTGAATAATTGCTTGCGATCATGTCAAATGAACAAATAAAATGGCTGATTGTCACACAACAATCATCACATCCCATTTCACTAGAACAAAAATAAATTGCTATGTAATATTCACAAAAAGTGAGGGGTGAAAGGGTGTCTCATCAGTATCATCTAGCTACCAACGCGCTTTGATGTTCTTTGCGTTGTGCAGTGAGAGTATGAAACACCCTTCGTGTTAAGAGCCACAGATCTCTGCCCACTTGTCGATGTTCTTACCTTTTTTAAAGGTAGTTGCTGAAAAGAAACGGGGACAGATTGCGACTCTCAACACTTAACTACAAGAAAACAATCATTAATATTGTATTAATTATGTTTATATACTTTATTTTTTGCAAGCTTTACAGCACTATCCGTCAACTTGTTTAAAGCAAATGAATGTGTTTTGAATTTTAAAACACAATCAAGACAAAAAAGCCTTTGATGATATTTCCTATAACAAAAACCCCAACACCCTGAATTTAAGCAGGTAGAGAGATGAGAAAGTAATACGTACTCCCAGAATTCCGTGACGGGATCGCACTTGGTCGTGTTGTCAGTAACAACAGTGTATGCTACTGTGGTAATCGTGTCGTTAAGTTTAGATACGACACTGGACGCAATGTTGGAGTAGTTTGACACGACACTGGACGCCATCTTGGAGGAGTTTCGACAGAGCTCAGAATTCCACTCGTTGTCTCCCTGTGACCATGGCAGCACGGTGTTGAATGAGGAGAATAGGTAATAAAACGTCCACGTGAGAATGATGTTGTACTCGCAATTCAGAAGGAATACGATTATGGTGCAAGCGTAACCGATTCCTGAAAAAAACAAAACCACGCATGTGGTTGATTAATTTCATTCATTGATTCAACGTTGACCGAATTGTCAAATTGCGACTGTAGAAAATCTTTTTTTTACATATCTATTCATTTTTAAAAAAAATTAAATGTGTCTTAAGGGTCCTCCACACACCTGGAATAAGTTCTGCATACAAACTCCAATTTCTAAATTACTTAAAGATATGGATTTCTAGCATGTGTTCAACTTGAAAATGACAGAAAAAATTAAATTTTGAAGGGAAAATCAATTTGTACCACTGTTCACGAAAATAAAAGTCCCTGCGGTATTCGAACTCGGGACCTGCAGATCGGTAGATTGAAGCTACACCCATTGCGCCGCAGAGATAGATAAAAAAAAATTGGCGATATATAATGTTTAACAATGCATTCAAATCGCCATGTTTTGACCTACTGTCATAAAAAGTACAAGTCACGGGGTGTCGAGGATCCCTAAATGTCTTTGATTTTCTTTCTTTCTTGCATTTCGAACGATCTCCTAAGGTGAACTCAAACTGTTGCCATTATGATTATTTAACAGATTCTACTGGAACTGACGCTAAACATCATTATACTAAACTGAACAAACAACACACAGTGACTATTGTCTGTTATTTTCCGACGTTTCATCGATAGCAATTAAGCTTCTTTTAGCAATGCATAAGCAGAGTGTATCTCTCATCAGTATTCATCGGTCTATTTATTTTTTAAATACGTCAAATTTTGGACTCCCCTTCAAGTCTCAATTTAGAAACCTAGAATAATCGTGTGCAAATATTCTTTAAACGCACCGACGATGTAATTTGAAGGATTATAAAAAGTGCAAACAGCATAATATATTGTTTAAAAAGAAGGCGGTTTCGTATAATTTTCTCCATATATGGCCTAGAGTTCATCAAAGTTACCTAATATGCATGTTTTTGAAAGAGAGTGCCGTTTCATTGACAGGCACCGACTACACAGTGAATGGTTACAAAAAGGAAAGGTAAACAATATGTGTGGCAACTCACCCCTTTGATAACAATCGTCGACAGAGACACGGTCGTCACACTCAAATAATGTAATATACCTTGTACAAATTTAGATTATTGGGAACGAAAATTTGTACATGACAACTGTCATGTACAAATTTTGATTTCCAAGTCTAAATTTGTAAAGGAAAATACGTATATATGGACAAGATCCAGAAATGTTACTGGACGATATGTTTTTTGTTATGAAGTTTAAGTGAGTTCCTTTGAAGAGACCAGCTAAAATCGATCAGCTAAACAGTTTGGTTTTGCATTCCAGGTGCTTAATATAAGAAAGGTTCTTTCACAAGATTATGTATGGTATCGAATCACTTTTTTTTTGATAATGGAAAAGTAGAAGTCGACTGTGGAATTATTTACACCCTTCAATTTCAAAAGAGTCCTAGACACCATTTTATTAAACACCAGTTCTTTAAAGTACATAGAAGAAGGATTGGTATAAACATTGACGTCAGATCGACGGAGAGGGTGTTATTGTCTCAAGAATGCTCTACTGGTTACGATATCCGATGATATACCACATCCATGGCAGCAATGTAAGCTGTCATCCTCATTCCATCAAAACAGTTCGAATTTAAGACAATATCTAGACTTGCCATTCCTCACAGAGGATATTAACATGCAATAAATTGACTACATGTATAACGAACCCAGACCCAAACTATGCACTAACTGGAGACTTTGATGAATTCACTTAGTTTACTTCATGTTAACTTGTTCAGATTTGATTATCGAATAACCAATTAAAAACTTTTTTTCAAACCGTCAATTATAGAATCTGTTATCTGAAGCAAACAGGAGAGAATAATCGACACACGGAGCTGACAAGAGTATGGATTTTTCTTACATGAGACTTGAGATAATTGGTATACTTGCCTTGGAACAAGGGTGTAATTTTCCATGTTCCGATTCCACCCTCTGACATAAACTGTCCCAATGATACTTCCAAGAAGAACACGGGAATGCCACCCAGGAAAACGGCCGTAAAGTACGGAATGAGGAAAGCACCTGTAAAAAAAAACCCCAGAGAAAAACTTTTATATGTAAGCAAAACCGACTAGATATCTGCGATTTCGGATGGCTGGGTGGGTTAGGGGACAACTTCTGAATTTGTTTACGTTAACATCGAGACTTAGTTATCCATTGCAAAGATAAATTGGTGGGTGCATTGATCATGTGTCATGCAGTTGTTGATGTACACTATTATTAATTGAACTCTTCAATACTGACATACGAATCAGTAAATGTAATCGATTTGTCGGTTAAGTAACATGTGATACTACATTGAAATGCACATGGTGGATATACATCATTAGTCAAGGTACACTAACTTCAAAGAGGTTTGTTTGATAGACAAAAATTGCTACCAGGTTCGAAATAATCGATGTCCATAACCTTTTTTTAACTTTAAAACTTAATGCATTCTGTTCATTCTTCTTCCAAACTTTCATACTAGTGGTTTTATGGAAAAGAGACTAGAATTAACAGTGTTGGACCTCTCCAAGAGTACTGAACCCACGTCGTCTTTAACTTTAAAGCATGACTGGTGCACCTGCCTCTGACGTGGGTTCAATACCTAGTTATTTTCCTATACCGGATAACATATATCTGTCACTTGCAGAAAAATAATTTTATTTATAGATTCAGTCATTGTGATTTTCACCCAAATGAGGAAAATTTCCTAAAGAAGCGATTTGTAGCAAAAGGAAAATTAAACCCCATGCAAAGGAACAAAAGTACAGGGTTATCAGACTAAGATTATCTTAAAGTTTTTATTTTTGTTATATATTATTAGCGTCTGGGGTGAAAGGGTAAATCCTCATCGTAAAGGTAAAACACAAATAAAAGCAATTGGACGGTCGATACTTTTTTTTACTCGGGTCAATAGTTGAAATTGTAGGGCCAAAAGTGACAAAAACAATTTACTGCGCGGACAAAAAAAAAACGTGGGCCAGGTCCTCAAATGTGACATCCGACAGTGCTAACGTTCTTAATTACAATGCTCATCTCTGTAAGTGCAATTGGATTTTCACCGCCTGTTAACGCATATTTAACTGAGTAACTAATAATATGCTTGTGGGACAAGCTAACGTTAAAAGGGTCAGGACAGGGTCTTCTTGATGACATCTCCTTATTTATTGGTTGCAGACAATGGATGTCAACAGAGCAAGCGCCGAGGTGTAACCTAGTTCATCGTTTGTCAGTGTCTACATTGTACTCATAACTTAACGTTCACCTACCTCCAAGTCAGCTTTCAAATATAAAGAACGCCCCATATTTTTATTTTTTTTTTTATATAAAACGATAAAACATATGAGCTGTTGTGACACAAAAATGTTAATGGCCCTGACTTACTAAACAAACATCCAGTATTTTTCCATACGTCCGTGACTTTGAGCTACAAATGTTAACTCATAACTATATCGGCATCCGTTACACAATGATTAATTTTGCATCTGAATTTATTACACAAATGCATGCTAATATTTTAGATCATACATCTTTAAGATTTTCGAAGATACAAACCTTGTGACTTGCTCGAATATAAACAACATATGCACGTAATAATCACTTGTGTGTAATTACACTCCCAAGCGCGTGCAGCAAGATTTCCTTATATTTTCCCGGCCCGACTAAGTACTGGCTTTGTGTGCGTGTGTGTTGTATTTTAAAATTCGGCAAACTTTTCACTTTTGTCATTATATGGTATTCACTGCATGCTTTAATACCGTGAAGGCAGATTTTCTATTTCAATACGTCCTGAATATTCAGGACGTTTTATTTTGTTAAATTTGTATACCTGGTATATAGCTGAGCAAGACAAACTTATACAACCTATTTTCAGAATGTTCTTTCAGATTTTTTTTTATCTTTAGTTATTTATATCAGTAAACTTGGTAGTTAAAGATTTGATAATCATATTTCATGACATTTCACATAAGTTAAAGAGAAAATTGAGGGGGTTTTCTATGCTCCCCTCCCATAAACGTACTCGTGACACATGCATGTAAAATATACCTCCTCCATTTCTGTAGCACAGGAAAGGGAATCTCCAGACGTTACCGAGCCCCACTGAGAAACCAATGCAAGCCAATAAGAAGTCCAGCTTGTTGGCCCACACTTCTCGCTGCTTTATCTTCGGCCCCTCGCTCGACGTGGTAGCAGAATCGTCAGATGACAAAGCTTCCGCTTCTTGTTGTTTCCATGACAACGGATCTCCATCGGAAGAATAACCGTTTTGTTTGGAATCATTCATTTCTAAGTGAATAAACAGAAAGAATCGACTTAATCTAGTTTTGATGTACACAGTTTTACAGTATCTGCAATTGATCAGGGTTTATTTTTCCCCGAGATGTGTTGTGTAATATTGATCCGAGAGTAAACCTACTGTCTCTGTCATCGATAACCTGGCAATAAGCAGTGTGGAAGCTTAATGTCATACATCCTGTTTACCAAGTAAATATTTATTCTGCTGCTAACTTTGGATAAAAAGCTTCAAAATCGCTACAAAATGCCATCGTTGATACCTCTATCAGGTCCAGCACAATCTCCTGATTTAGCTATATAGCTTGAAAAAGCTATATAGCTTAATAAAGCTATTCAGAATAGCTTTATTTAGCTATTTTGTCATACAATTTTCATAAATGTGTATTTTTTTCTGCATGTAAACAAAATCGCACTTTAGTGCAGTGATAGTTTTCAACTTTGAACTGTTCTGTAAACAATGCTTGTAAAGATTACTCATTAATTTGTGTCTCTTTCAGAGACTTTGCATTTAAAGTTCTAAAAGTTTTGGGGCAATTGATTCATGACCACACAGTTACTTATTGAATGAAATATAAAGAAGGTCAGTTATGGTAAACAAGATAATTGATTGGTAATAATTCAGCACAATGTAAAGAAATCATACTTATCCATGCCTCAGTGCACACAAGGTGGTGAACAGTTACCCATACAATGGAAATATAGTTTTTGCTTAAAAGTGTTCAGAAGCAGCGGTGTTAAAACTAAATATAATAAGGGTTGCTTTTTTAATGGCCCATGGTATAAATATGAGCGGTAATTAACTTGCGATTTTTTGTTTATTTCTGATAATTAACAATTTTGTGAAAAACTGCATATAAATAGCTTTATCAAGCTATTCTGAATAGCTTTATTAAGCTATATAGCTTTTTCAAGCTATATAGCTAAATCAAGAGATTGTGCTGGACCTGTCTATTACAGTTCTACAGTGTCATTACATAAACACCAAAGGGCCATTTAATTATTTGCAGAAATAAAGTCAGTCTATTGATTTTAACCTGAATTTTTGATGTCATTTATCAAGTACGTAGTTTTGTTTTAGATTACCATTGTAATCGGCTGAAACGACGTGAACCACAAAAACAGTCGAATTCTGGTTGAACCGATCTCGATATGCAGAATTTTGTTTATTACACGAACTTGTTGGGTACTGTACTGTTAAAAAGGTGTGTTCCATGTTGTCAAATGAAAACCAAGAAACTTTTATCGTGACTCAATGTATTTGGTTTGTATGCATGTCAATGTGTGTTGTTTTTGAAATCATTGATTTATATCAGCATTTAAAGGACTTAGACCATTATTTATAAATCACATGCGTCCGCGGGTATAGGTAACTGAATGGTTTTAAACATAGTTCTCTCTACGCAATTGTTATTCTTCAACCGTTAAACTATACATGCACATGCACATTGTAGATATCTTTATTTACTTTGAAGTAGTAAATAGAAATCTTTACGCAAATGCAATTTCAATCAAAATTAAAGACGATATATATAGAACCAACCACTACTGATTAATTGTCGATGAGAATAAAACACGATATATGGTCACGCTAACTATGGAAATACATGTAGGAATTAAGGGAAACTTGTAATACCACAGTAAAATAATAACACTGTTGGGAAAATCTACGTGACAACGGCAATTCATTCTTCCTCGTGTTAGATCTTCTTCCTTGGTCAAAATGTGTAATAACATGCCGACTACAACCGATGACGGATCCTTTTAATTATAGCTGAAAGTCATATCTTTTACGTTATTCTTAGTTATTCTTAGTTACTCAGAGAGAGAGAGAGAGAGAGAGAGAGAGAGAGCTTCTATTTCCGACACAATAGCCAAATATCCTCTACACATTGACCAGCTTAATGAAATCCCCATTGACGCCTAGGTCAATAGTGGGTTGTTCTGGACAAAAGTATTAATATAGTTGATCTTTTCGGGATTTTCATTTTTGCACACATGCTTCCTGGCGCGGAGTGGAAATTTACCGGCGTTTTGTGGGAATACATTAAAAATCGATTTCATTATTTTGTAGGGATTATTTTAAAATACGGGATATACAAAAAATATTTCATATAATATCAATGAATCTAATCTTACCGATGTTTACAACAGCGTGGTCTTCCTACGGACGGTCTAATCACAGTGCTAGCGAATTTACGATGGCAACTCGAAGCTGCGAGGTATTATAATAAATTGCTCCACTCGCGCAAGCTTATATAGTCACGTGGTTTCCATTCACACATGTGTAGGTTACACACAAAGGGCAGTTAAAATGGGGCCGAGTGCTCTCTGTACAGAGTACTGTTTAGTATGCATATGAAAAGTAGTGAGTAGTGAGTTGTAATGATGTCTATTTGTATATAACTTAGAATTATTTGAGATGTATATGATAGAAAACCTGCATAATGAAACATAAACAATAGTGAAGATCTATATAAATGATACACATCTTTGCGGATAAAATATCAATTACATGTTTTACTGTTAAAGTGTTAATGCTTTTGTATCGAGAATCATTATGATTAAAATCGACAAAGATTGTAATTGAACGTATTGCAACCCATTCGTAATTTTGAATAGTAAAAATGTTAAGTTTGAAGCTAAATTCCATTGGATACAATACATAAAGAAGAAATGTTTAAGACAACTCCGTGTGACAAAGTACAGACTGATCATGTACTGGACAGACAAGTCTTTAGGGTTCCCATTGTCTTTCTTTGTCCAGAGTATTGTGATCTTTGACTTTTGACCTTGTGAGATCAAAATATATTACTCACGTACCAAAATTGTCAAACAAAGGTTGCTCAAGATATCAAGCAGACAATATATATTAAGTTTTAAATGTCCATTTAAGTTTGATCTTTGACCTTAGACCCAAAACGAGTCCAAAATTCGGTGTAACGACGAAAAGTGACCCCTGTAGAATATTGACCCGGGGGTCAAATTTCTACGGAGAAAACTGACCCAGGGTCAGTATTCTATGACAAGAAGGGTCCTTTTTCTACAGTAGAAAACCATTCCAGACCTGTAGATCTACGACCCCCCACACGTTGAAAACTGACCCTATAGAATTTTGACCTCGCTTATAAACTACATAGAAATCAGAGGGGATACGTGTAGCATTCAAGGGGAAGGGGGCAGCGAAAGCATATAAAAGATGGATGCGCCTCCCGTTTTACACACACACACACACACACACACACACACACACACACACACACACACGCGCACACACACACATATATATATATACAGTTTGAACATATATATATATATATATATATATATATATATATATATATATATATATATATATATATATATATATATATATATACAGTTTGAACAAAGCGACGTCTTTGCTTAACTTAAACTAAAAGTACTCGTCAGCTTGCCTTATGGTGCCCGTTCGCTAAGCCATTTTAGGGTTGTGTCTCCCCCTAAAAGGTACATGCATGAGGATGCGTTTGGTTGCGCTCCCTTTTTGCATAACTATAAAGACGGTAATGATGCGACAGCTCGCGTCTGTTCGTTCTGCTGAATAGGCCTCACCATTTATAGAAGATGATTTCATAGACAAACTTACATGTTTATAATGACCTATGTATGTACAAGTATTGCATATTTTTAGAAGAAAAACCCCAGAAGACAGATGTGAAATTTCGACGAATAAAGGGGATATTTTAAAATTAATATCTGTTCTATATAGCTATAGTGAGTGTCTAACAACCGAACAAAACACCGTCACACCGACAGACTTATGTTACATGTACACATTCACTTTTTGTGAATTAGGACTTTTGGTCTCAAATATGTATTGGTCTCTACAAAAAATTTTGGCGTCAGTTTTATTTTCATATTTTCTTTACATATTTGATGATTTTATTGATTTTAAGTTCAATACACATGAAACATCACACCTCTGAACTTTTGACATTAAAAACAAGAGAAGTCATCTAAGGTACCCATTGTTATGTTTGTCAAGCAAAGGGTTCTCAACATATTGGTCATGCAACACTTCGTTTACCGGTCGATGTCCAAAGAAGTTTGATCTTAGGCATCTGGAAGAAAATGTTCTCCAGACATTAAGTCGACAATATGTAATGGATATATGCCGAAAACAGTTCTGTATGAAAAAATATAAGACAGTTTCGTGGCCCGTTAGGGCCGATAACAGTCTGATATCTTTTCATACAGAACTGTTTAAGGCATATATCGTACTAAACCACTGCCATTGAATTTCATTGTTGATTTACCCGAGACAGTCCGATTTTGAAGGATATCAGTCTGTAACCACTGGTAACGGTCTGATATTAAAAAGCTCACTAATATTGGACTGTAACAGGTAAAATTTTAGACTGCTGGAACAAAGGAATGACATCACAGCAGTGTATCCAAATAATTTCCACCCTTGACCTCATAACAGGAGTCAATGTCGTTTTAACTGTGCACCAAGTGAGATGGGAATCTAGCATAGGGTTATAAATATATTGATCGAAAAGCGCTTGGCATAATGGTCGATGTTCAAAAAGGTCCTTTTTTTAAAGAGGAGGGGTAACAAAATGATTTGCAAAGAAAAGACGTGACTCGATTACAAAACTTTTGATTGAAGTTAGTCGTAAAGTAAGACAAGAAGGTTGTTATTTCATTGCAGCGACAGAGAAAACATAACGCCTTGAAAATTTGAAAAGATACCTATTTAAATGAGTGGAAGGTTAAAGAAGAAAAAAATGTCTAACATGCACACGCTATGGAATCAGAAGAAACAGGGAAAGGAGTGAAAGTAAATATGAAAAGCGTTGATCCAAATGAAAAAATACTAGAAGAACAAGGGTTACACTCTCAGCCCTGCATGCACATGCCTCACATGCACAATGACATCAAAGGGAATATGGAAAGGAGTAAAAGTAAACTTGAATAGCATTGATCCAAATGAAGATATGCCAGAGAGAAACAAAGGTTACGACCTTAGCCATGCAGGAGTTCCATGTAGGATGTATCCCGATCAATAGCTCACTATTTTCTCTGGAATACTGATGCTTCCAGACTTATCGATTTCATCACAGCCATGTTCGCCAAGGATAGAAATTCCAGATTTTTGACAGTTTTGCTATTCAAGCAGTACACTGACAAAAGAGCAGAATCTTGCTGAATTTAAATAATTTACAGAATTTTTAGCCGGCCTTCTTGTATATGACCTTTTATGTATAGAAAACAAACAGTACTTGAACTACAAAATGTAATAAAAGCCTTTATGTTTGCATTCAGAAATAATCGAAATGTCTCAACATGGATGATTAAAGGCGGCTATTTCGGCGATTATGTTAATCTAATCGAGAAGCTGTCTACAACGTTATGAACCCTGCTCCGGTTTTGTTTCTCTAGATTCGTTTGATAATTGCTTTTGAAAGAATTACATGCACTTCTTATATTTATTATTGTGAACAAGTTGTTGTATCTCACAAGGTTCGATCTCCATTTTTCTGTATACGGATCAATTCATAGTCAAATCGAATAAAAGTTCGTGTAAGAAGTAAAACGGTTCATTTGTTACAAGATCAGGTAGTTAATAAATGAATATAAACATAGCAGATGGGATGGGGGGGGGGTAGGATTATTCCGAGAAAACGATATGCTGAAACATAGCTGAAATGCTAGACAATAAAGACATAAATTTTTAAAGTTAAATTGTGTTTTTCATTAAGTTTAAAACTAAAGGATATCCAATTCAAGCATTTTAAACTTCCAACCCGGATACAAAAATGGAGTGCTTCACTGTACATTGTGATTTTTACGTTCGCTTTGATTTTGTATTGCTTTATAATGCACCTTTGACCTTTTGATGCAGAAAACAACACTTTTTATTTACATTATGTGTTCGTAGTATTTGAATGAAGAGTGGGGTGAAAGAAAGAAATAGAATAAGAAAGACGGATACTAGAAAAAAAATGCTAGACGGAAATGTAATAGTCTGAATAGAAATGATTTCTTGTTTCAGTCTTTATCAATCTTTTGCAAGATGCGATTAATTAACGTAGTGATTTCCAAGAATCGTTAATTTCTATAGAGATGCTAAAGTGAGCATGCGTCAATGGACTGTTACATAATAATGCAGTGACTAAACAGGAAAAGATGTGTACTTGTAACAGTATGATGTAACAACATATTTAAGAGGAACAATCTATCAAACAAAAAAGTTTTCTGTTCCAGATGTCTTGAATGGATTTGACCTTAACAAGATACAACATATACATCATTTTCACGTGATTGATGTCACCCAATCAAAATTGATAATTTTGAAACTTAATGATAAAGTGGTTGCTTCACAAATCTATTGATATTGATACTATCAGTCGAACTGCAACGAAGGATCGTTACCGCGCGTTTCAACCAGTTTTGTTTTTACAGATTCAACAGTATTTGAATATAATGATAAATGTTAATTGTTTCTTAATTTCATGTACAATAGTTTTTTTCATTCAACCAACTATTGAACTATATAAATGATATTGAGACGACCTTATGAAGATATGAGAAGTGTTGCTAAGATGGTGTTTGGTGGCACTAAGGTGGCTCTAAGATTTTTTACTTTATCCCACAAACAGTAAACCATAGTTGTTGACAACAGTTTGCATGATGACACTGTCTTTGTTTGCCACTTTCCATGGTTATGTACGGTACCCGTTGGTTTTGGTCCCCATTCAAATATAGATGTTATACATTAAAAGTTTAAAAAGAAGATGGGTGAATAAGGCGTGTAAACTGCCTCTATGAGGATAGATAAGATATTATAAAATTAGAATATCAACAAATCTCATAATTTTAAAAAAAGAATATTAAAAACAATATATTTACAATAACATCGATTAAAACCCTTGAATATGACAAATACATGTCAGTTTGTATCCCAACAATTGAACGTTTTAGAAAAATAATACAAGTCCGTAATTCGGGATCGAAGTCTCATATAGCAAACAATGGAGTTTGTTGTAAATGAAATGGCTCAGTTGTTAGAGTACCAGACATTAGGTAACATTTTAGAGCTAAGGTTTTTAGGTTGTGGGTTCGATGCCACCAAAACTTTATAATTTATTTTTTTCTTATCGTTTGTTAAAATATTCAAAACTGAATATATAGTTAGAATTTGTCCTTTTGTAAACTTGTATAATAACATTATCAAGTATATTTAGTTGGAGGAAGTTGAAATGATATTTTACGACTAAACCAAATGGGCATTCGCGCTATATTATTCCCCCATCTTCTTTAGCATAATTTGTAATAATTAGTTTAAATTGATTTTGTAAACTTTTAAAACAACACAGACACTGCTAACTGTTATTGATGTGAACAAAATCATTCGCATTTATTTCACATGAAATTTGAATTTTTCACTTTATATGAATTTAAAGTGAATGTCTTGTGGAGAATAACCATTTGAATTTCACCTGTAAAATTTAATCTGAATATATGCAAGTGACAACCTGTGTCTAGTTATTGAATTGCTTAGTTCTGAACATTCTTCAGTCATAGACAGACATCGGTCCTCTGAATACTACGAACTTTTGATGCATTTAAAGATTATTTTCTATTCTTTTTCGCTGTAAAATAGTTCATTACACTAGGAAATCACAACCAAAACAAGGCGCTACTTTAGTATCATAAAATTCGTTTATCAAAAGAAGGGTGTCTGAATAATAATGAATAGTATATGTACAGTATACTAAGTGCATTGTATTGTTGTTTTTCCAAGACGTGTCCTCGATGTCTTGAGATTAATTAATGTCCATACATGTTTTATTGTGAGAGGATCTCAGCCAACTGAGGTCGATGATATTTTATGAAAATTGAATTTACGGTCACATCAACCAGGCAACACCAGGAGTTCTGGGTCCACTATGACTGTTGACCCTATATAAATTGAGAAGAGCGGACATGAATAGTCAGTTGAAGAAGGCTATATGCCTGCCCACTTTTCTAACGAGATAAATACTGTGGTCTTTGACACGGAGAGGAAGTGGTCACGATAACTTAAACCTATGTACTAAACAGTAGAAAAGTTACATGTAACAGCTGTGTAACAGACCTAGCAGTAGCTTGTTATTTACCCGACATAGCTGACATTACACCTGAATACACGCGCGTGCAAATTTTCTACTATCAGAAAGCACCCACAGAACATTGTTTAATTTAAAACCATGTGCGCAATTTTTCAACACTGCGTAAAATGAGCAAAAGTTTAAAAACAAGTCGATATCAAAAGTGGGACAGATCATGCAGTTTGCTGCATTCTTATCCATGTCTGTGCAATGTGATTATATAATAATTTTTTATCAAGTACTATGTTATTTTGTAATGGTATCCCCTTGTTAAATTATGCAAAATACTTCTTTCTTGTAAGCGTTTTTTAAACTCCACAACCAATTTTTAACGCAAAAACGTATTTATACTCAAAATGTATTTTGCGCTCAATTTAAAAACAAAACTGATATGTATTTCACATACATGTATCATTTTATCTTTTGACAGTAATGTTGCCGCCAATGTGTACTGTATAAAATACAAACAAAGCAATATGTGACTAGTAATCCAGTGCCGCGTGTTACTTCTGAAAATGTTAATTATTAGTATCGTTCTCATCTTTTTTTTTCAATTTGGTTACAGTAAATACATGCATCTTGAAAAGTTAACAGAATTCAATGACATTTTAATGCAATTCCCTTGAAATGATGAAATGATACTGATTTATATATTCATAAAATAATTTTTTTTGAATTCATACGTCAAGCTTTATGTAAGCATTTGAAATTCCAAATATGATGCTTAAAAAACATAATGTAGAGTTAAATCATAAACAAATACTAATTATACCCCTCTCTGTCAGCACTCGTCTTTGTCTGTCTAGAAAGTCTGTCTGACTAAAAGAGGTGGCATTTAAATCAACTTGAACTCTGTATTAAAGTCTATGTCTTTTTCAGGTCAAGGTCACTTATTAAGGAAGAAAACCTTAGCTGTCATTATTACTGCGGTTACACCCCCCCCCCAAAAAACCCCACAAAAACAAACGAAAACATTGACCTCTGTGTACGAACTGTTAGTAGTTTACGTAACTATAAACAGGTTCATTAACCGAGCGAGGAGGTACAAGATGTATAGATAGAGCAGCGGAGAATAAGAAGTATAGCAGCCCAAACTTATACAGAGCTATAACAACATAGGGTATAACAACATTGGATTGGGTATTTATAAGTGTTTGGCTTATCACCACATACAAGCATCAAGTATTTCTTAATGTAATGTACATAATCAAAATAACGTGTAAGTTAAGAAATGTTTCATTTGTTTATTTTCAATTAAATTCGTGTAATTTGAGCCACTTTTATAAATGATTACGGTATCCTACAGCTAGCAGGCCCCCCCCCTTATTTTGAGCATTACTGACTACGATCAGATTGTTTTGAAAGAATGAATTTTTCTTTCAAAGGAGTGCCCTGAAACACATTACTGTGACTTTTCTAAAAAGTAAGACTATACCGGTTATACTTGTATCAGGCATACAACTAAGTTTCAAAAGTTTCGTGTCAATAATTTGCACTGATTCTTGATTGAAATAGATTGAAGCGATGCACCACCATATCTTGATAATAAACTGACCATTGTCACACTTTCTTTGTTATAAGCTACAGAACTTGAACATTGGAGTTAGGTAAGGAGAACGTTTCTTGTCAAGGTCAACAAAGGAAAAAAGTTCAGACGAGTAAGGCATGTATATAAAAGATTGTAAACCATTCTTATCTTTACCAGAAAATTGACATGTCGTGTTGATGTCGATGGAAAGGATAAGTACTTATACCTGGAGCCCCAAGAATTTATCAGATGAATGATGTTAAAAATATCACGAAGATACATGTATTTATAAAAACAAAACATTATAAATAAAAAATATCCATAGATTTTAAGTATGAATTTGCAGCTCCATTGAACTATGGAAATAGCGAAAACAAATCTTAGAAAAGAAAAATGCCAAGTCAACATCGCTCATTATGATCAACAAGGACGAGGGGAATAATGTTGTCCCTACCTGCAATGAGAAATTCATCGTCAAACAAAACTTGTTTGTCTTTTGAATTTGTATCCATTTTCAACTCGAAATCAAGGAGCCACAAAAGCAAGATCTTTCGGGAAAGTTGCTAATAATTATGCAGGAGGATCTCTTCAAGCTTTTCTATGCAAACAATGTACCTCTGATGAAAGAACACTCGGTTATAAGACTAGTACTGTCGAGTATTGCTTATGTACTCTTGGGTAATAGGACATAAATTGTTATTTTTAGATTGCAAGGTAAAACACATTTCTGTTTTGATCACGAAGAAATGCAAAGGCATGCTTTTGTTTGGTTTGTTGGCCTCACTAATGCCTTGATATTATTTTTGGCAAATTACGATGTTGATGTTTTGGTGTCATTCCATGTTATTATACTTCAGTGTATTACCATTTTGAGGAACATGGTAAACAATAAGTGAGATGGTGGTGCTCAACTGTGTATACTGTTTGTCATAGATAGGTACATGGTAAATGAAAGAATGTAGATCACAAGCGTGTTAGTAATAATTAAAGATTTCAGATTGTTTTATAGTAGAAGAATCTGTGTTTCAAACAAGAGGAAAAATCGCTCCAAAAGAGGGAAGGTGAGCCGTGTCTAGATAACATAAATACCTCATATATTAACCTAAATTATATATCCAATACTCATACATGTACACGAGGAAACAAAAAAAAAATTTCAGAGAAGGGGATTACGGGTGACCGACATAAAGATACGTCGCAGTTATAGGTAAACTAACTGAAATCCATTACATCTCTATTCACTGATAAATCGTAAAATGCTCCAAATTCTGCTTGCAATTAGAAACATGTTGCATTAAAGTGTCCCCAACCTTCCACCAAGTTGACAATACATAATATTATACTTTCATGTTAAATACTGAAATCTGATTGGTTTAGGCGCAGTTGATAATCCGTTCTATTACCCTCAGCGTTAGTAACACACTTGGCAACGGGTAACGCAACGAATTGTTACAAGCGCGTAAATAATGCGTGTACGGTTCGCCGTAGAATTCACGTCATTTCTATATAAAACAGTAAAATTTTCTCTAAAAATAAGAAATTCAGTATGATAAAATAAATATTGCCTGTTTGGGAGGGTAACAGTTGAAATTGACGATCCTCGAAAACCATTGTCAACCTCCGCTTCGCGTCGGTTGACAATGGTTTTCTCGGGATGTCAATTTCAACTGTTAACCTCCCAAACAGGCACTATTTATATAGTGGAATTCGAACCAAAGTTGTAAAGAACGGCTTGTTCAGTGGTACACAGCTTTTTTCAGGAGTAGACCCGCTTAACTTAATTTGTCTTATGTTGCATGAATTCATACCATCGCCATTAGCTGCAGGTCTGTAGCTCCCGGTCTGAAAAAATTCGGATGGACGAGCTGCAGGTCTGTAGCTCCCGGTCTGAAAAAATTCGGATGGACGACCTGGGAGCTACAGTTCCTCCCATAGTAAAAACCTACGATTTACGGCGCACAAAAAACGGCGCTAGTTTTGGACTGATTAACCTTATTTCCACACAAATTCTGTGAAAACAATTAGTACCATTAAATTTTTCAGGAAATTTACTACTGATATTGTCACTTTACTTGCCTCTGATATTCTTTTAAACACCATCACAAGCCCCGTAAAGTGAAGTGGTGCAGTTTGTTTATATGGGAAAATGGCTACTCTCGATCTCGACGTAAATTAATATACTTCATTTTTCAAGGTCGGTTTATAGCATGTTTAAGAGAAACTCTGAGTCAAGTAAAGTGACAATATCAGTAGTAAATTTCCTGAAAAATTTAATGGTACTAATTGTAACTTTACTAACTTAAGAATAGTTGTCCTTTGAATTGACGTCACATTGTTATGTCTGGAGCAGAGTAAAAAAACGTCAAGATTTGCTCAAACCTCTGAGAAAGAAAGGGACAAAACGTTGGAAATTATATAGCTACAAAGCATTGTATTAGTAAACAATGGTGCAGCAAAGATTTTCAAAGACAATTTGAAATGTTAGAATGAGAATTTTGAAGAGTTCGACTGTGTTCAATTGGACGATAGAAAGCCACTTTTACATGGATTTTTGAAAAATCATCGCTTCTTGAGCAATAAGTGTCTCACTTGATCGTCCCCGGGTAACAAAACACTTACTAGGTTTGTTACTGATTGACTATGGAAATATATCGGGTTGATCAATCTCATAGACGGCTCGGTTTCGCTCGCCGTCTATGAGATTAATCAACCCGATATATTTCTGTAGTCAATCAGTAACAAACATAATAAGTAACAAATGACAAGCACATTTAAAAAGTTGTTACAAACTTAGTTCGTCTCCCAATCAATATCAAATTCAGAAACTTTGTTAATTCGCTATGATACATTATAAATTGAAAGTATATTGATGTAATTTTCATAAGTAAATGTATGAAGTTTCATAACTGATATTGTATAGAGTAGCGGTTCCTTGTTTTGTTATCTTTTCAGGCATTCTGATTATCTATTACCATCTGCATCTATATAAATTCCGTGGGAAGGAATGTACAGAGGTATACGTCATTAGAGGAGTTCAAATTAACGATACAACGTGTAAGAACATTTCCTGTATAAATAGGTTCTTTTTAAATAATACAACCTTGAAATCCTTAAACTAAATAGCATCTATACAAAGATACCAGTAATTGCGTTTGGGAAACTGTGAGTCAAAGTCATGATATTGTGGTAAGATATTAAATGAAAAAGAATATACCTGTATTGGTGCCCGTATTACACACCATATAGCAATGATACCAAGATAGCAAAGGCGGTGGTTTCATAAACTTAATTAAATTTTGCACTTGTTTGAAACCCAATGAATGAAAGATCGCGCTAAAACAAGCACTGCACCAGACCACCTTGTTATTTTCGTCAATTCTTATCGTATGATTTGTAAAACATGCATATGTATCTTGATTTGTACAACCTTGTTGGTTGAAAAATACAATTTAGATACCGGCACGTTGGGAGCTGAAGTTTTTGGGGTTTTCTTTTATATCCTTGGCAGTATGCAATTGATACTATATGTGTCATTTACATCAGCAGTTTATGAACTAGGACACAATACGGTACATGTATTTCTTCTGGGAGTCCCCAACCAAACCCCGTCTTGCTTTTATTTTGAAGCCTGTCTCTTTATTCAGACAACAATGTGGTTTTCACAAATACAGGGTACGGAGGGAAATGTATATTTCAATCGATTTATTGAAAATAGAATGAAAAAAAAAAACGACCATTGACTATTATAAACCTCAGGTTGTAGTATTATTTTCACTTTGAAACAATAGTTACATGTATCATGCCAGAGGCCTTCTTAATCGATTTTGGCTGACGTTTTCGTCGAGTTCTTTCATACAACGCGGAGTAGACCTTGATACCTGTGAATGACAATGTTGAAAATGTGTGCGAGTTTGTCAGCAACGGAAGAATTCGTACACCGCTGTTTCAATTGGCTCAAACATCAACTTGCCAAAACAAAGGGTTTTCATGAACTCTATATTGTGATATAACAAACGAAATAAAACATGAATCATTCACCATACGCTAAAATGCTCTGAAAGAACATTAAAAAAAGTGTTTATTGATCTGAAATGATCAGCATGAAATAGTTTTCAAAGACAGTGCCATATACATCACTGTCGTCCAGTGTTTTATGATCAACACGTCATGCTAATCGACAATTCTTATCATGGATTATAGGCAATAGAAAAAAGTCTACAAGAAGTCTGTCATAAGAGCTATCTACTTTGCAAACAGCTCCAATTTAAATTTTAAATCTAACAAGAGAATTAAAAGCTGTCTATGTGACTGCAAACCGGGTTTTCTTTTGTGTGAACAGTATCCATAGTCCAATTGTCAACCCTGAGTTGATAAACACTACTTATACAAAGAAATGGGGTACTCTATGCAATATTTTGCCAAAAATTAACAAAGTTCAACAGGTGGTATTTTTTCCCCATAAATTATCCAAAAATCAAAATCCTAGTAATTATTATGCACAGCTCTGATATACATGTATGTACAATTGATCTGCAAAACAACAACTTCGAAAACTAGGAGTTATCCGTACAATAGGGATACTATCACCATGTAAAATGTATATTTTACATGTTGCAAACATTTTCTATAATTTTAGCTTGTTGGTAAATTAACATTATTTACTTTTCGTAATTCTCGTGAAATTCCTCCTGACTGAATGTGATAGAATGTAAATTAATGTTTATTAAACTTCTTAACTGTAACAAAGAAATAGGACATCAAAGTAATCAAGTGTAGCTTTAGGAAATATACTTATTAGAAAGACGGGATTAAAGGACAATGGTTTCAGCTCACATCTGTATGTTTGACACTTATAGAGTTAATGCAATTACATAACAATTAGCGGATTAACGCAGGTGAATAAATGGGCGTGTACCTGGGCGATGGTCAGTTTAGGGATAAAGAAATATTCTCTGATTGGATGATTTATACATGTCAATTATTTAGATGGCCATGCCAGTAGAATATTATATGTTTTATATATGAAGTCTAAGAAAGAGTTCAAGAGTTAGAGGTTAAGAGTCAAGTTACAAGTCGTCGGCCGTCTCATCCGTTACGTTTTTCCTCACTGTCATATGTAGGTTATATTAAGTTAAAATTATTAATAAGCGAGTTTTCCCCTTTTTAATGTGTACGGAGTGGAGAGTAACTGTCTGTATAATTGTGTTATTAACTAGAATAAATGTGGAAAATACAGCGAGTGTTGAGCTAATTCCCTAGTAATCGCCCGATACGGAAAATACCACATACGGTACAAACCCGGCGGTTATAATACCCTACATGTATATGCAATATCATGCCAAAGCCAAAAAATGACAAAGTTCAACAGCTGGTATTATCAAATTATTAAAAATCCAAATCCAAGTAATATGCACATCTCTAATGTATGTACAATTGATCTGCAAAACAACAACTTCTATTCAATATTTTGACAAAATTAACTAAGTTCAATAGCTGGTATTTTTTTCATGAATTATCCAAAAATGTATGTAGAATTGACCTGTAAAACAACGGTTTTCTATCTTGAAAAGTATAGGAGGATTTACTTGTACAATAGGGATACCCTATATATATATGCAATATTATACCAAAAAAAGACTAAGTTCAAAGGCTAGTATTTTTTCATAAATTAATAAAAATCAAAATACAAGTAATAAGCACATCTCTGATATATGTACAATTGATCTGCAAAACAACTTCCTGTCTTAAAATTTTAAAATTTTTAGAAGTTATCCGTACGATAGGGGTACCCTTTTGGCAGCCGCCCGCACGCTCGCCATTTTCACCATTTCAAAATGGTCGTCAAAATCTAAATTAAATTCAATACCAAATAAAAAAAATGGACGACCAGGTCGTCCATCCAATTTTTTTTCAGATTGGAAGCTACAGACATGCAGCTTAGTCATGGCATAATTTTTTGCTTCAAAATTTGAAGTTGTACTTTGTATTAAGGAGGAAATTTTACATCCGGATACTCTCATTTCTTTTGCAATGTAAATCTCCGTAGACTTTTAATTTCTAGCCGTGTATTGAAAGCTAACAAGCTAGAAAAGGAGTATCAAAGGAGAAATCTTAGGATTTTTTTTTTTATATTATGGAATGAACGTTGTTTGAACCCTGAGGTGTTTATAAATATCGATGCGGTATGGGCATTATACTATGCAGTAAGGGCATTTAATATACATGTATGTTTTGCTTTGAGAATTTCATTGAAATTCATTCAAAATCTTTGCAATAAGGACATAATTATATGCATTGCAGTGATGACATTATTCAAGTTGTTCAATTTTTTTGCAATTCAACCTCATTCTAGTAATTTGAGTGAACACGATATAATTAAATACTTATCCTTTGCAGTAAGAACGTAATTAAACCTTATATACTGAGTACTTTGCAGTGAGGAGGTAATATTACACATTGGAGTGAGGATGTTTTATTCAACTTTATTTTTTTTTCTGTGTTTACGATATACCGGTATATGATATATATACATTAAGGGCATAATATATGTTTGCATCGATCGGATTTCATTCAAACTCATTCATAAACTTTGCAATAAGCACATCATATGCATTGCAGTGAAGACATAATTCAAGCTTGTTCAAATTTTTTGCAATTTAACCTCATTCTAATAATTTGAGTGATCCCGATATAATTATATACTTATCCTTTGCAGTAAAAGCGTAATTTAACCTCATTTATTATTAGTGAGAATGTAATTCGACCTTATTTATAAATACACTTTACTGTGTGGAGTAAAATTTTAGTAATGGCATAATTAAAATCAGAAAAAGACTTTGCAGTGAGAACGTGTTTTATATAATATAATTCATTTACCATAGAGTGAGGACTCAATTCAACCTCATTTGTATATTATACATTGAAGATGTACTGAAAAGTTCAACATTTTTCATAGAGGACTAATATACTGTATACTGAAGACTGTCCCAAAATTACGTAGACAAAGCACTATAGCTGCAGGTCGTCCATCCCATTTTTTCCAGACCGGGAGCTACAGACCTGCATCTAACAGAGCACTTTACTTAAAATTTGTTAACTGCACCTCTCTAAAGATATAAGCTAGGTATCAGTACCTCTAAACTGGTTAATCTGAAGCAACTGCAAACCACGGACAACGTATGACAGCTGCAGGTCATAAAACATAAAAGACCAGCTCACTTTTGATCGCAAACTTACTTTTGCAGATGGAATACATGTATATATATAGTGGAATAGAGAGATTGAGAACAAAAGTGAGTTCGTCTAAGTTTTATTGCCCCAGGGCCAGCAGTCGTTGCGTCAGCAATTTGCATTTGGAATTGAAGTGTAATAGACACAAAAAATCAAGAGAGAAAAAATAAAACATTTAATCAGTCGCAGTGCCGAAATTACAAAATAAATTATTTATGTAAGTTTTAACAGTTCTTTATTTTCGTATCGCAATGCAAATTTGAATATTTCATCGTCTATTTATCGGAAGGCTTGCATACAACATTAAGTATCCGTTGTTCCTGCTTATATAAATAAATGATACTTTTGGCGAATATAAATCATTTCTACTGGGTCAACGTACGTACAAGAGTCGGCCGACATCCCGTTAACGCCAGAGAGAACCGGTTTTCGTTGGATTTTCCATCTCGAGAAAGGTGTACTTATGTACTTAGTTTTGACCATTTTGTCGTGTCTGTCTCGTGATCCCATTTTCGCGTACGCAACATTCTGCATAAAAATGTGCATTAAGTGTAAATTTTCAGTGCAATTCATAGTTATACAAATGAGATGTAATTTATTCAGATAATGCACTTACTACTGCGCATATAATTAAGAAAATGGCATACAGATGTCTTAAAATTAGGATTGAGGAAGTTTTTTTTTTCTTTTATGGACACCATCAATTTGGACAAATTTATGATCAAATAAATTTGTTTGTCGGTAGTTTACATTTGTATTTATCCAAATAATCATATCACATGACCGTCAATTTGAATTGTCAAGAGGTTTACGAAAGAAAAAATGTATCTTGTCTACTTTACCATATTTCAGTGAAGCTATCACTCAGCGAGCAGGAAAGGCATATTTCTGTTAATCTTGAAACCTATTAAAAGATCAAAAGAATAAACAGGTGAAAAGCTGTAAACTTGACAGCAAACCGGGTTTTCTTTAATGTGAACTGTATCCATAATGTATTTGATAAACACTACCTATCGAGAGAAATGGAGTACCCTATATGAAATATTCTGCGAGAAAATGACTAAGTTCAACAGCTGGCATTTTTTTCATAAATTATCAAATATCAAAAAAAAAAAGGATGCGCATCTCTAATATATGTTCAATTGATCAACAAAACATCAACTTCCTATCTTGAAAACTGTATGAGTAGTTATCCTAGCTGAAGGTCTGCAGCTCCCGGTCTGAAAAATTTGGATGGACGACCTCCATCCGATTTTCTTCAGACCGGGTGTTACAGACCTGTAGCAAGAGTTATCCGTACAATAGGAATACTTTTGGCACCCGCCCGCTATTTTAACCATTTTAATAACTGGATTTTTCCTTTGGAAACCCCGTTTAAAAATTAGAGGGATGTTTTTTATCTCCATTTTTTATTCGTTCACACAAACGAATTCGAGCTAATTTAATGCCTAGATTCATAAGCGGTAGAAATGGTAAACGTCAGAACGATTTTTAATTTTAAATGAATATCCTATTATATTTCTTTTCATAGCTAAAAATGATTTTGATCCTTATGTATGTAGCAAAAAAAAAAAAAAAAAAATTAAAAACACAAAAAACACAAAAAACCATCGGCCACATTGCTCACATGAGCAACAATAGCAATAGTAAATTCAGCTTTATGGAGTTATATACAAAATATGTGGACAATGTAAAAGAATGGATTCTTTATAAAAAGGTTTCTAATTTTTGTGTTAAACATTGAGCCCCTTTTGTAACAGGATGATTTTATAGTTATATCACATATTGAGCATTGCAGTTCTCAAGATCTTAAACAACTGTTTCTATATATAAACCTACATCAAAATTTGAACCCCTTGTGTGGCTCAAGAATCGTCCAGAGGGTCCTTTCTAAAAAAAAAATGACAATATGTCAAAATGCTTGCATATAAGTACATGTAATACCATACATTATAACATAAGAGTTTTTGAGAATTGTTTATAAAATTTTCCAGGTAAAAAATTGATCTTTCAATGTGGTCCCAACCTACCCCCGAAGATCATGATTTTGAACAAACTTGAATCTATACTACCTGAGGATGCTTCAACACAAGTTCAGCTTTTCTAGCCGATCAGTTTTTCAGAAGAAGATTTGTAAAGATTTTTCTCTATATATATTCCTATGTAAAAATTCGATGATTTGAACAAACTTAATTCTACACTACCTGAGGATGCTTCCACACAGGTTTTAACTTTTCTTGCTGATTGGTTTTTGAGAGAAAAAAGGAAGATACCAACAAATTTTCAATAAATGTAATTTTAAATTATCTCCCTTTAAAAGAAAGCGTGGCCCTTTATTTTAAGAAACTTGAATCTCCTTCACCTAAGAATGCTTTGTGCTAAGTTTGGTTGAAGTGTGTCCAGTGGTTCTGGAGAAGAAGTCGAAAATGTAAAAAGTTCACGACGACGACAACAACGACAGACAACGGACAAATTTTAATCAAAAAAGCTCACTTGAGCTTTCCGCTCTGGTATGCGTAAAAAAAACCCAAATCAAATCACCCCCATAAAAAAGGAGAAAAAAAAAGAAGAGAAATAAAGAGTTAGACAAAGAAAAATAAAAATCCCATACAACTTCACGCGACTGTCTGCCATTTGCTTCGGAAAAAATAGAATTAATATGCAATAAATGAATGTTACATATGTCAAGAGTGAAGACAGCATTAAGATAAATTAAATAAACAGGACCAGCTACGGAGAGTGGAGATATAATTCCTTTAAAAGGGCCCACATGACAATTATAACTGATAAACGTCTGTCTGGTCAGCTCTAGAAATAAATGACCCCCTCTCTGGAGACACAGAATCACTAGGCTGTAAAACTTGTGTGTGATAGAGTGTCATATTATTGACGTCATTGTCATCTAGATTTTTATTTTATTTTCACATCTTTATAAAAAAAAAATAAGATGTTGATGAATTGTTTATATTTAATCAAGTATCTTTAATAGTGCCGTCTTAATATTAAATGTAAATACATGTATGCATTTTGGCTATGCAAATAAGACAAAACAAAATGGAATGTCATATGACAATTTTTTACAATCATCTATGTTTTGAAAATAGAATACGTCTTTTTGCGATATAAATATTCTAAAACCTTCATAATCGAGATCCTTGTCAATTAGTGAAAGTTTAGGCATCCACTCCAATGACAAATTATCGGACTTCTGACTATTGATAACTAAAAATTGCATAGATCATAGAAATAGTCATGTTTATTACATTCCTATTTTTCTGAAAATGGACAGCCGATTTTATAAACTCAAAAATGTTTCCCAAAATCTGCGTGATCCACCGTCCGCTTTCATGTTGATTTAAATCGCCGTATCTTACATAACAATTGTTTCAACCCTATATACGATTGAAAAAAATTAGCTTACAAATACGTTTCCGAAATATAAACAAACAAGATGGGTTTTTTTTCTGTACCATCTGTGTCAAACAAATGTTTTCGTGGTCTACAATAAATAAGTCGCTTTGCAAATATTTCATAACGTGCATTTAATGAAACATTATAGGGAACAAAGTCACAAACATGTGTCTTAATTGTTACAAATTAGTCGGTGCTCGTATTTAATTTTGTTCACTTTTTGATGAAGTAACCTTTTATGTTCTGTCTTTTTACTGCCTAATGCACTGTACTTTTTCTCCACGAGCAGTTAGTATCTTAGTTAAATACAAGTAAAGGAAATCTCTGATTCGCCCCTTCCCCCAACAGTACTAAAAGGAGAGTTTATGATATGCAAATCTCTCAGTTGAAACTATAACTGTAAATCAAAGTGTAGTAAATTGTACTACTGACTGGTGTGTACAAGATGGATATCGGCTTGGTCGCGACCTGTCCTAATAACCGGATAAAAACATCGACCTTGACTTTCTTGGGTTTTTTTCTCGAAACAGGCAAAAAATCAGGTGTAGGTTATAACGCAGATTTTTGAGAAGGTTATATATTCTACTACATGTATCACGCGACCGAGTGCCGCATGTCGTGCAAGATAAGAACAGGTTACAGAGTGTCCCACATAAAATAAAACTACATATTCTTTTTTTTTATTTTTCTTTCTCTTCGCTTTGTTTCTTATTTTATTTTTATATTTTTTATATCTGTTTGGTCTATTATACTTATTGGCACCTTATGATATCTTAAGTTTTTTTTTTTTTTTTTTTTGGTTTGTTTTTGTTTTTTTTTTAACGATTAGAGCCAACGTTTTTTTTTTTGTTTTGTTTCTGATACCGTAGTTTACCGTGTTCTGCTATATATGGCCGTATGTTTGTGGCCCCTAAATCATATCTAACGTTTCCCGAATACCAAGAAAACTCCTAACCAAGGCCTAACAGCTTCATCTTAATGCTACATGTTAACTTCAAGTTAATAAACCCCATTGACAATAGGCGAACTTTCATCACATCTCACAATCAACAAACAAGACACTGAATTCATGGTTGCGTCTAAACTTTCAGTCTTTTGAGTGCACAGGACTAAAAAATACATGGTATGTTGTTCTCCTGATGATATTATAAATAATATTACACATAAATGGCAGGTTAAGCCATGTCTAGAACACATGGACAAAAATTGAACTGTCTTTCTCAAGCTACATACATGTATCAATAAATTTAAAGAGACAATGACTTTTGAACAACGCTGAAAGAAAAGGGTTGGAGGTTATCTTACATCTTATATATTCTGAATCACAGTAAGGGGTACATATTGTTACATAGCGGCATTTTATTTGTTTACATATTACAATATTGTTGTGTGCAAAAAGTACATCATATATTCATATAATTTGAATTGCATAAACTTTTGTGACGGTTGTCATGCAGAAAAAACGTGAAGACTGCGTGTTTTGAAAGACTTGCCAGGTCTTCTCTCTCGTGGTGTTTTTCATACTTCATTTTCACTATTATCATCACGACCATCATTGCTGTCGTCATAGCTGAGTCTAACAAACTGTGCATCTCTTGAACAAGCGACGGGCAGATCACATTCATAGTTAAGTGTGATGCACTTTTAAACATACTTTAATATTTTTCCATTTAATCTGAAATTTTGCAGATCATCCACAGATGATCTTGACAATAATATAAGTTTTTTTTATATTTTTTTAAAGTAAACATTATGATTCACGCCATTTAAACATTTGTACAGGACGGACAAAGTTCACAAAAGAAAAAATTAACATTCTTAAACAGAAAACGAAGTGTCTGTAGCACATGACAAAATGCAATGAATTAGGTTTACAAATACGTACATGTTTTGTGTAATATTTACATTTTAGCAGTAGGATTATTTACATAATTTTCAGCAGTAGGCATAAAACATGTGGTTTGGCGTACCAACAAAGCCGTACCAACAATACTTTGAATTCTATCTTGTCATATTTCGACAATATTTACCAAATTTGATGGCAAAATTTTATTTTGATAGCTGAAATGCTAAAATGTTCAAATGGGTTGTTCCTATTTACTTTTTGGGATCATCTAAGGCCCAAAATAAAATGTTGCATAACAGTTTATACTTCGAACTTGTGTACAATACTGATGAGCTTATGATAAATATTTGAACATGTTATGTAAATTTGATTAAAAAGCCGACTTGATATAATTAATCACCAACAGGATGTTGGAGGGTTCATTATGCAATTTGACAAATTAGTCTACAGTAGGTGATTTCATTTAGTCTTTAGGCAGATAAGTGTTTTTCAATGGATGAAACTCATAGTGGCAAAATAAGAATATCTTCCATTGTAAAAGATATCATCAAAATTAAAATTTAACATTCTCCGAAGAATCAATATGATTTCGATTAAATTGTAATAAATGTATTCATTAAAAAAAGAAGAAGAAGAATTTATGTAAAATATGTGTGCCGTGGATTAATTTACAAAACGGACTTTATTTTTCTCTGTCAGAATAATGTAAATTGCTCAGAAAACGAATGAGATTGGACGCTAAATCTTAAAAAAAAAATAAACCAATTTTACATTAATTTTGCAAACAAAATGCACGCAAATGGTGCATTTATAAGGATTTCCAGAAATTGCCATGAACTTGTGCTATCTTCTTTATTACTTGTCTTCGTTTATATTAGTTATTATAATAGAAACACCTGCCTCGAAAAAGTATTTAAATGCCATATATAACGGGTTGTTGCTAAAACGCAGAAAGGAAAACGGAAAAAAAAATCGTTTGAAGTTTATCGTTTAAATATGGTATAGATTGTACACAAACTACAGTTTAGTATTTACTTTGTATCATTTATTCATATTTTATGAATGATTATTATCATAAGGTTGCTTATTATTTGATATCATTCTTCCGAATGTCTATCAACTAAATTATTGCAGTCAATTTGCTTTAATAACAAAGTACGAAACGGAAAAATAAAATGTACATGTACACACATTGTGATTAAATAAGCTAGTATAATAACTTTTTAATTATTTTCCTTTTGTAATATTGCTGGAATTATAGTGTAGGGCAGTTGGTTGAAGGTTTGGTTGTTTTATTCATGACTTCGAAACTTGCTTGGGATTTTAAACTCAAATTTAAAAAATCAAAAATGGTATACTCTCATCCACATTGAATTTTTAATGATCCATACTACTTAAAAGATTTAGAGAGTACGGGTAAATGAAAGACACACATGATAAAACGATATAGCATTATTGGGAATAAAAACACGAATTTAGATATGACTCCTTTTGTTTACCTTCGCTATTGTGCATTCCTGCAAATTGTATTTACCAGTATAATCTGAATACAGAGCTAGATATGTTGTTTAGTTTGATAAACTGGGACTAGTGGTCAAAGCATGTACTGTTATTTGGAGAAAATCATACATTTTATATACACAATGTCTGATTCATGGAGTCCTTTACATGAGTTTCATTTAAATGTAGTGAGAGCTATAATTTATCATTTTCTGGGGTGGGTTGGGGTATGTACATTGTATTGATAAAGCGCATATAGTCATGGAGCATATAGGGAATTGATCTTTTCATGAACATGCAGATTTTCAATTTAAGTGTATAGTTATAGCATTGCCTCGTTTGTTTTGTTTTGCTTTTATATATACTATAGAAAGAGTGTTCACATGTGGACATTTCACAAACATCAAAAAAATGTAATCAAGGCTCAACTAGCCCTTTTCTGTCCCAAACAAAAACGGCAATGGTCGGTTTGAGATAAATCCAAGTTTCATCGCAGTCGGATTGCTAAATGCTACTGTTGTCAATTTTTTTTTTTAAATACATAAGGTTGGAGCAATTGTAATTGACTTGAAATTTTGTGTACAACAAAGAGGCGGACACGAAAAATCTGTACATAATCTACATTCTGTAAATATCTTAACCCTCTTTGAAAATGTGATTTTTACACATATTCAGTTTGTTCCAGGATTATAATTATTTGGCTCAACAATTCCTTTTTAAAAGAAAAATTCCTCTTAAATAGATATGTTCTACAGATTCTGGTCTTTGTGCTCTCTGTAGCTCTCCTGTATTTTGTTCAATGGGTAGTTCTGAGCTTAAAGGTTAATATGTGACAACAAAATAAAAAACACTGTTCCCTGATAAATGAGCTCTTACCAATATATGAACGAGGTGTAGTTATGCCAAAACACTACACATTTTTTTTTTCTATCAATATGGATCGGTTTTGAAAAAAATTTCAATATCAGATTTTTAAGATGAGATATGTCGTGTGCATGTCTTGAAGAGAGTCAACCACCCCAGGTTCTAAATGGGGAAGGGGGACTCGAATCTTGTTCTCTAGCAGTTTATACATCCGGAAGAAGGAGATTATAAGAAAGTACAAAACAAAACAAAAATACACCAAAACAAACAGACAACAATATTAGGACAAAAATTATGTACGCAGTTTCCAAAAACTAATTGATTTTGCGTTCCTTTGCTTGTTCAAAAAAAGGGCGGGCGTTGAATTTACAATGTCACCGCGTTTCACCCATTTTTAAAAAAAGTGTTTGCCCCACTTTTTTGTGCCTGTGTCCGTGTGCCCTAGTCAATGAATATTTGCAGGGGGTTAACATTTTAACCATATGTTAACGCTAGTTACACTCCAACAAAGGGGAAAACTTTAAAGACAGGCACGTAGCATCGGGTGGGGGGGGGGGGGCAAGGGAGAAAAATTAACAGTGAAGATTGAAGTTTAAGAAAAAGGTAGAGTACGCTAACTCCCCCCCCCCTCTCCCCACGGATTAGGATTTAGGATTTCCATGATATTCGAGAAGTTGTAATTTCCCCCCCCCCTTTTTTTTTGCTTCACAGCTTGTCAAGATTTTTTGGATCAGTCTGCCCCCTCCCCCGACCCCCAGTTTCAAAACGATGCTACGTCCCTGAAAGATATTATACACATTAGAAAATTTACCTTCTGATATATATACTGTAGCCTATCATGCGAGAAAATCTGCTGATCCATTTTTCAACTACATGGTCTGTAGAAGATTTTGGGCAAATCATACCAACTTTTCAAGCAGACCCAAAAGCGTTTTGTCTCCCCTTGCACGTGACTTCGGACCATCTCGCCCTTTGTCGAACCACTCGGCTACAAATAAGACAAAACGTTAGTATTTACTTATAAATAAAATCTATGGCTTCTTCAGAAAATAAAGTTTGATACATGTATGCAGAAAATCTCAATAGGCAGATGTTAAAAATAGCTCTTTCTATAATAAAATAATATCTTGTCCAACACTTTACAAAGTTATATCCCTTGGCGGCCATCTTGGGGGGAAAAAACCCATTTTTGTAGTTTAGAGGTTTGTAACCTGGTCATTTGACATAAAAAAATCCGTTTCGGTTGTGTAGTTTGATTGCCCCAGGATGGGGCAACCCACAAATCGAAGAAATACATTTGATTCAAAGTGATTTCCTCACAGGACGCCCACTTAGAAGGAGAATGTTTTTTTTTTCTTTTGACCTTTGGGTTGACCCCGCAAAGGGAAACAACTTTTACAAAGTGTGGAGATTTATATAATGCATTTGTACGTGACATGACCGTATTTTCATCTAACGAAAACATGATACACAAACACCATGTAGGCCCTATTCCGAGTAAAATTAATTGAAAAAAACCCCCACTACTGTACAGTACTGTTTATATAAAAACAAAGATTAAATAGACGGACAAAGAAAACGCCAAGTTTGTTGTTGATGCACTTAATTTTTTTTTAAACCTGGTCATAAATTCAATATATTTGTAATTTTAGGAACGTATATAAGGATAATATAACGTACAAGTATATGTCTCTGGTACAAGTAACCTATCGTCTACATTCTGATAGATACAGAATACAAAACCGGAAAAATATAGGTCGATCTTATTGACACTGCAAACTAGAAAGTCTGTTAACCGGAAGTAGCTGATCCATGCTTTGAAGCTGTCTGACAATAACAGTTGTGTCTGATTTTCACACTATCAGCCGTATGCTGATATATTTTTATTGTACTACATGATTGTGAAACTTCAACCATGGTCAAACCGAAGAACAAAAATAAGAAAAATCAAAACGAAGACTCGTAAGTGTACATGAAATGGGATGAAACATACTGCGCTGAACATGCCGAACAGATGAATGAGGGTTACACGTTGAATTGCATGTTCACTGTAGTGGCAATATATCTGATTCCTTTAGAATCACGGCTGTTTTCATTCATAGTCGGAAATTTATGTTAAATTTATAACATATGTATTTTTCAAATTGATTTAAAGTTGTGTTCAACTCGGTGTTTAAATTGTCAATTTGAGAAAATGCATCCAAGAGAAGAAGGGGATGCTGGATATGAGATAAATCAAATGAAAAAAAAAAACCACCAAAAAACTAATGAATAAATGAAGGAAAGGTTATATGGACGTCCACTATCATTCCAATATTGTATGAAGATTTTAAAGGTGATTAAGATTGATGATGTAATAGTGGAGGGGGTAAAGCAGAAATTAGAGAAGTTAATCAGTATAGATGAATGTTATTATTAAAATCAAAATAAAATTTTGTTACCTTTTACTTTGTGAAGATGAAAGTAAGACTTATCAGTGTGTCACTATGTGTGCAATCCATATTATTAAGGATGTCTATTTTTAGCTTTAATATTGCACAACTATCAGAAATATGAGAACAATTTCAGAGGCCATTTCATTTGTAAACTTGGTTTCAGTAGGTATCCTTGTGTTTTGCCTTTTCATAGCTAATGTCAGACTTTGTTTTGATAGCATGTAAAAATACTAGTTTTAAGAACCTTTAAACAGTTCTAGTGATTTGAAATTGAAATTGACTTAAAAACAAATTGTCAGTGCAATATATAAAATATATGTACATAGCTGAATATGAGTTATTCTGTTTTATGACATGTATTTAGTAAATGCAATAACTTATTAAAGTCATTTCCAAATATTTATTGAAAAAAACCCTGATTTATCTTGTATTAGTTTTGATGTACATGTACTTGTTTTAACAGCGAAGACGAAGTTGACTTAGACCCTTTAGCAGGAAATACTGAAGCTCAAGATCCAGCTCCACAAAGTAAACAAGGCGGGAAAAAGAAAAAGAATAAGAAAAAGGATGATTGGTATGAAATTAAATTTATTGTAAGAAATTGATTATACCAATTGCTGTTTAGTGCAAGGAGGTTATATTGTACAGTTCTTAGTTTTGTTTGGCCATATAATTCCAGGGTTTGTTCAGAGTTGTCGAAATTTTTTTATCCTTGTCAGACATCTGGTCTGACACAGTAGAAGTTTCTGTCAGACCAGACAATATTCTATCGGACCAGAAACGTGTATTATTGTAAATAAAGAAAAAAATGCATCAAAAAATAAATTTGTTTGATGCGAGTACAGTTTCATAAATATTCATGTCCTGTCCCTCTGATTACCAGTCTGTTCATTTCACCCTTACTTTCATAATTCATTTCTTTCTTTTCTGAGACGACATCATTTTCAACTCTCTCACTGGCACTCTCTGTCTTTATTACACTCTAACTACTACATTCTCAACTCTTGAATAAGGAAGACCTCGTGGTCTTCCCGAGTTCCAAGATGGCTGATAAGCTGACCGAGCGTGGCTGCACTATAATAATGTATCATAATACTGTATCATAGCTTCGAACTCTCAAGGACCATTTGTGTTCTCGTAAAATATTTTTAATTGGCCCAGTTATGTGGCTTTTCTTTTCTACAAACTCTATCGACATGGCACCATTCAGGCATTGCTGTTTATATGACCTTCACCTCTGTATTCCGATCCCAACTGATAAAATTAGCATCATGTCCGGTTTTTTTAATCGGTCATTTGGACCGACAATTTCCATAAAGTTATCGGTCCAGACAAATTTTAGCTGACAGGGCAGACGGTTTTCGACAACTCTGTTTGTTATGACTATTTTTTTTTTTACCAGGAAAGTATTTCGTATAACTACTTAACTACATGCCAGGTAAACAGTAACGTAAACATACAGTATTATGAATTTTGTGGTAAAGCCACATTTATATTTTCCTGAACAATGTAATTTTTGTTATATATTTAGTTGCTGATTTATCATATATTTGTACAATGTAAATCTTTATTAACATTATTCAATGGTCCTTATATTCCACAGAAACAAAATGATGAATTAATTTGTATTCACAGGGAGGATGATGTGGCTTCTGAGATACAAGCATTATCACTTCAGACCAAGGGAAATGAAGATAGTGAGGAGGAAGATATACAACCAGTAAAAAAGAAAAAGGTACCTCATACAGTGAATGTACACATTGTTAAAATTATAATAGGGTGCTTCTAATGATACAACATCTTGTCATTGATATTAATGAGAGAGATAAAAGAGAGAGAGAGAGAGAGAGAGATGGTTAAAACAGACCACCAAGAGTGCTTGATTGACTGAGTCTGTGAAAAGTGTTTGAAAATGCATAAAATGATAAAAAGTAATGTTACTGTTTGAATTCCTTTTTTGAAATTTAAAAGTTTCTTTTAACATCCAAAAAGGGAAAATTTTATAATTGCAAAAATATGATGACACATGGTATAAGCTTTAATTCAGGGAAAAGCAAAAATTATGCATGGTTTTCAGGCCAGTTTGTCATAGATAGATGCAGAAGAATGTTGTTTCTTCTTACGTCATAAAACAAAGGCACAGGTTTAGAATTTTTAATTCTTAACTGATTTGACTACCGGTACTATTATGTACGTTTAGTGCTCTCAAAATTAAACACAATTTTCCTCTTCTAATGATTTTTGTGCACTTAATAACCAGACAAGATAAAATTTCATATTCACTATAGTTGGATGACTGAGAGCTGGTCTGTACAGTATTGAATGTTTGTTCTTAAGGTCCTTAAGGTAGCGGGTTTAAAATTTTGCGCCCTCTGCGCAAGGTATTGCGCATTACTGTCGTAAAACGCAAATTTAAAGTAAAATGTTCAATTATACAGGTTATCATGTAACGTTTTTATTTCAGAAAAATTGCTTATCAAAAAATTATTTTAAGTGAAATGAATCGTTAGAATAATGTCAGAAGTATTTTAATTTTTTCGCCGCTTCTTCAAAATTGACGTTATTGTCGTCGGAGGCAACGTCTTAAGATGACGTCAGTTGAGACTCTGACGTAACAATTGACAAAAATTAACGTCGTGCATTTTCTATTATAGCGTCAATAATTAAAATCAAAACTATAATTTGCAAAATAAAAACATATATGCGACCCTTTTAAGTTCTGTGTGAGTGGAAATGTATTTTTTCTTCTAATACAAATAAAATTAAGTTTGATTCGTAAACATCCTTTTGTTTTATACAATTCTATATGTAAAATGGCTGGCACGGCACGTTTATAGGATCAAACTATGAGGACGGATAGCATGAAAACCATCCCGTCAATTTCGTTTTAATTTGGCAAAAAGTTTACTTCTACATTAACCTTCCATCGCTGAAAATTTAAAGAAAATCGTATGTTTGTAATTTTTTAAATATGAAATTGAAAATGAAAACCCCCATTTTCCTATATAATCCTATATAAAATGTCGGTGATGAATCTGACATACGACCAAAATTTGAGCGCGGCAAACAGATAAACTATCCAGTCAATTTACTTTATATTTTGCACATAGTTTACTCATAAGTTGACATTTCACTGTAAAAAATTTAAAGGAAATCGTATGTTTGAAACATTCTCCCCCGAGACTCCTTAATTAAAGCACCTTATGATCTATATTATCTTATCCATACAATCATAAAAAAGTACACAAGAGACAATTTTATGCAAGGTTTCCTTTTGTGATTAGTTACAAGGCCCATTCAGTTAAACATACGTAATATAAAAGGAGGAGTATTGTAATGATTATTAACTGTCGGTAAAAGAAGAAGAAGTAATTAGTCTCCAAAAAACGTTTACCTACATATATAATGGAGTAGACTTTAAGGTCTTTTCTCAATGTTTATGAATTAATACTCTTAATGTTGTATTTATAGGAGAAGAAAAAAAAGAAAAAGAGTGACTCAGATGAAGAAGAGGAAGAAAGCATGGGAAGAAAACAAAAAGCCACATTTCAGATGCTGATGATGGATGATGATGACAACGATCTTCCGTCAGAGGTTTGTGGGAATATATTTAGACTCTAATGGTAGATATATTTTATCTTTGATTAAGTATGAATTTAACTTTGATTATCACAACACAAAAAGTCTGCATCAAGGGAAAGTTAACTGGGCATATTTTTTTCTATTACATGTATTATGAACTGTGAATCTGATATGTAGAGGAATAGAGCAAACATTAGTCAGAAAGGTATAGTCCACTAATGCATTTCCCATAGGCGGTAATGTTAACGTTCGGGCTCATAGCTCCGGCCCTAATTTTCGTTCAGCAACGAGGGACCTCTTGAATAAAAGCTCATCAAATTGTCTCTCTCCTGTTAAAATTTCGTGGTGTGAAGTCAGATTCGTTTTCCGGCAAAATGCATCTGTATTGAAAAACTCTGAAAATGAAAGTAAAAGTAGGGAATTTCACAGTTTTGGAATGGGTGTACATCAAACAATTTCAATTCTTTCCTTTAAATGATAATTTAATTTTGACACTTGCTTTTAAAATTGCAAATCCTTTTTTCTGACATGTGTCAAGCATTCTGATTTAAAATGTCCCAATAAATGTATATACACTCTGCAAGAATAGGAACTATTTTGCTTAAAGGCACTACTTTGTTGTCCTACCGATTCTAAAAATAGTTAGAGGGATATACCCATAATATCTAAGATTATTATTAAATTGATTTAACATAATTTTAAAATCTGCAAAAGGGTTTTCATTTACTGATTTCCTGAACTGCTGATATTTGAACTCTTAAAATCCATACTTTTATAAACACCTGAGAATTAGTTTAGAAACTACATGTAACATGTAGACCAGTATAGATAATTATTGAAGTCAATTCTTTGGTAGAGTGATCATGAAGAGGATATTGAAGTTGTTCTAGAGAAACCTAAAGAGGCACCAAAGAAGGAAGACACCAGTAAAAAAGACAAGAAGGGGAAAAAAGGAAAGAAGAAGGGTCAGGAAGAGGAGGACTTGGATGCTTTGTTGGCAGAACTGGACAAACCTGCAGAGAAATCCTCCAAAAAGAAGAAGAAAAAGAAAGTTGGGGAAGAAGAAGAGGCCATGGAAACTGAGGATAAAACTGTAGAAAACGGAAACCAAGAAGAGGAAACGGAGGCAAAGTTAGAGGCCAAGGTAGTGTCAATAGACGATATTGATGATGACGAGTATGATAAAAAGAAGAGGAAAAAGAAGGGGAAAAAAGAGGAAGCAAAGAGTGAGAAGACAGAGGAGGGAGAAGAGAAGCAGGAAGATGGAGAAGAGAAAGGAGAAGATGAAGAAGGGGAAGATGGAGGGACAGTCAAAACTGCTGCCCAGAAACGAAAGGAGAAGAGAGAGCGAGAGAAACTCAAGAAAATGCAGGTATTGGATGGTTGTATTCTTTAATTTAAATGCACCAAGATTTCTAATACTGTATACAGGGAAATATTCGTCCTCGTTTTATTTTTGCCCCTTTTGCCCTCGTTGTCAGTGTACGAATTTGTCCGGGCGAATTCAAGACGGGGTGAAAGTGTTTGCAAGTGTAAAAGGGCAAAAATTACATGGTGCAAAAATAACCATGTACTGGTATACAGTATTGGTTTTGGTAAAACAATCTGGATTGGCTTTGGTTGGGTTCAAAATAACATTGTATCTAACATAGAGATATTAAATTAAGATACAAGATAAAAGACAACATAATGTATATTTTTTAGTAAATGTAATTTTTTTTAATAATGCATTGATATTTTAATGAAAAATATGACTGGCTTAAGTTCAAATTTATTTGCTTAAAAAAAAGAGGTTTTTGACATTGAAATTGAAGTAAATGGAGTAAACCCTAAAGTTTCTCAAATCAGTTTAATCTATGAATATATATCTTGCATATGTACAATTTAAAAAAAAAACGATCAAAGCATTCAGTTCCCTAGCTCTGTTAATCTTGTACTCAATAAAGGGATTTTTTTTTGTTTCAGGATAAGAAAAAGTCAAAATCCAAAGGAGAAAGTAAAGAATCCTCTGAGGCTGCCACAGAGTCAAGTCAAGATAAACAAGAGAAAATTGAAGGTAAGGTTACAGAGATGAAGGATCTCACTGGATTGTAATGGACAGTTTGATTGTCTAGAGCAAGTAACTTTTAAAAAAGGAAATTTGAAAGGCAACATATTTAATTGATTGTGAACTTAATAGGGGCAGTTAGCTATTTATCTGTACTTAATCAAAGCAGTATCAGCATCTAATCGCTATATTTGCTAGCAAGAAATTTTCAAGAGCTTCGCTAGAGCATTATTGTTGCAAATTTTTCTGGCTGTGAATCAGTTCTCAAATGTTTCTGGTATATTATTTTTCAGGTAATCTACATTTTGATTGCGAAAATTAGTCATCACTAATCCGTTTATCCTCAGTAAATCTCGAAATTAAGTTGTTGCGAGTAAAAGTTAGCTTACATTAACAGTGTTTTATTCACCAATTTGGGTCTCGGGGCTATTTGGGAAAAATAGCGACAAAACAAAAGAATTGGGAAAATTCTGGGTTTTTTTTATTATAATGAAATTTAATGATTTCTGTGATTTATTCAAATACTAATTAAAGCACAATGCTTCTTTTTCTAGAGTTCTTGAAAGTATTTATTATTTTGTTCAGTCTTTCTTGAAAATTTTGACAACTTGTACAAAGATTTTTTTAAAAATTACAATTGGGAATTTTGGGTCCGAAATTGGGGAAAATATTAGGAAATTTCCGATTGGGACTGGGGCTGAATTTCGACCCCAAATCAGGCAATAAAAAATACTGATTAATCATGGCCTCACCTAGACAAATAATTACAGGACTTTCAGTAATCATCATTTTGCATAAAATTTTAAATATGGGTTGAACATTTAAATGTTTAACAGTCTAATTGAAAAATTGTAACTTTACCATGTCTTCTCCAAGATGAAGCAGAGCCTACAGGAGAAGGAGAGGAGGGAGAGAAAGAAGGAGACAAGGATGAAAAGAAGAAGAAAAAGAAGGGAGAAAAAGAGGACAAACAGAAAAAGAAGAAAGCTCCAGTTTGTTTTGATTTCTATGCATTATACTCTTTGTTGATTTATAATTTTACTGTATGCTCTGCATTTAGAGACAATAGAGATTAATTCTGAAAGTTTTTTTTAATGTATTTGATATACATTGATTTTATAAAATTTTTAGGTTGCTGCAATTAAACTAATGCAACAAAAATTAAAAGAAGAGGAAGAGAGGTTGAAAAGGGAAGAAGAAGAGAGAATTCGTAAGGAGGAGGAAGCTATACGGCTTGCTGAAGAAAAGGTTTGCTTAATGCAATTCATTTATAATGATAATACAGACATTCAGTTGCTTCTTGGAAGTGTTAGTACTGGTAAGCTGCAAGTCTGCTCAGTGTTCGGCAGACTATTCAGCTCTCCCTTTTTTACCCTATTGGATATTAGCTCACTAAATAACTATTATTATAATTCAAATTAAACATACTACTAACCGAAGTCATTTTCACTCTACATAGACATTTTTGAAAGTCATCATTCTTTGATTAGTTAATTATTCTAATTATAATGACTTCCAGTATGATCTATTATTTATGCTTGATATTCATTCTTAGAAACGATTAGAAGAAGAGAAGAAGCAAAGAAAAAAACAAAAAGAGAAAGAGAGGATAGAAAGAATGAAAAAGGAAGGAACATATTTAACAAAGAAGGAGAAACAAGACAAAGCAAGAGCACTGCAGATGTTGGAACAAATGAAAGCTGCAGGTATATTATCATTATGTACTCTTAAATGTGTTGCCAAATATTAGTCCATTATATACTTGTATTTTATTATCCATGATGTCTCCTGTATTAAATATGTGACTTATATCAATTTTTCTGTAGGATAATAACATATTTTCAGGTACAAGGTCAATACTTCTTGCCCAACACCTGACTTTTATACCTGACACATAGATCTTTACTAATTTTCATTATTATTAAATAACAGTTAAAATATGTACTTTCATGCAGAGTTGTGGACTATTGTTTACTTTTCAGTTTTATTTGCTTTGAAACATTCAACATTCTTGTGAAAATTTAAGAAAAAACCAATTCATTGTTATAGATAAATGATCTGAGTGTACATCATTTCATTCAAATGTATTGCTTTGATTTATTGGTTAAAGCTGACATGAGTTCATAAGAAGCATTTGGTCACTTTATTAGTTTCGATCGCTCCTCAACTGCTACTGGGGTATATAAACCAGCCAAGAAAGTTATGGTCGGTGGCTTTCCGATCGAAGCATTCAGGTTGCACGAACTTCTAAATGATAGAACTACACAATGTAGTAATATGTTTGTAAAAATGAATAAAGGAAACTACAATCAATAAAAAATAAAAAATGGTTTATTCTTAGATAGAATTTCTAATGTATCCACATTATCTTGCACAGACAGTGCTGTGCTGCCTTACATTGAACGTGTGTCGTTCATACAGAGTGCATAACAACTGCATCTTATTGTAGACCTCGGCCGCACTACATCCAACACAGTAGATAAGTGATAGTAAATCCAAGAAAGTACAAACACTGTAACATCGGTTTTATCAGTTTCTACAACTAAAGTCCATGCTGTCGCTGCACAATCTGCTACAGAGTGTGGTTTATGTATGTGGGATATTATAACAGCATGACAAAGGAGAACGTTTTTCAATGATCAAGAATTTTTTTTCAAATATGTGTACCTGGATTTCAGTCTGTTTTGTTTCGTCTTTCATTGGATATTCATTACCAGTGCATTGGCTGTCATATTATTTTTGTTCAAGGCGCATTTATTCAAATCTTTCCATCCAGTGTAACATGTTCAAGTTAATGAAATACCTGAATGTGGTAAAGCATGAATAGTGCTCTCAGTCTCATATAGAGGATGTGAAGAAATGAGCAGAACAATAGAAATGGACAACTAATAGGGCGGTAATCAGAGATAAAAGGGAAATAATGTGTATTTATGAATTCATGTCAGCTTTAAGTAACATATAAATCTGTTTTTACATTCAGTCCAAAAATTAGTTGGACTACTTGCATGTGCCACAAAGGCAACTGAACCTCATATGAAATTCACTTGAAAAGAACTCGACAGATCTTACATATATCTTTAGCTAGGTTTTCGTTTTGAATAAGGTTAAATAAGTATAAATAATTCTTGTAGAGAACCCTAACAAATGATAAATTTTGAAAGATTGTCAAAAGATAAAGGAGTCTAACATCTGGAGTCTTATTTAATGTTTTTCCTTTTTTCAGGAATTGAAGTTCCTAGCAAGGAGGATATGCCTAAGAAAAAACCTGTGTATGACACAAAAAAGAAGAATAAAAAACAGCAGCAAAAAATAGGTATTAATATTTCTATCCCTCCTTTTTTTTTAACACTTTTGATTCTTTTTAGCTCACCTGAGCGGAAGAGTAGCATAGAATCAAGTTTGTTAAGTTTATGATTTCTGGGGGTAGGTGGGGCCACAATGGGGAGTCATATTTTTACATAGGCTTATATAGAAAAAAATCTTCTTCTCAAAAACCATTTGGCCAAAAAAGCTGTAACATGTGTGGAAGCATCCTTATGTAGGAGCAATTCAATTTTGTTGAAATCATGATCTGTGGGGTTAGGGTTGGGCCACAATGGGGAGGGGGTTAGAATTCATACATTTGAATAAAAAGAAAAAACTTTTTAAAATCTTATTCTCAAATACTGAACCAACAAAAGTAGCTGAATGTTAACTTAACAATATGTAGAAAAAAATTGATAATTTTTATAAACAAGATATACCCCTCTAAGTTGTCTTGATAATTTATAGACGGCCTTAAGCTTTATGTTCAGTTATGGCTATTGTTGCTCAGATGAGCGATGTGGCCCATGGGCCTTTTGTTTTCCACTTGGTTTTGCCTTTTCCTTCTCTTATCAAATTTTTATTGAACTTTTTTTTTTGCAGAGGGTGAAGAGAGTTCAGAGAGAAAATCAGAAAGTGAAGAAATGACCCCAGAACCAGAGGTCAAAGTTGAGGAGCAAAAAGAAGAGGAAAAGAGTGAAGCCAAGCCTGCAAAGGAAGAAGTGGAAGATGATATTAAAGATGATTGGGCAGCCAGTAGTGGAGAGGAGGAAGATGAAGAAGAAGAAGAAGAAGAAGAGGAAACATCAACAGAAGATAAAGGTAACCATGTTGCATATAATGACATACTGTACTTTGATATTTTTATATGAAATTTGATTGTGTATTATCATATGCAAAGATTATAAAATATTAATAAATGAAATTCAAAAACTTTCAAAGGAAGAGAAGAACATGCCTTACATATATCTACTATAGCTTAAAAAGCTCCTGTAGTTTTTAGGGATGGGACGATCCACCGATGCACCGGTGCATCACGGTATTTATTTTGACGATATTTGGATCGATACATTTACCATTAATACAACGATACCTAAGCGAACTTTTTTTAATTTTCCAAAAATATCCGAGCTTCATATATCGGCTATTTTTAGTCTGCGCGCCTAATATGAAAGTACAAAGATGGCGGAAAACCTCATAAAGTTGTCAAAACTGTTATGAACTTATAATGAAGCTAAATCTGGAGTGTGGAAAACTTTCGGATTACTTGTTTATGAAAAAGTAGTGTATACAAGACTAAAGTAATTTGTAACTTGTGCAATGCTCATTTTAAATATAATGAAATCACTTTGGACATGCGGTAATACATTGACAAATTGAATAAATTTTAAACCCTTATTCATGTTTTCATGTATCGTGATATGTATCGTATCACATCTCATGTATCGTGATATGTACCGAATCGGCTAAGTACAGTATCCTCCCAGCCCTAGGAATTTTATACATATTCATTATTTTCATCCAATCTGTTAAATTATCATCTCTGAAAGCAAAACTTGTGTAATTTGAAGCATGAAAATGGAAATAGTCTTATGATAACATGCAAGTGTGTGTGATTTTATTATGTGAAGGAGTAGATTGGGATAGGGTGCAAATTATTCTTAAAACCAGGAAAAGTTTAATTTGTTAGCCCACCATTTGTAAGCATAACTATGACATTGGCAAAGGGTCTCCTCAGATAGAGAAATAAACCATAATAAAATTTCTGAATTTAGTTGAGCCCAAGAAAGTACAAGTGGCTGTCAAAGACACAAAACAGAGAAAAAAGCAAGAAAAAGAGGAGGAAGAAGAGGAAGATGAGGATGAGGAGGAAGATGAAGATGAGGAGGAAGATGAAGATGAGGAGGAGGAAGAAGAAGAGGAAGAAAGTGAGGAAGAGTCTGAAAGTGAAGAGGAAGATTTAACACCCATAGAGAGAGCCAGAGCCAGAATTATGGTAATAGAGTTATCAGAGAGATGCATAATTGGATTATAATAAACTTACTTCTATATTTTGTAAATAAAGATTGCCTTTTAAAAGGTGGATGTCTGCAAAGCACTTTTTACCTATATATGCTAAATAAGCTTAAATAGCCAGGCAGTGGAACATTCATTTGATGATTGAATATGAATAAGTTAGATAAAGATGTTTGATCTCCAGAACAGTTAAAAATTATGGTTTGCACTATACCATTGTTGACTGTTAGAAGACAGTTTTGAATTTCAATTTCAATTTCTTTATTGACCAATTAAGGGCCCTCAAGGGACAACATGAAGATTGTACAATAAACATTCAATAAACATATAGAACCATTTTAACAAGAGCTTGGACTTTGGGTAGTTATGTCAAACAGCAATGTGACGTAGGCCTGTCTATTTCATTGCTGGCCATTCGGCCATGGCTTTTTGAAATCAACACGATTTGTCTGGCTTTTGAGATAAGACTACGCAGTCCGTGTATATTTCACCTGAAAACAGCGTCATTTTTGACTTGTATTGACGCAAGAAAAAGATTGTTACATCCTTCCGAAAGTCCAAGGTCTTGTTAAAATGGTTCTACAAGAGGGAAAGAGTTGGATGATTGAAAGAGCTAGGACAGACATTAACATTTAATTAGCATATATACGTGTATATGTGTTAATATACTCAATACATATGTATATTTATAATAAACAACCATACATAAAGATGTTAAAAGACATGCAAACACTGACATGTGATTGGACGCTGACTAAACTGTCATGTAGAATTTCAAAAATGTTAGTAATCTACAGTTACTGTGTCTGTTAAACTCCAGTACATTGATTATTTCAGAGATGTATTATGAACTTTGAATCCCATGATCAGTCTAGAAGTAAGAGTGATGATGACCCAGACATTGACCAGTTTTATGACATGTACAAATCTCTTACAACTATGTGTCTAAATTCTTTCCAAAATTCCAAACTATGCAAGCACGTTATTTCAATATCCATACTTACCTGCATCAACTATTTGAATGTGCTATTATGCTCGAACATTAAAATTAATCAGAGTTATCTCCCCAACCTGTTAAAAACCCACATTTTGAAGTTTCATCCCAAGTAGATAGACAGCTAGCTCACTGCCTGACTAATATAGAAATGTAACTAGCATTGTGTTACATTGTAGAACTGCTATATTCTATTACTCTTTGTAGTAATTTAATGATCTTTGAGTTTCATCCCATGACATTGTTAAAAATACTGGTCTTAAAATTGATAAAGTGTATCAGGTTGAATTGGTCACTTTATGTGTTGTTGTAGAAAAGAAAAGAGGAGGCAGAGAAGAGGCGAACCACAGATGTGCTGAGGGCACCTGTTATCTGTGTGCTGGGTCATGTAGATACAGGCAAAACAAAGATTCTGGACAAGGTAATCAGTGTTCTGTACAAAAAAGTCCAAAATTCTATATAAGACCAATCCACACTTTACAAAAGTTATTTCCCCTGGCTGCCATCCAAACCCATATATTTCTCACAGTAGTCTTTGTAGTTTAGAGGTTTATAACTTTGTCATTTGACATTAAGAATTTGTTTCAGTTGTGTTTATCGATTGCCCCAGGTTGGTTATATTTGGTTGCTTAAAGAAGGGGAAGTTGGGTTTTTCCCTTTCAGTTTTGACCTTTTGGTTGACATGCAAAGGGAAACAACTTCTGCAAAGTGTGGATTGAACTATACTGGACCCCTAATGATTAGGAGATTTTATTGTGTATGGAGGTAAACTATGTGACATATTCATTAATTGTGTGATTTTATTCTGTTTTGTTTTTAGCTACGGCATACTCATGTTCAGGATGGAGAAGCAGGAGGAATTACTCAACAGATTGGTGCTACTAATGTCCCAGAGAGCGCAATCCGGGAACAGACCAAGATGTGTAAAGAGGTGAGTGCTGATATTGGTCAATGTCATTGTTGTGTCATTTTATACTGGAGATTCAAGTTTATGGCTGGTCTCCCATCATAGAAAATATACTGACAGTCTATCATATGCTTAAAAACTGGGGGTCAACACTTTGCTTGGTTTTTATGAATAATTACCGGTAATGCCTTAGTTTGGTCGTCTCCCGCAAAATTTTGTGAAGGAAATCTCACAAATGGTATGATTGCTAACACTCTCATAAACAGGAGCATATTTTGTTAGTTATCTTAGTTTAAATGCTTTCTCTTGGTGATTTGAAAATAATGAAAATTTTTAATGGAGACAAATTCATAGAGTTGGTCAAAAATTAGCAATAATGTCCAATGTTTTGTGACAGTGCTGGACTCCAGGAGTACAGAACTTGATGTTGTAGTGAAAGTTGGATAGTTGGGAGTAGCGAGTACTGAATTTGACTTATCAACTCTTACAATTTTGAGTTCTGAAATATGGTAGTGTTTCTAGTTGCTATTGTGCCTTTTGTATTGTTTTATTGTATTGTGTTAAATGTTGAATTTTTAAAAAGTGTTTTATTTTTGTTTTGTGTCTTTTGAAGAAACTGGTTCTTTAAGCAATTCACAAACAGTAACTGAAATTTGCTTTTCTTTTGTCCCTGCAAGTTGTCTCCAATTTATATTCTGAGTAATTCAATTATCATAGAGGGTTTGTTCACCCAAGACCATCTCTCTTAAGACTCTGTATATTACCACCAACTTTCTTTTTTTGACAGCAATAACAGGCAGTGATTTTACATTCCATTATTTCCCTGGGAATTTCTGCCCTTTTGAACTTAGAATGTTTGTTATATATTGAATATTGTAACAGTTTGTAAGTGCAACTCCTCTTTAACCGTTTCACAGAATTTTGAGAAACTGTGCAGGTATTTAGGAATTCCAAAAAATCAATTTCCAAGTTGATTTTTTTAGGACCCACACTGTGGGTGCACTGTGGTGATTATTAATCTGTCCAGCCATTGATCCTTCTGATCATCCAACATCAATTATCCAAAGCATATTTTCTCTTAGTTTAGCCAAAGCTACCTTATTCAGAATTCTTCACAGAGTGTCTTTTGGTAAGGGGTGTGCAATGGCATTGAACCAAGTTTCTAGGTCAAAGCTCAAGTTGACAGCAGATCTCTTTGAGAAATCCTTGACTGACAATTTTTTCTATCCTTTGACCAGTCTTGCACAAATTTTACCAAAAAATTGTAGGTAGGGGGTGTGCAGTGACCTTGAGTTTGTATGCCAGTTCTCAAGATAATTCATAGCAGACCTCTGTGTAAAATCCTTGTTCAGACCATTTATCCCCCCCCCCCCCCTTTTTGACCCTATCTGCCTTTTACTACACCGGAGACGTGTTCAACAGACCGAGCGCTTGCCAAAATTCCCTATACCTGCAACACAAATTTTGGGCTCTCTCTGCTGAACACACCTCAGTAGAATGCTCACTGGGTATATGATGCACAGTGATCCTGACTAAGTGTCTATGACAGGGGGTGAGGTCAAAGCATATAAAGTCCTCTAAAGGCTGTTTTATCTTGATGTTCTTTATCAAAACTGGACCTTTTGAGATGTTCTTCATTTCAATGATGTCTTGTTACATGTATTTTCTTGATATAAGAATAGCTTTGATTATATGAAGTGGTGAAAAAAACTAGCAAATATGAAATACTAATCTTTGACCTTGAGTATAGATGGAAGGAGCAAATGACATCTGGTGAATTGAAATATTCCTCATTACATTTGTATTGTGGATGTGTCATGAGTTATCTTTCTTTTTCCACCTTGCCATGTTCTTTGTCTGCATTTACCATGCTGTGTCAAATTGTGATTCACCAGACCTGGTCATTAATAGTGTTTAACTGAATTAAATTAAAATATTAAAACTTTAAATTATGTGCTCTGAAAACTGCATGAGGATTACATATAACTTATCAATCTGCACACTAGGGTAATGTGCTATGGCCTTGCATATATTGCACAAATGTCAGATAAATATTGTGGATAACCAAAATAACTAGTATATAACAGGGATTTCTTTGCATGTTGCTAAATTTAAAGCTGTTTTTGATAATTTCTTATAAAATGATTATCTGGGGAAAGTTATACATTTTAAAAATGATGAAATTGTTAATGATTTGAATAATTATAAATTTTTTATCTCAATTTTTTCTAATGCTTTAATAAGTTCATTTGCACCTTAAACATTTTTTTTTGCAGGATAGTTCAAGTGATTCTGATAAAATTAAGATTACCTTAAAAAAAAATCAAAACAAGTGGAAATACTGGGCAGCTTGTGGGTGTTTTTGAGTGTACAGGTTGATAAATGACAGGATAAGTGTGTCAGCAAACTTCACCGCAGTCATCAATTGTTTTAATTTATGGTCGTTTCCTCTCGTTCTCGATGCAGTCCACAATATATCTTTTTCACAGGTAGTTTTTGGCATTGCATGCATTTGAGATAATTTTTCATTCTCCTTTTTCTGCACTTGTATAACTCTGTCATAAATATATTTTCAATCTATGTTGACTTGCATGTGCAAGACAACTAAGATTGTGCTCGGTGCAGTTTTAATCTGTCTGGATTAATGAATGCAGAAAAGTTGAGAACACATCATTTTATGCATTCAAATGAAATTTAGTTAAGAAATCATGTAGTATGAAATTTCAGATTTAGATAGTAATTAATTTGTTATCAAGATACACAATAAGAATTGCCAGTGCATTCAGTACACAAGAAGGTTGTGCATGATATTTCATCATGGTTGAAAAATGAAACGCTATAATAGGACTAGGTGTTAATGATACATATGTACTGAATTATCGTAAGTGTGGGGCATTTTTGGGGGAGGGGAATTGAGGAGTTGACAAGAATAGAAAATAAAGTAAACTCAAAATTGTGTTTTTAAAAAATGCATATACATGTATATCGTTACAAATTGTAAGAGATTCTATATGTGTTTAGACATACTTATTTTTGGAAAACCACCAGTACAAAGTGGGGTCTCTGAGATTGTGACAAGATGTTTGAAGACATCAGATTCAATGTAAAAAACCCAAATACTTTTGGACAAAGAAAATACTTACTCATCAATTAAAAGATTTTGTTTATTGCAATTTTTAGTTCTCTAAAATGGAATTAAAACTACCAGGTCTCCTTATTATTGACACACCTGGACACGAGTCTTTCAGGTAAGTTACCTTGTAGCTGCAGAAATTATTTACATCAGTTAACTTTGAATTATTTTTATCACCCTAACCAACTTAAAAAAGTGAAGTATATTACTAAAAAAGGTAGATTTAACAACACTTATCATTAACTGATGAAGATAGGGGCATATTAATGAATTTCTTCAGCAAGTTTAGTGAAATTTAGAGGACATCAGATATTCAGTTTTTAAATAAACTTGAAACTTAAAGAAATAAGTATAAAAAACCTTAAAAAATAGTTTACATCAATCTGAATTTAAAAAGAGATGTACAAGTAAGAAGCTAGCTAGTGAACAAAAGCCAGAAAATTCACAGTGCTATTTGATAATCTTATCATTACAAAAATATTCTGCAACATTAATAGCTATTGTAACTCCATGAATTTGGTGTATATGTATTATTCCATAAATTAGGGTGGATGTGCAACATTTTTTATAAGCATTAATTAAACATTAATTTGACACGAATTAAAATTATTAATTAACACTGGACTTTTCTGATGATGTTGACAGTAATCTGCGATCTCGGGGGTCCTCTCTATGTGACCTGGCCATTCTGGTGGTGGATATCATGCATGGACTGGAACCACAAACAATAGAGTCCATTAATCTTCTCAAGGACCGCAAAACACCATTCATCATTGCTCTAAATAAGGTGAGAGAACTGGCAGATACTTCCATTTCTGTGTTACCAACATCCTTTATTTTTTGTGTCTCATTTGTTTTAAAATTGTATAATACGTGTATCTGTAATGAACTAGGTTCATATTTAATTTTTAACATGGCTTAACTGGAAAATGAATTAGTTGTCTAGTTATATGAGAAAGTGACATGATTTATAGAGAAATTTTTTTAACACATGTACAGGTACATGTATAAATATGTAACCTATCATTACACAAATGACAAAACATAATAGGTACAATATTTCACCTAGAAAAATGAAGACAATACATAACATTTTGGATAGGAATGATAATTTTGAAGTTTTTGTCTTGACTTGGTTTTGCAGATTGACAGACTTTATCAATGGAAGCCAATGCCCCATACTGATATTGTGAATGCAATAAAGAAACAGAGCCCGAACACTAAGTCTGAGTTTGACACGCGGACCAGTGAGGTCGTCGTACAGATGGCAGAGCAGGTCAGTGTCTAAACATCAGCTAACAAAGGAGTCGTGTATTGTGAAGGAAAAAAATATCACGATGCATTATGTTGTTTCAGATAAAATATACCAATATATATTTATAGCTCACCGAAGATGAAAGCTTAATTGAGCTTTACTAATTACCTTTTGTCTAGCATCAGTCTGTCTGTCTTTCTGTCTTTCTACATTTTAGCTCACCTGAGCTGAAAGCTAAAGTGAGCTTTCCTGATCACTTTTTATCCAGGGTCTGTCTGTCCGTCCGTCTGTCTGTAAACTTTTTACATTTTCGACTTCTTCTCCAGAACCACTGGGCCAATTTCAACCAAACGAGGCACAAAGCATCATTTGCTAAAGGGGATTAAAGTTTGTAAAAAGAAGGGACACGCTCTCTTTCAAGGGGAGATAATTAGGATTTATTGAAAATTTGTATGTATTTTTAGGTCACCTGAGTAAACTCAGGTGACCTATTGCTATCTGTTTTCGTCTGTCGTCGTGCGTCGTGCGACGTGCGTCGTGCGTCGTGCGTTAACAATTTACATTTTTAACTTCTTCTTAAAAACCACAAGGCCAACTGTTCCCATTTTTGGTGTGAAGCATCTCTATGGTAAGAGGAATGTAAATTGTGAAATTGGTGGCTCTACCACCCCCAGGGTGCCACAGGTGGGGCCAAATATGCAAAAAACAGCCAAATTTTCAAAAATCTTCTTCTCTACTCCCACACATGTGAGCAAAAAACTGATTGCATGGTTATGATGTCCATGAAGCCCTCTACCAAAATTGTGAAATTCATGGCCCCTGGGTCAGGGGTTCAGGCTCTAGGGTGGGGCCTATATGGTCATATAGTAAAAATGTATTAAATCTTAGAAAATCTTCTTCTCTACTTTTATAGATATTTGTTAAAAACTAAATGCATGGTTATGATGTCCATGAAGCCTTTTACCACAATTGTGAAATTTATGGCCCCTGGGTCAGGGGTTCAGGCCATAGGGTGGGGCCAATATGGCCATATAGTAAAAATTTATTAAATCTTAGAAAATCTTCTTCTCTACTCCCATAGATATTTGTTAAAAACTAAATGCATGGTTATGATGTCCATGAAGCCCTCTACCAAAATTGTGAAATTTATGGTCTCTGGGTCAGGGGTTCAGGCTCTAGGGTGGGGCCAATATGGCCATGTAGTAAAAATGTATTAAATCTTTAAAAATCTTCTTCTCTACTCCCATAGATATTTGTTAAAAACTAAATGCATGGATATGATGTCCATGAAGCCCTCTACCAAAATTGTGAAATTTATGGTCCCTGGGTCAGGGGTTCAGGCTCAAGGGTGGGGCCAAAATGGCCATATAGTAAAAATGTATTAAATTTTAGAAAATCTTCTTCTCTACTCCCATATATATTTGTGAAAAACTAAAGGCCTGGATATGATGTACATGAAGTCTTCTACCTAAATTGTGAAATTTATGACCCCTGGGACAGGTGTTTAGGCACTAGGGTGGGGCCAATATGGCACAGGAAGGGCCCAAATATCTTGAAAACGGTTAAAATCCCCACCCCTAAACCATATATATTCTTGTTCCTTGTGTTAAGGGCCATCAAATGGTATGTAGGTCATGGGCCTCAGGGGTGGTTCCTGACCCCCCTCAAACAGGAAGAGCCCAAATATCTTGAAAACGGTTAAGAACCCCGCCCCTAAACCATATATATTCTTGTTCCATGTGTCAAGGGGCATCATATGGTATGTAGGTCATGGGCCCTGGGGATGGTCCTGACCCCCGTCAAACAGGAAGTGCACAAATATCTTGAAAACGGTTGAGATCCTCACCCCTAAACCATATATATTCTTGTTCCTTGTGTCAAGGGGCTTCATATGGTATGTAGGTCATGGGCCCCAGGGATGGTCCTGACCCCCCTCAAACAGGCAGTGCCCAAATATCTTGAAAACGGTTGATATCCCCACCCCTAAACCATATATATTCTTGTTCCTTGTGTCCAGGGGCTTCATATGGAATGTAGGTCATGGGCCCCAGGGATGGTCCTGACCCCTCTCAAACAGGTAGTGCCCAAATATCTTGAAAACAGTTGATATCCCCACCCCTAAACCATATATATTCTTGTTCCTTGTGTCAAGAGGCATTATATTGTATGTAGGTCATGGGCCCCGGGGATGGTCTTGACCCCCCTCAAACAGGAAGTGCACAAATAACTTGAAAACGGTTGAGATCCCCACCCCTAAACTATATATATTCTTGTTCCTTGTGTCAAGGGGCATCATATGGTATGTAGGTCATGGGCCCTTGGGGTGGTCCTGACCCCTCTCAAACAGGTAGTGCCTGAATGTCTTGAAAACGGTTAATATCCCCACCCCTAAACCATATATATTCTTGTTCCTTGTTTATGTTAATAGTAAAGTAATAATTGGCTAACTAAAATCACTGATATATAAAGGTAAAATGATTTTGGTATATATGCCAGATGGTGATTCTCAACGATTGTTGAATATTCAAAAACTGGAACAGGAGAAGTGAGTAACTCATGATGGCTTTTATTGATAAAGCTGGGTATTTTTTCGTTTGTTTAAATGCCCATAGGGAGAGTTTCTGTCTGCCCCGGGGGGATGGGGGATGGGAGGTTGTTTTAGATAAAACATGAATAATAGCCACCTTGTTATTATTATTAAATTATTTTCTATCAGAGTCTTGCACCTTTTCAATATCAGGTCATGCACTCTTTTATGATCTTTTAAGTTTTTCGCTAAAATTATAGGTTTAATAGTCCTTTTTGAAAGATTTCAGGCAGGGAGGTGGTTGTCATTACAAATTAAAAATTTTTCTATTCCAGAATAAAACTTAACTAAATATGCATATATGAGACTCCTTGACAAGTTTGTGTATGGGTTATGCTACTCAGGTGACCGTTAAGGCCATTTGGCCTCTTGTTCATAAATCTTCTGCTCAAAAACCATTTGGCTGAAAGCTGAAACTTGTGCGGAAGCATCCTCAGGTAGTGTAGATTCAAATTTGTTAAAAATCATGACCCCCCAGGGGTAATGATTGGGGCCAAAATGGGGGGGGGGCGAACTTTTACATAGGAATATATAGTGTTAATCTTTTAAAATCTTCTTCTCAAAAACCATTCAGCCAGAAAAGCTAAAACTTGTGTGGAAGCATCCTCAGATAATGTAGATTCAAGTTTGTATAATGGTCCCCGGGGGTAAGGTGGGGGGGTCAAACTTTTACGTAGGAATATATTGAGTAAATCTTTAAAAATCTTCTTCTCAGAAACCAATCAGCAAGGAAAGCTAAAATTTGTGTGAAAGCATCCTCAGATAGTGTAGATTCAAGTTTGTTCAAATCATGATCCCCAGGGGTAGTATGGAGTCACAACATGAGGGGGGGGGGGCAAAAATTTACATAGGAATATAAATAGAAAAATTTTTAAAATATATTTTTCTAAAAACCACTTGCCTTGAAAAGCTTTAACTTTACTGAAAGCATCTTCGATAGCCAAGGGTTTTCGGTCCACTCTGCTCCCCATAAACCCTTGGCGGATTTCATTACGAAAACTCACTGACAAACTCCGTTTAATGATTGGCTGCAGCTGCGAGTAGCTGATCCAATCGCAGCGTTGTAAACATTCGCTTATAAATAAACTTTTAAAAGAAACACGTGTGATCTTTGGTAAAACATTCGGTGCTTTTCACAAGTTGAGGCACAAGTACTCGAGTACAATATCTCTACAAGGATGGTCTAACCAGATCACTTTAAAAAACGATATATTTTACTGGATTTAACAGAGATTTACAAACTTGTCAAGGCTCATGTGATCGTAGTATGGGAAGTAAACATGGCGAATGAAGAAGTTGCCTATCCCGTTTGTATATACATGTACGCCCCTGCTTATGGTTAGAGTTTCAATTGTTTTATTTTTTTTCTTTTGTCCACAATAATTACGACAATGATACTTTGTTTTATGGCTTGAATGCATTTATATATAGTGACTCCGGTACAGGTCTCTACAAACACAGTCCTATAAATAAAACATTCCTTGCTTTCTCTAGGTTATATCTTCATTCCCATTGAATAGCATCGTTAATTATGTTCCTATTCTTGCTAGTCAACATGTTTTCAAGTTGTATTTATGCCGTAGCGTGTATATTACCCGCTGTTTCATTCGATTAAAATGTAAATATACAAGGGGCGCAACTCAAGTTGCTCGCTAGATAGCGCCACTGCATCACCGAGTTTTCGTAATGAAATCCGCCAAGGGTTTATGGGGAGCAGAGTGGACTGAAAACCCTTGGCTAGCAAAGTTGTACTGAAAGCAACCTCAGATAATGTAGATTCAAATTTCAAATCTTTCAAATCAAAATCTTGAGGAGTAGGATGGGGCCACATTGGGGATCCAATTTTACAAAGGAAAATATTTTGATTATTCAAAAAAAAAGAAATGTTATGATATGTTTTACTTATATGCAATATTCATTTTGACATATTGCTGATTCTTTAAACTTGTTTAGACTTTGGCTCCTGGACGATTCTTGGGGTTCAGAGTTTGATGTAGGTTTATATCCCATATATAAACAATTGTTTAGGATTTTTTGGTTCACCTGAGTAAACTCAGGTGACCTATTGCTATCTGTTTTCGTCCGTCGTCATGGGTTAACAATTTACATTTTTAAATTCTTCTTAAAAACTACAAGGCCAATTGTTTCCATTTTTGGTGTGAAGCATCTCTATGGTAAGAGGAATGTAAATTGTGAAATTGGTGGCTCTACCACCCCCAGGGTGCCACAGGTGGGGCCAAATATGCAAAAAACAGCCAAATTTCAAAAATCTTCTTCTCTACTCCCACACATGTGAGGAAAAACCTGATTGCATGGTTATGATGTCCATGAAGCCCTTTACCAAAATTGTGAAAATTATGGTCTCTGGGTCAGGGGTTCAGGCTCTAGGGTGGGGCCAATATGGCCATATGGTAAAAATGTATTTAAACTTAGAAAATCTTCTTCTCTACTCCCATAGATATTTGTTAAAAACTAAATACATGGTTATGATGTCCATGAAGCCCTTTACCAAAATTCTGAAATTTATGGTCTCTGGGTCAGCGGTTCAGGCTCTAGGGTGGGGCCAATATGGCCATATAGTAAAAATGTATTAAATCTTAGAAAATCTTCTTCTCTACTCCCATAGATATTTGTTAAAAACTAAATGCATGGTAATGATGTCCATGAAGCCCTCTACCAAAATTGTGAAATTTATGGTCTCTGGGTCAGGGGTTCAGGCTCAAGGGTGGGGCCAAAATGGCCATATAGTAAAAATGTATTAAATTTTAGAAAATCTTCTTCTCTATTCCCATATATATTTGTGAAAAAGTAAATGCATGGATATGATGTCCATGAAGTCTTTTACCTAAATTTTAAAATTCATGACCCCTGGGACAGGGGTTTAGGCCCTAGGGTGGGGCCAATATAGCCATATAGTAAAAATGTATTAAATCTTAAAAATCTTTACTCCCACACATGTGGGCAAAAAACTGAATGCATGGTTATGAACTCCTCTACCTAAATTGTGAAATTAATGACCCCTAAGTCAGGGTTCAGGACCTAGCATTTGGAGAGCATTTGGAAAGAGTTGAAAAGGGGGGGGGGGGGTAAACAGTTAATGGAGTTAAGTTCCCTTGCTTCTTCCTAATGGAGTTATCTTCCTTAACTTGTTCATATTTACCAATTAATCATTGAATATAGAAAAATAATGAAGCTGTCCATCAAAGTTATTGGTAAGATATTGTGAAAGCATTTGAAAAGAGTTCAGGGAAGAGGATTATAACAGTTAATGAAGTTATCTTCCCTTGCTTCTTCATAATGGAGTTATCTTCCTTGGCTTGTTCATATTTAGTAATAAATCATTAAATAGAATGTAATTATAAAGTTGTATGATCAAAATAGTTATGCAAATATTTTATCATTTGAAACAAAAACAGTTTTTAAATTTTTTAAGATAAACAAATAGACTTGTTAATAGTAAAGTAATAAGTAGTATACAAGCCACCTTGTTTTAGTTTATCTATGAAAACATATAAACATAAAACCTATTTTGTAAGTTAACATACGTGGGATAAATAAATGGAATGGAATCTGGGCACCTCTTCTATAGTATGTCATACACTCTGTTAAGAGCTTCAAGTCTTGTGCAAAACTATAGGGTTAAGAGTCCTTTCCAAAAGATTTCAGGCAGGGAGGTGGATGTTATTACATTATTATAATCTTCTAATCCATTATGAAACTCAATTAAATGCATTTATGAGACTCCTCGACAATTTTGTGTATGGGCTATGGTACTCAGGTGACCGTTAAGGCCTATTGGCCTCTTATTTGAGAACTGCAATGCTTAACAGGTGATATGACTTTAAAATCATCCTATTAGAAAAGGGACTTGATTATAAACATAAGAATATCCAGGGTAAAAAAATGGACTTTTATTTAAACAGGATCTACACATTGTCCAGATAGTTTGTATTATGACTTCGTTAAGCTGATTTTATCATACCTATTGTTGCTCAGGTGAGTGATGTGGCCCATGGGCCTCTTGTTTACTTCTCCAACTACATGGCAAAATTCAACCAAATGTGACACAGAATTAGTTATCACACAATCTCTTTTAATTATTTGTTGTATATGAGTGTGTTTTTTTTCTCTTCTTTTTTTTAATGATGGAATGGTTAATCAACACCTGCACCATATTTCTGGTCGCACTTATGTAGACTGTGTGCACTGTTTGCTAATGACGGGTGGGTGGCAGTATTTTCTATGGACATGACAAACTATATATGCCAGTTTCTTAACAAGTTCAGTGATTTTAACTTAAGAGATCGGCTGAGCATAGTGAAAATTCAAATAATGAATTAAAAGTCGAATATCTTGGAAAAATTATCCTGAACTTGCTAGTAGGAGTTCAAAGTTTAATATTGTAATACTTGGGTCTCTTGAGAGGTAGAATTGGGGATGAGAATCTAAAAATTCATGTTGTTAACAGTAGCAATAGGGACTTTTCAACTGAATTACCGGTAAAGGAACTTTGGGCCAGTGCTTGATATACTGTGGAATCATCATTGTTCGTGGGGGACCAATGTTCGTGGGTAACCCTTGCCCAAAAACTTACATCTCCACGAACATATATACAAGCATATGTTTAATATTTATTAAAAATATCCAGAACTTTTTGCCAATGAAATTACATCCCCACGAACAAGGAAAATTTGGCTACCCACGAACATTGACCCCAACAAATAAAAATGATTCCACAGTATTCAGTTTTAGAGTGAACTATTTAAAGCTACTGTCTTGTTGTCTAAGGAGGCTATGGCTCAACCAGTCAGATCTTTTCAATTTTAAAATAGCCATAAACATAAAGGAAAACTCCAACTAACCAGAAGTAGCATTAAAAGTTGAATATTTTCCTATATCTTTATACAGAGGTCTTCTTCATTTGTGTCTAAAAATAGCCACAACCATCCAGGCCTCGGACTTTGTATATGTTGGTAAACTTTTTCCTAGTACCATGAGATTTAGTGCCGACCGAAGCGAGGCACCAAATCGAATGGCGAGGAAAAAGTTTAACAACATACTTAGTACATGTTTCACATGAGAAATTATTTCTTTATATTTCTCAATCTATTTATTACTATTCAATTGTGTTATATTTCATCAAATCAAGGTAAGTATGAGTTATATGTAGTTGGTTCAGTCCACCCTGGCCTGGTGATAATTTGTGCCCTGGGGCAGGTTACCTGTATTTCACAGGTGAGGTTTTGAAAGTGAGTAGAATTCAAACTAAACAATAAATCACATATTCGATCACTCTTCTATTAATGAATGAAGCAAGCTACATGTAGTAGAAGATGTCTTTTTAATTGGATTTAATCCAGAAACTAAGAAGTCTTTTTGATATCACCGATTGATTTTGTAAAACCCAGTGTGTAGAAAGTGAGAGAGCACCATCCATAGCTACATCATCAACACAGACTGTAGATTCTGCCTAGGGTGAGTCTACATGCAGCTATGTATTAAGACTGACCATTCCAACTTGCATTAACAAAATCATTTTAGCAAGGATTAAAAAGACATAACATTGTCTATTTAATTATTGAAAATATTTAAAACTGACACTGTTCTCCAGAGAATTTAAAAATATGTTTTTAGGTCACCTGAGTAAACTCAGGTGACCTATTGCTATCTGTTTTCGTCCGTCGTCGTGCGACGTGCGTCGTGCGTTAACAATTTACATTTTTAACTTCTTCCTAAAAACCACAAGGCCAACTGTTCCCATTTTTGGTGTGAAGCATCTCTATGGTAAGAGGAATGTAAATTGTGAAATTGGTGGCTCTACCACCCCCAGGGTGCCACAGGTGGGGCCAAATATGCAAAAAACAGCCAAATTTTCAAAAATCTTCTTCTCTACTCCCACACATGTGAGCAAAAAACTGATTGCATGGTTATGATGTCCATGAAGCCCTCTACCAAAATTGTGAAATTCATGGCCCCTGGGTCAGGGGTTCAGGCTCTAGGGTGGGGCCTATATGGTCATATAGTAAAAATGTATTAAATCTTAGAAAATCTTCTTCTCTACTCCCATAGATATTTGTTAAAAACTAAATGCATGGTTATGATGTCCATGAAGCCTTTTACCAAAATTGTGAAATTTATGGCCCCTGGGTCAGGGGTTCAGGCCGTAGGGTGGGGCCAATATGGCCATATAGTAAAAATTTATTAAATCTTAGAAAATCTTCTTCTCTACTCCCATAGATATTTGTTAAAAACTAAATGCATGGATATGATGTCCATGAAGCCCTCTACCAAAATTGTGAAATTCATGGCCCCTGGGTCAGGGTTTCAGGCTCTAGGGTGGGGCCAATATTGTCATATAGTAAAAATGTATTAAATCTTAGAAAATCTTCTTCTCTACTCCCATAGATATTTGTTAAAAACTAAATGCATGGTTATGATGTCCATGAAGCCCTCTACCAAAATTGTGAAATTTATGGTCTCTGGGTCAGGGGTTTAGGCTCTAGGGTGGGGCCAATATGGCCATGTAGTAAAAATGTATTAAATCTTAGAAAATCTTCTTCTCTACTCCCATAGATATTTGTTAAAAACTAAATGCATGGATATGATGTCCATGAAGCCCTCTACCAAAATTGTGAAATTCATGGCCCCTGGGTCAGGGTTTCAGGCTCTAGGGTGGGGCCAATATTGTCATATAGTAAAAATGTATTAAATCTTAGAAAATCTTCTTCTCTACTCCCATAGATATTTGTTAAAAACTAAATGCATGGTTATGATGTCCATGAAGCCCTCTACCAAAATTGTGAAATTTATGGTCTCTGGGTCAGGGGTTCAGGCTCTAGGGTGGGGCCAATATGGCCATGTAGTAAAAATGTATTAAATCTTTAAAAATCTTCTTCTCTACTCCCATAGATATTTGTTTAAAACTAAATGCATG